>OW679197.1:83436262-83615182 GCA_940337035.1 Agriotes lineatus | reverse complement strand
TCAAGCATCGTCCTATTTATTCAGCGAGTTTGATGTTGTACCTGTTCAACGCTTGCTCCTAAATTAAATCCCTATTGCAATTAAAATATATTTGAATTTAATTCGTCGCGCTATCGAGCGTTGAATCCATCCGGCGCGCGAAAAGAAGATAACAGAATCACAGGCCCGATTGGCGAACAGCTCTGAAGAACCGACGGAGTGTTTCTCCCCTTCCATGAAGCAGGGAGCTTATGTACCGATAACAGCATACGAAACGTATAAAAGGAAAATACATGGCCGCTACAAGATCATCTTGAGAATGCCTGACCCGTCCTGTTCCTAATCAACTTGAGATTTCCCGTCTCATACCTTCCTTCCGATCCCTACCTCTTTTATTTTGTCCTGACGGAGTTTCTGTCGCGCAGAATAAACTCAGGTCCAGTGAGACCGTAGAGAGATGACAGCGTTTCTGTCAGCCCATAAGTGCTCTTAATTTTCCAGTAATCCGTCCGACCAAACCGCCGTTAATATTTATCTGTATTCGCTGAATCCTGAGCGAAAATTTAAATTGCGACCAGGAAGGCCGTATTTCAACGAGTTTAATATTTGTTAACATTAAAGGGTTTCGAGGGTTCTATCGCCGCCACTGCATATTTTAAGCTGCAATATGAAGCTCACCGTATAACAAACTCACCTGAAAAACCAGCCGCCAACGCGCTAAAAAGCTACCCAGAAGCTCGCAGGTGAGGGCATTGCACCTCCAGTTTTTCGCTATTTAAACGTCGGCATTTCGCACATCAGCGGAAATCCCAAAGCAGCCGCTACATTGGAAATAAAGTCTCAGCCGCCGTAAGATTCCCATGTGAAACACCGAGGACAATTACAGATCGCCCCGCTGTCTTTAAAACTAGCGCCGGCATTAGGGAACTTTAAAACTTGTTGTTTAATTCGGAAAATTTGCAGTCGCAGTCTGCTGTAAACAAATACAACCACGAAGTCCTTATCAACCATTCCGGGGGAGACATCCGACCTACCTCAACACTTTGCTGAAACATCCGGCGTGCGGCTTAGCGGACCATCGCCAGTAAGCCCGCTTTACTCTCCAGCGTCCTGGGTTGCAGTCCGAGCCAGAAAAATGAACACCTCTCCCAAAAGTAACAATGTCACTTTATAATGTATAATTCATTCCTGCTTTATTAATGTACGCATTTACAAACCTTATATCTATTTCTAGTATTATCCGGTATTATTACTGATCTATTCTATATTTGAACTATAATAATTCTAACTCGAGGTAAGAAGTTCGACGCCCTTAATAAAGGGGTTGAAACATCACACCTGCATGTCACTCATGTATATTTTTGTGCAAAAACGCACTGCCGCGCATTCTGGGGCAAAGTACGTGCATTACCCACGCTGGCCTGGTACGTGCAGTAACTACTCGTGAGCGGTCACATGTCGACCATCGCACATCTGCAGTTGCAACCGCAACCGGCGTTTGATAACCACGTGCTTCCATGACCTACGCTGGTCCGGTACGTGCAGCAACCCCTTGTGCTCGGCCACATGTCGTCTTCGTACATCTGCAATTGCAAACATACGAGTACTTAAGCTTTTTTAAGATAGTTAACACGGAAATAACTATATGCCACTAGAAAACATTGCCCGGACAGTCAATTTTATTCTGCTGATCCGGTCCACTTTTTAGTCCAACAAAGCTTTCATGCTTCCATGTGTTTATTTGTTTATTGCTTATATTTTTTTACTTTTTCATGCATACGCTTGCCGTTATTCTCTCTTTTCAGTTTTCATCTATGAAGTAGAAGGAGACGCTAGATGCTAGATCAACGACCCAGATTCGTGCAACCAGTGGTAGTGTACGTGCAGTGTTATGTTCCCTATTATTTGTATTTGTTGTTACTGCAAAGATGTTAAATGTAATAGTGCTAAGAAAATATCTGTAAAATGGTTTAGAATTTCGCTCGGTTGCGATTGTAAGCTGGTAATATTTAATCTCGACAGTTTTCAATTTTATGAATGCTTCTTGGGGCTCTTACTTTAAATAGCCGCAGCAGATAATTTAGCGGAGTTCTGTAAAAACTGTTGTATAATTAAACAGAGAATAATGGTTTAAATTTCCCTTCTTCGTTCTTAAATGATGCTGCAATTACCCGTTAATGGCTTTATTTAAATAGAGTAATTACACTTTAATTCATCCCACTTAAAATGCAAATTTCAGATACTAATGTACTTATTGCAACAGTAAACCGCGCTCTTACCTTTTACACGATTCCGTTAATTTCCAACTAAATGCACTTTTGAATCTTTCAAAAGTGGAGAGAACGTGCGTTCACCAAAAGCAGATCAGGAAGGCTGTTTGAATAAGGTTTTGAGCGCAGTCTTATGAATTATTTATGGCTTGTTTTGAATACAAGCGATCGAAGCCGTTTCTTGCAGGTTAAAACCAATGCGGGTTGTTGCATTTGAGTGCAATATTTCTTCCTGGCTGGGATTTTCGGATTTGTGCTGAGATCGAAGAAGCGGAAATGAGAGAGGAACTTACCTTTTGCATAGTGCGGCTTGGAATTTGTTTTGCTTTGGCGAAGCGCGTTTTCCACTGACATACTTAATTCTTTTTAAAAATTTTAATTAACTAGCTGAAGCACTCCAACTTTTAAATATTTTCGTAGAAATAAACCGCGGGTTTGGATTTTGCGAGCTACATTAATGCTCATACTTTTCCGAACATTTTAATTTAGTCCGGGAAACGAATATCCGAAGGGAAAAGTAAATTAAAATTTCCGATATTTTAGTATAGCATCCGTAAAATGCCCGGAATGCATGCATGGAATTATTTGGCGGATTTAATTAGATCTGCCATGTTGCAACGCTAAGCATGTAGTATTAGCTCCGTTACATGCTCTCATGGATCAATAACAACTAATAATAGAAACTAAACAATGATTTGGTGAATGATAGCTAATAGGTAGACATTGCACAGCACATACTATACAGATTATTTTTAAATGTAAACTAGAAAAACTAAACATGCAGTTCTTTGAACTCAGAAAAACAAATATTTTCTAAGATACAAAACCGAGACCATCAAATAATAAAGTAATGAAGTTGGTTACCCTTCATTTTAAAATCATTTTTAAACTTTGAGCTGTGTGTCCTTGTTAGGAAATTTTTAAACCCGCAGTCAAATTTATAGAAAACATATTCTCTTACTCAATGCTGCTGGTTCAACAGTGCTCTAATGTAAACTGATGGACAATCCATTGACCATGACTTAAAATTATAATATGTTTTTAGAAACAAAGCTCAAAGTTTCAATATGGTTTCAAATGTGGGGATATGAATTTACAGTCACAGCTGACATGGTTAGAGATAAGCTGCTATTAATTTCGTGCACAGATTCTTTATGTATTTGTTATCAGTAATAAAAAAATTTAAACAACACTTCCGCTATAGTCGTATCGAATAGTTATAAATACATATTAGATTTTGCTTAGAAAAGCACCAAAAAGTCAGTATAACAAATCAGGGTTTTAAATAAATTAATCTGAAAGTACTTATTTTAACAATAACAACAGCTATCTACGCAAAATAAGGTAAGATGGTAACACCACGAAAACCTATAGTGCCAATTTTTATAGAAGTATTTTTTTAAAGAATATATTCAATCTTAATAATTAAAATAAAGGATGACATGAATGAAGCGATTATGAAATGTAGAAAAATACTTCTTACTTAAAATAGCAGTTAAAAGTTAAAAAACTGAAAAAAGGCTGGATAAACTACACGCCAAAAATTAATAACTTTTACAAAAAAAAATAAAGATTTACTTCCTTGAACTGATTGACGGTCGCTGGAATGAACTTCTATCAACAAAGGCCGCACATGTGGCTGGGATAAGATTTAATTTTAATAAAATCAAGAGCTAAAAACAGCAGCTTATTTCAATCACATTTGGTGCAATAGGTTAATGTCTTCCTACTGATTTAGCCAGTAGTTATTAAGAGTAAGCACCGGCCCTAATACTATCTTTGTTTCCTTAATCGATTAATTTTTAGTGCAATGTACTTCTATTGATGTCAGTTGCTACACGAGGAATTTCTGTGAACAAAAAAAAAAAAATATAACAATCGGCTTTATTAAGTCGCAACACGAAGAACTTGTCTCGAGGTGTAGCAGTTTGCCAGCTAGTTCCTGAGCAGGATTGGGGTGGGTGTTCCAGAAGCGCCACTGGTTCGCGACGATTCAAACCAGACAGACCTACAGATGTTGGTGTTGGTGTATTTAAACGATTATAAATAACAAGCAAACTGCGCGCTACGCGCACGTGAAATAGGATACGCGAAAGGTCAAGCTCCGATCCGAGCGCTAAGATAAGCAAAACAAAACCTAAACAAATATAAACATCTGTGAAGCCGGAACGTGAGATTTTATTTTGTGCCACAGACAAACACACATTAAGGAAAATTATATTATAGATATTCAATTCGTCAGTATTCCCTCGCATAAACATTAGTTTTAAACTAAAACGTGGTGGAACGTGTTATCCGGAGAGTTGATTGAAACCAAAAACCGCGAACAGAGCTGCCACTCTAATGTACGAGTATAATAAAAGAACTAAGCTAGTCATTAAAGCTCAAAGTGAACACATTATTGTTGCGACAGATTGCAGCAATTCTCTTTACGAGTCTCTCGAGTCGAATACAGTTTGCGGGGTGGCGAATGAGGTAAAGAGCATTGTGGAATTTAGATTTAAATCTGAAAAGAGATAGAAATTTTTGTCCGCATCTTTCGATAACTTAAAAAAAATGCCAAGACCGGGATTCGAACTCACGGCATCAGACTCGGCAGGCCACGAGTGTGCCACTACACAAATTTCAGAACGTAGTTATGCTACTACTTAGTGTTTTTCACCGGTAACGAGAAAATAAATCAACAAATATATGCAAAGAAAAAAGCGACGAATATTGCCCAAAATTTTTTCAGTTTCTACACCCTTTTACAATAAAGAAAGTATTGGATTCACTCCAAAAATTCTAAATTGAGTTTTCAACAGATCTTTACGTTTTAGAGACCCCTAAACCCAAAAAACCTTTGTTTTTGTTCATTGGTCTGTCTGTCTGTCAGTCTGTGTGGGTCTGAAACTGCATATATAAGTTTTGTGCACTATCTAAATGCGACAGAAAACTTTTTAAGAAAATTGCATAACCCGAAGTATGGTGTTTACTCTTGCTATTTTTAGGTTTTTTTCGATTTTAAGAAAAAAAAGGCCGTAACGATTTTTTTGAAACGTTAAATTTTTATTACATTTTTAATGAGCATTAATGTGAGGTAGGTGATTTTCCAATTAAATACCTCTAAAATGTTTTTTAGTTAACTTCAACTAACTCCCTATTTTATACTGTGGAATTTGCAATTTTTGAAAAAAATTGACAAATGCATAAAAATAAAAGAAACAAATTTTTGACTAATTATAAGATTACAGTAAAAGGAAGTTGTGTGCGTGTATTACACCAGATGTTTTGCATTTATATTCTACAAAACTGTTAAAATTCTGATACGGTATGTCGCTCTCGACTGTTTATATCCAACCGGCGTGACACACTCGACATTTATTAATTTTCCAACTTTTCGTACGCCTAAGCTGTTGTTGCCTTCAAAAACACTATGTAGTTTTATAAGACCCTTTATATGATTTTGGGTGGGTTTAGAAAGTGCAGATCGACAATCGACCAAATGTTCACTATTAAGCAGATGCAAAATAATGTTTGCGAGCAGAACCTGGGATCTCATATGCCATTTATTGACTATGCTTACGTACATGATTCAATAAATAGGAGAAAAAATTATCAAGCTGTGTAAGAACCGGGAGCTCAAACAAAAATGATTAAATTGATTAAAATAACATTGAATAAGACATTAAGTAAGGTGATAGTGAAAGGAAGGATAATTTCATCATTTAACATTAATAAGGAATTAACACAAGGTTATCCGCCGACAGACCCGCAGAACAAGGGCATAATTTGTTATAGGAAAGATAAGTAATTAACAGCATATGCGGATGAAATAGCTTTATCAAAAGATCAAAAAGTGAATTTACTTTTATGGAGGATACCAAAGGTAGCAAGTTAGAAAGCACATTTTTTCATGGTGCTTTGTAAATGATCTTTTATCTGATTCTATAGTTTTTATTGTTACAAACAGTGGCAAGCAGTTCGTTCTGGGGCTAGTATTTTTTGTCTAAAGATAAGTATACAACCAAAGCACCAGGATTATTACAGCATAATTGTTTGGAATGTTTATTTTTATGATTGTCGTAAATGTTATGTCATACATTATCTTTTAATGTAACAATAACAATAAGGTGCTTACTCATATACTGCGTTTTCCAATACAGGAAATAAAATCAGTACTATCAATCGCATGTGCATTACCACTACTAACTGCAATATTATAACGATTGATCGAAAAAATGTCCCTTCAAAAGACGTATGATTTTTGTAAAACAAACGCCGAATCTTCATTCGCAAAAGATTGAACGTCAAATAAACTTCACAATGCTGTCAATAATATTGTCAGCCATAATACCATAAGTGGTATGATTATCGTCGGTGATATTTTCGAATTGAAACCGGTTTCAATGAGAAATATCACCGATTACTATCATACCGCGAGTTGTATTTAGTGAGAGAATACAATGAATTATGTTGGTGGCACTGTTAAGTCTATGTCAAATTCGAGGTTAGCAGGTTATGTTTTAAGTTAGTTTGTGCCAAAACTGACGCAAAACCTAACCACACTTTTGCGTAGCAACAGACCACAGTAACGTGATATGAATTTTTGTTTTGTATCATCGCTGTGGTACACATGTATCCAAGGGTTTTTATGCTTCTATTGGTTTAAAAAGGGTCACGTGATTAATGAATTGTATTCTCAAGCTTGTATCAAGAATACAATTTGAAGTGATTGAGGACACACGTGCAAACTCTAAGGTATACCTCGAGAATAAATGTTTTCGATCACTCTATTAAATTAAAATATTTATAACAATATCTAATAAGTAAGTAATAAATATATTATATAATAAATTACATATTATAAGATTTGCATTAGGAAGAATTTAATATTTACACCCCTTCAGAATATGTTCAATTAATCACTAATATAGCAAATATAGATAATTTGATAATGAATTTATCTGGGATTTTCTTCATTTTCGTTTTATTTATCCATTGTTTAAACTGTATATTTGTTGACAAGTTAATTCCTAAATAAAAACAAATTTGTGCGTGAGCTTTGCAGTAACTTTGCAAACAATTTTGTTACATAAGTTCAGATTTGTTAAATATGTGTATTAATTAAATTATTGGGAATACAGCTATTTTAGTAAATAAAAATAGTGAATTGAAGGTGAATCGGCTAAGTTGGTTTTGTATTAGAATAGCTACTTGAAATTCAATTTGAAGATTTAAAATTTCAAAACGAAAATTCGTATTGTCAAAATACACATTAAAATTTTATTTAAAAAAGGTAATATAACGTTTCGCTGGCATACCAGCTTCATCGGAGATAAAACAATTTTAAAAATACAAGGCTTTTACATAGTTAATTTGATTGAATTTGTAGAATGTTAATGATTAGGATTCATTATATCAATCTTGATTAATATTGAATTAATAATTATTTTTTCCCAAAACTTCAAACTTTTGAACGTAAAAATTGGGATAAAAGACAAAAATTATGGGTTTATTTTTTTACATTTTTGATTTGTTATTTTTGTAGTTTAAGGTATAATTTTTATTCCATATTATATATTTCGATATGTCAGGTAGTTGACGTTTAAGAACAATTACACAATTTTGAAAATACTTTTTTATTTTTGTTGTAAATCCTATTCTTGAAGAAAGGTCAAGTAGAAATTATTGAATTAAAAAATCTTCTTTGTGAACCTCAAATATTAATGATGTATTTTCATAATTTTTATTTTTCCCCAAAACAGTTTAGGTTCATGTTTGTTTTATATTTTTGTTATTATAATTGGAATTAATTTTGGGTGTAATTGGATTGAGGTGTACTCAAATTTTCTGCAGAAAATTAAATAGTTAACAAGCAACCGAGAGAAGAAAAACAATTATTACGAATCTTGCATCTTACCATTTTAAAAGCAAAAGTAATTTATGACACATAAAAAATCACTTATTATGACACATAAAAAATCGCTTATCGAGTATCCTATAAGTGAACGACTGCGGAAATAAATATAAAAAAAAATTAAATTAATACTGAAACGACATGCCAGTTTAAGTTCCACTAACAAAGAAATAAAGTGTTAAATATTTAATTTTCTGAAGGAAATTTGAATACACCTTAATCCAAGTACACCAAAAATTTATTCCAATTTTATGACCAAAAATATAAAACAAACATGAACCTAAACTGTTTTGGGGAAAAATAAAAATTATGAAAATACAACATTAATATTTGAGGTTTACAACGAAGATTTTTTAATCCAATAATTTCTACTTGACCTTTCTACAAGAATAGGATTTACAACAAAATTTAAAAAAAAATATTTTCAAAATTGTGTAATTGTTCTTAAACATCAACTACCTGACATATCGAAATGTATAAAAGGGAATAAAAATTATACCTTAAACTACAAAAATAACAAATCAAAAATGTAAAAAAATAAACATAGAATTTTTGTCTTTTATTCCAATTTTTACTTTCAAAAGTTTGAAGTTTTGGGAAAAAATAATTAGTAATTCAATATTAATCAAGATTGATATAATGAATCCTAATCATTAACATTCTACAAATTCAATCAAATTAACTATGTAAAAGCCTTGTATTTTTAAAATTGCTTTATCTCCGATGAAGCTGGTATGCCATCGAAACGTTATATTACCTTTTTTAAATAAAATTTTAACGTGTATTTTGACAATACGAATTTTCGTTTTGAAATTTTTAATCTTCAAATCGAATTTCAAGTAGCTCTTCTAATACAAAACCAACTTAGCTGATTCATCTTCAATTCACTATATTAATATCTGTATTGTTTAATAAACTTTGTGAGTTTCTGCTCTGTCTATGTTTGATGAAAACTAGCAAATGAATACTTTTATTTGTGTCCCAATCAAATAGTTTTTGGCGCATTGATAAGATACGTTTTCAAAGGAATGGCGATATTAACTTTCAGAATTTCTATGAATGCTAAACAATAATTTGTAGTGAAGGATACATTAATTTGAATTTTTAATCGATAGTACAGAATTATGATTTAATTAGAATATTTAGGTTGCCTTAATATTTAATTAATGTACTCTATAAAAATTTAAAAAGATAATTTTCGGTATTACTGTTGTGTGTGTTACTAGCATGCACTAAGTATGAATCTCACACCTTGAAATGTTTCCTATATTTGCAAATTGATGTAATTCGCATTACCAAAGTGTTTCCATTTATTGTACACATATTATTAAGAACATTAACATTTTTTACTTCTAGCTACTTTCATTTTTCAAAACTTGTGGTGTCACAACATGCACTTGTGAGGGAAGTTCTGAGTAAAGCTCTTTACAAATTGTTTCTATTCGATATACCACTTTTTTACTTCCATCGTCCGAAAGACGAAGGAAGTATTGTAATCACGAAAAAATCACCTTCCGAGATTTTTTCAGATCTTCACGTTTCAGAGTCCCAAGATGACGAAAAACAGGTTTTCTCAATTTCGTCTGTCTGTCTGTCTGTCTGTTGGCGGTATAACTCAAAAACTATTTTTTGCAGGATGACGATATTTTGCATGCAGATTATATATCTACTTGGCATGACCGAGAAAATTTTGGACATATATATTGTTATGATACATGATATGGGCAGAAATCATAATAAAGGAATGTTGAAAATTGAACGAATAAATTTGGACAGTTACAGAAATTGAGTCTTAATAGATATAAAATTTTAAAATTAATTGATGAAAAACAACTCTGGTTGCGTTATTCATTGGGATTCATAAAATACTGGTAGGCTGATTTGAATGCATTGAAATTAATAATTAAGGAAAATAAATTCAAACTAAGGTTACATCGACAATTGTGTTTGTTAAGCAAATGATGTATTGTTATTATTTAAATTACTTAAATAGTGTGCATAAATAATGGTTACTAGTAGATAAGAATTTTTTTTTATAAAAACAGTTACCTGAACAGTACTCACAAAAGCAGATGTAATAAAATTTCTGGAAAATTTAATATTGAAAATAAATTGAATTTCTGCATAAATTGTTTAAATATAATATGGTATTGTGAATAGTATCACAATAAGCAAAGATAAACAGTTATTGTAATATTGGTTTACAAGAATTAATAATCATCGATGGATAATGGATTTATTGTATTAAACTACAAATAAGAAGAAGTAATTTCATATTGGTAGTTTGTGGAATTGGATAGATACTTGGTGCATGGAGTTTGAGCCGTCAGCGTACCTGAAATAAATGGGACAAAGTTAATATTTGAAAATTAATAGAAGGAGAGTAACTTACCAGGACAATAGTTCGTGTGAAGAGCAGATCTAGGGGTTCCCAGTACCAGATAGCAGGACTGTGGACTGCAGCAGCAACCAGGACGAGGTTTTGGAAGCAGATAAGTTGTTTGGACGTGAACGAGCAAGTAGGACATTGCTAAGGTTTGGATTGATGGTGCAGACATACAAGAGGAGCCAATAGCTGTGATGGTTGTACCAGAAAGAGCAGTAGCAGCTAGGAGAAGTGTTCTTTTTCAGTAAATCGCAGGGCTAAACGTAGGAGCTTGTTGTGACATCGGAGACTAGCAGAACAGGAATTTGGAGCCAACATCAGTTGACAGGACCAAGGAAGGGTTAGCTGTTTGGTGTTTTGGACTTTGCAATCTGTTCGAGAAAGGCTGTAGTGGTGAGTGTTGTTCGTGGTAAGGACATAAGCAATAAAAAACAGGTTTTTTAGATTAAGTTGACATCGAAGTCTTGAATAACTGTCAATTTTGAAAGCAAGTAACAAAAACTGAAGCAATGATTATCTAGTAGAGTCAATTAATAGTAAACGTCAAATGTAAAAGCACAATTGTCAGTACACCTTGGTGTAGTAAATTTGAAAAGTAAAATTTGACATTTAAGCATGAAATTAATTCAAAGAATTTGAGGTTATAAAGTTTCATTGCTACAGTAAATAGCATACTAGATTTGATGAACCCAGCCCGAAGAGATAAGAGGTCTTGATTATAGTAGATATCATTGTGATATAAAAAGAAATACATTGAAGGCATAGTTTCCATAATAGGGGCTATATAGCAATATACAGGGTGAGAACCTTTGTTTATTTTCGCGTTAAGTGGGAAATAGATAAAAGTAGTAATTTGCACATAGATCAGGCTTTACACTTCACGAAAATAAGACCCAACAGATACAAGATAAGGTCGCAAAAAATTCAAAATGTTTCGACAATAACACCGTTCTCTTAAATACAGCCTGCATTATTTTTTTTAAATATATTTATGGAATAACTAATAATACCTAAGCAAATTTGGCAACACTGTTGTATGTAATTTGAGTCGTAGATTCCGAAAAACATGAAACATATAGAGTAAAAAATAACTAATTAATTAATTTTCAGTTTCAGGTAAAGATAAAGTAGTGCATGATGCATATCATTAGATTGGCAATTACACTTTCTATCTAATGGCAAGATGGCCCTTAGTAGATGCCATTTGAAAAAGTGACCCTTTCTTAAAAAAGGAATTTAGCAAACTATATTCTTTTACTAAAGGTTTGTTATTGACCTTATAGAAAAAATAGCTATTATGAAGAGTTGCTAGAGTTAAATTAATCAGAATAGATTTTTCTAAGTCAACGCCTTCTATGGTAAAAAATTTAAATTGAAAAAGTATTTTTTTTGTTTAAAAAACAATAAATTTGGCAAGACTATTATATGTAATTTGACTCGTAGATTCAGAAAAACATGAAATATACAGAGTGTTCCATTTAAAAAATCAAAGTTAGTATTATTTCCGGTAAAACCGGAAGTCAGCCATTTTGACTATACAGGGTTATTCACGTAAGATGACGATCCTGACCAGGTAAAAATGCAACCCAAAATACGATTTATAAAGCTAACTAGATCCCTATTGCATTAGTACCTCGAATTTGACATAGACTTACAGTGCCACCAATGACATGTAAACAGTCTATGCCAAATTCGAGGTGCTAATGCAATAGGGATCCAGTTAGCTCCATAAATCGTGTTTTGGGTTGCATTTTTACCTGGTCAGGCTCGTCATCTTACGTAAATAACCTTGTATCTATCGGCCAATCAGAAATTATGTCTAGTATCTTAGTTTCAAATTTTATACAAATTGATTCATAAATGAAGAAGCTATAAGCATGGCCCTAGTTATTGTCACCCGGTATAATCAGACCGCGTGACCATTTGAGGCAACCTGATCTTCCGCTCCAAGAACCTGTACACCCCCATCTTCATAGACAACAACACACCAAGTCATCTAAACGTAATGTTAAAATAATTATTTTTTTTACTTATAGTAGTACTTGATTTTGTTTTATGCTCGTATTATTTTTTTTATTCCAACCTGGAAGAGAAAGTAATTAACCGTAGAGAGAATTTGTTCCAGGTGAGTTCTATGGTACTTTTGTTACGAACCTTTTTTGTTACCAGTAAGATACGACATAAGAAAGTTTAATAGAGGTTTTCTGATCTATTATCGTTTCCGAGATATAGGTACTTTATTGGAAAGCACTTAATGTATCGCAGCTAATTTAGTAATAATGAAATAAATTATTCGATTTACCTGTAAAATACTATTTAATAATACTAAATTATATTATATACTGGTATGTAATGTTAGACAATCGCAAGTCAATGTACTATTAGGCACACCCCAATACTCAGGGCACTTATTGTAAATTTAAAAAATGCAAAACTTGCCTGTCAGTATCTTAGGATAACTAAAATGAAACGTATTTATTACTCTTCAATAAAATGGTTAATTGCCCCGTTCTATATTTTATCAAATTGCAATAATCCTATGTGCTTGCTCCAGCAAAACACAAGACTGATGTCTCAGGTTAGGTTCAAATTTGAATTTTTAAAAGAATCTGTAGAATGTTTAACTCAGAGTAGCTCAAATACTAAAAATTTGCAAAGAAACCACAGGTAAACTGAATCGAATCTCCCGCCTATCAACATCCAACTTGGTTTTGTTTCAGGTTGTGACGTAAAAACGACGGGCTACTATATTTTGTCTTGGCTTTCTGTGAAAACTGCATAATCTGGCATAAATCGCATTTTCTAGCGACGCCACCCGATTTTCTGGAATTTGGAAGTATCCGGATGCTCCGAAACACGATGAATCTCTTCAGCAAGGTGTATTCTCGAAGTCCACTGACTTTCCGGACTCCAACCACATAAAAACCTGGCTTCTGATGTTAGAATGGACTGATATCGTAGATGGAAATTTTCAGGTTATCGGAGCTGAACCCACGCCGATCTTGGCTCGCACAATTTTATAAACTTTTTCGATGGAGAAACTTTTAATAACACTTTCACTTATGCCCGGTGACTTGTAGAATAACTTTGTACACTTTTTAGACTTTGCAAATCACTTTTATTATATAAAAACACCAAAAATCAGGAGCATGATTTGCCCACAAGTTGACATTACAGGAATTATTTTATATATTTTTAACAAAAGAGCATCGCGTTACCTAGTAACCGCGATCTAATATTGTTCAAGGGAAATAAGTTTTGGTTACAAGTTCACATAAAAGAATAAAATTTGATTAACATGTTTGTTGCTTAAAACTAGAAATTGTCTTTATTTCTAATATATAAAATTTTTCCTTTCTTGTTACAGAAACTGTTATTTATCACTGCTTTGCTATAAACGCTTAGTTTTAAATTGCACGGGCATTTGAGTTCAATTTTAACCACGTCACTAGTTATTCTTAATTTCAGTTGCCCTCGTTTTGCATTGCTCTTTGCCAATTCTATCTTATCCTGCTTTGATTTCCATCTACCTTTCAGCTTGCTTCCTTTTTACTAGCCCGTACGTTTATTAATAATTCTACGATCATATTCATTATGCACATAACCAACCTTTTGAATTATTTACTTATATTTGGTTCAGCTTCAAATATGCTCAAACCTATCATATTACTTATATTATATTAGCCATCTTAAATCTTTCCTTTACTCAAACTTTAAATTCAATCCTTCCGAAATCTGCTTTTCTTATGCTAACATTTATCCCTCTAATTATGCTTCTTGCATCTCATTTCCAATGTATTTCATAACTTCAACTACTGTCTAGATTGTAATTAAATAAAATATTTAAATTCTGTGCTTTAATTGACTTTGTTCAATAATTGTCTATGCATACAGAATTAAATTGCGAGCATTAAACCATCTCAATACATAGGTAGAAAGAAATTATTGTTTTAAAGACCATATTCGCAGTTTAACTATTCATCTTCATGGTCTGCATAATCATTCATCGTCACCACACATACAAAGTTCTGTATACCTTATAAACTGTGCTTGAGCACAACGTTCTTTGTCAAAATCAGAACGTACCAGCTGCATTGTCGATCCTGGTGTACATGGACTGGTACTAATAGTTGGAGAAAATTGATTCTGCGACTTTTCCCACCCAAACTATGACGGCTCTGCGTAACGAGTGTTGGAGATTAGCGTCTTGCTAATCCATCACCTTATATCAGTCCGTACGATGCATGGTGTTAGAGAGGATCTTGTTGGTGGCAAACATGGACTAGGCTAGCCCAAAGAACAATATAAAGCTGCCAAATATCAACTTTACCTAGTGTATACAGAAATGGCCCATGTAAGTAATTTGTATTGATAATAGCAAAGTAATACAAAAGTAAATAGGATAGTTTGCAAATAAATGCATAGTACTTGCGTGTGCAAGTGTTGTATTTCCTTAAATACAGTTACAAATTAATGATGTAGGAATAAACAATATCGAATTGGTAGACCAGAAAGTAACGCAGGCCGTTCAGAATGTGGAAAGTTGTTGCAAGGATTTAACCTTACCTAAAAAGTACCTCCCAAAAAGAAGTAATACTTATGTAGCGAATGACTACAACAATAAGACAACCAATGAACTAAAACAAACGGGACAAGAATGATTTGAAACATTTTGTTTGCGCATGTCTTGCGTAATATGTTACACTTAGCTGCGAAACAAACCACGGTTAAATGTTGATGATTTTGTTCTTTTGTTTTCACTCCGTAAGCAATAAACACCACCTTATAATAATTGAATTATGACAATTATGGCACCTATGATATTTAATCACAAATTGGAGCTTAAACTTGACAGCTTCAAGTGCTGCAAGCTAGCTTTACAAAACGTAAACAAAATTTTAGTCAAATCACTTTTCACCCGTGTCTGCTGCCACAGGTAGTGACCTTATCAATATTCAGATGATTAAACTCTGCTGTCCGTTCATTATTCCCTACATTACAAACATTATCAATTCTTGTATTTTGGCGGGAGTCTTTCCGCAGTGTTGAAAGCATGCTGTTGTCCCGATACCAAAAAATAAACACCCATCAGAACTTAAAGATTTGAGACCAATAAGCTTGCTTCCAGCACTCTCCAAGGTACTGGAAAAAGTTATGAGCATGCAGCTGACCGATCATGTGAATGAACACAATGTACTGCCGGTTGTACAATCCGGGTTCAGAACAGGACACAGTTGTACAACTGCGTTGCTTAATGTCACTGATGATATCCTGGCTGCTTCTGACCACGGTAAAATTACGGCCTTAGTTTTACTTGACTATAGTAAAGCATTTGACACAGTTAACCATGGCACTTTATTTACTATCCTGAATTACATTGGTATTGGAAGGAATGCGCTATCGTTAATGACTAGCTATCTAAGTAATCGGACGCAAATTGTTAAACTAGATAATGTTGTGTCCGATCCGCTGCCGATCACTCAAGGGGTGCCACAGGGATCAATTTTAGGTCCACTGTTATTTTCAATATACACATCAATCTTTATGAAACGTGTTAAATTTTCTAAAATACATATATATGCAGATGACACTCAGCTATACCATTCTTTTCATATATCTCGCCTAGATGCAGCAGTGAAAGAAATAAATTATGATTTACAGTATGTGTACGATACATCTATTCAGCATTCACTAAAAATTAATCCCGATAAATCTGCTGTTGTTCTTTTTGGAAATAAAAATGCTTGTAAAGACTTGGCTGCTACTATAAAAATCACTATGAATAATGTTCCAATTTCTATTGTTGATAAATGCAAAAGTCTTGGTGTAATATTGGACAACACTTTTAGATATAAAGACCAGATTGCCAGATATATTTGCCGAGCTTATCAATTCCTCAGAAAGTTATATCCTCATAGATCGTATTTAAATATCTAAATCAAAAAGAGAATTTGTGAAACATTTGTTTTATCTCAATTTAATTATTGTACAGCTGTATATCATTCAGCAATAGATAAGGCAACTGCACAACGAATTCAAAAAGTTCAAAATGCATGCTTACGTTTTATATATGGCATTAGAAAGTACGATCATATATCACATAAATTGGCTGATGCTGGATGGTTAACAATGCAAAATCGTAGAATATTACAGTGTCTGTGTCTTTTTCATCAAATAATTCTTTATAAAAAACCACCATACTTATATAATAAGATCACTTTTAGAACAGATGTACATAACCTTTCTACTCGATTTAGAGGCCTAATTTCGCCTCCGCTACATTCTGCTGCTTGTTTCGAGCGATCATTTTCTTTTCAAGTATATCATATGTACAATAGCTTACCAAAACTCTATAAAATATATAGTCCAGTGCAATTTAAACTTAAGTTACGATGTGAATTGTTTCAGAGACAGTGTGAAAATTATTTGTAGTGGTAATTATATGTGTCTATGTATGTATATATTTACTTTTTTTTTATTATAAACATTGTGGCAATGTTGCTTATATATAATATGTTTAGTTAGTGTTTTTTTAAATATTACATTTTTTTACTATTTTCAACTGCGACGTCACAGGATATTAATTTTTATTTTCTTTTAGTGTTTACGTCAAGTAGAATTAGGCAAAAGATTATGTTTTTGTGTTAATTATCTTTTAATTCAAGGTTAGGTGGAAGATCAGAGGGTATAGGATATTTACCTATACCCACCTGAATCTCGCCTTGTGATTACCAGTTCTTTTTTTTTTAATTATTGTATTTAGATTTTGTTTTTTACATGGTAATAAAGTGATTATTATTATTATTATTATTATTATTATTATTATTATTATTAGGTACTCTTTACAACGTGAGCAGATGAGTCAATAAAATTGTAAAAACTGGAAGGGAAGAAGTAATGGGATACACAAAAGTGACTCTACATTATATTTTTACTACTATTTTATATACTATCCACCATGTGTAACAACGTCTTACTGCGCAGCACCCGCTTTGGCCTTAAAGGAAAATGCAACGTGAAGTACGTCACGTATCTTGGATGTAAACATGATAACTCCAGAACGACGTAACTATCAGAATGATTTCGTCGCCACTTTGTGTCGAATATTAATACAAAGAACTAAAAAGCTTGTGAGCGAGATCGATTGTTTTTCTTTTTATGTGTTTATCGATTTGCATAGAGGCTACCAGCAGAAAACGTTAAGAGATCAGTAACTATTTCGTCCGAATCGCGCAGTGTCCCAATCGCTAGACTGCCGAGCTTGGGGTGGCGATTTCTAGTCTCGGTAACGATATTCTCTTTAAATTATGAAACTATGCGGATGCGAAATGTCTATTCTTGTCATCTTCAAAGTTGAAATGCCACATTATCGGCGCTCTCTATCCCATCTTTACTCTCCGCTAGCGCTACGCAATAAGTAGTTCCTTTGCGAATTCTCTTTAGTTAAAGTCCACGTATATACCGGGTGATAATAGGACTTAGGTTATGTTTACATCTCCTTGATTTATGAACCGATATAGATAACATTTGGTAGGAGGTTATTAGATATAATTTTGGAGTGACAGACAGATACACTAAAATAGTTGAATTCCACTTTCAGCGAAAGTGTTATAACTGGAGAGACACTGATGCATGATGCATACCGTTAGATTGGTAATTAAATTTTCTATCCAATTGCAGCACGGCTTTTAGTAGGTGCTATTAAAACAATATTATTACTTCGTAAAAATCGCGTTCGCAAATTGAATTTTTTCTTGAAGGATTTGTTATTGATTTAATTGACCAAATAGCTATTATTATGAATTACTGTAGTCAACTACAACAATTTTTTTTCTAATTACGCCTTCTATGAAAATATAAAATTCAGCAATTATTTTTCTAAAAAATATATAAATTTTGTATTGCTGTCATATGTACTTAATGTGAATGATAGATTTCGAAAACATAAAGCATACTGGACGAGCTATTAAAAAATTAAACGTAAAGGGATTTGTATTGGAAATCAGCCATTTTAACTAAAAATTATGGCTAATATCCTGATTCTGAGTTTTATCTAAATCGGTTCATAAATAAAGTAGATAGTCATAGCCCCAGTCTCATTGTCATAGAGCGCAGCGTTGGTGGGGCGACTACAGGAGTAAGTTCGCTGAGCAACTAGACCAAAACTCGTTCCAGCTGGTCACCGACCATGGAAGCTTCCGCTCCTACCTGTAGTGATCGGTAAGGCCGGTGTTGACGCCTGCAACTGCGGCGGGGGCCTGAACATGGCGCAACACGTTTTATTCGAGTGACAGCTGGGTGCGCAAAACATAGGTCAAGCCGTGTGGCAGCTCATGGCGGAGGGGGTGGGGTAGTCGATGGATCTCGAAGAGGTCGCAGCTCTTTCTTCGGAGGTGGAACGCCTTTCGTTGATTCGCGGGAAAGGTGGTGCGGTTGTGGGTCGATCGGGAGTCGTGACCGGTGGGTGCGAGTGTAGATTGAGGACTCGAGCAAGGACTCACTTAGAGACGATAGAGACGCGGTATAGGTTAGAATGAAGCAAAGGGTTTGTTAAATATTTCCGGATATATCATCTTACTTTAGAGTAATTTTAAGTTAGCTCTTAAGGATTTTTGTTGTAATTTTCGAGTTTGTTAATAATACTAGTTTTGTTCATTTAACCACGCTGGTGTAGTAACGTAAGGCGGAGCACCGGCGCAATTGTAATTCTGTTGTGCCAATAAATTGTGGAATCTCATTGTCCTCCGGTATATAGCGATAATGTGTATACATACTGCTATGATACATGAGGCAGTGTAATTAATTTCAATAAAGAAATATTTGAAACAAATAAGCTTGGAAGAATGATATAATTAAATCTTGATGGGTGTGAAATTTCAAACATTATTAATAAATTTAATTGATGCAATGAGAGAAGAGATTTTGATATTGATTGAATATGTTAATTTAATAGTTACAGAAAATTTTAATGAAATACAAGCCAAGGTAACGACTGACAAATGTGGTATAATGATAATGTGAATTGTTAAATTGTAAATAATGGATAATTTAAAATATGTAAGGGTGCAGTAAGAATAGTATCCAACAAGAAGAAGTTTTTGTTTTAAGGGTAGTTACATAAATAAACTCAAAGAAAAATGTATAACATGTTTTTAAACGTGATATTTATTAAATAAAAATGGAAATTAGTGCATAATTTGTATAGTTGTGTGGTTGATATACAAATGGGGTTGCTATTAAGAAATCTACGAGGTATTAAAGAAGGAGTCTATATATTAATATTAAAAAATACTCACAATCGGTGAAGAGATTGTTAAGTGCTGCGAATTGCGTTAAAGGAACTAGAGAACGACAAAATTGGATGGAATTGTATTTATTGACTGGCGTGTCGCACAATTACATGTTTATGTTTCACATTTGTGGTTGCATCGAGGTAAGGAGATTCAGTTAGAGCGGGATTTGTGGTAGTACTACCAGAATTGGACAACGTCGGAGGAGATTGCTGAATACTGAAGGATATCTAAAGAAGAAACAAGATAAGAGCTTTCGCAGTTAGAAACTTGAAACTTACCAGGTTTCGTTGAAGTTGAAGCTGCCGTTTGACAGAGAGATTGCAGCCGGCATCAGCAGAGGTATTGGGTTTGGTTGATAGGTGTCAGGCGAGGACGACGTTGGGATCCTTTAGGAAGTAGAAGGAACTGGTGTAAGGAATTGTGCGAGTGAAGCTGAATAAGTGACAAGGTTTGTTAAAAATTAATATTAAAACATTTTAAATAAAGATCAATCAGTGAAATACAATAATACAAAGCAATATTTGATTTGATTAATTGATTAATGTAAAAATACAATTGTCGATACCTGGTTTATTGAGATTTGGAAGTCGGTTTGACAACTAAACATCATTAACTGTAATATTGACATTCCATTAATAGATAGAGATTTTGATTTGGCGAACCACCTGAGATCAGAGAACTTGATTTATTTTTATTAAAGAATTATTATTGAATTTGAAACGGCATCACATTAATAAAAGTATAGCTTTATATAGCCACATCATAATAATACATATGAAACACATTGAAACCACCTATTCAACATATTATTAAGACTGAATGTGTCCTGAGTAGCAAGCGTGACAAAGAACACGGAAAAAAATTATTCCGTGTCAACAGTATGTTTATGTGTACCTAATTAAAGCAAAATAAAAATGCCAACATTCAAAAGTACAACAAATGTTAGCAAATTATGCTAATTTGGAATCAATCAATAGTTTAGCGCAGATCGTTTAAGTTGTATATTATTTTTTGGACACTCACCCTAAAAGTGACACTTTACACATGTTAATCAAAGTCAAAAGTTGACTTCTACAAAATTTTAATAGTCTGTCTTTTCGAAGGCGCAATGGCGGTGTCAAACGGATAAAGAACCGTATCTAAGGCGTATCGAACGCATAAAGAAATTTCATGATAAGCACCTTCAGTCATGCCTAGGTTGATTGCATTATGTAAAAAAATATGATTCAATCTATCAAAAATTCATATCATGTTGCGAAAGTTTAATTACTTCAAATTGTGTGTTACTTTACTTTTTGTGGTGTTGCACAAACTGTTGTATGTAATAGTTGTGTAAGTACGTTATATGGCTTTTGTTCAGTTTTCCCAATACTCCGCTACGCGTCGTCCCGAATCATCCGAAGTCATACAGCTAATTTTTACGCACTAAATACATAAATAACTATTCTTATGTTGCACAAATGTTAGCCATATTAACGTAAGATGTACAGCTTTTAGCATCGAGCTGTTGAGGATATTACGAGCATACGTTGCAAGTCAGGCAGAACAAGTAGACTCTAAAAACCGCCACTTCCATAAATCTTGCTTCTGAGGGTAAAAAGAATATATAACCATGAAACAGAATGTGAATTCCCTTTCCGATATTAATATTAATGTATTCTCAGTGTTATTCGCCTGTCCTTCATTTTGCGAAGCATTAATCTTAATACCGCCACTGTCGTTTGAAAATTACGAGTTCGTCAGACATGCAAATTGCTGCAGTTATTTCCCATTTTGAGTTTGAGCTCCACATTTTATGCGTGCAGGTAAAAAGCGCATTAGGCACAGGTTGAGTATTGGAACCTTTGCATAAGCTCCATACTGCGCTTTCAAAGCCCCTATCAAAACTGCGGTCTAAAAGCCAAACAATGCTTGCATTGTGTCTGAGGGATTTGTTTGGAATTAAAATTAATTGTATGCATGGGGCGGGTCCTAATGGAACCACCGCAATAGAACGTTAAAGCAGGGAATCGGTAAGAGCACCAATAATTCGCTATCGGAGTGATCAATAACTCCATACGAAAGCAATACTTGGAACAATTATTTCGATACTATTTTCTATAATTTTATACGTATTGGATAAACCTCTACGAGCCTTCTAAATTATTCTAGAAATCAGTATCATCGTGAAAGTAGAAGATCCTTGAGGAGTTCAACAAATTTTGGAATGCATAAGTTAAAGTAGCATTAGAGAGTTTGTGCATAATGTAACACTAAAAATAAAGTAGGTAACGTCAAAATCACATGGGTGAATACGTGTCGACGAATAACGTGACTTTCAAATTACAGTTTTTTTACATCAAACTTGATTCATAACGTACCAGTTAAAAATAATATTGTTAGCTGCAATGAATTAAGAGTCAAATAGTACTTAAATATACATTTTTAAATACGAATTAGCATGGTAGTTTTACTAGATAGCCGTGTTTAGAGAAAGACAACGCGATTTAATAGGCGATATAATTTTGGAAAATGTATTACAGCTACAGAATATAAGATTTTGGAGGTCTGCAAAATACGATCGGAAGAATGTATAGTCAACTTCAGATTTCACCATGAACATATACATACACTTATCGACGCCGGTGGCCGCTCGCTATAAGGAACGAAGAAGCTATGCTCTATTATGACAAACTACTAATTGAAGATTGGTTTATTATGAAATAAAAAAAAAATTTACCTATTTTTTCCCATACTTCCCATTTTAAAGCTTAAACAAAGAACGAGTAGCTTTTATATCGTGAATGTAAACTATACGATAAGCGCTGATTGCCTTATTAGACGCATGGGAGCCAAATCGAAGAGGCATAAAGCTTTCAACCGTTTAAGGATGCCGTGTGAGTAGAGGGGTAAGAAGTAGGTTAAAAGATAAGGATGCTTTAAGCTTCAATGGGAGCCACGTCCGCATAGGCACTAAAGGAGATTGGCTGGAACTGATAGCGCGGTTGTCGAATTACTGATATGGGTGCTTACAAAATTTTGGCAAGTGCCGTGGGTGATTTCATCGAGTTCAGATTTAAGAACTAGGTGTGTACAATTCCCATAGAAGAGACGTTGCACGTTCATGGTTTGTCAATTGTCGCAGATTTGAAATAATATACGTATATGTATCTCAAACAGTCAATATGCAATTTTTTTGGCTAAATTATACACTTAAATGAAAAATTCAGTTCATCAGCTTTAATTAGTCTGTAAGGTTTGGTAAATTTTTTATGGATTTTAAATTTTGCTAGTCCATATGCGCCATATGCGAAGTATTTAAATCTCCGAATGACGGAATCTATATTTGGCTGTGAGAGGGTGACAAATGTATTTTACGTGCGATTAGCCCCACCATCAAAATTATCTATGAACCGCCACTGGTGGACGCTGCCTTTAACTTACGGAGTTAGATTGGAATATTGTTATATAATGAGTCAGTGATTTCTTATTAGTAGGAAAAGGTTGGTATTATTTAAAATATGCTAGTTACATTGTATGGGACAAGTCCCCTATTGTCTAAAAGTGATTACCTTGCAATCTTGTAGAAAAAGTGATCTATTGTTTAAAAGTGCTGACTTTTTTAACCTTGCATGCACGCGCATCCTGTCACGTGCATCCTTAATAGATAAGCTATACTATATAAGCTAATGTATAATATTTTATCTTTAGTTCCTAGTTTACATGTTAGATGTAAGCAATTGTCTGACTGTATCTTTGAGCTCCAACGTGTAGCATTGCCGTTGTAAAATAAAAGTGTTTTTTTAAAGGTCGTTTCGAGGACCTTTTTATTTAACTTGCTATTGAAATAAATCAACAACTGATTTTACACAAGGAATCGCTAAAATGTATGTAACAGTTACGATAGATTATTTGGATTAATTTATCAAAGCAGCACTATAAACAATCTTCTTTATTCAAATATCAATATTTCGCTCTACTTTGAAAGCATCTTAAAGAGGCAAAGTTATATATCCAGTTAGCAAACTATATCAAACTTCTTTAATTACTAACATTGTGAAGATCATATACTGGCTAAACAGTTAACGTATTAAGAAACTGTCATACTAGCTTATACGAAAGTCAAACTGCCAAATACTTCCTCCTAAAGTTGAAAGAAAATTTACAACCTTTCACTAAACTTCAGCTTAGCTAACTGACAACTTTAATAGTGGTTGGATTGATTTGATGTTGCAGTTGCAATAATGTGTGTTCTATCTTTCTCTCTTGCAAAAATTATAAGTTTGCTTTTTTACTTTCCTCGTCTAAGAGACGAATGAAGTATTGTAATCGTGAAAAAATCAGCTTCCGAGATATCTTCAGATTTTCACGTTTCAGGGTCCTTAGATGATGAAAAACATGTTTTTTCAATTTCATATATCCAGCTGTCTATCTGTCTGTGTGGCCGCCTGTAGGCAGTATAATTGAAAGACGATTTCTTGGAGGAAGACGATATTTTGCATGCGGAATATATGTCTACGTAGAATAAAACCGAGACAATTTCGATTAAATATATACAGGGCCAGCACATTTTTGCTGTAACTGAGGAATAAGTAAAAATAATCATTTGCAACTAACTCAGGCTTTATTTAACCTTAACGGAAATAGAACTCAAGGGATACAGGGTAAATATTATAAAAATGCAAAATGGGCAACCAGAAAAGCGTCGTATATAATACAGCCACGAGGGCAAATACGAGGCGATTCTTGGTGGTTGAACGAAACTACGGGGCGGAGGGTACTCGGGTTGTTGCCAAGCGGTGAAATATCACTCGCATGCGCTAAGTTCGAATCCCACACCTTGAAATGTTTCCTATATTTGCAAATTGATGTAATTTGCATTACCAAAGTGTTTCCATGTATTGTTTACATATTATTAAGAACGTTAAGATTATTTTACATCTATCTACTTTCATTTTTCAAAACTTGTGGTGTCACAACTTGCACTTGCGAGGGAAGTTCTGAATAAAGCCCCTTATAAATTGTTTTTATTTGTTATACCACTTTTTTACGTCCCTCGTCTGAAACTCGAAGGAAGAATGGTAATCACGAAAAAATCGACTTCCGAGATTTCTTCACATCTTCACGTTTCTGGGTCCCTCGATGACGAAAAACAGGTTTTTTCAATTTTGTCTGTCTGTCTGTCTGTTGGCGGTATAACTCTAAAACTATTTGTTGGAGGAAGATGATATTTTTCATACATATTATACAGAGTGTCCGGGAAAATGTGGGAAATCTCCCGGATATGAAGAAAAACACGTGAAAAGTATACTACAAGTTCATATAAACTTTTTTCGTATAGGCCTCCTCTTCAGAGATATGGGTTCCAGAAGAGCTCCCATGGAATCAAGTTTTTACACATAATTATTGAACCACCAGGTATATTCCAATTTTTTTTAATATGATGTATACCAGGTAAGACCCTTCAAATTACTATCCACGAAAGTGTTGTGAATTACTCACAGGTGGAGGGACGGGCTAGCTGTGACACTCATGACCCCATTTTTTACGTACCTTTAACTATTGACTAAAAATTAAGTACACTTCATTTATGTCGCTAATCTGGGTAAATGGGTAAAGGTTAAATATTTAAATTGCGCAACGTCTTAATCTAGTAAATTCGCGGTAGACTATGAAATGTTTAGCAAATGCAATGGTGGAAACAATAAATGTTACAATGACCGCAACGTCACGCAAACTGTCTGGCACTTCAGAAAAACACTCGGTACACATAAAATTCGGCATTTTAAAGCTACTACAATAGTACGATATCTTTAAGAAGCTTGGCTTAGCTGCAATCGACGTCCTACGCTGCGGCAAACGGTTGCTGTTCCAGACTACTGCTCTAACATCTGGTGAAACTGCAACACAACAGTAAATGGCCGACGGGGGGGGGGGGACCTGGAATAATTCTCTAACGAGACACAATTGAAGCCCGCGGCGGTAATCGGCAGGACGGTAAGCGGGAGCTCCACGTTACATTATAAGCTGCTAATGAGACTTCACAGATAATCCGCCAAACAATGTGCTAAGGGTGACATTCCACGATAAACGAAAAACTCAAAAGCTTAAATCAGTAAACAATTACGTTATGTTCGCCCCACAACCAAAGCTACCACATGCAGTTCAATAAGTCCATAAAATGCAAAACGCACAACATTTGCTTTAAATCGACGGAAAGTCAAATAAGGGAACGAAGCATACAGTACACACACACACCAAAGGAACAAACCGTTAGCCGTTAATCACACAATAAAAAAACGTAAATCCTCGTCTACGCCACCCCGAAGGGTGCGTGGCGATCGACAACTTCAAACTCACTTGTTGCTTTTAGTCACGCCGCCGGGTCAATTTTCTCGAAAAAGCGCGCTAAAGAACTCGCAATCGATAATCGGCGCCGGTAACATTTCGTACTCGCTAACACACGGCAACTGTCTTTTAAATACTCGCTTTGAAATGTACAGGAATGCACGTCGCCCGACGGGTCGAAAGATCCACATGGGGGCCCGAAACAGAGTGATACCACAGAATGAGTGCGTTTAAAACTGCTGGCTGCAAGCGCACGGCTCGAGATGCTTACATCGTAAGTCGTAAATTCAGGATCGAGAAAATAATGCTAATTAGCCGTACGTCAATACAAACTAAAAAATGTCCTTACAACTACGCCAAGACTCAGTGCAAAACATTATTTGAAAAGCTATTCGATACGAGATATTACACGCAGATTCGCCCAAAAAAGCCAAAATGTAGTATCGGTAATAAACTGTCAAATAAATGTACACACGTGGTAGAAGAGACATTGCTTTCTACTAACATTGAGCTTTTCGAGCTAATTAACCCATGTAACTCTTTCAGAAAGGACTTAACAAAACCAGAAAATATCACACAACACGAGGAGGGAAAATGCACACCTGCAATTCTCGGCGTAACCTTGTGGCAGAAAGAAGCATCTATATACTTTAAACTTGCATAGCTAATAAGAATAAGTAACTCTTAGGGAAAAGCTAAAGTGAGTTAGATTGCTGGGGCTAACGTTAGCCAATAGAGCAAAAATATAGGCTATCGTCAAAATGACTGTAACAAAGGTATCCTTTATCTAATAGACGTGTCTGTCTGGGACGCTGTTTTGTCCGGGACGCTATTTCAGCAGCCAAACCGTAAGAGATAGAGAAAAAAGTTATTAAAGTTATATGTTTGGAATGGTCATGTCAGCCCAGGAACCGAATTTCAGTCACGTGACACTTCCGGTTTTCGAGAAATCACGTGATTTCCGTCTGTCCGGGACGCTGTTTCAGCAGCCAAACCGTAAGAGATAGAGAAAAAAGTTATTAAAGTTATATGTTTGGAATGGCCATTTCAGGTCAGGAACCGAATTTCAGTCACGTGACACTTCCGGTTTTCGAGAAATCACGTGATTTCCGTCCGTCCGGGACGGTCTTTTTTGTTTTATTAAACTAGCAGTCCAGTGAGACAAATGTCTCATTTAACGCGCCTTCAAACCTCGATCGGTTAGGCAACCACCCAGACCTGGAAGGTGTCAAAGTGGTTGCCTAACCGATCGAGGATTTAAGGCGCAGAGGGTCGCAGCTACTTTTGTCGGCCGAACCAGTTTTTATTTAATACGCGTTCTATTTGAAAAACGGTCTTTTTGTGATTTCTCGAAAACCGGAAGTGTCACGTGACTGAAATTCGGTTCCTGACCTGACATGACCATTCCAAACATATAACTTTAATAACTTTTTTTTCTATCTCTTACGGTTTGGCTGCTGAAACAGCGTCCCGGACAAAACAGCGTCCCGGACAAAACAGCGTCCCAGACAGACACGTCTATTAGATAAAGGATGAGACATTTGTCTCACTGGACTGCTAGTATAACTACTAATAATAGAAGAAAAAGTCATCGTAAAATATTCTAAAGGCCGTTCTCCACGTTGTTGGACTAATTCACAAAGCAATTCGCCGCGGCGACAAGGCAGTGATGGACATTAGTTTCAGAGGCAGTCACCACACTCTAAAAGGTGGTGCTGATTGAGGAGAAGGATAATGTATAATGTACGATTCACTCATTTTGAATTTTTTTCTGTGTGCTGAATAAATAGTTTTACTAGAAGATCAGTATGATACTTCATGCAACGGACTGTAAAATGTTTTATGTATTAATATCCAATGGGCACTCTATTCAAATGAATTTTGAGCGAATGCATTACTCAATAGAGATACATTCTCTTACATGGAAAACCAGGCCCTATCTTGGCTCTCCACTTTAAGAATTAAATAAAGCTTCACCGCTACGAATATTCAAATATTTTGAATCAGTTACAGCATCGAATTTTGCCTTAGGTATAGTAAAATTATAATGTAGACGTTATTCTGAACCAAATAGCGTTACACGTTGCTTGAATAACTTTCCCTTGGAAAAATAAACACCGCGTTGCTAGGTAACTGAGAATATAATCGTAACTTACTGTTAACATAATTTGTGCAAAAAACATTGTTGATCAGCTTAAATCACAGCTCACCGCTATTTAGTATTGCAAATGGCGAATGAATATTTTCACATTTCCAAATTTTGCAGGCTTGCAATAATAAACCTAATAAATCTTCAAAAGTGTGAATTGTAGCGACTAAATAGCTTAAATATCTTATCTTAAGTGCATTATTTACTATCTATAAAAAAATCCGAATAGAATGGCGGTTATCGTCTTAACAAACCGCCATGATGGTTACTCTGCTTACCCGCTTGCGAATCAACTGGAAAAAGAGTATCATTTAACAGTTGCTTTTCTATTAATTAAACTGGTTTAAGGACTACTGAAAAATCTGATATTTGTCTACATTAATATTATTATTAATAATCCACTATAAGCGTTCCACAATGTCGCGATTCAAAATCATAATATCAATGTGTGACAATCTAATGTAACAAGATTGTGTTTAATTAATTTACCGAGACATGCTTTAAATGTATTGTTGCCTTCTCTTTGTACTGAATAGCGTACTTTAGGTTAATAAGAAACGTAATTACTCCAGCTCAACAATTCGAGGTCTAAAAGCCTGCTTTAGAGATGCGTTCCATCAAAAATGCAGGAGCAGCTGCTTGTGAACACGAGAGCAATTAATTCTTAATATTGTTTAATACAATCTGAAGGTGCAATTAGGAGATATCCAATTAATGTGCGAATCACCTGTGCTTACCTGTCTTCTCTTGTAAATTAGATTGAAATGGCACAATTAGCTAAAAGTGTTTCTGTTCTAAATAATTTTCTGAGTGAAATGATGATGCGATTGTTCAACTATACATGGTAAAACTAGAATGCTTGAAAGCTCACGAAATTAAACTTTAATGAAATTTCCTACTTTTGTATCTCATTCATCGCTTCTATATTCGTCAATAATATTCTCTACAGTTTGACACAATAAGATAATTTTTGGGGATGTAATTTTTAAATACCTTATGGCCTACTATATAATTTTAATACTCTGTATTCTCGTTTTAGTCTAAATAGTATAAAGTTAAGGCAGATGACTTGAGAAGTTTTTGAATACTATGCACTTAACACAAGATAAAAGATATAAAATAAGTAAATATAATTAGTTATGGTGCAAAACTGTTTTCTAGTAAGGTACCTAAGCATAGAATGTTTTAGGCCATGCATGTGAATTCACATTATAAATTTTAAAATAGTTTTATTAGAATTGTTAGTGTGCCATCTAATATAGTTTTTTGATGTTTATAAAAAAACTGGAAAGTACTTTCTATTTTATCACAAAAAATATAAGTAGTTCATTAAAACCGAATCGACTCTTGGATATAAGCCATTTTTTGCATATTTCTCTATTATAGGCTCTTTCCAATAAATTATCTAAGCGCTATTTGTGTGGATTTAACGACAAAGAGGATAAAATATTGAATTTTATCTAAAATGTATAATACTATCAAGAAAAGACAAACTTTGACAAATATATGATAATAAACTTTCGTCTATTTTCCTTTAAAGTTGGTCGACGCAACGTATACATTGAGTTGCAGGTCGTTACACGAATTAAGTGAAACATGCGTGGACTGTCGCAACTTTAGTCGAGGACCTTCACTGTCAAGTCTAGAAGTTCCTAAGCGTATACGGAGGATAAAATTCTGTTGATCAAATGGTATAAAAACTTCAGTTGGCTGGAAGTATGTGAGTAATTATATGTAAAAATTTCCTGTTATAAATTGTAATGCATATTTTCCAATAAAATTAGGGTTCACATGTTGTATTTTAAAATAAATGGATTTGATATGTATTTAAATAAAATTAGTAGTCGTTGATTATATTGATATATTGATTACTGTCAAAGTCCTTAGTTAAATAAAGCCAAGTTCTCTAGTGGTTTTGTCTCATAACAATTTATTTAACTAAGGAATGGCTACAAATGGTGAAGATCCTGGTCGAAGTAAAAATCCAATGGCTTCGGGCTTGTCTCGATTTCTGCGACCGGAGAGATTCGATGTCGACCCTGGCACAACTAATGCAGATCTCAGGTGGGCACATTGGCGATATACTTTCTCGAATTTTCTAGCTGAAGAGGTAACTGATACGACCTCAGCCTCTAGAAAATTGAAACTACTGATTAATCATTTAAGTCCTACTACCTACACTTATATACAAGAATGTAGAGATTACGAAGCTGCTTTACGTTTACTCGATGACATCTGTATCAAACCTAAGAATATAATACATGCGAAGCACGTCTTAGCAACCAGACAACAGCAACCAGACGAATGGATCGAAAAATATGTCTGTGTACTCAAACAACTAGCACAAGATTGTAATTTCAAAGATGTAACGGCTGAACAATTCAAAAACGAAAGTATTCGTAATGCTTTTATCGCCGGTATTTCTTCGCAAAGGATTCGTCAAAGGCTATTGGAAAACAAATCTTTAACACTAGACGAGGCTCTCAATCAGGCTATCACTTTTGAAATCGCTGAAAAGAATTCAAAAACTTTTGGCACTTCTCATCTTAATGCAGTAATGTTTTACACCAAAGAGTGAAATGCCCTGCCTTCAACGCCATCTGCCAATTATGTTCTAAGAAGGGACACTTTGCAAACGTATGCCGCAGTGGTAGGTCTGTTGTCAATGTTATCACCGAAGAAAACGCAGAAGTAGCAGGTATATCAGCGGCTTCCCCTTCAAGCTTGCGTAAAGCTACGGTTCCCATACACATTAACAACATCAAAGCCGATGCACTAATTGACACTGGAAGTTCGGTCAGTTTTATAGATAGCAAATTAGCACAATCCATGCATTTAAGAAGAAAATCTACAAAACAAACAATTACTCTAGCTTCATTGAATCACGTATCGTTTGTGGACCGTGTATGTTTTGCTACAATCGATATAGGAATCCACACTTATAAACAACAACCATTGTTAGTCGTCAATGACCTTGGTGCGGATGTAATCATTGGCCACGATATACTTAAGAATCACGCTGCTTTATCATTTACATTGGGAGGATCCCGGGAACCATTACAAATGTGTAACGTCGCTGTGGCATCTGTACCACCTGCTTCAGTTTTCTCGAATGTAGACCCGAACATTAAACCGATAGCCATAAAATCCAGAAAATACAACGAAGAAGACCAGAAATTCATTGAAGATGAAATATCGAAATTGTTAGAAGATGGTGTCATAGAACCAAGCGTATCTCCATGGCGTGCTCAAGTATTGGTTATGAGAGGAACTACGCACCGAAAGCGACTAGTTGATTATTCCTTAACAATTAATAAGTTTACACAATTAGATGCATTTCCCTTACCTAGCATAGAATCGATTGTTTCTAAAGTAGCAAAGTGTAATTATTTCAGTCAAATTGATCTCAAAAGTGCCTATCACCAAGTTCCTATACTAGAGAAAGAACGGATTTATACAACCTTTGAAGCTTGTGGAAATTTATATCAATTCTCACTCGAATACCATTCGGAGTAACGAACGGTGTTGCTGCTTTCCAAAGAACTTTGCAGTACATCATTAAAACGGTAAACCTAAACGGAACGGTTGCGTACTTGGACGACGTCACCGTGTGCGGGAGAGATAAATCCGATCGTGACACAAATTTGAAAAAAAATCCTGGATGCAGTCGAAAAGTACAAACTGACTTTAAACAATGAGAAATGCGTATTTGGTAAAAATAGTATCAATCTTCTGGGATATACAATTTATAATAACATCATTAAACCAGACAAAGAACGCCTGAGTCCTTTACTCAACCTCCCAGTTCCAACCGATATGGCTTCTCTCAAAAGATCTCTCGGTATGTTTGCCCATTATTCAAAGTGGATCAATATTTTTTCAGAGAAGGTCAGCCCTTTGATTAGAATTACAAATGCAAATTTTCCATTTGATCAAACCCATACGACTTGCTTCGAAAACTTAAAATCTGACATTCTTCCGTCAGCCTTGAATGCGATCGACGAAACAGAAATCTTTACAGTGGAAACTGACGCTTCCGAACATGCTATAGCTGCTACACTCTCTCAGAACGGTCGTCCCGTTGCCTTCTTTTCACGTTCCTTAAACGAATCGGAGCGCCGGCACCCATCGATCGAGAAAGAAGCGGCTGCAATCGTCGAATCATTGCGAAGGTGTCGTCATTATTTGATTGGAAGACACTTCTTACTGATAACCGATCAACAATCAGTAGCATTTATGTTCAACCTGGTACATCCAAGCAAAATTAAAAATGAAAAAATAGAGAGATGGCGACTGGAACTATCCTGTTACAAATATGACATTATCTATCATCCTGGTAAAGACAATGCTGCAGCAGATGCATTATCCCGCGTATGTGCTAGCATAAACACTTCGACAAACAAACTCTATGAATTACACAATATGCTTGGTCATCCGGGGATTGTTAGGATGGTACACTGGGTGAGAGTGAAGAATCTGCCATATTCTATAAACGATATTAAATTAATGACTTCTTCCTGTCGAGTTTGCGCTGAATTAAAACCCCGCTTCTGTAAAGCACGGGGTCGTTTGATAAAAGCTACAGCTCCTTTTGAAAGGCTAAATGTAGATTTTAAAGGTCCGATACCATCTAACAATCGAAATAAATATCTACTCACAATCATAGACGAATCCCTTTGCGTATTCCGTTTCTGATTTAACCGCTACAACCGTAATTAAATGTTTAAAAGATCTGTTTTTTACCTTCGGTGCTCCAATGTATATACACTCGGATAGAGGAACGACTTTTTTGTCTGAAGAACTGAAACAATTTTTGAATTCTACCGGAGTAGCTTGCAGTAGGACAACGCCTTACAACCCCCAAGGAAACGGAAAAATTGAACGATTAAATGGTACTTTGTGGAAAACTATTCAACTTAGTCTAAAATCCAAAAATTTGGAAACTGAGAACTGGCAACAAGTTTTACCTGTTGCTTTACATGCCATACGATCATTATTATGTACTGCTACCAACGGTACTCCTCATGAGAAAATGTTCAATCATCCCCGGCGGACGTGTAACGGACAATCTCTACCTACATGGCTTTTGACTCCAGGTCCAGTTTTGTTAAGAAATAACGTCAGAATATCTAAATATGACCCCTACGTCGAAGAGGTCGAGCTTCTAGAAACGAACCCGTCTTACTCTTACGTAAAACTTCCCGATGGTCGAGAGACCACAGTCTCTAATAGACAATTAGCGCCTCTTCCTATATCTCAAGATCTGGAAGATGACGACTGAGAATCTACTAGAGCAACCAACAGAAGAGGTAGAAGGAAGTTTGAACCCCGAACAAGGTACTCCTCAACAAGCGGACATTGGTCAAGAACAACAAAACGTACCACAACGTGCGACTCGAGAGAAACGTGTCCCGCTGTATCTTCATGATTACGTGCTAGAGCAACAAGGACGGAGGGGTGAATGATATGTATTTAAATAAAATTAGTAGTCGTTGATTTCTTGTGTCAATTTATTATATTGATTACTGTCAAAGTCCTTAGTTAAATAAAGCCAAGTTCTCTAGTGGTTTTGTCTCATAACAGAATTTACACATTATGTGGACGTGCCATATCGGTAAAAACCAAAAGATAACAATCATATTGCACATTAAAATAAATTCGCTGTATATACGAGCAATTAAATAGCATAAACGAAAAAACAAAAATCTTGAGTAAGAAAGAGATAGCCATACAAAAATATTTTAGTAGGAGTATTTGGTTGATGCAGCGTCTGTTCCCAGACTGTGCGCATTTAGCAAGCGCGGCGTTTTAATTGCTAATTACCCCCTAAAATATTATGAGATGGAAATGGCGAATTTAGAAATATCCCAGGTGGGTAGGATTCGAAATCCACAGTCCCACACCGACCAGTCGGTCTGACCCATGGATTCTGGAAGGGGTAAAAATTCGCACAACCCCAAACCTAAAAGCAGATGCCCTGTGAAGATTAACATCTGTACTCTAAACGCAAGATCGCTACAATCCCAAGACCAAATAGCACTGTTAGAAGAAGAACTAAAATATATTAAATGAGATTTAATAGGTTTCATCGAGGTAAGAGGAAAAGGTGAAGAAGCCCTGAAGTTACAATTTGGGAAGCTACTATTTCATAAAGGTGAACAAGACAATAGCAGAAACGGTGTTGGAACACTTGTGCACAATAAATGGATAAGTACGTAAATTCAGTGGTAGGAATATCATCTAGAGTAGTATATATTACTATTAAAATCACACAGAAGTACTGCCTGAAGATAATCCAAATTGACGCTCCTACCTCATCTTACTCCGACCAATAAGTAGAAGAATTCTATGAAGACCTGGAGAAAGTACTACAACAAGACAAATCGTTCTACACATTCCTCATAGGAGACTTTAACGCGAAAATAGGAAAACAACAAATAGGAGAAACAAGTATCGGAAAATATGGAGTAGGGAATAGATAACCCGATTGATGGACATCCGAACGTTGATGAACTGAATAAATATATAGTTGACAACATAACACACTCTCGAGAATATGCCCACAAGAAAGAATTCCAGTAAATTAACGGAAAAAACAAAGAAATTAATAGCAAACAGAAACGAAGTAAGGACTAGTACAACAACTGAAGAACTTAAAAAAATTAACAAAGAAACAAAGAAGAGAGTAAGAACGGATGTAGCAGCTTACAATGAAAAAATTATCAAAGATACAATAGAAGCAAATAAAGGACCAAAAGTTTCCAGGAACAAAACCAGAATAGGAAATTTAGAAATCACCCACTTAGAGGATGAAACAGGAAAAACAATAAAAATCAGAGAAGAAATCTTAAGATACATAGAAAAATTTTACTCGGACTTGTACTCATCCAAAATACAGTAACCAAATATTAGCTCCAGAGACAGACGAGCGGCCCTTACTCGACATTACACAGAAGATATTCCTCCTATATCAAAATACGAAATTAAAACCGCTCTAAATAGTCCAGAGAAATTAGACATTGCTCTTCGGAAAAATTCCCGGAAAGCTGGATTTTGGTATGAGCCTTAATATTGTGGTTCTAAACAAAATGTTAAAAGTCCTCATCGATCCGAGTGCCGCTAAAAATTTTAAGGGGGGGAAAAGGTCACCAAAAACAGTATTTCGTGAATATATCGTTAACGGTCACTTTTACAGAAAAAATATTAATTATCAAATTTATAGCTTATGAAATTTCTAGCAATAAAGATATCGTGACTTTTATTCGTAAAAGTAACCGTTTTGGAGATAATTCGATTTACAGAGTTGTAACGAATAGATGCACTCCTCAATGGCATGTATATCCCATTGGAGTTGCGACTTGAAATATTCCAGAATTTCCTTGTTTCAGAGCCCATAAAAATAGAAAGAAACACATATATAGTACACTGTAGTCTAGATAGAGATGTAATGTGCTCCGAAAACTTCCCCTCCGTTGTCATAAAACCTCAAGGGACATCTGCTTGCTATTCGTGTAGGAGTATAATTGTATATTATGTTATTAGGAGTAAAAATTATACTTTATTTGGCGTGGCTGGACTGTTTATCTGCCGAGCTTGCGAGGCAGATAATTACAGCCGAGCCACATAAAGATACCTCGATGAGGACTTTTGACATTTTGTTTAAAACCACAATATAAAGGCTCATACCAAAATCCAGCTTTCCGGGAATTTTTCCGAAGTTTTGCTTTTATTTTGTCTAATTTCTCTGGACTATAAAACAGATGAAAAATAATAAAGCCGCAGGATCCGACAGCATAATAATCGAAATGATTAAAGCTGCAGGAACATCAATCTTAAACTGCTTAGAAAAATTGTTCAATAAATGTTTGGACACAGGAAAAACCCCGGATCAATGGAAGACCGCGAAGGTAATCCCAATACACAAAAAAGAGAACAAGCATGATTTAAAAAACTACCGCCCTATTTCGTTGCTGTCACACATATATCAGAGCCAGTGTATATAGGAGAGTACCGCCACGTCCGCCATGTTTGTTCCTCTGTCATATGCGTCACTTTGAGGTTTGTAACACAATTCCGTCAATGTGACATTTATTGGCAATCCGAAATTTTACTTAAAATTGGCAAGACTGTAAGTCTATGTCAAATTCGAGGTTAGCAGATTAGGTTTTGTTTGTTATTTGACACAGACTGACGCAGCAAAACATAATCTGCTCACCTCAAATTTGACATAGACTTACAGTCTTGCCAATTTCAAGTAAAATTTTAGACATAACTCAATCAGTTATTGCTGATGGGAACAAAAATGGTGGCGATGGCGGCATTTTCACGGATCAAAGAATGGCGGTACTCTCCTATATCTACTGGCTCTGAGCTATATAATGTGCTGACCAGAATCATAACGAACAGAGTTACAAACAAACTGGATACTTTTCAACCACCGGAACAGACGGGTTTCCGACAGGGATACAGCACCATAGACCACATCCATACTGTAAAACAGGTGATGGAAAAATCATACAACATCCCCCTCTACATGGCCTTCGTAGATTTCAAGAAGGCTTTCGATATAATAGAAATATGGGCCCTGGTAAACGCATTGAAGAGATGTAGAATTGATCATAGATATATACAACTAATTAAAGAACTTTATGAAAACGCTACAATTACAATACACACATTTGATAAAACCAACCCAATTACCGTTAAAAGAGGCATTAGACAAGGGGACACTATATTCCCAAAATTGTTTACAAACTTGCTAGAGGACGTTTTCAAAACACTAGACTGGGAAACAAAAGTTTTAAACATAAACGGAGAATGTCTATCACATCAGAGATTTGCTGACGACATAATACTAATGTCAAATAATATGGCCGACCTAGTCACAGATTTACCCCAAGCTGTGATGAAAGACTCAAAATGAATATAGACAAAACAGTGGCGGTGCAAGAGCACCTTGGGCCCCTAAGCAAATATAAAAATGGCCCCCCTTGTAAAAGGATTTATATATTTAATGAATTGTATATTTATAATTAAGTATACAAAGTAAACGTTTAAAAAAATAACATCCTGTTATAACCAACAGAAATAGAGTAGTAAATGCCTAACATTTAACACATTTTATAACTAACATATCTAACAAAATATCAATTAAATATATAAAACTAAATAAAATCTTCAAGTTGGTATAGGCACAAATACAAAGAAAACTGAAGGATAAATATCTACCTAGGTAGCACTAGTAAAATAATAGCTATTTGTGCAACAAGTGCTAAAAGTGGACGTTTATGCACGAGATATAAAAAAGGCTGAGTTTCATAACATGTCTCGTGCATAAACACTTTTAGCACGAGTTTGCACACAATATTTTTTGTACGGCCTTAAGTTTACTGTTATTAATCGTCGATTTAATAAAGGTTTGCATTTATGACAGTGATAATTTATGTCATAGTAAACAGATGGCCTTGACGCCTTGACGGGTTAAAATCGAAATGTAAAAGTTGCTTTCAAGAGACAAATACCAGGAAGTGGGGGGGGGGGGGTCGGGAGGTCCTCCACCGGAAAATTTTGAAAAATTTGACTTTAAATACACGATTTTAATGCTCCCAAAAAAACGACTGATGAATCAAATTCTATTCCTATATTGTTATTAACAAATGTCATTACACATTATTTTATACCAAATAAAGTAAAGTTATTATATTACAAATGGAAGTCGCCTCGGCGCTAAGTTGTCAATTACTTCGGAGGTCGATATTTCCACATTGTGGTGAATGGATAAAATTGCCAAACCATTCAGCCTTTTCTGCATGAAACAGAACTAACTGATAATGTTTTATTGTTTTGTAATACGTTGCCTAAATATGCGTACTTACAATAAAATGCCAAACTTTTGAAAAGTAGATGCTCGGTAAATCCTACAGTTATTTAAAAGAAAAGCTGAGTTATATCTTTTTACGCACAAAGATAGTTCAACAGGCTTTTAATATTTACCATTTTAAGTTAGCTACGGGGGGCGGGGGGTTAGACCCCCTGGACCCCCCCATAAATACGCCACTGACTTTTTCTGAAGCAAATCACATCGGACCTGTTCAGCTTCTTGCATACTTAAAACGAAGTAGAAGATTTTGCGATATTTAATCAGCGAACTTACCGGGCCCCCCAAAGGGCCCTCTAAGGGCCCGGGCCCCTAAGCAACGCTTATTCCCGCTTATGCATATCACCGCCACTGAGACAAAACCAAGATAATTGCGACGATGCAGTGCCTGTACAAGTCTCAGACAAGGTAATAGAAGCAGTAACAGAATATATATATCTAGGTCAGAAGTTAACTACAATGGATTCTCCTCAAATAACTGACATAAATAGAAGAATACGACTTGCATGGGCAGCGTACGGAAAACTAAGAGACATATTCAAGTCATCATACCCGCATCATCTGAAAACAAGGGTATTTAATCAGTGTGTTCTCCCCATACTTACGTATGCATCCGAAACCTGAAGTTTCACTGAAACTAATCTAGAAAAACTAAAAATGACAAAAGGCACATGGAAAGATCGATGCTAGGGGTTAGACTGAGAGATAGAAAACCAATTACCTGGTTAAGAAATAAAACTAAATTAGAAGACGTGGTGACTCACATCGCCAGATTGAAGTGGCAATGGACTGGATACCTGATGGAAAGAGAAGATAATAGGTGGAGTAGCAAATTCCCGGAATGGAAACCGAGGATTGGTAGAAGATTTCGAGGTAGACCACCAGCAAGGTGGAGAGACGATATCGAACGAACAGCAGGAAAACAGGGGACGGGAACTACATTCGACAGAACAAAATGGCAACAACTAGGGAGGCGTTTGTCCAATAATGGAATAAAGTGCGCTGATAAATGTGATGATGATGATGATGTCATAACTAATATGAGCGTCAAGCGTATTAAAATATTTGTTTCCGTGTTTATTCCGTTTCTTATTAAAGCATTTTATTGTATTTTCTTGTTTATGCTATCACATTGCTGTTATATAGTATGAGCAGCAAGAAAGTTCATGGAAGATGCCTTTATAAATTTAAAGTCATGTGTATTATAACACCAGACAATTATACCTAATCTTTACCACTGCCATTTTGTAGACAGTGGCTAATATCGCAACGTGATCATAACCGCGAGTAAGACTTCCCGTAATAAACGCAACGGAAATATTTTTAAAGCCTACAGAAAAAGAAGAAGAAGATCATAACCTCACTTTGTATCAAACGTCATAATATGACAGCTTCATATTTTCTGGTGTTATAAGACACATGACATCTATGCCACAAAAGGCACCCTTGCTGAACTCAGACGATATACTATAACTATGGCGCCATTAGTGTGAAAAAGCTAGGGAGGATACACCAAACCTAATAACGCAATAGAAAATATTTTTATATTATACCTGCATTAGAATCGCCGTTTAAATCACGCCTGAGGGTGCGAACACAGGCGATTAAAGCACGCCGAGCTTTAAAGGTTGCCAAGGAAACAAGGTATATCTATCTTTATTTTGCTGACACGACTGAATGCAACAACGGACGTGCACGAGACAAAAACGTAAACAATTCTCGTAACTATAGTAGCAAAATTATTACGCCCTCTCGATTTATCACGACAAAAATTATTTCTAAGTTTTTAGTGCGTAATTTATTTCCAGTATTGCAGGTATAATAAAAAAATAGCGTAAAGTATTCGTGGATAACTGGTCTTTGAAACACTTGCTCTATTTCGAGGACCCCGGCTACGCCGTCGTGATCGAAAACTCGCCCGTGTTTTAAAGACCTTGTTATCCACTCATACTTTAATATACTATTTAAACACATGCAGAGATTATTTTACGAACAAGGGCTGTCATGAGATTTCACTAAAATTAACAAAAACATGGAAAGGACTAGCATTAAATTGCATGGAAAATCAAAAATATGCTAAAAAAATAAATGAACATAATAAGCACATAGGTACATACTAATCAAATAATTGATTTAATTAGCATTAGCAATTTTACACAATGCATATTTAGTGCGCCAATTGTGATTTTTATGAAAATTTGAAAAAGTAGATATTTTTAATCGATAGCTGAAGACGTGTTGTCCATAACGTTTTTCTCAATTTCGTTAGTTTTCTTTTTCATACAAATTTTTCAAACATATTGGGCCAAATGACGTTAGACCCCGCTTACACAGGGCATACTATCTTTAAAATACTTTCCCCTACGATCCAAATAAAAACCAACTGATTAACAAAGATAAACACTTCATTACTCGCCATGAATTTACAAATCATGAGCTTCACAGTTTTAGTTGGATTTTCACGTGGTATGTACGCCGTACAGAAACAGGGGTAAAACAAAGATACGAACACAATAGCACTGGAGCAAATAATTTTTACAGTTTACTTATCCAGAAATGGTCATCAGCCTTTAATTCTTTTAGGAGCAGAATACTGCGAAGTCTATATTCAAGAGAAATATAAAATCCACACAGATTAAGACGGATAAGGATTCTACATGCGAGCCAGAATTAACCCATCAGAGATATTTTTTACTTAAACCTCATCGTATATAGTAAAATAATAGTTATATGTGTTATAAGTGTGTTATATTACAAATAATCCACGAGAGAAAAGTAGAGTAGGGGTCTTTTCTCAAGTGAATTATTCGTAATAACACACGCGTGCTATAGAAAATTGTATCCAACAACTCAATAAATATCTAAAAACATATTTTCTATTGACAGCCGTGAAAAGCCATAGTGACAAATTTGGAAGTACCCAGGGATCAAATAGATTTATAATTAGAGACACATATGATCTGCGTTATACGTTTGGCAGTACTGAAGTGTATTGCCAGTCTATGTCAAATTCGAGGTTAGCAGGTTAGGTTCTGTTTGTTATTTGACACAGACTGTGGTAGAGCGCTAGCAAGTCCTCGGTTCCAATCCCACGGTGAGGGGAATTTTTCCACAGCCTTGACGATAGATCTCGGGTTCGATGAGATCATTCATAGTTGGGCACCAAATCAACTGTGCTCTATTTAGAACCACAGATGAAAAATATGAACCATGTTAACACCATCATCATAACACACACGGTGGTTGCTACGCAAGTACGAAAGAGGCTCCACTTTTGTAACTCGAAACTGGGACAAGTAGAGCATTGTACAGCTAGTTGCTAAGCGTATAAAGCACCAGTCTCTACAGGGCAAGGTAAAATGAGGTTTGCCGATAATACATACATACTTACAGCATTAGTGTATCAATTATAGAACCTTACTACAAAAATGTTACATTCTACATTTGGAAGAGGTAATACTAAAAACAAAGTTAGTATAGAATTTCTTTCTTAAAAAGTGGGTAACGCGCACAATATTAGAAACTGAATGTGCAGTTGACTAGGTTCTCATATCTTGGGTAAATAATTTAATTGGTTATAAACAATGTAGACAATCACCTAAGCTCACCTTTGCCCTTAATAATAAATAGGCAAGTTCAAGTAAAAATTACATGCTTTTAATTATGTGGTAAGTATGCAATTTTGTCACAAATAGCAAGAAAAGATCGCCAATCGTGTATGAATAACGCGTTTATGAAAAGCTTATGCATTTAGAAAACTACATTGAAATTTAAAAGTGTGAATCAAAGTGCTCAAATGTATTAGTTTATGTATACACAGCTCAGTAGTTATTTTCCCGGTAAGTAGACATGGAATTACTTCGACACGAAGTGTACGAAGTATTGAAATTCCCGCATATCGAAAACCACTCTGAGTCAAATATCTCTAAAATTCGAGCCAACCGCCTAATGAACCCGCTATATCAAATCTCCGTCTCGGCGGTACGGATCTTTTGGTGAAGATCCCAGCCCACTAGATCAATCCCCCGTATTGGGGGGTGCCTAAACGTGCTGTGCGGGGGATGTATGTTCGTATGTGTACACGATTCCGGTCGCCAGGAACCTTCCTGAAGTCTTGGATCGTTTTCATACGATAGGTCTTCCGAAAATGAAGACAACATCAACTTTTGAGCTATGGTCGTCGGCAAAAATTTTTTTTTTTGTTTTTTTTTGTTTTTTTTTTAATAAATAACTGGTTCATAGCATTTCATTGTATTAGCGAAACGGAGTGATGCTGAGTATCGAAGTATTTTTGGAAAGCACGGAAGGGCGCTTTTCTTGAGTGGGGGGTACCGTATATTTTTGTTTTTATGTTTAATAAAATTAAAACTTCCTAGAATCTCTTTCTGACATTTTGTCGGAATCAGCTGTTAAATACAGGAGGCTCACGAAAGTGCTAATTTGGCATTTTGAGGTTAAACGTGTAATGTCAGTGCTTTCATACTTTGCCACTAGGCATAATATTTATGGACATCGGCGCCATGGATACCCATCTATCAACAAATTGTAATTATTACTAAAGCAAATTTGCAGAATGTTATTAAACCTGACACAAAATTACAAATTACAAAGACCTACAGGCATTATAAAGCCGACAGGCCAGATTACAGTGAGACAGAAATCTTTACCCGGCTTAGTGACATTTGGGATGTAAGTATTTATGCATAAAGCATAACGGTTGGTTTAATTTTGGGCTTTGCACTGCTTTAGATATCTGCAAAAGCGATTCAAAGTATTATTGGGCAGGGCAATTTTGAATTTAAACCTTTTGGTCTACGACCTGAGTCGGAATCAGATATTGATAATGATTCAGATACTACCAATGAAACAATGGAAGTGGACAAAGGGACTTTTGGTATCAAAATTCTTTTTTATGACATGGAAAATGAGTGGCTATCTTCTGAAAATCCACTCCACCCAACTCCCAAAGCTGATCCGGCCCAGGGTAAAGCAAGCCCCTTGAAGTTTAGACCAGCATACAGGCATCCATCCCAACAGGGAATCTCATTCGCAGTCTCGTATTTCTTACATTTACATTTATTTAAATGTGGAAGCGTTAGTTTAGTTAGTTAGTATTACTATGCATTTATTATATCTATAATTATAAATAAGCTATTACAGAACTACATACTTAAGAAAATATATATAAATTTTAATATTTTAATATTTTTTTATACAATTTATAATTACATTAAAAAACGACCTTCGATATGCCATAATGCCTACTCAATAAAGTATGAAACGTATTCAGCATCAGCAAGTTGTCTTTCATAAAATTTATCTTAACCAAGGATAACAGTGGCACAAAATCCAAAACCAAATCTGGCAACCACGTTTTGTACATTGACATAAAATTATCATTTTGTATAAAATGCGCATAACCTAACTTGTGTTAATGACTAGCATCATATTTACAGGGCGAAATTCATCACTCTAACAGGACCTCCTATCGGGAAAATAACTATTGAACGGTTTATATGTAATGTAACTTGAATAACGCGCTTTGTGGTATGGTAACAATTATCATCCAACATTTACAGATAAGCTTGATTGTTATTCGTCGTCGGTTAGGCGTTAAGAGCCCACGGTAGGCAAGCAGGATTGGGGAATCGTAGTGGTTTCGGCGCTAGATAGTGACCGTTGGAATTTTTCGAAAATAGACTCACATTCTTTAGACTAACATTAGAGACCCTGTCACTGAGCCAATTTCATCGCTTCGATTATTATTGTTATTATTATACTGTTTTTGTTATGATAATTGACCAGATTAAATTAATTTATTGCGTATATGCCAGTAAGCAACATTTATATGTCTTAATCGCTTAATAGCGATAATAGCAATATCTATTAACACGTTAAAGAAAATAAAATGTTAAAATATCCATGAGAAAGAAATTCTAATACATACCACAAATACAAATGTTTTCATTGCCGATATCTATTCAGTCAATATCAATCCTTTTAGCGTGTATCTACAGACCTCTTACCAATTGTTTAGCGGTGCCTTTGTCTGCTGGAGGTAAAAGCTTAGTTCTCTAATTAATCAATTTTAATTTCAGTTTAGCTCAACTTGTGATGCTCTTTCCTTTGTTGTATTTTCTTTTTATTTCTATGACTGATATGGTAGAACTAAGTATCAAATTGCATGTGAAATCAATGGAGTTGCTCCTAAAACTATTGTCTTTATTAAACAGTTAATGCCAGCTTGCTAGATATGTGCTACCTCATCCGATCTCGAAAAATCGCGTTGGAGCAGTTAATTAATGTTTCAAGTTGATTTTAATAGTTGTCATTTGCAACTGGTACATGATGAGCTGTAATCAATTAATAATAAAAATTAGTCGTGGAATAAATGCCTAGACTCTACTTTCTATTATTATTTTAATAATCATATGGTATAAGTATTACGTACATTTCCCCCAAATGCTTAAACAATTATCGAGTACCCATAGGAACGTTCGCATTGTTAAATGAATCATAAAGAAAGGGTTAATTTTATAATATGAAAAATTAGAAATAAAGCAGGCATTTATTTTTCTGTAGATTAAGCCAGTAATAAAATGTTCTAATGACGTTGTTGTGAATAACAACAATGGAATTCTAACAATTTTTTGCTGTGTGGACTACTAGAATCCTACTATAGATGGTTTGATACTTCAAATTCAATATGCTGCCCCATGCAAAATGACATTGCCATATTTCAGCAATAATCTCTTTGGAAATACATACGCACCTGTCAATCATAAATAAATCCCGCTTTTGTAGATCGGGGCACTTAGCAACTACTAATAGCTTTTCTATTCCGCATATGGATGGCATTACTTCAAGCAAACTTAGACCGTCGGCCGCTACCGAGAAATGGCAACGTCGACCAGAAAACGAAAAAGATTTCCACTGCCCTATCTTTCCCGTACTGAATTTGAAGTATGGAAGGATCTATAGTTATCCTTATTTATATTGTTGCTTGTGCATTGCTGTGCTGTTTTGGAAGAACTACTTTCATCTCTAAAATAGAACATGTAGTAGTATGTCCTCTGCATTCGGCATATAGAATAAATTCGTCTAAGAATAAAAAATATGTGTTGCATGTACCTTTAACAGAATTTTATTTCATACTGATGTCAAAAATGACATTTTTCGGATTATTTATGGTACAAAAAATCCTAGTACTTTAAAGTAAAATTTTAAAGTTCAAGTACTTTAAAACTTATTTATTGTAGAAAAATTGGAACATTAAAGTCCTAGTACTTTAAAGTTCAAGTACTTTAAAATTATACGTCAGTTGTTGACATGAAATTTAAAATGGTTTACAACTTTTTATTTAAAATTCATTAAACTTGTAGTATGAAATAAACCGTTGTATTCACCACGAACGAAAAGTGTTTTTAAAGGTCCTCGCAAGTAATTCAACAACTTTCTCGTCTTTAAAATGCCACTTTTCGTTCTAGATAAATAAACTACTATTATTAAACTAATACTTTAAAAATTAAGAGCTGAGCCATTATTACTTTCGTATATATATTTTTGTTCTGTAACATATTCCTAAGAAAACCAAAGCATCGAGAAAGAGCGCAGTATTATAAAGAATGCATTGATAACAGCGGCACACCAAACGATGGGATTGAAAAGACCTAAAAAGTGAGAGAAGTAATGTGATAAAGTTCGCCAAGTTGGTGACAGAAGCTAAACAAGAGGAAGAAGATGGGAAAATGGGAAAAGAATAAGATTGAAACTATCGACAGAAGATATTCGAAAAATATATTCCAAATTACTGAAAAATAAGAATGTATTTCAAGCGAGGCCGAACATCGTCCTATACTAAAGGGAAAATCGAGTCAGGATAGAAAGTTGTGCCGGGTTGAATATATTTTAATTCATTTGCTTCAATTTATTCACTAAGCGCCTGGCAACTTTTCTCGCGTCTCGGTGCTTACTAGGTTGCCTATCTGGGATTTCTTTAAATTTTGCAATTGCAGTGCGTGCGCTCTTTCGGCGCATGTACAGTCGTGTGCAAATAAATCTGGGACAGTGTTTTCTTCACATGCAGATTCAGTTAAGAATTGAAGAATATCTCCATGGATTTCCTGCTATCAGAAAGAGTTACATTAAACTTTAACAGGTACTGAAACCCGTAACTCTCTCTACTAAGAGGAAATCCATGGAAATATTCTTCAAATTCTTAACTGAATCTGCATGTGAAAAAAACACTGTCCCAGATTTATTTGCACACGACTGTACATTCAATGCAATTTCCGGCTTCCATTTTGGAAAAGGGGCATTTTCTAAATCCTCTTCCAAACTACAAGTTGCTTTTTTGTGGCTCCGTTTTGGTGACACTTGATGAGTGGAATTATCCCGGAAAATGCACATAATCCGGTGCGTGATTGGATTTTGGTATTAACTATATTATGCGCACCTCTCTGGGGATCCAGGAACAAATGATAGTTTGGAAGTAGAAATCTTCAGGCCGTTTAAAATTCGTAAGGTAGGCTTTGCTAATCTTTTTATGGCCGACGGCTGACTTTTAGATTCCATATCAGACCTCCTTTTACTGTCTAATTATTGGCATCCTTCGTCGATAAACGCTGCTCATTGCTGGCGCTGGTTTTAACCGCCTGAAGTATTGCCCATGGCATTGAAAAAATCGTTCCGGTCGCGTTCCGGTCGCCGCCTCGGCTTCCATCGTGGCCCCCTTGTCTGCGATCTATCGAAGACGACGTCGCTGGCTGTGCACCACGTGGAGGAGACGAGATAGCTGCCGCAGGTCTCCGCTCCTGGTACAAAAGGTTAAACGTTTCTTGTACGCTGCGTCATTGAATTTGTGAACGGCGATATCCCGAGCTCCAGCTGGTGACAGTAATTCGATAGCATTTCGTATCGTACCTTCGCGCATACCAATTATTGTGTCAATTCATATCTTCCATTTCATTGCAATCTGCAGTTGCTTTACGCTATTAATTGCCTTTTGTATTGCCGCTGTTAATTAATTGTAAAGCAACCTCCAGCTGTTTTATGCTACTAATTGCCTTTCATATTGCCGGTGTTAATTAATTGTAAAGCAACCTCCAGTTGCTTTATGTTATTAACTGCCTTTTGTATTGCCGCTGCTAATTAATTGTAAAGCACTCTTCAGTTGCTTTATACCACTATTTACCTTTTGTATTGCCGCTGTTTATTAATTGTAAAAATAGCAAATGGGACTTATTCGCACAATTTATTTTAAGAGCACGCTGTTAGCGAAGACATTGTTTGTATTTCCTTCCCATTTACAGGAGAGCTGAATTTAAGCGCACCAATTAGCGTATCAAAGCTGCTGAGGCCTGCGCGCTCCGGGTACGACGCGATTTAAGCGATAGCATATCATAGAACCTTTTTCTTGTGCGTTTTATATAACGCACTCATTTTAGGGACTCCTTCGCTGCCTGCTGTTTGCGCCTAATATTCTAGTCTCGCCTGTTAGCTAGCACGAGACCCGTGTGCTATTTCAATTGAAGTAGAATAGATCAAACGTAACTTTTCACACCTGGACTCATCTTGAGCTAAATGAGCCCAGTTTATTGATTAATTAAGGAGACATTTTAGCGCTAATGAAATATATTGTTAACTTTTCACTTTCACGATATTTCAAGTTATAGTTTTACTATCGTTGTGATATATATACAGTTCGTAGGAAATTTTAATATCATTTGGATAGTCATGTGTCAGTATTAAAGCTTCGGTGCTCGATTTTGTTTTGTTCTTTTATTTTGATTGTTTATTATTGTAGTGAGCACTGCAGTAAGGTTCGATAAGGTAAGTGGGTTTATTTTATGGTTTCTTTGGATTTGTTTGTGAGGTTGTGTCTGATATTTAGGATCAATAGCGTTTGCTTCCCATCGTGCTTTAGGTATTTTACGTTCTTGGCGCCCTGGTTGATATTTGATTTATTGTTTTTTTACATCGCGATTACGCTGAAGCTGGATTGAGATCCACGCCCTCTTCGAGCTAGCCGAAGCACTTCTTTATTAATATCCTCCTCACAAACCAGCATTTCTCAACTCCTAATAAGGCTTAGCCTCAGTCACGTTATAAAGTGTTAAATCGATGAGCTATTTTGAAGAACACCTTGGTAGCATCAGTGACAGCGACGAATCAGAGATTGAAAATAATCCAAAAGAGCAAAACGAGAAAGATCCATAAATTGGGGCATCTACTCTACTCATAATGAAGAAGACGGTCGATAGCAGGAAGAACCTGGAGCGGACGTGTTTGTAGCCGAACTACCAATAGTCGGTGGGGAGACGATAAAGGACCTATAAAGCTGATCTGGCGGAAAGAGCGTATGTCAGGCAAATGAAGTGCGGCGCTTATATATATCATATCCGTAAGAAAGAAGGCAACTGCAATGGGTCAAGTGGGAGTATTACAGCCTCTCATTATAAAATCTGGGGTACAATATTCTTGCCAAAGTAGTAATTCAGTTGTATGATTTTATATATCGAACAGATATTTGGAACTGCGGGTTTAGGCGTGATCTACAGATCTTCATCATTAGAAATTCTACCTTTACGACATTCCAGCATATCAGTTTTTCATAGACAACACGCAAGGGTTAGCTAGACGAAAGCCTGAACATTGTAAGTGTTCCCAGAAGAATAACCAGACTGATGACATAAAAGACGTCGGTAACAAAGAACAAAATGCAAAAGAACCTTTCTGGACAATGCTAGACCTAAAATGGCTTCCTGTCGTGTCTCTTGTTGTACATGAGGGAAACTCATGCGTAACATGCATATCAAATGTGGGTCGAGAATAAGAGTGTGCTTAGAGAAAGTTTGTCGATTGGAACAGACTTCGTTAGGAATGATGTTTAAGATTAGTGAAAATAAAAGCCAATATAATTATGGCAACGCCAAACGACTATGAAACTCAGGAATTAAAAGGAGGTTTAAAGAGCCTTCTCAACGGTGATAGAGAATTACTTGGGAATCAAGAAGCGAGTGAACGCTGGTAACAGAAACACCTGTAAAGCCGCGCCTCCTACCGTGCAAATTGAGGAAAGCTATCTATCTAGGCAAACGCACTAGTGCTCCCTCGCAAGATTATCTCGAACGTGTATTTTCTAAGCAGAGAGCGGTCACATCGAAGAAACTAATAGTTACTATCAAGAAACTGGAAGAACTTAACAATCGTATAATATAGAATGCTGCGGCGCATTTCCAGCAAGATCCAACATTCACAAGCGGTATAGAGTTCTCCATTTCCGCTTGCTAAAAACAATTCGATTATAAGAGGGAAACATAGGTACCTGGGAGATGTCCAATCCTGGAGGGCCGGTGACCATAAGGAAGTTCCAGGGGAAAAAATGCATTATCAAGCTTTTTCTCTTTTTCCAGGTGGAGATGTGCCTCGAAAGTAAGGTAACTGCAAGTGTACATTGACAAATATCAAAGGAACACTTGCAGGTCGTGGCAAGAAAGTCCAAAAGAAAGAATTTCAAGCGGGGTAAAAAGCGGCTTAAAATTTCCTAGATTTGCTTACCGAAGTGCCTGCAGGTGAGTTGTGCTACTGAAATACTTTCTAATCCTGGTATAGCCAAAATAAATTTCAACAACTAAGTACATACACAACACACTAATACTGAGCTGAAGCTTTAAAAATATCGGATGATTTAAGTCCATACATAGTAAAGCTGCAAAAATTCAGCACACACACTGAGTACCGGAATCAATCTCCGAAGAAAAACATAAGAAATCGCCCCCTCTATATACTGGTAAATTTTGAAAAATCTCTAAAACCTTCCTTAGTCGCAACTTTTCAAAATTCATATAGAAATTGAAAAGGAGGTTAAGCAACCCAATCAACACCAACGAAGAAGCGCCGACCTAACCTACATTATAATAGACGAAAGGAAGTTGTCGATCGCAAATATTGTCATTTACCAAAAAGTCAGTTAAAATTCCTTCAAAAATTAAAAAGAAGTTAACGAATATAGAAATGGATACAAATCCTTTATAATCGAGGACACTATCTCCTACGATTCTAGCCGTCAACGTATAAAAAAGGAATATGGAACCTTGAAGCTTATGACTGGTATACATGGAAAGGAAAAATAGAAAGTAGGTCCAGCAGAATTGAAGAGCATTAGCAGAAGAGTTGCAGAAGCACATTATTCGTCATTCGTTATTTACCCTAGCAATAAACAACGTTAAGATAACCGCTCTAGTCACCAACCTTTATTATGAATTCACAGGAGAAGGAAAATAAATTCAAACCCACATCAAGATAACGTATTTAGAACAAAATGTGATTATCCTTCGGATATGTTTGGATAGTATACTCAAGATCGAACAATAGTGATAAGAATCTTTTTACTTACACTGCATGCTGTGTATAAACGTCCATTAACTATAAGATTCAACAATAGCCGTTTTTATTAAAGTCAGCTAAATGTTTAACCTAAAAATAACTCAATTTTGACACGTACACCAACTTAAAAACTTAAATGTAAGTAAGCCCTAACAAAATATCCAAATCTATACAGATCTACACTTGCATTAGCATACATTACAGATTATAATCGGAGAATATTTTGTTTTATGTAAGGAACTTGTGCTTCATAACCCTTGGCAGGCATAATTAACTGGTAACAGCCCACAACCTTCAGCCTGCTCCCGTTCATTGTATGTTATGAAATTATGATCTAGCAAATTATTTCCTGTCATGCAATGCTTTATGTCCACCATTCAGGGGTGGCCTAATATAGTTTAGTGTGCACTAAGTGTATTAACAGTTGACATTTATTTCAGATCATAGATCCCTGATGTAAAAGAAGAACTTTTTTAATTGCATTAATTTGCATAATTTACAGTTGCTTTAGATTCCAGGAGGGAACTAATATAAAATAGAATTGATACGATCGTCAGCCGGAATTTAAAAATTAAGCCGGCACATAAACACTCGTATCGATGTTAAAATTATGAGGGGGCCATAAATTGCCCCCGAAGCTTAAAGAAACGAACGTTCTCGGGCCTCGCCTTTCTATGACAAGCGACCGCAGTTAAACGGGAGTTCGGAGGTCCGTTTGACGCGAGCTGATAATTTCTAAAGGAACAAGCACAGATGACAAATTTCTCGAGCCCCTGCAGTCGCTGTATCCAGTCTTAACAAAGCTGAAGATGCCCTTAACCGGACAAAGCCGGGTTTCCTCTTTGCGCGCGGACGGAAGTAATAAAACAAGTCCATTAAAAACTCAAGCAGTTGACTCCTTCAAAAACGTCAGAACAAACTACTCAAAAAATCCCATAGAGCAGGGAAACAAAAGCTTAAGCTACATAATTCACGGAACTCGGGAAGGCAAGCATGGTCAACAGGTCCACGACGACGGAGGTACAAAACACCGATCACCAGGGGCCATAAATTAACTGGCCGGCATAATGAAGGCTTGAAAAGGCCGGAGCCCAATCGCCCTAACGGCCGCACGCTTTTCAATCGCCAAAATCAGCCTTAAAAGCGTCAAGGGTAAAATAGTGAATATTCAGAAATAGCAATATCTATTTTAATTAAGGCTGTACAAATAATTGAACTCTAAGTGTTGGGAATCGAAGGTTGCGCAATATTTACAAGGAAGCCGACGGACGGCAGCCCAGCCCAGAATCTGGCGAATGAGCAGGCCGCGGAGGGAAATACGTTTGGAAATTACACAGTCGCCGCGGAGTAATTAAGCGGCGAGTTATATTTATCCCAATCAGGCCGTGTTGGGTATCAAAATTTAAGTTTTTTGTCTGGCAAGACGATGCAGCTAAAATCAAACCGCTAATTAGACGCGCCAGGAAATTAGCATGACGCCTTGCACAATTGCCTAAATGAATGCCCCAGAAATCTGTCTTTACGCCACGGGCCAATAAGCATCGAGGGAGGCAGCTACCCCGGGGTTCAGGCCCTTTAAATAGAGAAACCCTGGCCTTAGGAAATCACTCTGCCTCGGCGGGTCGAACAAGCAGCCATCCAAAGATCAACAGCCACCTCCAGGAGTTCCAGCCAACCTCGAAGGAAGCTGCCTAGCTTGGACTGCCGCTCACGGACTAGCCGCCTCTCTGGACTCTGCTGCTCCCAGACTAGCTGCCTATTTGGACTCTGGCGATTCAGTTAAGCTGCTCCTTCTGGACTCTGCCGTTCACGGAGCTCTCGCCCACGCTGGACTTAGAGCATATCACCTCCGTTGGACTTAGCACCGCCGTCTCCGCTGGACTCAGCCGCCTGTCGTCTTCGAGGAACTTGGACGTCGAACCACTTCAGCCGCCGCCCCCGAGAGGGCAGTCATCGTTTGCACCCGCCGCCTACGCCTTTCCCGGACATCGAACCCCTTCAGCCGCCGCCCCCGAGTGGAAGACAAGCGCCCGCTCCTGCAGCCCCAGCCGCTTCTAGGACGCTGCGCCCTTCAGCCGCCGCCTCCGAAGAATCCCACCAGCCGGACGTCGAGCCACTTCAGCCGCCGCCCCCCGAGAGGACGATCAACGCCCGCGCCTGCCGCCTACGCGTTCCCAGGACGTCGAGCTCCTTCAGCCGCCGCCCCCGAAGAGAAGAACATCGCCCGCACCTGCCGCCTACGCGTTCCCAGGACGTCGAGCTCCTTCAGTCGCCGCCCCCGAGAGGAAGATCATCGCCCGCACCTGCCGCCTACGCGTTCCCCGGACGTCGAGCTCCTTCAGCCGCCGCCCCCAAGAGGACGACAAGCGCCCGCTCCTGCAGCCCCAGCTGCTTCTAGGACGCTGCTCCCTTCAGCCGGCGCCTCCGAAGGATCCCACCAGCATCCGACCACGGACACCAATCCGCCATCTTCTTTTTCTGGGTTATATGTATATATTCTCTAGTTTTAAGTTAATCTGTACAAAATAATAACTATAATAAATTGTTCTCCGATTAATCAACTGTTTAGCAGAGGGTAACGCCTCCTTTCCTCCTTCGACTGCCGCCATTTTTACCACCGCCCCGTTGAGCTAGTTGGAGGTGTGTTAGAATATTGAAGAACATTACATAGTTTTATTTGTCGTCACCGATTTTAATACATTTGTAGGATGGTTGTATGTAATTTCCCTATAATGTCATCGTTCTTTTTTAAAATAAGATTGCGGTTGTATGCCATATTCTCTTCACTTGGCGTGAATCCAAAGATATTACCAGCACATTTGGAAACTCTTGGCTATAGGTCAGCGAAATTGGAGAATAGTTTTTCTTTAGTTATTCTGCACAATTTCGCTTTTAACGATATAATTATAATATTGTATTGTACAAAGGACACTAGAAACGTTTTTCGGTATAATCAGAAACAGAAGAACAACGAACAAAAAGTGTATGCACTTGATGCTTATCACTGTCAAACAGTCGAGCTGAGGACATCGAACTACGACGCAGTGAACAAAAACTAGTATCTTTTTTCCCTACACTATTTTACCGTTCTCCCCCTGGAACCGCTTTTCGGATATATCAGGGGGTGTGGACATCACTAAACTATAATGCCTTACATAAGTGAGAACCGGAGCGCCCAGACCAGGAGTCGAACTCTCCACGGAGCGCTCGAGTTCTCACTTTAACCTTGATTGTGAGCGGCAGGACCACTCGGCTATCGAGACCCCTTAAAGAACTAGTGTCTACCGTATACTTTTACGCTACAACTTTGTTTAAGGGCCAACGTGGAGAAAATTACTTTTGCGCTGGCGTTTGATTGTCCTCGTCCATCACTGTTATATTATGTAGTTGGCGTAGGAGAGGAAATATGTTGCAGCAATAGAGATAGTTGCCACGGACAGATAGAGAAGGTGATGGGTATCCTTGCACCTGTACTGCACGCAATTTTTCATGACAATATGAATTTTAGAAAGGATTTACGCTCCCTGGTTCCCCCATTCATTGATTGAAAAGCAAATAGATGTACTGCGTTGTTTGATGACGGAAAATGCTGAGGAAGTTCGAGAACGACATCCCCCCACATCAGAGAACCGGGTGTGGTGATTGACGATGAAACAGCCGCCCCACTCATTAGAAGATCACGGTCAGAAAAAAGAGGATGCTCACTGTACTCTTTTCGGAACGTCGCTTAAACGTTGCAGTGACCAAACATTATTTCCGATTTTGGTCGTGTGCACGTAATGGGAACGTTTCTATTACACATGCCCATTGCCCGTGGCTGGTGGTAAAACACTTTAAAGTTTCTCCACTGGTCGCCGGTATGTTCCAGCGAATAATTGTGCTAGTTTAAGGGAAGATTCTAAATTGCATGGTATTGACGACGCAGAGGACCGTCACTACGTAAGTGACACGAGGGCAACACCAAAAATATGTAGAACAAATTATACAGTGTGTCCGCGGATGGAGTTCACATAAGGTGTACATAATAAAAAATATTCGACTTAGAAGGTGATATTCTAGAAATCGCATGGCGGTACAATGCTCAACTTACCCCGGATTCGGGTTACAGAGTTGGAGCACACTTTTTGTGCTTGCGCAGCAACTATTGTGTACGGTGTGTGTCTTCGTGATGGATTGACCTTGTTACTCTATCTCTTAGGTCTGGGGTTTTCAGTAGAGCACAGTTAATTTTATGATCAACTGTGAATGGTCGGAAAAATTCCGGTCCCCGCGGAACTGCAACCGAGGACTTACTTAATGCAAGCCTAGCACTTTCGCATCTGCGCTACGCTGCTTCTTATCAGGAAAGTGAAACAATTAATTATTTTGAAGATGAATTGCAAATATTTGACGTTGTGGCCAGAACATTTCAAATCTGACAATGCACAATGGAAAATCTGCAATCAAGTAGTAGGCAATAATACAACAGGAAGTTGCCCTTCAAGATGACTGAATTTGCTAGATCTACTCTTAGACCTGACATTCCTTCAGAAGTTCGGCTACCTTTCTGGCGAATAAAAATGTTAATGTCTTCGGCTTGCCTGGTATTATAGGGACAACGACAGAAAGTGCAGTATCCAGCATGCAAAACATTGTATTGGAGGAAGAAATCATTGCAGCCAACGCCCTAATTTATTAATTGTTCAAATCTTAGTTTCAGTTTCATATTGAATAATTAAGAATAAGTTAAAACTATAATAATTCTACATTTATTTTGTTAATTTATGTTTTATATTTACTTCCTCCGAACCATAGCTTACTGTCATAATTAAATCAGAAAACATGTCAGTTTACCCGATCGTGAAAAAACAACTGTTCCTTAACACAAAGCCTACACCGGAAGAATCACCTTTTGAAATATACAAACGCTGCAATAACCTTCAAACAAACATCTTTTACAAAAGGTTCTACGTTAGAAGGCTCTAATTTTGTTTTTTAAAGGACTTCATACGACGCAATAACTTTTGAATCGGGTTTGTCTAGATAAGGTCTATAAATATAACATTTTACTCAATTTGAAGTTATGTCGGAGTAAATCATTTCAGCTTTAAACATTGTCGATTCTATTTCTTTTATTCTATTCGTTAGTAAGGTATGTAGTTATATTTGGACTCCTCATAACAAGCAACTGAAATACTATCCTACTACAAAATAGAACAGATCGTCTTCATAGCTTTGGATGCTTTGTACTACTCGCAACAAAATAACAGGATCCTATTTCAGACGACGTCTGAAATGTAGAGCCCTTTGACTGTAATTTAAATGTGGTTTAAGATGATTACGTATCTGTGTTTTCGTATGCCTTCTTGCATTTGATTACAAAGGAAAGTTCATGTTCAAAGCTTGTTATGCGGTGGCTTTATATCGTTTCCTTAAGCCGTTCACTGCGTTACTGAACAAATATCAAAGCGAATAAAATTATAGGTAATTTCAACTGATAACATCTACCTCCGTTGTTGCCGAAAGATTGTAGCTTGCACCGTTTTATTATTAAGCCTGAAAGTTAAACTAGTAAGTGTAGGCTTTGCCAAAAAATGTTTGGGAAGTTACGTAGATTATAAGCTTTCTAGTGTGAAATTGCTACTCATGTCTTTCACTTCAAATCCGATCGAGGTGTAGGCGTGCCTGGAATTCAAAGTTGCTCGAAAGATAAATTCTGTATATCTTTCTCCTTCTCTGAATATTTTTGCTCACTATTGCTTCTTGTTTATTGCTGTTAGTTTGCTACACCTTGTATATTAAATAAAATGTTTAAACACTACCCTTTCTTATCTAATTTAGTTCCTATAAATGTAATCTGGTTTAGCTGTTTAACATTGGATAATATGATTTCATTTGCTGCAGTTCGTCATTATGGGCTTAAAAGAGACTACAATTGTGAGAAAGTACCATTGTGTTCAAAGAAAACTAAGACAGTAAAATTGTCCACACTCCAATTTTTGAAAATGCATGAGATGTAATTACGAACCCTAAACAATATAATATACAAGGTAATTTATAAGTATGATAATTAAATTTAAGGGTAGTTACAGGACATCAAGCAGCAAACTTTCCGTAATAAATTAGAAGTCAAAAATTAACAATAATTCCACAAAGATTACAACAATTAACTGTTCAAACTGATTGATGATCACTGGAATAAATTTATATGAACTTATGTTCGCGCAGGTGTTGCGATAAAACCCAATTTAGATAAAATGCAGAAGCAAAAAAGACTTGTCTGGGGATTTCTACCACGTATAGTGCATTAGGTTAATGTTTATGTCGCGCTTGGTGTACTGTGGGTCATATTTTGCTTTTTTAACCAATAAACACGTAGCGTGCCAGTATGATTTGATTGCAAGTGTTTTCGACAGAGACAGAGTGTTTCCCAGAAATTATCATGAGCGAACTAGAGCGTTTGTTGTCCTTTGTTTGAAATATTTTGTTTGCGGTAGAGCGGTCACTTACCTCTGATTGATGAACTACACCAAGCGGTACTTCAAGAAAAATGTTGTTTCCTCTTTGACCTTATCGCCGTTTGAAGTGGATTTTGTTGAAGAAAATCTACCGGTTGATTATCTTCTTTTTGGGTTTTGAATTATTTGCGACATGCATCTTTTTTTCTGCTAATATTTCCAGTATCGCGATTTTTCCCCCAACGAGTAACACCGTGTTCTTGTTTAAGAAGAACTCGTGCGTAATTGCTCTTATGCTCACCCCATGGTCTAATCTGGTTCGAATGATTGGTTTCTGACCTTCGTTTGGAGGTGTCATTTTAACTTGATGTTAAGTGTCAGTGTCTTGACAGACATTTGTTTAAATTGTTAGTATTACAGCCCAATTAAATCTGTACCTGTTTCCCACGAAGGCCACAAATACTCTCCTGAAGAAGATATATGAGCATACAATTAATATTTGGCGGTAATCTTCTATGTATTTAAAACGTGAAGCGTTTTCTCCCGACATCTATTTTGAGACTTCCACCGGGCCGATTTCGATAATTCTTTTTTTTAATTAAAGCCGTCACCGTGCATATGTGCACATTGCAAATTGCAAATAACTGCATAACTTTTAGAGAAAAACCAAAATATTGAAGCACGCAAGTGATATAGCTTCCAGAATCATAGCAGTGGAACAAGTAAGTCTCGAAGTAGGCCCGCGGTGTTCTGTTGAATTTTGCAATGGACCACTGGAATTTGTTTGTGTTAAATACGGCCTGCTAAAATATTAGAGAAATGTCAAAGTACATGTACAGTGACAGCAAATTTTTAGAAAAATTTCAATATTTCCTGTCGAAAAGTAGCGTGTGTGAGTGAATCTTGACTGTACATCAGTTCATTATTAATCGAATGTACAGTCGGCGCCTTGGAAATCGGGACACGTAATATGTTGTGTTGTAATGTTTGATTCATTATTATTTTTTTGTATTAAGGGAATTTTACTATCAACCAAAAGAGGCAAAATTTGAAAAATTATATAACAATCACAACCATAACAACTGCAAAAGCCCAGTTTATACACTTAAAAATATGTACATGCAAAATGAATCATAGAACGTATTGTCCTGATTTCTAAGGCACCGACTGTACCTACACATCGCCCATTCTCTTGCAAGTTGGAAATGGAGATATCCCACTATTACAGGTGAAGAGGATACAATTAAAATACCATCTCAACTAATTGCCAAAATATTTGGTAATTAATAGTTTGTCAACTCTTGGGAACACCCTTAGTATCTCAAAATTCTCAATTTTAGCGCCAAAAAAATAAACATTGCTATGAAATTAACCACAAAATTATATCTCTCTTACCTGGTTATGAAAATAATATATTTGAGTGTGATTACAATTGCAGATAATGAATACCTCCACATTGCTTAACACTAAAAATAGCGGCAATTGTTATTCTCTTGAGAAATTTAAATATGTCTACTGGTTTAATAACTGGCACAAAATTAATGGTACGCAATTTATACGAGAACTGTTTAGATTTGGAAGTCTTACATCGGCAAGCTACAGGCAGAAGAGTATTATTACCGCGTATAAATTTAACACCTTCTGATATTACATTACCGTTTTGCTTTCGGAGAAAACAGTTTCCTGTACGCCTAGCATTTGCGATGACAATTAATAAATCGCAAGGACAAACTATGGATAAAGTAGGAATGTATTTGCCACAACCAGTATTTAGCCATGGTCAATTATATGTAGCAATGTCACGTGTGCGTTGTTTTAAACACTTAAAACTTAAAATTTTGCATAATGGATTGTACCACACGTTAAAAATTGTCCACAAATATGTTTTATAAGTTTCAAATTAGTTTGCAATGGATGGATTTTTGTTTACTGTAGTTTTACCCGCTCGACGATAATATTTAAATGGCAGTTGTTCTCAAGACAAATACGTGTTATAACAGTGTATCAGTACAATAAGGACATATTGTCTTGAATGTACATAAGGGTTCACCTGAGAGGATATTCCAAGGCCGAATAGTTTTCCAAACGTTTCTTGAAACTCGGCAACGAAAACATATGTCAAACCGTGACAGATATCGCCAACCTCACTAACGTAATAACATATTCCGACATCAAGAACATAACAGCAAAACCTTGGTCCTGGCTTCCAAAAAGGGCGATTATCACTCTGAAGAATGATAAGGCACTAGAAATCAACAACACACACCTCTGAGCCTTTCATTCAGAGGAAGATATCTATCATTCGATTAAAACTGTGGTGGAGGCAGAGGACACAGTGCACTACCACGTTGAGTTTCTCCACACTCTCGACCCTCCCGGACTTCTTCCAAATCGCCTGCATTTGAAAGTTAGAGCACCCATTATACTACTGAGAAACGTGAAGACTTCCAAACTCGACCGCAGATGAAAGCTCCGCATCGAAATGCCACTGAGGCCACAATTTCTATAGGTTTTGAAAAAGGGGGGACAGTCTTCATTCCTCGAATACCCCGATTATTCTTTCAGACTATTCTTTTCAATTTAAGAAACTGCAATTTCCCGTTAAAATCTGCTTCGCCATGACGATCAACAAGGTGCAAGGACGGTCGCTGAATCAGGCTGGGGTCGACTTGAGGGAAGACTGTTTTTTTCTCGGTCAACTGTATCTAGACTGTTTAGTGTTTAGGGGCCAGTTCTCCAAACAACTTAGTGGTGCTGAAACCAGAAGGTATCTATTTGGGACTACAAATTTATCAAAATCTTAAATGGTTTGCGCATGCAAATGTAATTTCAAAACAATTTATTATTAATTATTAATTAGTTTAATACAGCTAAAGCAAATTATTGGATAAAAAATACCTAGTAATTCTGTATCATACATTGATGCAAAGGCACTTCCATTGTTTAATAGGGTGGCATATTAAAACATCATCTAATTGAATTAGAAGTTGTCCAAAATTACTTTTTAAAAATTATATTTAATAGAGATCTTACATATTCAAGTAATAAATTATTTAAAGAATGTAAATTACTGGATATCCGTCAACTATATGGTTATAAAATTTTAATTTTTAACATAAAAGGAGGTATAGTTTAAAAGCTAGCAAACATGAATATAACACAAGATAAAAATTTGACGCAAAAACAGGTTAAAAATGTCAGTAAGATAATTAGACAGCGCTGCTATGGCCCTATTGCCCCGATAATTTATTCTATTCTTCCTTATACAATAAACACTGCATTAATAATCATTATTTTAAAGCAAAAATTAGCACCTGGATACAATGTATGCTTAAACATACCATACATGATCTCATAGACACCATTAGTTAGTTAATAATGTCAGTGTCAGGAACCAAAACATAATTTTAACTTTTAAATTAAAAATGCATACATTTCGTAAGCTGGCTGTTACATGCGTAAATGTAGAACAAAGCGGTCAGCGTTTCTGTCAGCATTGGTCGAATGACCCGGTGAACAACCTGCAATTATGCAGAATTGCTATCACTATTTGTTATGAAATTAAACACGCAAGTGCAAATGCGAGCTGAACTGGGGCAAATAAACTGAACCTTGTAATTTACGTCATAGTTTTATGTATATAAATAAGAACGTTTCTAGTCAATAAACAATACAGTTTTGACATCTGTTTCTGTATTTACAAAAACTTCTGCTCCAACGGAACCAAGTCTATTATTACATTAGCTTGTGTTAGACTGCGCAAGACCGTTGGTTTGTAACCCTTTTTAATTCCTGCACCACTAAGACGTATTCTGTAATTGCCCAAATTATAAATCATACAATCCACTATAACCTCCACCCTGAACAGTCAGTTCATTCGTTTTTGTCTCTCTCCATAGTTTTTACTTATAATTTGTCTCTTGTCTGCTGTTTTGCTGTTACTCGATTTAATGCATAATATCCTAAAAGTATATACATTAATAGCTCAAGCATGTCTTTTTTAACTTTTGTGAGCTCAGTTCGGCTGTATAATTTATTTCTGAGGTTTTCACCCTAGGGGGGTTACATTATTAAATGATTAATTAATAATTAATTATGATTATTATGTTTTCTTAATATAGTTTAGTTGTACCTTACTTTGGAAAAATGAATAAAATAAAAAAAAGTCTTAAGCAAATGTGATGCTCATAAGCAGTCAAACTGCATTAAGCACTGTGATTCTCTTATCAGGAACGATTGGGTGAAATATATGGAACAACATGGTGTGGTTGACTTTCCTCCTGTGGTAATTTCGTTAGCAGAGTTGCCAGATTCTGATGCAAATTCGGATTTGGAATTATCGAATTGACCCCTTCAGCTTTAATAAACAGACCTAAGAGAACTTCTAACAACAGAAGCACAACAAAATGTTGAAAAGTGAGCAAATTCACTTTGTCGATGGTTTTGCATTAATTTATAAAGTTCTTCCTATCATAATGTTGATTTCTTTCTAACACTTCTCTGTTCCCAATATTATGCTGAAGATATCTATAAATTGTTTACATTTCATTATAAATCACCATGTATCACTTAATATATTTTGAGCATTATTATTAGCATTTTAATACTCTCATCTTAGACAATTTTTTAAATTATGTTATTGTGGTGAGACAGACCGACAAGACCAGATTTTTTTTCATTATTCCCTCATGATTTAAGCAGTAATGTTTGAGAGAGTATATAGAAACTATTTAAATAAAGTACTTGACTACACAATAAATTTAGATATAAAATTGACAATAACACGTATCAAAGGCAATTCCCCTGTTTTTCACAAACGAAAACAGAACGAAGTCAAGCGGAAAATTGTATCCGTCGAAAAGGCCGAAAACTGCTCTTCGATGATAGCAATTTTCACAAAACCATACACAAAATTCAACAAGATCGTTGTAAAAGGCGTAAAATGCTAACACGTTTACACAAAATTTAACTACCCAACTTCCGGGAAAACCAATTTCAACGGTCAGTGACTGTTAATAATCACATGTGGTTTTGAGGAAATGAAAACCCACAACAGCTTCAGCACGTAGCTTCAAAAGATTAAACGTGGAATGCTGGTCATTTTAGTTTATTAAGCTTGAAAGAAATTTACTCGATGTACATTGTTTTATTTTAGTTAATATTTTTGGTTTTACTTTTACGAATAATATTAATTTTTGAACGAAGATGAAATGTGCATGCACAACTTCTGTACTCGTTGAAACAAACATCTTTCAATATAAAGTTATTGCTTCATCAAAATCGACCTCAATTTCCCGTACTCATTTATTAATTGGGAAACAGTATCTGCGGATACCTACTTTCAATTTCGATATTAAAGGAACTCCAACTGCCCACGATATTTGCAAATAAAACCTTGCGTGTCTGAAATAAAATAGCTACCCCAATTATTTGCACTCATTAAGTTTGATGTACAGCCACCGCATTACAATTATCATTTTACGTAAACTTCGTTTCTTGTCTCTTTCTGAAAGCGGTTATACACGATAAGCAAATTTAATGGAATTTTTCTTGTTGCATGACGACGTTAAGTAAGAAAATAGAAACTTGACAACCACGATAGGTAGAGTGTTTAGTTTTAAACAGTAAATTGACTGTACGAGATGTTTTAAGCGAGTTGCTTTTAATTTTTTACTAACAGTTAAGTTAGCTGTTTATTATCCATGTCTACCATAGTTTGTTCTAGAAAAAGAACCTTGTTATTTTAAATATGGTTGAGCTGTTAGTTATAAATAATAATTAGTAGGATAAAGGTTAAATTAATAAAATAACGTAAATACGTGACAAATCTTGGGATTTTTTTTAAGCTAGAGAAATATGTTTAAACCATGCATTATCAAGTCGTCATTGAAAGTAGAGAATCTATCGATCTCAGAATTTACGCTAACAATACACATTTTGCAAGCACATTGTCTTACAAACTTGAAATCTGAATGAGTATTTATCAGTTGGTTGGACGAATGTCTAGAGAGAAATGTCAGAGACCAAGATGTGTTAGCTTCAATAGGTCATTTACCGAACTATAAGAGAATTCAAGCAAGGTATACCTTGTGTAAATTTACCTAAAAGTCAACGCCCCAAAATTTGTTTGCTCGGGTTATCGACAAAGCAAGAAGTGCTAAAGACAGAGTAAAACATCTGATCAGAGGTTACCTCGACATTTTCATGTTTCACACATGACTGTACATAGATAATTGTATCGTAATATTTTAAACTAACACAAAAAAGTAGGTGCTCAAAATACACACGTTGATAATGAAATAATATTTTTTCCAGACTTAACTGCTTGCCACTAAGCGAGAACCACGAGAAATTGATTGAATCAGCACAATGTTCCATTTACAGCAAAACATGACAACCCACCCAACATTCCACAGGCAAGACCTAGGTATTAAGGGTTTTTGGGCTTTGCTAAGCAGAAATGTGTAAGTACGACAATAGCTGGATTGCACCACATAACGAAAAAAATTCTCTCCGAATATTTTGAAAGAGTATTAAGTTGATATAAATTCTGTCCAAGAGCTTTTGCGATATGTCACGGAAAATTGAGGGCCATTGAAAACAATGGAGAGCAATTTTATTTTTGACCTCCCGGTATAATGTTTTGGTTAATGTGTGAGATCAACATGTTTCATACGTTTTTTGAATAAAATTGAATTTGAATTAAATATACGTACTCAAACTTTTTCCCAAAACTTTTGTTACAGGCATTAGTAAACATAATAGCTAGTTGAGTTGTAACCTAAATGAAAGGAGCAGGTAACTAGAACGTTGTATGACCCGAATACCTATAATAACGAAGTTATTAGAGCTTAAGCGTAACTTCCAAGGCGAAAGCATTCATAATTGTATTTAGTGTGTTCATGTATTTTTAAGAAATACAAACTAAATTATCTGTAAAAGGCTTTACCCAGAACTTCCCTCGCCCGAATTAGATCAATTTGCAAATTTAAAAAAAAGTATCCCACTGGGGTTTGCACCCGCCGCACTTGCATAGCGAACGTAACCGCATCTTCGCAGCGATCGTAACTGCATCGATAAGTCCAACTGAGCCATCAAGCCTTATAGAAATAAGTGCGGCGCGCGCCTCTCTTGAACAGAACGGTGTTACCGTCTTCCTCCGACAAATAGTTTTTGAGCTATACTGCCAACAAACAGACAGACAGACAGATAGACAGACAGACAGACATACAGACAGACAGACAGACAGACATTTAGGGACCTTGAAACGTGAAGATCTGAAGAAATCTCGGAAGGCGATTTTTTCGTGATTACAATACTTCTTTCGTCTTTCAGACGAGGAAAGTAATAATCTGTAGAAGGCTTTACCCACAACTTCCCTCGTGGACATTGTGACACTAAATGATTTTAAAAATCAAATTACGTTAGAAGTGAAACTATATTCACGTTTCTAATAGATTAAATAAATTTTCAAATAAAATAAAACGTTACCCGTGGTCGAATTCGAAGGACATGTGAACTGCGTATGCAATCCCAACGTTCTGTGGGACCGACCGCTCGAATTCCTGCGTTGCAGCTATATTTAGTAACGCTGCTCTTTTTTGTATCGTACAACATTTATTCTGTATCTATTGGGTTCCATATTTAGTAAGAATAAAGCCTGCGCTACTTACAAATTATTACTTGTCTTTATTGCTAAGTTAAATCAAAAATAAACAAAATTTTATTTTTAAGGTGCTCACCCTGTATATGTTTGCTTGAAATTTTTTCTATTTCATGCCAGGTAGATATATACTGTGTATGGAAAATATGTTCTTCCTTCGACAAATATTTTTTGAGTTTTAACGCCAACAGACAGACAGACAGACAGAGAAACGGAATTAAGAAATCCTGTTTTTCGTCATCTAGGGACCATGGTCGTGGTCCATGGTCACTAACGTGAAGATCTGAAGAAATCTCAAACGGTGATTTTTTTGCGATTACAATACTTCCTTCTAGTCCAGTTACATTAGAATCCGTCTGCCGAAAAAATCCAAGTGAGCTGAAATTTTGCATACACCTTTATTTTGACATTACAAATAATGACTCAAAAGTCCCCATCAATATCGGGCTTGCGTTTTCAGTTATTCAAGGTCAAAGGTCACAGAAATAAGTTTTTCGCAAATATCTCTCTTTCTATGGGCCGTATGACTTTTTAGTTATTATAATAAATGAAGGCTAGGAAATTCTCTACAAAAACTATTATACAGGTTTTTTACGTAAAACTAAACATTCAGTAAATAACACACTGTTAAGTTCTGCAGATGGGTTTTACCATATATATAATACACATATATTGCTAGTAGGGCCTCGGAACGCTAGAAAACATTACGGCGCCGACATAGTCTCACTTAGAGTATAACGCGTCTCGTGCGCATGCGTGGAAATCGAACTCCGCCTTTAGAAGCGAATTTTAAACTTGACCACTTCCCCATTGGGAGGACGACGCCGCCGCCCTTGCGCACCGCTCACCGTTATACATTGAAGAGTTGGTTGTCTGTCTCACTTCCTTGATGAGTTTCCCACTCATAGCCGCTAGCAATATAGTAAGTATTAGATATATGGGTTTTACTTCCTTTTACGATAAAAGAAGTATTTGATTCACCCAAAAAATTTGATATTGAGTATACAACTGATCTTCATGTTTTAGAGTCTCCTGAACCCAAAATAGTATATTAAAGTATGAGTGGATAACAAGGTCTTTAAAACACGCGCGAGTTTTCGAGCACGACGGCGTAGCCGGTGTGCTCGAAATAGAGCAAGTGTTTTAAAGACCAGTTATCCACGAATACTTTACGCTATTTTTTATTATACCTCCAATACTGGAAATAAATTACGCACTAAAAACTTAGAAATAATTTTTGTCGTGATAAATCGAGAGGGCATAATAATATTGCTACTATAGTTACGAGAATTATTTACGTTTTTGTCGCGTCCATGTCCGTTGTTGCATTCAGTCGTTTCCTTGACAACCTTTAAAGCTCGGCGAGCTTTAATCGCCTGTATTCGCACGCTCAGGCGTGCTTTAAACGGCGATTCTGATGCAGGTATAATAAAAAACATGTTTTTGCTCATTGGTCTGTGTGCCTGTGTGTCTGTGTGTCTGTCTGTCTGTGAACAGGATATTTCAAAAACGAAAAGAGGTATGGCGTTGAAACTTCATACATAAGTTTCGTGTACTATGTAGATAAGACAGCAAGCTTTTGAAGAAAATCGCATAACCGAAAGCATGTTGTCTACTCTTGTGATTTTTCTGTTTTTTTTTCGATTTTTTCAAAAGCGGCTCTAACAACTTTTTTCAAACATTAAATTTTTATTACATTTTGAATGTGTATTCATGTGATATACGTAATTTTTTAGTTGAATACCTCTAAAAATGGTTTTTTTTGTGTGTTTTGTTTTTTTATTAACTCCTATTATAAATGTATTTTAAAACTGAAAAATCACAAGAGTAAACACCATACTTCCGGTTCTGCAATTTTCTTCAAAAACTTGCTGTCGCATTTAGATAATACACAAAACTTATATATGAAGTTTCAATGCGATACCTCTTTTCGTTTCTGAGATATTCTGTTCACAGACAGATACGCAGACACACAGACACGCAGACCAATGAGCAAAAACATGTTTTTTGGGTTCAGGGGACTCTAAAACGTGAAGATCTGTTAAAAACTCAATTTCGAATTTTTGGGGTGAATCCAAGACTTCCTTTATTGTAAAAGGAAGTAAAACCCACCTGCAAAACTTAACAGTGTATTATTTACTGAATGGTTAGTTGTACGTAAAAAACCTGCATAATCTTTTTTGTAGAGAATTTCCTAGCCTTCATTTCTTGTGATAACTAAAAAAGTCATACGACCCATAGAAAGAGAGATATTTGAAAAAAACTTATCTCTGTGACCTTTGACCATGAATAACTCAAAACACAAGCGCGATATGGATGGGGACTTTTGAAATATTATTTATAATGTCAAAATAAAGGTGTATGCAAAATTTTAGCTCACTTGAATTTTTTCGGCAGATGATAGGTTTTCCGTCTAACGTAACTGGGCTATTCGTCTTTTAGACTAGGACAGTAAAAACTGAATGGATTGTATGGCCATTTAGTATATTCAACTTTGAAAATAGCATGATTAAACATGAATAATACAACAAACTATAGATTTTAATGCGATGCTAGTAGTGGTTCATACGTATGTACATTAAAGTTAAGGATAGTTTGAGAACATCCAATAGAACAACTTGGTATTATTTATTTACACATCACTTTTAACAGGCACAGCGTAATTACATAAAGTGCAAATTTAACTATTCAATGCAATGTAATTTCGATCGAAGCAATAGAAAAATTAAAACAAAATTAAAAATCAATCCAGTGGACGAAGTCTTCGACAGCTGTCAACTTTTGTTATAGTGAATAATAATAATTATTATTTAATATAGTACGAAATTTACTGAATGTATAAGAAAAGCCCGGGGTCCCATGTGCTGTAGCTTGAACAAGCGTCCACGTTTGATCAGCAGAGTTAAGCAACGCTCTTCCTGGTCAGAACTTGGATGGTAGTTCCACGCCTGCATCTCTCGGCGCCTCGTGATACGGCTTTCACGGAAATAGTTGGTCCCGGCGGTCATAACAACATCATGACAGCCGTTAGTGGGGTTGGAAGTCCCCATAAATGCACAGCGACGCCTATAATTGGCCTAACGGCTGTTGGCTGAATGCGATATAAATAAAAAACAAAAATAAAACAAAAGCCAATATCTAAAAGCAAAGAGACTTGATTAGATAATTTCAACATATTGATAATCAGAGTAGGTACTTACTGAAACGCACAGGCCTAGGAGGTACTTTTAAAGTCAATCGCAAGACCAACCTTACATAATTTATGTAACTATTCCAAATTTTGTAGTATAGCTTTACAAATGTAGTAAAATATTTTACATTGTCTTAACACAAACCCCAAAGTACGATGCGCTTCCAAAATTATATGATCTATATGAAGTTTGTAATTTTGTTTATTATCATATATAATACGCACGTCTTTAATAGATTCAACAAGCTTTAAAATGTCATTATTTATGTTGTAGTCAAACCCGGCTACGACTGGCGACTGCTTATAAACTATATGCCAAAAATTAAGAATAACTCCACAAAAAATTCAACCATTTAATAGCTTAATCTGATTGACGCTCTAGAATGAATTTCTATGAACATAACTTGAAATAGTTGACTAACCCTAGGCAGAGGTGATTGCAATACGACCGAATTTGGATAAAATGTAGGTGCAAAGAAACTGCTTTGGGTATTTCAATCACATTTTCAAAGCGGCTAATGTACTATTGCTGCAAAAAAAATTTATACGGTTGGTTCGCCTTGTGTAAGTATGGTTTTTACAAGTGGACTAAAGTCACTTTACTGTCAATTGTACAACTGGCATTTTTCCTTCAAAACTGAAAATGCCGAATCATGTTCTAAGAAGGCCGAAAAAGACTGCTATCGTCAGACTAGAAGAGGAATGGTCACTTAATATCATCCGTCATGTATTTTACTGTAAGCTAGTACGACAATAACCCCAAAATGTGAAAAATTACTAGTAGTCAGATATGCACTAAACCACTGTGGATAAAATTAAGTAACTAGATTAAGTAGGTGTTGTGCGAAAACTTTTGGCCGCGATAGTATTCCAATCGGATTTATCTAATGAAGATTTTGGTGTTAGCCACTGGATCTCAAAACCTGTCCGACACCCTACTGCAATTGTTTCTTTCCGTAAGCCATTTATTTTTAGTGCATTGTACTTCTACTGAGGTCAGTATACACCCATTTAATTTAATGATCATATCTATGAATCACCCTGTATGTATATAAAACATTACAATCTTCACTCTTTTTCTCCATATCTTTCGATATCCCGCTTCGAGGTCATGGATCTTGTGCATTCCTTCCAGTCTCCAGACATCCTCACCTCTTTCTTGGCCTTCACGCTTCGTGATTGCGTAAATTAAATTGCTACTCTAGAAATCCTTTCATTGTTGTGAAGTATATGCTAAAATTAAGTCATGAAGACAGCTCTTACTTATTCAAAATTTCTAATAGGAACTTCTGGTAAGAAAATACTGCAAATTAGATGCTGTCTTATTCACTTCTACTTAAGTATCGCTAAGGAGTTGTTGCAGGGCATTTCAATAAAATAAAAGCATAATTTTAGTAGCTGAATGTGATATAAATGCAATACACATTTTGAAGAACTTCGAAGAGGAAAAATTTTAATGGTTACGTCGACAGTTAGAAGGAATAATGGACGAGACAGAGGTATAAAATAACAATTTCGCCGAGCATTGACTGAAATCAAATTACGGTTAGGGTGTGACATCATGTCATTAGAAATGATAAAGTACCGCTACAAAACGGAAAACTAATTATATTACTGTACAAACAACGAAACAGTTTCTCCCTGAAATGAAAACTGGCATAATTTGTGTCTTCATTTAACAAATAATAATAAATGATTGTAAAGGAATCAATCATACTAAGATATAAATCATAAATAAAGGACGTATCTTTGCTAATTACCACTATAAAATATTTAAAACTATTAATAAGGGCAATACTGACATGAATGCTGTAAAACCGAGAAATATTAGTATAATGAATAAGCTTAAAAGTGTCAAGTTGTAATCTATTAACTGCTCTTAGTTGCAGTTGGACTCGGAAAATATCAGGCCGGGCATCTGAAGACACTTACTTATACCTTTCTGAGAACGTAATTGTAATAGGATTAACCAAACCCCAAAACAGAAAAATATTTACTTAAAAAGACGATGGGGCAAATAACAGAATTTCTACATCTAGTTGTAAATTGATTTACTGACCAATGTTTTTGTTTTCGCAAATTTTTGCAAGTTATACGTATTGCAGGTGAATGTTGTTGGTGTAATTTTGAAGATCTCGTCAAGGGCGAACTTTCCGGTTAGGTTGTGAAAATGTAAGATTCGAGGGGGCAAAAGTATGGGATTTTTTGGACACGCAAGCGTTCGGTGCCATTATATGAGGTATAATGGCACCGAACGCTTGCGTGTCCACTTCTTGAAAGATCAAAATGTGATTTGGGGCTAGTTGGAAAAAGGATGAACCAACGTTCATCGTACTTGCTATTTTTTTGGGGTCTGCGATGCACACAAGCGAAGTTACGGGGTTGTGAAGGTGAGGTGCTTTTGTAGCAAATTGGGTGTTAGTATAAATAAGAGGAAATTCAAAAAATCGAATTTTGTTTTTGGCAGTATGTGGATGAATCTCTTGATTTTTAAGGATTTTGTGGCCCAGGTAGATTTGACGGTTGGGATGTTAGTGTAAGCTGTCTGTACTAAAACTTAATGTGGGATTATAATATAAAAAATTGGTGGGGACCTTAAAAATATAAATTCATGTACAAATGCATATGTACGGAAAATCCAAAGTTACTTAGTTTAGATAATGTAAAATCTCCTCAAACAAAAAACCCTTTTAAAATGTATTTATTGAAAAAGTTACACAAAACTAAAGATACATATCGACGAAATAACTCAAAGATCTATTCGCATCTAATCCCTTTTTACATTACCCCGTTCATCCTAATAAAAGCAGAAACATCTATGTTTCACTTGTCATATTTGCTATTAAAGCACGTTTCATGAGTAAACAAAATAAGCTATGAATAATATGTAGAGCCGCCGAGCGCTTGCAATTCTCAGAACTCCTTCAAAACAGCTAACAAATGTAATAAAGAATTACTCATACAAGCAACACATCTTCTAAAGCTATATACAACAAATTTAATGTAATATTGAATTCAACATTTTTATCTAATTACAGATTAATATTAAATTGTATGCTGAGAACGTTCAAAACTGTAATACGTATCATTTATTAATAATCTGATAAACAGTAGAACTTTGCAGTAACGTTTTGCGTGGCGTATAATAAACAATAATAATAAAGATGTGAAAAATGTTAAAACTTTCCTTTATTTCTGTGGCTTGTAAATATTGCAAATTTTATACCAGACTTGAAAATTAGCCAAGTTCATTTGCAATGCATTAACGAAGGTTGGTAAATTGCAACTTCTGTAAATTTTTCGTTCAAAAACAGAGAAGACATTTATCAAAACTGCTATCTGCCGAGTATGTCATTATTAGAAAAAGAGTTCAGGGCATCTCTAGTTTCAAGGTTCGAGGCAGCAAATTACTATTTTCACTGATCTCAGCAAGTTAGTGAAGGTAAACAAAGGAAAGATGATACGTTAACCAATACTTGGAAAAATAATAAGAGTAACAACAGAAAGGAAAATTTACTACATAGTTTTTAATTAAATATGTAACAAAGGTGTTATAACAGATAATTCAAAATACAACCCACACCTAATCTAAAATATTCAAAATATGATGAGGGTAACTAAGAAACCTTGTTGTTTGAAATTTAGCTGCATAGAATGTAAGAAACATATTTAACATATAGTATGTCTTGGCTTCACATCGCCCAACAAGTAAAATATGTATAGTTAATAATTGATCATATAACGACTTCTTATGCTCTTTAAATCGTCCGCCTCCATATGATGGCGACAGGTTCTTTCGTGGTTAAAATTTTCGGCTGTTCCCGCGGGTTGGGGGTGTGAAACCGCAACAAGTTCTTTAGGCGCGTGCTTCATTTCAGAGGTATGTGATCACAGAGGAAATTAACACTGAATTACTACAATTAAAATACCCGGTGATTAAAACGACAAGACTACTGAACAGTAAGAAAATTCCCATGCCACTAATTGCCGTTGAACTAGGAAAAAGCGATAAAGCAAAAGATATTTTTAATTTAAACAGGCTATTTCACTGTGTAATAAGTGTTGAACCAAGACGTAAAAGCAGCGAACATCCACAATGTACTAACTGCCAACGGGTCGGCCACACCAAAAATTATTGTCATCTCCCCCCCAGATGCGTCAAATTCACGGAACATCACCACTTTAGCCAATGCCAAAAAGCAAAAGATACCACACCTACATGCGTTAATTGCGGAGGTAATCATACCGCAAATTATAAGGGATGCCCCTACTTCAAGACGTTCAATCGAAATACTCCCCTTCGGAATCAACCAATGCAGAACCCTTATAAAATAAGATCAATCAACTATAATGCCTTTTTAACAGGGAACATCACCGCAAACCAGACATATGCTAACGTAGTAGCTAACAACCGAAATGTTGCTAACGATGACACAACAAATAATACTCAATCAACAGCAAACTCAAACCCCCTCTCTACAACATTGCTCCACAGTCTTCTAGAACTATTCTCGCCATATCTAGATCAAATAAAAGCTAATATAATGTCAATAATCCCAATGTTATTCAATGGCGGGAAATAATTCTAAGACTATACCCAAGTTAACACTAGCCAATTGGAATGCCGATGGGCTAAAGAATCAAAGATCCACCTTTTTATCATTCATTTCAAGACACGACATTGTGTCACAGAGACACATCTGATTCAAAATGAAAAATTTACGATCCCAGGCTACCGAATCTTTAGAAAAGATCGCAAAACAGGAATAGGCTGGGGCGGAGCAGCTATAATTGCCAAAAATAACCTATTATTGCACCCAGTAGATCTACACAACATACACAATATTGAAGCAACGGCGGTCAAAATCACATGGACAAAAAACAACACGATGAAGCTAATCTGCGGATATAAACCTCCTAACAAACAACTTAAACGAGAAGAATTAGAAAATATATTTTCAAACTCTGAGCCCACTGTTCTGATGGGAGATTTTAACAGTAAGCACACCAACTGGGGATGTAGAAAAACGAATCCCAACGGCAATAAACTCAACAACTTTACCTCTGAAATGGCAATACAAATAGCGGCACCGTCAGAATATACGTACTTTCCATACCGAAGAGATCAATCCCCAGATATCTTGGACATAGTACTACATAAAAACCTCTCTATTCCAATTAACCAAATGGTTCTGACAGAACTCGACTCAGATCATCTGCCAGTGATCGTAACACTTGGTCTCTCTATGCAACTATACCCGAGGATGCCATGACTAATTAATGACCCAATCGACTGGAATATTTTCCAAAAAACGATAAATAATCTTCTTACATGCCCAACCAATCTGAACTCTAACGCGGTGATAGACAATGCTATAGAAACCTTCACTCAGAGTGTCACTAAAGCAATTCATAGTGCTACTACTACTACCAATCGGCCACGCAGGTACCCACATTACTTAACCCCGCCACCAGTTATACTCAACCAAATTAAAGAAAAACACAGATGCAGAAGATTATGGCAACGCACCCGGGACCCGGCAATCAAAATTCGACTTAACCAACTAGTAAGAAATGTCAAAGAAAACCTAGATAAGCACAGATACGAAACATACAACTATTACGTAGAAAACCTCGACCCAGGGGACCCCAACATGTGGCGCGCCACCAAAAAACTTCTCCGACAACCACAGATCACTCCAGCGCTTAGACAGGGCAACAGTGTATACACAGAAGATCAGGAAAAAAGCGAAGTGTTCGCCGACCATCTAGAACAAGTATTCACTCCCACTTATGAGCAAAATAATATAGATCATATAGAGCAAATACAAATGGAAGTCAAAAATAATCTCCCTAACAATACAACACCAATGGAACCAGTCGCGCCATCAGAAATTAAACGGTATATTAAAAAATTAAAAACCAAAAAAGCACCAGGAAAAGATACAATATCTAATATTGTACTTAAAAATCTTCCGTTAAAATCAATAGCCTTCTTAACCGCTATATTTAATGCATGTTTAAGAAGAAACTATTTCCCAAATGCTTGGAAACAGGCACATATCTTAATGTTTCCTAAACCCTGCAAGAAGCACAGCGATCCAACCTCGTACAGACCAATCAGTTTGTTATCCTCCCTATCAAAACTACTCGAACGAGTCATACACCATCGTCTTTCTACCTACCTCGATAATCACAATGTAATACCACAATTTCAATTCGGTTTTCGAAGCGCTCACTCCACTAACCATCAGCTACTAAGACTCACAGAGATCATTGAAAGAGGATTTGAAAGCAAAAAGCATACCCTCATAGCTTTTATCGATGTTGCACAAGCCTTCGACCGAGTTTGGTGGGACGGGCTACTATACAAAATGCTACAAACAGATGTCCCCTCATACCTGCTCCAAATTACGCAGTCATTCCTCTCAGATCGAAGTTTCCAAGTAAGAGTAGGCGGGTACTTATCATCAATCAGACAAATAAAATCAGGGGTACCGCAAGGATCGATACTAGGGCCTATACTATTCAACATATTTATGTCGGACGCGCCAACAATACCCAATGTAGACCTTGTAACACAAAATGAAAACATACATCTTGCAGCACAGAACCTTCAACAAGGTGTTGATCAATTAAACAGTTGGTTCACGAGTTGGTGCATTAGAATAAATGCCAATAAATGCGAATGTAAAATCTTTACCCTACGAAGACCGACAGATCCCACCAATATAATAATAAACAACACCTCAATTGTATGGAATCCAAAAGACAGCGCTATTAAATATCTTGGATTATACCTTGGCCGCAGATTAAGTTGGAGTTTCCATATCAATAAAAAACTCACCGAATCATATTCAAGACTTGGTATGCTGTACCCAATTTTAAATAAAAAATCACCCCTAAAGATAAAATGCGGAATATTAATCTACACTGTAATAATCAGACCGATAATCACCTATGGCTGCAGCGTATGGAGCACAACCTCCAGAACAAACATGAATAAGATTCAAGTTCTACAAAATAAAATACTTCGTATTATAACAGGCACAGGCGCAGACTGGTTTGTAAGAAACCATCATTACTAGGGAAACGGGAGTTCTCACAATACAAGAATTTATAACCAACACTTTCAAAAAATTCTACAATACACATCAATCAATGCAGCGGGGCAAACTTCTATCATTTGGCTCAAAATCATTCACAAACGATTAAAACGAAAGCTCCCAGAAGACTTACTGATAAGTGATAGTGAATAAAACAACAAATTAATAAAGTGCACAGTTTACATTCCCAATCGAGCGTACGTAGTTCCTCAACATAACTTAACAATAAAAATTAGTGAGAGGTGTAATTAGAAACTCATTAGTGCTGTATCACGTGACAAATTACAAGTTAACAATACCATGTATAGCAAATATGTGCTGATCTGGTACAAAACAATGAAAAAAAAGAGATGGCGACAGGTTCTTTCGTGGTTAAAATTTTTCGGCTGTTCCCGCGGGTTGGGGGTGTTTGAAACCGCAACAAGTTCTTTATTAGCGTGCTTCATTTCAGAGGTATGTGACAGAAGGGTTCACAGAATTTTTGCGAGACCGCGTGGTGTAGGACGCCTGGGCTTACTGCCGGTTCGTTGGCATTTCGACTTCTACGAGGATGAGATAGATCATTTCCGGCCTAAGGGAGACAAAACAAAATACGGAGTTACAACTTTTTTTTTTCTTCATCACTCAATACACTTGGCCCAACGAAATTCAAGCCTCTTTATGCCACTTCTTAGGCCGATTCGTCCAGCTCTTCAAATAGGCGTTTGTGCTGGCAATAACTTCCAAATCGACGCATATTCTTGCCAGTGTGATTTTTTTAAGTTTGGAAATAAACTGAATTCCTAAGGGGTCAAGTTTGCGAGTAGGGGCATGGGGAAGTAAGTCAAAGCCCAGTTCTGAATTTTAGCCATCGCAATAATGGACTTGTGACACGGCGCATTATCCTGATGAAGCAAAGTTTTTTTTTTGATAATCAAGTTTGTTTCTCTAGAATTTTTTGTTGGAGCTGGTCAAGCAAGTTGGCAAAAAATTGTCCATTTATTGTTTTACCCCTTTCAAGGTAATCAATGAAAATACCTTTTGCCCTTTGCGTCCAATTTATTTACGTAGTACCTGCTACCTACCTTTCAAGGTTCAGTGGAGGAGCAAGCTTTAGCTTGAACTGCGCCTTGGGATTTCTACTGGTTGCTGCTATTAATTTTGATTTCCTCAATTATTCAATAAATAATATTGTCTTTTATCCTTTTCTTTGATTTTTGTATGTACACCAAATGTACATCCAGTATGAACTAAAGACGATTAATTATATTATTATTCAAATACCGATGCCATAACCTTTCCGGCCAATGGAACCGTTTTCGCCTTGTTCGGAACTGTTCACCTCTCGCCTGTACATTGCTTTGACTGCTGTTTGGTCTCCGGTGTATAATGGAGAACTCAAGTCTCGTCCACAGTTATAGACTTTTGCAAGAAGTCTTTTGGATTGCGCTTAAATAGCCACAAACGTTCATACGAATGAGTTTTTGCTTCGATTTGAGCAACCGCGGCACCCATCTTGCAAAGACCTTTGACATACCCAAAATTTCGGATAATATGTGATGTGTTCGCTCTTTTGAAATCCCCACAGCCGCAGCTATCTCCATTAACTTCAATCGACGGTCATTCAAAACAATTTATGAACTTTTAGGACATAACTTACGTCATAGCCGATTTTGGCCTACCTGAGCGCTCTGCCTCCTCAGTGCTTGTACGGTCATGTTTTAAAATCTGCAACCCATGTTTTGACCGTATTGAAAATGATGGAGCAGACTCGCCTAAAGTAGAATCCAGCTCAGCTTTAATTCAGTGCGACTTAAACCCTTAATGTGGAAATATTTTAGGTAATTACACTGAATTTCATAAGAAATGGACCACCCGAAGGAGTTGAAGCACAACTTCGAAAGACGTAGAACAATGGGTAGTGCATGGAGGCAAACAAATGATTACAGTTTCAAAAACGAATAACAACATTTATTGAAAATATTATTAATAATGTGTTGCATCTCTGCGTACTCGTATGCATTCAGTAACCCTTCGTGGCATGCTGGAAATCAGATGGTCGATTGCCTCTTGGGGCAGCTCATTTCAGGCTATCTGTAGCTGTTGACGTAATTCTCTAAAGTGTTGGGAGGATAGGGTAATCGACGCAGTTTCTGTCCATCATGTCCCAGACATGTTCAATAGGGTGTTAAATCCGGGATCTTGCCGGCCAAGGCAAATGCAGAACATTGTTTTCGTGCTAGAAACTCGTGAGCAGTATGAAGCCGCGCATTATCGTGTTGGAAGACGGCCCCTGGAAGGTCTCGGAGGAATGGCACTAACATGGGCTCCAAAATAGTGTCAATGTAACGGCGCGCGTTTAGAGTTCCCGGAATGAATATCAAGGGAGACCTGCCGCCGTAGCGTATTGCTCCCCACACCATTACACCAGGAGTTAAAGCCGTGTAGCGACGCTGCACAAACTGCAAATTTTGCCTCTGACCTCTAAGTCGTCTGATCCGTAAACGTCCATCAGAATTCCATAAGCCAAAAACGGGATTCGTCGCTGAAGACGATAGAGTCCTATCCATGGACCCAATGTTGTAGGTTTTGGCTCCAAGGAGTCTGGTATCTTTATGTTGTTGATTCATAGGAAGACGAAAATAAGGACGATATGAGCGTAACCCAAATGTGCGTATTCGACGATAAATTGTGCTCATAGACACTCGACGACCATTGCTCTTACCCAATTGATTGCAACAGCTCGCGTTGGTTCTACTGGGTCCTGCATTGCACTTCGCCTTAACAGCCGATCTTCGCGTGCTTCTGTCACTCTAGGACGTCCACTGCCTCTACGACGAGTTTCTAGGTGTTCTTTCTGCCAATCCATCCAAGTCCGTCTAATAGTGGCGTGAGGTCGGCCCATGCTCCTGCCAATTTCCCGAAAGCTTAATCCAGCATCATGTATTCCGATAATTCAGTAACAAACAATCACAAACAAACGGCGAACTACTCCGAAAAATACGATCCAACAAAAGACAATTTCAGGTTCTAACAGACAGATAATTTCTATCAGCAGTGACAGATGGCCTTTAAAATTTAATCATTTGTTTGTCTCCATGCACTACTAAATTCTACGCAATTCGAAGTTCTGCGTCAACTCCTTCGGGGTGGTTCATTTCTTATGAAGACGCAGAATATTTACTTTAGCTTGAAACGCATAAATTGCAACTTTGGCAGCAGTTTTGCACTATTCCTATCGCTTACGGCCTGCTGAATTCGAATCTGTTCTCGGAAGAGGCGAATATATATTTTTTCACCAAGTAAATACTCTCTCTCAACAACAACAACGGAGGAGGAGGAAAAGAGAGAGATTCTCTCTTTTCCTCCTCCTCCGTTGTTGTTGTTGAGAGAGATGTGTGTCAGCTCCAACGAGTATAAAAGTATAGGGGCCTCTAGTATTTGGCTGAAATGCAGTATCATATACCATTTCTGTCTCATGCCCAGGAGCTATCATTTTAGGTTAGCTGCTGTTTAAGATTTGTGTGTACTTAGTACCCACTCAAAGGTTGTGGTCTACTATACTGCAGTTTTCCCTCATTGTATCTATTTATTTATCAGTGGGTGCCGCCCCTGGTGTTTTTCGAGCTTTCTTAACATATTAGAGCTACAGTCTGCGTGCGCACCGAAATAAAATGAGGTGTTTATGTCATTTCGCTGATGATTTTCGTGTTTTTCGGAATTTCTGATGGATTTTTGTAAGTTTTGTATTTAAAAACGCCGGGATTTCAAAAAGAAACCTGGTTTTTAGCGTTTCAAGCTAAAGTGAACTGTTACCATATTTTATGACAGCAGCTACTTCGAGTTTCTCCATTATGCAAAATACTTAGAACTTGATTAGTAGAGCGGGCTGTTAAATACAAACCATTGCAGACAAACTCACAATATTTCACAGAAAAACTAATGACAGATGACATTAAATAAAACAATAAGCAAATGATCAAAATCACAGCCCACTGTAGGTCAGGCCGCAAATTATTGATCCCATGCTCATACCTGATTTCACAAGTAGTAGGTACTTAAAAAATGCGATTCTGAAGCCTAGATATTCTGCACCTTTGAACTGAAGAGAGTTGCATTCTCGTATTACCGTCTGACAATTAGATTGCGATTCTGTATTTTTAATTTTTTTTCGCATTTTTCCTCTTGATTTGTACTCCCACTAGCGAATCGACCTACTGATGTCCTGCAAATCACATCTTGCAGACAGCGGATAGTTGATGCATTTGCAATAACGGTGTCTTAATCCTGTTTCCGACTGCAGCAAGCTAGATATCCTGGTGAAAGAATCAATTATCTATTGACTGGCTCCTTTGTTTGTCTCGGAAAAGCAAAAACGTTCCAGAAAAAGAACGCTTAAAATAAGGAATAAGATTTGCATTGTACCAGTATATAACTAAATACCAATCGAACATATATTTTAGGACGGTTTATAATTATTAGCCATACTTAATTCATGAAATGCATTTTGCCCTGTCGAAACTAAGCGCCTTTAAAAAAAGTGATGTAAAAGGGTCTCAGTGAAGTCGTGCAATTTTGTGGAAACTCAAGTTCACTTCACCGAGTTTCACCTAAATTTCAATTTAGACATTTTCGTAGAATTGCATTAATTGGAACCTAAATGCGAGTACACCAAAGAAAAGAATGTAAATGTATATTCTATGAATGTAATCATTAACACAGCTATCAAGAAATATTGATTAAATACAATTTTTTTATAACATGCAAGGCAAATCTATTCAAATGTGTGTAATGGTAACTATCGACTGAAAGCAACTGTTCTATAATTATAGATAAATCTAACTATTCAGACGATCAAGAGATTAAATTTGGCAGTTTCTCAACATTTTTTCATTATAAAAGTAGAAAGCAGTAGGACATTCTTAATTATGGGCTCATTTAAGAGTTTGTGTCTAGAGTCTAATTTTAAAACTCGTAATTGCTCAATTTGTGTCTTTTCCTCGACATCAGCAAATCCTTCTCCGTTTTACTTTATTGTTTCTTAACACCAGCACAGCATCAGATTACGATATCAGAATCAATTAAGATCGATGAAATCGAACATTAAAAAATTTATTCATAGATATTCAGCTTGTAATTGTAGCGTTGTATAGCTCCGTATATGTTGCAATCAAAATAAATACTTCTAAATGGTTTATAGTTTTTAACCATGCTATCTGCCCAAGCATTCGAACATGACATAATAGTGGATATCTTTCCATTCAGCGTATTCGTAGATTTTCAAACCGATATTTCTGTTTCTCGTTCTAACACCTCCTCCATTGGCCCTCCTTTAACTTAACTAAGCTATTAAAAACCATTGTGTCCTTATTAGAAAATATAGGTTTTTAAATCCCAAAAACCGACTTACATTTTAATGGCCCATTAATTGTACCGATCGTTTTATGCATTTTGGCTAGTCATGTCCGAACGCTCCGCGTTTTACAATTACCGAGGTCATCAAACTCGTTTTGAACGGCTTTCAGTGGCGCGAAATAGATTATCGATTCGTTATCATGCGTAACCAGGCCAAGTATCATTCAATTGTCTCAGCGCACCTGCAGCGATATTTTTTGTTACGTTGTCTTGTGCAAGCGTCGTCGACTTGATCGCACACTTTTACTTCGTATTGACCTTTATCTTAGTGTAGGGCTAGTTTATAGTGATGACTTACGAGGTCGGGGTTTTGTATGGTTGATTTATCAAAGATATTTGGGTAGTAAACATCCATGGAATCTGATAAATTTTTTTTATGGGATTGCGATGTAAGTTTTGGAGCTGCAAGAGCTGCCTATGGAGTTGTTAATGAATGAACAGCTAGTGTGTACTACTAGCTTGGCAGCCGAGTTTTTGTAATAATTGCTGAGTCTTTGTTGTGACCCTTGCTTCTTCGGTTGGAAATGGTTTCTGAAAGTCCTTTATGTGCACCCATTTAGACAGGTGGCTAATTATGCAGTTCGTTGTTGTTTGCTTCCCGGTGCCGTTTCGCATCATTGCTGAGAGTTTTAAAACACGACTTTGTGTTGTGAAGGTAAAAACGAATATTTATATTAAGCGTACCGAAATATTGAAATCGCCGGCTAGTGTTGCATCACCTCCGACTTTGTTAGTAATTACTGGTGCATTATTTATGGAACATTATAAATTTCTACGTACGTGGTGGCATACCATTATTGTCGCGTTCCTACTGTGTTCGACCTGCGGTATCATCGTAAATTTACAATTGCTCACTAATTTCACCTGCCCAGATATCGGTTATTAATTTAAAATTAGAACATTTGTACTCAGTGACCACAACAGTGTACACCGCTATTGTAACTTTTGATCCATGCTATGAGCTCGCTTTTGTATGTTTTATGAAGGTGCTGGCATTAGTGTAATTTTCTGTATTATAGGTATTGTCGTTAACTAATATAAACATTGTTCAGGTTTACTATGATTTTGTGAATGGCTAATGCAAGAATTGGGCAGTAATTAATTACTTTGTAATTAAATTTCTTTTTGTTGATTTGCCTCGGAATTGAAATACTTTTAAAAATACCATAATTGTAATTGGTAATTGCCATTTTTGTAAAAAAGTACTTGACAACTACTTTTTGAAAGTAATTAATTACTACATGCAATTAATCAATTACTTTACTCTAACGTATTTAAATTAGTTTACAAGTACTTGAATTACTTGTGGTAATTGAAATTATCTACGGCAATTGAATTACTTTCTGGTAATTCAACTACTAAATTACCGACCTCGATTGGATATTAATTCTCCAGAAGGCAAAATATTGGATAAAGCCTTATTAAGTTACCTGTTAAGCAAATCGCAATAGGGCATTGCTGGAACAATATAAATATAATTTATGATTTTCTATGACTAGTTAGGTAACAGCTAGTTTTGTACAAGAGCAAAGAAATATTTGATGCAGGTGGGTATGTTTGTTGATGGGATGTGCATGCGTTGTATCTTATTGAATGTAGGCTGTGCATGATGTAGCACTGTAGCGTACCAATAAATAATTATTGCGTACGAAGCAAAAAATATGTCTGCGGTATGTACAGGTTACAGATAGTCTGAGCGGCGGTGACACTAAGTCTAGTGTGATAAAACTTTTCAATGTCATATATATATATAATTCGTTAGGTCATTGATGGGGAAACACAAAATGGCAGTGCTGCCACGTGTGGACCGAACGGCACTATAAAAAAATGATTAAAAAAAAGAATTTTTTCTTCAATATCTAGTATCATAAAACTTCAGAATTCTGATTGTTCCTCGAGACAGGGAAGCGGTAGGGCTTTAAGAAAAAACAGTGCTGCCACTCCCCGAGCGAACTCTTATCAGCGGCAGCAGGGAGATAAGTGATCCCTCGGATCCTATTTTCTAGTATCATCGAACTTCATACAAATTCAAACGTTATCTGAAACATCATCAATTTCTGTGTAAGAAAAACCGCTGCTGCCTTTTCCAGAAAGTGAAGAAAATGGCGGCAGCAGCATTTGAAGGTCGCGTTTACCGCAACCGAATTTCGCGTGTCCATTCAGTTTTATCAGCATTAATCCGTTTTTTTCGATTTGTACTAATGAAATACGCTGACATCGTAATTTCCAATAAATTTTCAATGTTGTTGATTGTTTAAACAAATGAAATTCCATTTTTTATGTAATATTTTTCGATTTTTCCATATTTTTCATGTTTTTTTTCATAGTTTCCATGCATTTAATTCCACTTCAGAATCAATTAATTCTATTCGTTGAAACAATACTTGCGATCATTGTTTAAACAAATTTGATTCTATGAATTATTCCAAAGTCATTGATTTTTGGGCCGCTTTTTTAGGTTTTTTCGTGTTTTTCACAGCAAGTACGAATCCGTTTCGCATTTTTTTTTATTCATGCCATTTATTTGTCACGACAGGGATTGTTTGAACAAATTCGAAGTATTTTAATGGGAACAAAGATTTTTGAGGTATTTTTAAGCAGAAATTGTGTCTGCTGCGTTGATTTATTTTACCAACTTACTTTGTAGGACCCCGGCTGTGCTATTCACAAGTGGCACCTTCTGATTGGCTAGAGGGTAGCAAAAGGACCTACAAAGCCCATTCGTCGGTAGTTGGTATGCTTTATGCTCACTTTCGTTTGAGAAGCAGTCAGCAACGGTCGCATCGCTGTCCTTTTTTCTAATCTCAACGTATTTTACTTCTTCAAAAAATGCTTTGTTTCGTTGACGATATACTATCTTTGGCAAGAGATAACAACGACGAAGATGACAAAGAATTTGACACAGAAAGTTTTGATTCTGACCACGAAAACTAGTGATAAGTTGCTTCGATGCTTTAATTGTTAGCTACTCCTGTAATTTTAACTTTTAATATAATACCAAATTTACTAAATGGGCAAATTGTTTCAATAATAATTCATTGCGAACTTTGCATAATCTTTGTGTTTTTTATAAACCAACATTTGTATGCATAAATCTAGAAAGAAATTAAATTCGTTTTCACAAAACAAGACTATTACTTATTTAAACACGCTTCCATTCTCTTACAGTTGGTGAAATAAATCAACGCCGCAGACTCAATTTCTGCTTAAAAATAGCTCAAAAATCTGTATGTTCCAAGTTAAATACTTCTAATTTGTTCAAACAATCCCTGTCCTGATAAATAAATGGCATGTTTCAATAAAACTGCGAAACGGATTCGTACGTGCTGTGAAAAACCTAAAAAAGCGGCCCAAAAATCAATGAACTTGGAATAATTGATAGAATCTAATTTAGACAGAACTAATTCATTCTCAATTGGAATCGAAGGCTTGGAAAATATGAAAAAAAATAAGAGAAATATGGAAAATTCGAAAAATATCACATTCGGTTGCGATAATCGCGACTTTCAAATGCTGCTGCCGCCATTTTCTTCAATTTCTGGAAAAGGCAGCAGTAGTTTTTCTTACACAGAAATTGATAATCTTTCAGATAACGTTTGAATTTGTATGAAGTTCGATGATACTAGAAAATAGGATCTGAGAAACAATCAGAACCCTGAAGTTTTATGATACCAGATATTTAAAAAAAAATTATAATTTTTTATAGTGCCGTTCGGTCCACACGTGGCAGCACTGCCATTTTGTGTTTCCCCATCAATGACCTAACGAATTATATATATGACATTGAAAAGTTTTATCACACTAGACTTAGTGTCACCGCCGCTCGTAGGTACTAAGAGTAAAGTACGACACATTTTTTTAATAACAATTTACAACTAGCTCCATTAGACGATATTGGTTCATTATAATTATATATTAATTTCAATTTTCTCGACTAAAACGATATACTAGCACAGGGATGTCTAAATACTACTAAATACCATGTGTTCAAAAATAAATTACATAAGGGTTGGCCAAGGAAACTAATGTCAACAACAAGCTTTAGAGACAGAAAACTTTATAATTTCCATAGCAGATTATAATATAAACTTATGACAACAACAATGACAGTTAATTAGTTCTAAAGCTTGATGTTAACATTACTTTTAGTTTCCATGGCCAACCCTTAAGAAATCATTTTTTGAACATACTGTACAAATAAACGACAAAAATCTCTATGTATGTTGTGCAATTACAATTACCAAGTAATTGATAATTGAATTACTATTTCATTTGCGTAATTGAAATCTGTGGTAATTCAATAACTTCATTGGGCTGTAATTGGTAATTAATTACTTTCTTAAAGTAATTTTCCCAGCTCTGGCTATTGCAAGCTATTGAGGTATCTATTCCTTTTAAAGTCTGTTTTATCATAGCGAATTGACTACGCATAGTACCTTAGTGAGTTTAAGAGTTCTCTTATCGGTTGCAGAAAAGATTCTTTGACGCCCCCTGGTAATTCTGAATACTATTTGCTATTTATAGAAATAGAACTGCACACTGTTTCCACTGTACCTAGTTGGCCCTTCGATATCTCCATGTATCCTCACGTTTGGTTGGTACGATTTAAATCTACTTGGTTATTGAGAAATTTTGGTTTGAGATTATGAGTCAAAAGCTATTTTCCGTTCGTAGTGAAAGAATTATATACCCCGAAGTTGGTGGCAAAGTTGGTGTTTACACCGATCAGATATCCGAAAATTTACATAGTTGTCTGCAGAAAGCCTCTAAATACTTTACATTTCGTTAGGCGTCAAGCAAATTATAATATACATCTGTACAGATATGACCGCAATATTTTAATTAATTTATCGGCTTCTTAGATATTCTGCTATATTACTAGATTCGTCGTTAATAGGAGTTTACCTTTTACTATGTAGAGCTACATAATATAGAGATAGTGCCACATAAATTGCATTTCAATATTCTGTATAGATATTGGCGTTCACTTTTTAATTACCGTAATTAATTTCATCTAACCAAATGAAAACACTGACATTCTAAAATTGCACCATTTCCAGCATTTGCTAAATAATTGCAAACCTAAATTAACCGCACTTGCTCTGTTATGAAACGATCTACTGTAACTGATATTGGAGTGTAACTAAATATTTACATCAATTTTGTCAACAAGCTACATAAAGCACACAATATGAAAAATGTATAAATTCCTGCTAACGAATCTATGATAAGTAAATGAAAGTGATTAGGCATCGACAGAGTTCTGTCAAAAAGGGCAAAAACAACACTAAGTAATTGGAAATATAAATTATTGAAGTGGGTAGTTATTCTTGATGAAACGGCCGATAACACCACTTGTATTGATTTTTATATCGTATACATGTCAGTGGATTTCGTTCGGTTTGGTGTTCTCAAGGGAGAGCGAGCTTTTCCAGCACTACCCCCGTTATGCTTGGATAACTGCCTTATTTTATAGTTTATTTGGGCTACCGCCAAGCTATACAGCAGGTCGATTCGAACCAGCCCACAATTTTTTTGTGATATTTATGGATATTTTTAGACATACGACGTATTGCTTGAAAAAACACTGAAGTGTTAAACTACAGCAATATGTAAAATAATTTCAACTAAACCATTATTACACTAACAGCTTCATATGCTTCAAATGCACAGCGACGCCTATAATTGGCCTAACGGCTGTTGGCTGAGTGCGAAATAAATAAATAAATATAAGTGGGTAAGTACGCAATTGCTCTTCTCAGAGTATTAGTAATTAAAACGAAAACTAATTTAACTAGGCTCTGTTACTCCTTATTTAAATACAAAGTGAGGCCATTAATATTACTAAGATATAAAACGTACTCCATGATGGAAATGATAAATTTGCAGAAATATTACAACTGCTGCTTGTGACAACTAGTTCAGTCGGTCAAGAATACTTCAAGCATTCAAAACCCCAGAAGTTCTGCAAGTATGTCGAGCAGAAAAGGAATGTCTGCAAAAAGCTCCAGAAAAGTGATAGATAAATTTATAGATGTATATTTCAGAGTAATAGTTCAACTTTTTTATGTGCCTCGTATTTGTCGTAGTTTAGATAAAAACATAAAAGGGAAATCATTATTTTTATTTTAGCTCTATAATTAGTAATGTTTTTCCAAATGTGTTAATTTCCTAATTCCTCTATTTATAGATCTACGAATAGTACGTAAAAGCTATTTTTATTCAACTAAGTATTACTAAATACTTTCAGTTGGTAATTAAATTGATAGGGTTTATAAAAATGAATATTTAAAATAAGAAATAATTTATTGCAATGTCACCGAGAATATATTAATTTAAACAGCAAGAAGTGGATAAAAAGATAATGGCTAATTATGTTGGTCTAAATCCTGCTAGAAGGAAATCTCAAACTCCGTCCTTATGTTTCCGGGACAAAAAATACGATGAAAATCATGTCCTTGTTGTTAGATTAACATCAATTACCATAACACCCAAGTGTTACAAGATGTACTAAATTGTATAGAATTAACCACCAATTTGTAATTTGAACAAGACATAAACATATTAAGATTAGCCAAGAGGGAAAATAACTGAGACAAATTTTCAAAAATAGAAGTATAAACATGTGTATTGCAAAATTAAACAAAGAGGTAATCAAAGTATGTAGAGTTACATAATACGTTATGTTAGAGCATCTCCTATAATAATCAAAACTTTGCCAAAAAATTCCTGAAAACCTGAAATGATTGATTTCAGTTTGAATTTTCTCTAACAAACGACAAATTAAAATATCCGATCTTTACTTAATCTAACAGGAAATATCATTCTTTTGTTATCTCTTTTATGTATATGCTGATGAGCAGTTTAGCAACAAGTAATGTACTTATACCGAGTGTTTCACTTAATGTGCCAATATAGGGAAATAGCATGGGAAATCGTATATATGCAGATTCCCGCATGCCGCGTGAATTGATAGGATTGATAGTGGTACTTATCAATCGAAAGAGAAAAAAATTCGCTTAATTTGATACTAATTTACTTGAATTTGTTGCTTGTTTAAGATATAAATAGCTTGAAAACTGTAATAAATATTTTGCGTTTTATTCGCAAAAACCGACCAGTTATGATGAAATTTGTTGTAGTTATCAATTCACGTATTTAACTAATTACTATGAATAATAATGTTGAATATTCTAATGAAGAGAGGGTATTTATTGTCAAAATTTTTTACAGTTGCGTTAGTTTACGCACAGTTCGTGATTTATTCTCGGTTAAATTTAATATTCGACCTATTCCGTCTGTATCAACAATTCACAAGTTTGTAAAAAAAATTAAAACTACAGCAAGTGTAGCAGCAGATGATTCAACAGGTAGTTTTAATATTGCAGTTTAAGCAAATATTCAATCGAGACACTAACCTTACAGGCAAATGGAATAGAAGGACCAACGATGAGCTGGAAGAAGGAGTTACAAACCTCAGTGCCATTATATAAGAGATATTCTTAGTCGATGAAGAAAGCAGAAGCGTATTCTGTAAAGTCATGTAGCAACGCTCAAACGAAGACTGGAACTTTTTGTGGTCAATCTGTTTTACAAGTGAATGTACGTTCACACTTAATAATGAACCGTATACGCAGAACACTCTATACTGAGCCCAAGAAGATCCTCGGGTAGCTCTTGAAACAAGAACGCAGTTAATATTCCGGCTGGTATTTTCAAGAATAACATTATTGGACCGTTTGAAATAGTTGGAAATTTATATTCGGATTCTTATTTAGAACTTTTAATCAATCAGATTGGCCCTTTATTAGAAGAAGTTGCACGTGAAAATCAAGAGATTTGGTTTCAACATGGTAGCTGTTGTTATACAATTTTTTCAGCCCCAGTTGTTGATCGCCGAAATTGTCATATAGCTTTGGTCACAGCTCCAATTGAGGTGCCAAAATTATTATATAACAAATATTATATGGCTATATACCCTCTTGCTTATTAAGAAGAAGTAGTATCAAGAATATTTTCTCAAACACTTACCTTTCTACTTATTGAATTATTTTCAATTGACATTTCTTACTAATGAAAATATGACATTTGAAATTATGTCATTTGATTCTTATTAAAAAATTATCTCGGCTAGAAAGTTATTAAGCAATGAGACTCTCTTTCATCCTCAGCTGAATGGGTTAAGGTTAAACTTATTGATCTTCTTATTGTCGAAGACTGAATTATTATAAATTATTATCAAATTGACTTCTTTGGTCAATTACACTCTCTTGTTCATTCAATTAAATCTTCTTACTCAATCAGTTAGTATTTGAAAGATTGGTCTGACATTACAATAAATCAAAATAAAAATGCCAAATCATTTAATCAAATGTTCTAACTTTTTCTAACTTTGATGTTAAAATTAATTAAGATACCCTAAACCAAAATATGTCAATTTCTAATTATAATTTCCAAAAACGTCGAGTACCCGAATCAATGTAAATTTAGAAACATAAATATTCTAAATTACTCTCTAAATATAAATTACAAATATTTCCACTAATTTTGCCCTACCAAACTTCTTATTTATTTCTTAATGGAATATAAGAAATACGCACTAACCTTCTTGAAGTATCGCTTGTACCTGAGTGTATTTTCTATCAGCTTCTAACTGAATGGCAGTCTGTAAACACCTCCTTTGGGTTGCTTACCACAAAAATAGCCCGCTGCAGCTTTATGACCCCTTAAGATCTGGATGTGTCGTAGCACAGCATGCCACAAACACAAGCACTTGCACCTTTTACTGGTTGAAGCAAAAATTTGCCACTTCAAATGGCTTCAAACGATCTTGAAGTTCTAATCTGAATAATAGTTGTGACCTTTAGTCAAATTTGATCGTAAAGAAGGTTGTCTTGCAATTACGTATCAAATACAGAATTATTACTTTCACAATTAAAGGAGATCTAGCCCTTTAAAGTGATTATTTTTAATTAATTAAGCATCCACACAGCATGCTGCATTACACTGTCCAGCGCATTATGGTTTGGATGTGAGGGAATATCTAAGTGATAACTTTCCTAATTGGTCGCGTGGTACTATCAACTGGCCACCAAGATCTCCTGATTTGGCACCATGCGACTTCTTTTTGTGGGGTCATCTAAAAAACAAAATTTACAAAAAACGGCTCCCAAATATTGTCTCTTTGCGGGAAGCAATCGTTGCGGAGTGTAGGCTAATCACAGATGTAAAGTAATGCAGGCATTTTATAACATATTGCGTTATTGTTTACAGCAGACTGGAGAACTGTTTGAGTACTTTCTATAAATTTGCTTGTAGTTTCATTTTTTTTCACAAACTTGTGAATTGTTGGTGCAGATGGAACAGGTCGATTATTTAATTTAACCTAGAATAAATTACGAACTGTGCGTAATCTGACGCGTCGGTAAAATATTTTGATAGTAAATACCTCTCTTCATTAGAATGTTCAACATTATTATTCATAGTAATTAGTTAAATACATAAATTGATAGCTGACAGAAACTAACATTTATTGTGGCATAAACAAGTTTGATCATGGCTGTTCTGTTTTATGAATAAAATTCAAATAGTATCAAAGTAGTATCAGATTAAGTGCATTTTTCTTCTCTTTCGATTGATACCACTATCAATCGTGTCAATTCAAGGGGCAAGCAGGAATCTGCATATATACAATTTCCCATGCTACTTCCCTATGTTCGCACTTTAAGTGAAATACTCGGTATGAGTCATATTTGGCGTAACTCTACGTTACGTTAATCAATAGAAATCGAAGTCTGTGAAGTTGTAGCTTTATAGTTCGACCAACAGATACGTTTACGTAGTCTGCGAAAGGCACACGGCTATGCAGCTGTATGATTTTTCCAGTGAAAGCAAGCACTTTTATCAACCACTTGTCCACTCGTGAGATAGTATATACAGGGAATCCCAAAATGTACTGACGGCTTTCAAAAGTAAGTAACTTTTTATTAGTTTCATATATTACAAAAACAAAACTTACAACTAAGAGCTGAAACATGGGAGTTTTTTTACTTGAAAATTGAAGTGGTCAAGTGGTTGCCTTCTTCCTCAATGCACTCTTGTAGGCGCCTTACAAAATCTCTCATTACCCTACCTAACATGTCAGCTGGAATCTGGAATCGTTCTAATTTCGTCTTCAATATTTTGTTTTAGTTGATCGAGATTGCGGGGTATATTTTTATAGACGCGACCCTTCAGCATTCCCCACAAAAAATAATCCGGCGAACGAGCTGGCCTTGTTATGTCGCCGTTACGAGATATTAATCGACCAGGACACATATCATTCAGCACATCGACACTAATTCTCGATGTGTGACATGGCGCACCATTCTGCTGGAACCAATAATCTTCATTTAGTTCTTGGTACATTAGCCGAAAAAAATGGTCAATCATTTGACAATATCTTTGGGAGGTCACAGTCGCGGTTCTTCTGTTTTCTTCGAAGAAATAAGGACCGATAATTTCACTGGCTGATATGGCGCACCAAACGGTTACTTTCTCTGGATGAAGAAAACGATTATGCATTTGATGCCCAATATCTTGAATTTTGTTTGTTTACAAACTCATTCAAATAAAAATGTGCTTCGTCACTTATAAACAGACGGCGAGTAACATTGGGTTCTGGAACAATAAGGTCTAATGATTTTCTACAAAACGCAAGACGGTTTTCTTTATCCCCCGGGGCTTAACTCTTGGACAAGACCTGGTTTATATGGATGGATTTTCATACCCTTACGAATCCGATGAACACCGGACTTCTTCATATCTAATGCGGAGGCCTGTTGTCTGAGGGGACGTTCCGGACTCCTCGCAAAGGAAACCTTTTGTTATTGATGTTGCACAAAACTTGCCATTTCTCATACCACGCCAAAATGGTGTTGCGTGAAGGAGCCTCCCGACGTTGGACTTCATTCCGAAATGCTCGTTGAGCCCCAACAATCGAATTTGTTCTCAAATAATGCGTTACGCAAAAGATGCGTTGGTCGGTGATATAACTGTTCATGATAATTATTTCGACAACTGTCAATACAATTCTCATGCTTCCTTGATAAGATCCCATTTGAAAAGCTGAAATTGCTTAATCTGTTTAAAAGTTATTCAATTTTGAAAACCGACAGTACATTTTGGGATTCCCTGTACTTTGTTAACTTGTTATTATTAACTGAGAAGCAAGAAAATGGAGATATATTTTAGGAGGACGAGATATATATCATTTGACTCAGCTTGCAGAGTAGATTCCAAAAATATATAGAAACCGGAAATCGGATTTCTTTTCCGAGGTCGACTTCCGGTCAATTTTTTTTAACTTTTAACTTTTTCCTTTATAGCTCCTGCAGTTTTTGAGATATTTAGCTCAAATATGGAATACAGGTTACGCTGCAGGGCTTACATCATTGAGCATATCAAATGGTTGTGAGAATCTACAGGGAGATATTTTTTCAGGGGTCATGCTTCCTTTTCTCCCCCTGAACTTTTTTGCGGTGCGCCGCTGTTAGATTCTAAAATACAAATTGAGTTTTCTGTTTTGTTTAGAATCTTTTTGTTCTCTTGCAGTTTATTCGTATCTGCAACCGTTATCGAGAAAAAAAGTATAAAAGCGATTTTCTGTAATTTGCTAGACGAAATTTAAATTTTTAAAATGGTTTTAAACGTTAATTATGTGCTAATAAGTACACGGTAACAATTTATAGATTAGTTCAGGCACATCAGTTTTGAGTCATTATAATTTTTACCGCTACAATAACTTTACAACACATACGAGGGCTGTTCAACATGTTATCTACTTGAAATAAAAATGAATTTAATGAAATTAAATATTTTTTGCCACTTGTATAAAAATACACTGAAAAAGAACAATTATTTCATAATACAGTGTAGAAATACTTTAGCCGCATTATTTCAAAACGGGTATGGTGAAGTATTAGCATCATGAAATGCAATTTTTAATACTGTATCGATTAGTTTGTTTGCTATTAAAAATGTTTACATTTATTTTCAAATTGTAATGTGCACTTGTAGATATTAGGGGCAATTATGTAGATAAAATCTAGCAGGACTTTGAGGTAACTATGTCTTCATGATTTCTGCACATAATTATAGATTTAAACATTAGATTTTTTCTACATTTGCAAAACAAAAACAATTAATATGTCATGTGCTGAATGTGCATGAATTAACCAAGGCACCGAGGACCACTCGTGGTTTTATAGGCAGCAATCAATGCTTAATTCTCGTTGAAGTTTTTTGGTCTTCCAGTATCTCACGAAACCATCTCTTTCTTGGCCGTCCTCTTCTTCGCGCTCCTTCAAGCGTCGATTCTAGCACCATTTTAGGAATTCTCTCTTTTGGCATTCTCATATGTCCTAACCATCGTAACCTTTGTGCTTTAACCACCACTCCTATTACGTCGGCTTCCCCATATAACGCCCACAGTAGAAATTCTCCCATTATCTTCCTCAGTACCTTTCTCTCCCATACACTTAAAGCCAGTTGGTCAGTTTCCTATAAGGTCCACACTTCACACGCTTATCTCACTACAGGTGTTATTACCGTTTTGTATATACGTATTTTCGCGGCTTTTGAAATTGATTTGCTTCTTAATATGTGGTTTACTCAGTAGAGACATTTGTTTCCCTTCATTAATCTTGCTGCTATTTCTTCTGAACTTCCCGGTACTCTTCCGATTTTGGTTCCTAGGTAGTCAAAACTCTCCTCTTCTTCAAATAGATATATTTTTCCGTTGTCGGTAGCTATTTCCAAATGTTTATTTTGCACAAATTCTTTATCCTGCCAAACCATGTACTTAGTTTTCTCTTTATTTATTACTAAGCCTGAACGTTGGGCTGCGTTCACTAACCTGGTGATTGTTAATTTCATCTCATGTTCGCTTCTCGTTATTATTGTTACATCGCGTCGTCTGCAAAAGCTACGCATTGATGTCGCTTATGATACTCGTATTATTTATGATTTATTTATATTCGCTTCTGATAATATTTGCTGCAGTGCACTGTTAAATAACAGAGCCAAATGAGGGTCTCCTGGCCTAAGCCAATTTTCTACCCCGAATTTGTTTGATAAAACCCCTCTATTGGCAGTATTATTTAATGTCAATTTTATTAGCTTATCTCTATTAATACTATCACAGGCTTGCTTGCAGTCGACGAATACGACATACGTTTTCAGCTTGTTCACGTGACTCGCCGCCTGCATCTCTCTCAATGTGAATATTTGGTCGACCACTGACCTGTTCTTTCTAAACCGACATTCTCCAATTTTATCTCCTGTCTCTTTAAGTAACCTATTTTTATAATCGTCGCCAATATTTTGTACGATACATTTAACAAGGCAATTCCTCTGTAGTTCTTACAATCTGATTTTGATGAATTACTGCTTCGCTCCATATCTCTGGCATTTGTTCTTTTAACCATATTTCCTTAATTAGCAGATGAATTTGTTTCCATAGGTCCTCTCCTCCATATTTGATCATTTTCGCTGTTGATTTATCATTACCAGGATATTTGTTATTTTTCATGGCTTTTATTATTGTTTTGACATCATTGTATTTCGGAATCATCGCGGTGTCCTCTCTTCCTTTTCCATCGCCGACTCTTCCATCCTCTTCCGGTATTTCAAACTCGTATTCGCTTTCATCCTATTGATTCCTTGCAGTGTTTAGCAGCTCGTAAAAATATTCAGCCCATCTTTTCTTCTCTTCCTCCTATTAAATTACCATCCTTGTCTTTGTAAAAAGCTGCTCGCTCCTGGAATCCTTTTTTTGTCTTTTCACACCTTGATAAAAATTGCGGATTTCTTTATTCCTATATACATCTCTTCAATGCTCTCAATAAGCTTTTCCATGTGCGCCCTTTTCGTTTCTTTAAGTATTTTTTTACATCTTTCCGCGCCTCCTTGTAGCATTTTGTGTTTTTTTCTGTTTTACATTGTATAATTTTTATTCTTGCATTGATCTTTTCTTCAGTACTTCCTAGCAGTGCTAATCAAACCAACATTTTTCTTGTTTGGGTTTTTCTCTTATATTTTCGGCTGCACTTTTGATACTTAAGGCTATATTTGCCCATCTGCCGTCTATGGTTGTACTATTAATAATAATAATAATAATAATGTCTTTTATTAGATACTTCAAATAATACATTATAACTAACACTAATTAAATACGGGGCGGAGTTCAGTACAGCAGCTATGACAAGCTGCCAACTGCTCTTACACTAAACCCCGAGTTGATAATTATAATAATTGATTGTAGAGTGTAACTTAAAGGTAAATATATAAATCAAAACACACACAAGAGTAGCATCACATAACATATGTCTTAAAACGTATATGATACTCAATAGCAGTAAATAGCCCAATCAAAAAAAAAATATATATATATATATAAATGTTTTGCAATAACATAACCTTACTAGTAGTAATAATAACAAAAAAAATTGTACATGTATACCTATGCAAATGCATAAAAATGTATGCACTATACATAGTTATCCTCTATTTTTATTCATGTCTGCACATCTAAAATACAACACCATTTAGCATTAGTGTTCGAATAGCCAATATAAATTTACTTTTTGAAAGCGATTTTATATCGTTAGGTAGATCATTGAAAGTTTTAACTATACAGTAAGAGTACGATCGTTGGAAAAAAGCAGTAGAGTGAAGTGGTGGTGTGAGTAACCCTTTGAACCTAAGATTCAAATTGTGTACATCTGAACGGAAAGTAATTTTATTGTAAAGATATGATGGACTTTCCTTAGTTAAGATATCGTGATAAAGAGAAAGCGCATGTAACAAACGTCGGTTACGCATATTCAACCAGTTTAAATCCTTGAGTTTGTGACTAATTCTGTTATACTTGCGGATGCCATATATTAATCTCATGCACGCATTTTGTAAGCATTGGATTCTATTTACATCCCGAGAATCTATGCTGGAATAGTACACAACATCACAATAATTTACCTTTGACAACACAAGCGAATTGCAGAGTAAAGCTTTAGTTTTTGTATCAAATAGATATCGATTTTGAAAGATTATTTTTAATACGCCATACGCATTTCTCAGACATTTAGAAATATGCTCTTTAAAACGCAGTTTATAATCCATGATGACACCCAGGTTAACAACAGAGTCTTGTAGGGGCAATGTTTCATCACCAATTTTTATTACTACGTCACCAAGAGCTCTCATTCGATTTACTTTACTACCAAATAGAATAGCAACAGATTTTTTAGGATTTAAATGTAATCCATGTGTTTTAGATATATTGTTCAAACATTCTAAAGCATTATTTAGTAAGATACAACTGTTATCGAGATCATATGGCAAAAACGATATGTAAAGTTGTGTGTCATCGGCATAAAAGTGACACTTGCAAAGACCCCAACACAGACGGAAAACTGGAAATATAAATAGAAAACAGGAGAGGACCCAATATAGATCCCTGCGGTACTCCTTTACTAATAGGTAGAAAATCTGACTGACTGCCCGACGAAACGACTGCCTGACACCTATACAAAAGATAGTTAGATAGGAGTTTGATGGCGTCAGGGGTTAAGCCAATATAGTGTAAAATAGATATTAAGATTTCATGGTCTATGTTATCAAAAGCCTTAGAATAGTCCAATAAAACAAGAACCGTTAGCATACCCTTATCGGTTGCTGTTATAATTTCATCAGTTATATTGAGAAGAGCAGTACAGCAACTATGACCGGGTCTAAAACCCGATTGACAGTTCGGGATGACTCTGTTAACTGTAAGGTGGTTCCGTAACTGATGTTCGATAACTTTCTCTAGGACCTTTGATATTGTTGGTAATATGCTTATAGGACGAAGATCTTTATATTCGAGGGGATGTGGTACTTTAGGCAAAGGTATTATAAGAGCTTTTTTCCAGGAGCTTGGGTATACGGAATTACTGAGGCAAAAATTTATGATATGAGTAACAAAGGGAATCAAAAAAGGCAAACACATATTTAGCATAACAATATTAATGCCATCAGCACCGGTGGCCCTGGTTTTAATAGTAGTTAGAATTTTAAGAACTTCGTCTTCTGAAACTAAACGAAAAGTCAACCGAGAATCCACAGATTCCAACGTATTGCCATTGTAAAAATGTGTCACCTCTGCATTATCGCTTAGATTTACTGGAGTTGCATTAACAAAATAATTATTTATTTCTGTTGCATTAGACAAGTAAGGGGGAATGGTGTTCAATTTGGATTTAATATTTAAATGTTTTAAATCCTTCCACATTGTAGAGGGAGAATTTCGTAATCTTTGCCGATAATAAGCTTTCTTCTCATTTCTTACCGCAGCAGTAGTTAGATTACGTAGTTGCTTGTAATACTCCCAGTGGCCTGGTTGTTGGGTTATTTTAAATTTGCGTAATGCCGCATCTCTTAGAGACATCATATCCTTTAAGCCATCCGTTAGCCAAGGCGAAGGAGGCTTAGTAAACCTGGAAGTTACGAAAGGCTCATGCAGGTTAAAAAGAATAGTCAGATTGTCAGTCAGGAAGTCGACCTTTTCATCGATATTATTAAAATCGTGTATGTTCCGCCATGGAATCGACTGCAAATGGTCGTAGAATACTAAATGATCAAAATACTTAAAATTTCTGTAGGTTCGAAACGTGGGAGTACATTTAGGGATATGTGTATTTATGTCACAATAAATTAAGTCATGATCTGAAGCAGAATAACCAATAACACCAGAATTAGTCACCAACTCTGGAGATGTTGTTAGGATAAAATCAACAAGAGTTGATGATGTTAAAGTAACACGGGTAGGTTCATTAATGAGTTGTTTAAGACCCATTCCTTCAATTAAGGATATGAAATTACTACTAAGATTACTCTCAAAATTTAATAAATTTATGTTGAAATCGCCAAAACAAAACAAATGGTCTGCTGTGGGAATTAGTGTAGACAAGGCATCTTCAAAATTATTTAAGAACTGTGTGTGCTGGTTTACAGAACCCGGAGGATTATAAATAACTCCACAAATAACATGTTTCTTTTTGCCCACAAATAATTTTATCCAGAGTTCTTCAATCACGTTATTAGATTGAATTACGTTAAAAGAATATTGATTTTTAATGTAAAATCCAACACCACCACCTCTGCTAGATCGATCACAACGTATAAAAACATACCCATCGATATAAATTAATTGGTTTGTTATGGAATCAGTTAACCATGTTTCAGTCACAGCTACTAAGTCATAATTAGAAGCAATAACCTTTTCTCTTAAATCTAAAAAATTTGCCACTAATGACCTAACATTCACATGTGCGCACTTAAATTTTACAGCCATGTGTACAGTTACTGCTATAATTAATAAGTTACAGTGAATTATATATGTATATAGGTGTAAAATTAATTTAATTTGTTAATAAAAATAAACTAAGATAAGAAAACTTGCCAAAGCAGATAAAAATAATTCAAATTTATTTTAGTTGCTCCCAGCGATAAACTTAAAAATATATTTCTGCCTCAATAGATAAACATTAAAAACAGAAACCATCATTAATAAGAAATATACATACGCTAAATATCATAATTACATTTCCAAGTTACTCGCACTTCTTATGGTTTTAATTTCATTGTTAATTTTAGCTTTGATAGTTCCGTCATAGGTCCACACATTACGGAAGCCGTATTTATCCGCTGTTAACTTATAGAGTTCCAAACGCTTTTTCGTTAAATCCTCCTTTACTATAATTTTAGTAGTTTTGAAATTGCGTTTGTTTCTAAAAACCAAATCCTTATGTTTGTAACTAACGAACTTGACGATGATTGGGCGCGGTTTATTTCCTCCGGTAGCTCCCACCCTGTGACATCTATCAATATCGCAAGGTTTAATGCTGATATTTCCCTTATCTTGCAATGTTGTGATCACCTTCTCCTCTACATTCTCGCCTTTGTCCTCTTTTATTCCAAATAAACGAATGTTACTTCTTCTTGAATATTGTTGAAGATCGTCCAACTCTACAGATAAGGATCTATTATTTGCTCTGATTTTCTGTCCTATCTCTTCGGCATATTATTCTTGTTCTTCCCCTATCTTTATTTTTTCTGTGTCATATCTTCTCCACTCTTTGCTTCAAGGTTTAGGTCGTACAGGTATATTTTGCTTTAGCTTTATTCCCATCATATAATGGTCTGAATCAGCATCCGGCCTTCTGTATATTCTGACATCCCTGATGCACTTTTCGGATTTCTTTCCTATTAAAGCATGATCGATCTGATTGACCTGCTTTCCATTTGGTGCTGTACATGTTCCTTTGTGTATATCTTTGTGATCGTAATAGGTACTTTTTATTAACATGTTCTTCTCTCTAGCCAAGGCTATCAGTAATCTTTCATTTTCATTTGTGATTGCATGTTTGCTGTGCCTTCCGATTGTTGGTCCGTATATGGTTTCTCTTCCTATTAGTGCGTTTACATCTTCTACTATAATTTATAGGTCGTAAAATTTACAGAGTAAATAATATATTTCACTGCTTAAGTTGGAAATTAAAACTTCTAAATTATATTTAAGTGATAGCAGCATCTCTTGAGGAAAATCCATCGTTATCGGTGCCTCTTGTTCAAGTAATTTGAGCTAATATAGTCCATAGAGACGCTATTCCATTTATAAGTGATTGCATTATCATGTTTTATGAATATCCGATTAGCTCAAGATCTGCTTAGAAAGGAGACTGGATAATATTCTGGAAGCTTAAGTAAGATATTGTTATGGGCGTTTGGACACTGCATTTTTGAACACTTCCGGTTGAATCTGATATACTTAAAATTGTTAATATTGATAAAAAGGTACAGAACTTCGTATCACTAAGTTCTACACACGAGAAAACATTTCTGTTCATAATGGCTTAACTGTGTGTGCTTTCCATAACCCATTAATTTATTTAGAGATTCATCCAATAGGATAATCCTAATAATATACCCACTTATACATTAATATACTATAATCTCTAATCAATTATAGTATATTACGATTCAAGATCGGTAAGTACTTTTTATCATGTCGAGAAAACTTAATAAACGACACGATAAAAGTCGAGCTTTTTAGTTTTCGAGACTTGTCACAAGCACTTAATGTTTGAGTACCGTATAATATTTGTCGTACGATCGCAAGACAAGGATACTCTCCAAATTTTGTATTATTTTATTATGTAATTTTTACTTATCGCGCTTGTGTTCCAAAATTTACTTACCGCACTCAACATTTCTAATTTCTTTTAAAACCAGTCAGGTGTCGTAAAATCGACTTAGTCAATCTGTCAGCAAAGGTGATAATAGTTATTTATGTATTAAGGGCGTAATCAATAAATTATAGCACGAGGGAATGTTTAAAGCTCGACGCGAAGCGGAGAGCTTTAAATTTCCCGAGAGCTATAATCGTGATTAGGCACGTGGTACATACAACATTTTATTTCATTTTAGTCCTCAAAATGGACAAAATTCAAGGATTCAGTATTTTGGCTACAGACTACTGCGTCGTCGTTGTGCTGGCGCTGTGCATTTCTGGTGTGCTATGGTTTCTATGCAGATTGTTGGCGTTGCTATACTACATTGTTGGTGCTTGTTATACTGCTTAGCAACTTTATATGCCCTAGGGCTATAAAAGCCATTTTACGCCCTCTATCAAGGGCCAATAAACAAGATTATGGTTCCAAAATGAAATAAATATATGAAAAGACACGATTGCGCTAAAATAATTGCATCTCAGCGTGGTTGCAATATAAAACTTTATTGTTTTTAGTGTGGAATATGAGAAGTTTTTACTTTTGACTTAAATTATTGTATTATCTCATCTCGTTATTATACTTTAATCCTCTTTAGACTATAAGTATCTTAATTGTAATTTATTTTTACGTCTGTTAGCTTTTGCTTGTTTATAACCATTTATAGATCATCATTTTTATATTAACGAAGGTAACAGTTTTGTGAAGCTAATTTACAAACTGTCTCATTAACTTACTTCAATAATAAATACAGAAAATCGTTCAACTTTTTAAATTTTTTACTAAAAATATGAAACTTGCTACCGTTATGTAATTTGCACTGTGCTGACGATCAGAGTACTGATTATAAATGCTGAATTAGGATTGAAATAATTGATGTACTGAATGTGTCGTTAAGCAACAATAATCAATTATTTATTAGTGCTAAATTCACCCTAAAAGCAATATTGCAAATAGCCCTCCCTTATCAGCACAATATCCCTTGCATAATTAATATTGATGAGTATTCTACATAAACGTCGTATCTATCCTTGTACGGTGTGCAGATGATGACAACCATTTAAGTTAATTTTATGTTTATGATTGTGAATCTGCATGTTAGTTGTTTTATTTTACATATTCTATTGTAGTCAGTTGTAATTCAATGAGACTATTTACTAATATTAAATATGAATTTAGTATACATAAAATTAGTGCTTTTGTTGGAAGCAATGTATGTGCCATGTAAGTAGTTTAAACTAATTATGTTTATCACATTTATCTTAAAGTTAATACGCCCACTATTTAAATATTACCTACCCTCACAGTTTCAAACAGGATTTGAGCCACTTACACTTGACCTTGTTTCTAATAATTAATATTACAAATATAGCCAATTTGGGCATATGTGTAAGGGAGCGCGGTGAGGGTTTGGTTTGGACAGTGGGAGGGTTTGGATTTTAAAGTATTTTGAATTTCCCGCCTTCCTACAGGTGTAGGATTGACTCATGTGCAGCAGTATGTGTTGTAATGGCGGTGTGCCACGTTTCAACTGTGAATTTGAAGCATAAATTAGGTAATTACATGTTTTAATTATTTGGTAGCGCTTAACTACTATTGTAACTAGCTGTAGAAAGCGTATTAGTGGATTTCAGCAGTAAAAATTGTCCAGGTTGTTGACTTGTGTATTGAGAACATATTTTACGTTATAGAAGTATTTGTAATTAACGGAAAATTTTGCTACAGCTTGAAATACATTTTTTGAACATTCGGGAGGTTTTGGACAATGTGTCCAAACCCTCCCGTCATCTACAGACAACATGTCCAAACCCTCCTAGCATGTTACTTTTATAAACTTTATAGAATTTATAGTGTGCATTATTTTTTTCGCTCAATGCTAAGACTAGACAAGAAGCTAACAAACAGGGAATTCTCACAGCTGTTATGAAAGCAGCAGTAGCAGATGTTTTATCAGGAAACGTCATCATTGTAATTATGTCAAAAAACCAAGTTGCTGGGTATTGAAAACGTAAATGTTCTCCAAATTTTGTACTACTAGTATTTAAGCCGAAATAGAAACTACTCTGAAAAATTATTTATTAACTAGTGACTCACCCGAGCTAAGCTTCGCTGCGCTAATTTAAGAGAGAGTCATTAATATAAATTTAAAAAAAGGATGCATCGGCCGGGAACCGAACCATGGCCGCCCGCGTGCCAGGCGAACATTCTACCACTGAACCAACTATGCTTCGTTGAATAAGGCGCTGCTATAATGGTATACAATGAATCACTTGAGCTAAGCGCTTAGCTTCGCTAATTACACGATTTACTTAAAACTTTACTTTTACGTACTTTTTTGAAAATAAAGACCGGCCTATGACCTAAGTCTAAAAATTAACAAAATTTTAAGCTATCATACAATTTAATCGGTCCAGTACCTTCGGAGAAGCTAGCGAACCAAGATACATACAAAGAGACCACCGATTTTATGGTATACATGTGTTCAGCTATGTTTTACGGCTTAACTCCAAAGGCCACGAGGCGACTGGCATGCGAATATGCAAAAAAAATTGTAGCCTTTCTTTCTTCATGGGAAACAAGTAAAATGGCAGACCGTGAATGCTAACATTTCACTGAGCACATCCGAAGCAAAGAGTTTGGCCAGAATATCCAGTTTTAGTAAAACAAATATTTCAAACCCAAGCCAAACTCCAGGATGTTATAGCACGTTATGGTTTCACTGCCTCTGAAGTATACAACCTGGACGAGACAGAAATTGCCACGGTACAAAAAGTTCAGAAAGTAAAAAAAGGCAACAAGTAGGACAAGTAACTTCACGAGAGCTCGGTGAATTCATTACGCAAGTGGGCATCGGAAGTGCAAATGGAACTGCATTGCCTCCTGTATGGGTGTTTTCAAGGCAACAGTTTGATGCCAGAAGAATGATGCAAGGTGTCCCAGATACTCTAGGTGCTCTAGGACTTGTGTATAAGTTAGGCTGGAGCACATCGAATTTTTTTTTTAAGTTTTAGAGTATTTTGTACTGCATACACGATGTTCAAAGCAAAATCCAGTGTTGTTAATCATAGACAACCATGAATTCCATATTTCCATTGAAAATCTAGAATACAGTAAAGAAAATGATATAGTCATTCTTACTTTACCCCCACATACATTTAACAAACTGCAACCACTAGACAGAACTATTTTTGGCCTCTTCAAGACATTTTTTTAATCAAGCATGCATGTTGCGTCATCTTGGAGGTCCGTTAACTATACTGGGTCCGGCAACGATGTGGTGGTGGAAGATATTTCTAAAACTACGAGAGTTACATGAATATTGTGTCAATAAAAATTGTATATATAAAGGTGGTGTACATTACTAAAATAGTTTTGATTATACAGGGTGCCTTAAAAAAGTGTGGCGAATTAAACCAACTCTTTTATAAATGGAATTCCCTATACTTGGGTACCTCAGAAGTTTTGCATTGAAACAATCGTTCTGATATAAAGTTGTATGGGTTTAACGTCAACTGTTTTAGAGATATTAACGATTCTATACAAAAAATGCTGAACTTCAGGTGGCTGCTGTAAGCAACAGAAAACAATTGAATGAAGGATAACGTAACCAAAAAATTATGATTTTCATGAATTACCTTTCAGGTGTAAAATGGTGGATCTGGGTATTAATGTTATACAGGGTGCTCAACATTTTAAAATTTAATAATTTTGCATTTTTTCAAATACAACGCCCTGTATATTTTTGTATTTTTGAAAAGCTCTTTTAATGAGCATTCTTCTGATAAGTCACTTCATATCACTAAGTTCAACTGTTTTTCATATATGCGTGTTTGAACATAAAAAACAATGTAAGCCCCTTCAAGATGCTTTATTTCAAGGGATAAAAAATTGAGCGAAGGGTTTGCTTTTGTGTGCGACAAGAAGCACCATAATTATGGCTGCATCTGTTCTGCACAAGAAAAGCGAGTAAAGTACGAAGAAACTAGAAAAGAAGCAAAGCGTATATGTAGAGATAAGAAAAGGAAGTGCGTAGCAGAAGAGCTGCAAAGAATAGAAGAAAACTTTACGAGAAAAGATCTAAGGAATGTCTATCAAGAAGCAAAGAAGAAAAGAAAGGGACGGAAGGTAAGGCCAATATTCTGCAAAGATAAACAAGGCAATTTGATGGGAGGTAACGAACAAAATTTGAATAGATGGGCAGAGCATTTCAAGGAAATATTAAATGAAGCTGAAAGTGAACCAAATGAAACCGAAACGAGTAAGGAAACCAGGAACGACAAGAGAACGCTACTGATATGGAGGCACTATCAGCAGAAGAAGGTACGCAGGTGATATGTCAACTGAAAGATAATAAAAGTCCAGGAGAGAATGGCACTGTCGCGGAATAGGAGGTGAGTGTTTACAGAACAAGTTGTATGAGTTACTAGGGAATATTTGAAATAAAGAACAAATGCCAAAGGAGTGGTCAAAATCAGTACTCTGTCCAATATACAAGAAAGGCGATGTAACATTGTGCGAAAACTATAGAGGAATTGCATTACTGGACATATCATACAAAGTTCTTGCGGGCTGTTTGAAGAGAAGGTTAGTGGAAATAGCAGAGGAACTGATTGGAGACTACCAAGGCTGTTTCAGAAAAGAACAGATGGGTTGGCGATCAAATTTATGTAATAAAGCAATTAGTATCGAACAGCTATGAACAAAATCTGCCTTTACACCTTGTATTCATTGACTTTAAGCAAGCGTATGATACAATAATTAGACGCAAACTCTACAACGCTATGGGAGAGCTAGGTGTGCCCATGAAACTAATAAGATGACGTTCCAAGGTTCTAGTAGTAAAGTTATGATCAATGGCAATGTATCGCAACCATTTGAAGTCTGTCGCAGTTTGAGACAAGGAGATCCACTGTCCACAACTTTATTTAATTTGCTTCTTGGAAAAGCTGTAAGTGAGAGTGAAATATATACAAAAGCCACAATATTCTATCACAGGCATCAATGCACAGCCTACGCAGATGACATCACCTTGATAACTAGAACCAAACAGGAGCTGATAAATATAATGCAAAGACTGGGAAAAGCCGCAAAAGAATTTGGTCTAGAAATTAACATGAAGAAAACTAAATATATGGAAGTACATGCAGGCGAAGACAAATACGAGGGTAGAAGTTTAAAATTCAAAACAGAGGAAGAAGTTAACTGTGAAATTGCGGCGTTAACTGAATTTAACTATCTCGGAGTGACAATTTCTAATAAAGGAGGAGATAGTGTAGAAATTAGCGAACGGTTGGTTAAAGGAAATAAAAGTGCGGGAACTCTGTTACGCATTTTTAAATCCACTAATATATCGCGACTTATGGTAGTGAGCTGTGGGTGTTAAATAAGGGCGATCAAAAAAGACTCGAAGTGTGGGAGAGGAAAATCTTGAGACGCACATTCAAAGGGAAAAAAGTGGGGGATAGGTGGGAAAGAAGGTCAAATACGGAAGTGATGGAACTTTACGGACAACCATCTATAGTGGGGGTGATTAAAGGTAAAAGGATTTGCTGGTTGGGACACTTACTAAGACTAGATGATGGTAGAGTCGCGAAACAAGTTTTACAACATGCAGTAGATGGTAAGAAAAGAAGAGGAAAACCGAAACGTAGATGGATGGATGCAGTGACGGAGGATCTGAACAAGCTGGGAGTTCAAAACTGGAAGGACGAGGCCAGAGACCGAAAGAGATGGAAAGGAATAATCCAACAAGCCCAGGGCCTTCAAGGCCTGTAGCGCTATTCAATATATATATACTGTTCTGTAATTTTTACTCAATAGCATTTTTAAATATTGGGTGAAATATAGTATATTACATATCGAGGTGTAAACTGTTTCATTCCTGTCGAGAGATTAAGTAGTTAACCAAGACCCGTAGCGTCGAGGTGAACTTTATCTCGAGACAGGAATGAAACTTTTCACTGTGGTATGTATACTATTTTATTCGCAACCACTTTATTCTAAACAATAATTGGAAAAATTATTATATTATGATACGACAGGTTGTGACGCGCATGAATGGATGAACGAGATTCCCAGTGTCCCTACCTACACAGCGGTCGGGAATGGATCGCGCATGAATGGAGGCGACTCTCAAATGTACGACCTGCTGAATTGTTTGACAAAAAGTGACATTTGTCACACAATTCAGCAGGCCGTCCTTAAATGTAAGCTACGTTTGTTTACGTTGTTGGTTAGATAATGCCAATTTTTATCAGGTTGTTGGCGCACACATTTTTACTTCCCTTGTCTAAAAAAAAGTATTGAAATTGCGAAAAACTACTTTTCGAAATTTCTCCACATCTATACGTTTCGGGGTTCCTAGACGACGATAAAACAGGTTTTCTCAATTCCATCTGCCTGTCTGCCTTTTGCGGTATAACTCAAAAACTATTTGTTGGAAGACGATTATCTTGAATGCAACCTATATATGCAAGGGAGTACCTTAAAAAGTAAAATTTTGTTTATTTTTGCTTCATCTGAGAAAGAGATAAAAAGTAATAATTTGTTCATAGCTCAGAATTTATCACTGGCGATAATAAAACCTAACAAATACAGGGTAAATATCACAAATAGTATAGACAGAATACTATGGTGTTTTTATAACACAGCAGAAATTCGGACAATTCGAGAACGGTCGTGGCTGAGTTATTCAAGCGGTTACAAACGGCAGACCCGAACTGCGAAGTAGAAACTAGGTTGGAAATATTCGCCTGGGAGGGAGAAGTTCGAATCCCGGCGGACTACGGTTTTTTTTGCAAATTGATGTAATTCGAGCGAGGGGAGTTCAGTGTAAACCCTTTTACACATGTTTTTCATCACATCTACCGCTGCAGCTGAATCGTGATCCACTGTTCTTGGTGGTAGACGAAGCACTTTTTACTAAGTACGAAAAAAGTTTGTATGAATGTTATATTTAAGATATTTATACCAGGTATTATATGTTAAAGATATTTTTCTTTTAATTTAAAACATTAGCTGCGAATATATTCGAGTATATTATAATATTGAAATTCTTATAAGTCAACGCTGTATACTCTGTGACACAATTTTTAATTTATAATTAAGGGAGTACTAGACCTTGCTTATAAGTATAAATTATTTTTTCAAAGCCAGAACCTTTCGCAAATTACATAATTTCAAATATTTGGAGATGGGAAAGCCGATATGCCAAAATAAAAGGGGAAACAACAACTATGATCAACATCAACAAAGTTCAGGTCCGTATTTCCCAAACTTTGAAGACATAAGAACGCTAACGGGTTCCAATTAGAGTGCTTCCCAACCGCATCTCTTCATGCTGGTGTCAAGTAATAAACACATTCCTGTTGCTCCCAGGGCTTTTGTAACTCAGCTTTGTTGTGGTTGTCAGGACGCCATTACCACGTCTGAACCAGACATGAATTTCAACACGGCTGGATTGTGTACATCGACTTTCCCTGGAAGATCGAGATGCAACAGGCAGGGGTTGCGTTCGCTCGCAAAGTCTGTAAGAACATTCTTGTAATAAGAACTGCCTTTATAATATCAGTGAACAAAAGGGATCTTGTTTGCCCGGGAATTATTAAGTTCGCGCGCTAATATACAAGAACGGAAAATTTAAATTAGGTGTACAAATTCGCCTAATTTGTATTGCGAGATTTTAAGGAGAGTTTTATTAAAGCGAGACTTTTGGCGTTTAAGACTAATTCCAGAAACTAATTTATGAATTTTCTACAGGTACATCGGAAATAAAATCAAAGAAAAACCTTGTCGTTGTATCTGAAAAGCAAGATTAATGCTGGTCGTTATTGGTATTATTGTCAGCTTATAATAGAATGGATGTCCTCTTCACAATAGAACCCAACCGGACCTGCAGGGCAGTGGACAATGCCAATTAGACTTTCGCAGCTTTCCAATAGCAAAATAATTTCTGAGCTGTCCAAAGCACCGCAGATCTATTTTTAGGAATGAGGATTGTTTGCTTGCAATTCGCAATTGAACAGCAACAGTATTTCCTGAAATCCCGAACCCATTTTGTTTTATACCCTAAAAGCCAATAAACGGAAGATGGCTTAGTATTCCGGCTAACATATTTCAAATTGTTTTGTTGTGCCTGTTTACTTACAATTACTTAAGAAAGTAGTTCAGAACTGTCAAATGGAGAGCAATAAAGGGGTTTTCTCGTATGAAATATTTCCCCAGGCGCCGCGACAGCAGAAAACTCCAAACGCAGCAATACTTTATGAGTCACAGACAAATTGTCACACGAATAAAGCAACCTGGGTATTTCAAAGCAGAAAGTAACTAGTCTTCTAGGTAAAATTGAAAATGATTTTCAAGACGGCTAAGACGTATATTTGATATATTTCAACATACCGTTTTTAAATTTAGTCACTAACATAACTATTTGTGACTGCTTTATTAGTTAACCTATATTAGTTTACAAGAGCGTAATTAAATGTTTACAAAAATAAAATTTATAAAACTATCGTAAGATTATGGCATATGCCCTGGAAACAAGACCAGGCATAAACAGGACACGCAGAGAATCGCAGATATAAAAATTCTCAGACGTATTGAAGGAAAACCCTTAGACACAGGATTAGAATCAAGGGAATAAGACGCAGAAGCAACGTTGAAAACAACCAGTGGACAAGTCAAAGAAGGGACGAATGGAAATCTACAATAGCAGAATTGCGGAAAATAGGGGTGGTAAGAATAATTAGGACGTTTGCGTAGACGATGTAATGACAATCTACTAGAGGCACGCTGTATTAGAACATTATATTCCAAATTTTAGGAGTCAAAGTAAACTGATTTAACCCCTAACTGGAATTGTGGGCCCTTTCATAACGATCTGTGCAGTTACCGATTGTTAATGCCGACTATACGCTATACAAGCCTTCGCCTGTTAAACTAGTTCCGTCTTAATACAAGGCCTGTTCTCCAGCGTGCCGTCCGAATGTCGGTTAAAGCGCATAGGCGCAGAGTGTTTATATGTGCTTATAACTTAAAAAATTAAGTGCTTCCTGTGGAAACGGAGTTACTAGTTGTAAACTTGTGACGTTAGCGCCGGCCGAAATCGTATTTTTACGTATTGGAATACGTTCGAATTTGACCGCCGCCAAAACTTCGTCACAAATTGTCCGAAAACATCGCCGAGGCACGAAGAAACAATCGAGGTGCGCAGAAGTTACGAGCCGCCGGCGCCGTCGTCTTCCAGCGCATCCCTGCCTAAAATCCTGCACAAATTACGGCGTATGGTAATGTATAAATAAGAGGTATCGTACGTTGTTAGGAGGACTTGACTTGCATCCAGCGAGCCGAACCAGCTTCCTGCCTGGGGCCCCCTGAGGGCCCAAATCCTGGTCCCGTCCGAAGAACCTTTTGACTTTTAGTCCTAGAACCAATCTTTCCCAGAAATCCCCGAAAGATCAAAGTGGCCCATTGATTTTCAATGCCTATGATCTCCGTCGAGCCTATTCAGGAGTTATCTTGTCTAAAATTCAGACGTGGATCATTGTTTATATATGCCTGTCTGGAATTTATATACGTTTGCTCTTCGAAACCGGTGTGGTCTAAAACTCGTACGTGGTTCGTTGTACATATACGCCTGATAAGAGTCTTAGACCTCCTCGAAACCGCTTCCCGACAACGTTCACGTAATTCAGTTAGAAAGCATTTTAAGAGCGAGGTCCTCCAGGTCTCTGCATAAATTTGAACAAGAATTGCGAGGTTAAGTGCCCGCACGAAGCTCACGTAATTAACGTAGCCGTAAAGATTCAGAGCTTCACTCAACCTGTAGAAACGGTTCCTAGGATACAGACCTGTCTTTACCCGATTTTAAAGCCCCCAAGGAGAAGCTCACCATTCTTTATTCTGGCAAAAATCTCAAAAGCCTTATTGAGCCAAAACACGAAACTTATTCGTGTTAACCTAAGAGAGCTCCACTCGCCCCTCAGAAAGTTGGTAATTAATTTCATGCAACCCCTGTGAGTGCTTTTGCATCCAAGTAAAAATTCCGGACCCGAAATTATTCACGTAAACTTCCCTTGACTTCAAGGTCACGACAACGGCGAAGTTCGCCGCAAAAACAGTTTTGCTATAAGAACTCAGAGTGTTGCTCACCTGGAGGGGTCCTGTTCCATAAACGTCCTGAGCCGATCCGTAGTGCTTTAATTTAACAATTAAAATCTCCGTGGTTTAATTAGTAACTTTGAAGGTTATTGCCGTTTCTAAACGAATTTGATACACTGTCATTTCACTTGTCAATAGGAGCTACTCGGCACCACGGATTAGGTTGGGACAAGTCAGGCCTTCGCCCCACGTTTATTTGTAGTCACGGCCCCCGAAAAAACAAGGTTGCACCCGAGTTTGTAATGTTCGACCAATATAAATAACGATAACCTCGAATTGTTCTGTTTACAGTCTTGGCCGTTGGAGGGTGTTTACGTAAGCCACCACAGCGGTACGTGCGCTATCTTAACGATCCGCAACCCGTCTAGCTCGTGAAGCAGAAGGGGTTGTCTACCTGCCAGGCGTACAAGAGAGACCATAGAAGAAATCCTATTATTTTTGTACAAAATGCGGGAAATATTTTTATTATATTACAATGTAAATAGGTATACAAAATAAACCGCTTTGATGTTATGTGTACTTTTCTATATACTTGAGAGAGTAAATTGAACCCTGGCATCTGGCTATCCGAGAGTAAAAAGTTTATTAACATTGGTAATCATTCATAGCTCAAAATTAAATAATTAACGTCGAAGTACACATATTACAAACTCAGCTCGCAGTCGAACATCATTTGCTGTTTTAGAATGTGTTACGATTAAATTGCGCATCTATTTGATTTCGATGTCTGTAATACTTCTTGCATATTGTTACGCCTCAGTTACGCGTCTATTCGATTTAGATGTCTATGGTACTTAGTTCATATTTCGCGATTTTGTGCCCCGCCTACTTTTGGCTTGCAGCCCGGAAGGAACAAGTTGCGACTGTTTCCTCGCCGTCTTTCCGGGTTCTTTTCGTTACCGGTATGAAGCCAGTTTAAGCGTCATCAAAGTGTTCAGTGAGTGTATGGGCATGCAGTTTGATTTTTGTGTAATGGTTGCCCGCGCTTTTTTCTGCGGAGTTACATTTCTAAATCACGAATTAGGGACTTTTCAATCTCGCGCCATTTTCGGCGGATTCTACGCTTGTTGACTTCCTTCTTCGCACGTGGTCTAGAACACCTCGGTGTAAGTGAAGGAAGCATCCTTTGGAATGTATTTAAATTCACCTGTGTTCTATCATGGACTATTTTCTCCTTATAGTAGTCAGTGGGGAGCCGTAGGGCAATTTGCAAAGGAGTTAGCTTCCATGGCATCTCTATGCGGATGTCCTCCGGGGAATGATCTTGACCCGTCCATACCTTCGCGGCCAGCTTCACACTTTTTGGGTGAACTTGTTAGAGTGCAGAAAGGGTTTCGAATCCGGAACCTACCTTCAGGTTAAAGTGTCCCCATTTTATGGACTTTTACTGGCGACCAGTGCTCTGTCGATTTGAGCTCAGTTCAGGCATTTTGGCGAGTTTTGTAATAGGGAGCACACAAAACGTTTCGCCTTGCAAACTATTGCTTATTTTAATGTGTGCGATAATATTCTATTGCTGTATTGTGAATTTGTGAGTAATAAGATTTATGAGTTTTTTTTTGAGGTGCCTCGTAACTTGTCGGCTTTTATTTATAGTTGTTAATCTACATTAACCTGCGAAAACCACCTGCATTTTATTTATGAATTAATGGCAAATATATACTGTAATATTCGTATTTTGGCGCTATTTATTTGTTACTACTACCTGTACTTGAATTGAGCTTCTCTTTCAGAATATTTTGTGCTACTTGAGTTTACGAATTCTCTTTGAACGCCTGGATGCACTTGTCATTACTTGGTAAAAATCTGTTGGCACCCTTTTGGCTCTTAATTAATTCGAATATTTAAAGAAATTCACATTGCACACGCCGGCTGGAAATTGTATCCGAAAATTTAATAGGTCAGGTCTTAATCTACATAAAAAATATAAAACTCGAAATATGGTTTATTTATCCAATACTTATTAGCAATATGGTGTTTTACTAGTTGGTTCTAAACAAGTAAACTGGGCTACTACTAGCTTGTTTACATCATAACCCATGTTGCCTTTGACACCATATTATTTGTTAAAGTACGTAGTTCTCTCCCATTATTTCCTTTACTCAATCAATTACACTGGTTTACAGTGTATGCAGCGTTTGAGTAAAAGTATAGGGTCCAGCAAATGGTATGACCTATTTTCCAAGACCTGTCCTACGGATAAAAAGTAATGGATTGAAACAAATTTGAGATGAATATCAACTTTATTATGTGCAATTTTAGTTCCTAAGAATTACATCATTTAAATGGCCTCCCTGAGCCTCGATGCAGTACTGGAATCTTTATCTAACACTCTAACGTTTTGCATCACCCTTCTCAACAATTCTGGACCAATACTTTCTATTTCTTCTGAAATACTCATTTTAAGGCCTTTTATTGTTTGAGGACGCTTCTCGTAGACCTTTTGCTTCAGATATTCCCACAAAAAGAAATCAGGAGCCGTCAAATCGGGGAAATTGGACCGCCATGTTATGTTACCAAACCTCAAAATCCACTGTGTTCACTACTGATTGACTGCGTATAAAGCTTTTAACCACGTATACGCGTTGGTTAATTAGAAAATTATCCATGATCTATTAAACTGCATAAATTAACGCACACAAATCTAACAATAGAAATGCCAATAACACAATAATGTTTTCGTAACAGCCTACTAAAATAAGGTCATACCAGTTGCTGGACCCGTTATGTGCCAGTTATTTATGGATGTTTACTGATTACTAGACCGGAGTCCATCACGTAAATCTTTTTCAGAATTCATTAACAAAATATTACGTAAGTATTATACAATGTGCACATAACCATAGTTTCTGTAATGGTTTACAAGTTTTATACCCCTATATTCGTAAAGTACTCGTGTAAAAACCGCCGTGAACTCTCATTATGTGTTAGTTCCTGTTCCCCCTGGCAAGCAGAAAGTATACAGTGTGTCCCCGGATTGAGTTCACTGTAGGTATAATTGACAAAAAAATTTACAATTTTATTTTAATGTTTTGGGATTCCGCCCTGCTTGGTTTGAAGAGAATTTTAAGAATATTTACAGTTTTTGAAAACACAAGTTGGCCTTGACAGTGAAGCAAAAACTATTTTCTTTTCAGGTAAACTACCCTTTCTGTTTATGATACGGCAAAATTTTACCAAGAAAAGTTGTTCAGAATGATAAATTATGGCCCTATACAAAATTTCAGGAAGATCTATCTACTTAAATTATACCGTTAAAATTGTACCTATTTATTAAAAATTACGGTTTGATATAAGTAGGTAGAACTTCCTGAAATTTTGTATGGGGCCATAATTTTCTATTCTGAACAACTCTTCTTAGTAAAATTTTGCCGTATTATAAACAAAAAGGGTAGTTTACCTGAAAAGAAAATACAACAGTGTGTCCCAGAATTGATGTTACAAGAGGTGAGATGGACTAAAAATTTTTGAATTTTATTTTAAGGTTCTGGGATTCGGTCCTGCTTGGTTTGAAAAGAATTTTTAGAATATTTTCAGTTTTTGAAAAACATGTAGGCCTTGGCAGGGAAGCGAAAACTATTTTATTTTCAGGTAAACTACCCTTTTTGTTCATGATACGGCAAAATGTTATTAAGAAAAGTTGTTTATAATAATAAACTATGGCTCTATGCAAAATTTCAGAAAAATCTGTTGACTTAGAAAACACCGTTATTTTTTAGATAATTGTATGTTATTTTTAGGTAAACTACTTTTTTGTTCATGATACGAAAAAATTGTATTAAGAAAAGTTGTTCAGAATGAGAAGTTGTCGCCTTATACAAAATTTCAGAAAGATCTGTCGACTTAGATGAAACCGTCATTTTTAATAAATGCAATTTGTTTAATCTAAAAAATACCGTCAAACGGGGTAAAGCGGATCAAAATTTCAGGTTTTTTTACGATTTTGCATTGTAAGGTACGTAGTTAAATTTTGCAGAAAATATATATTATTTGTGCATTTTTCTGCTATCTGATCCACTTATTAGTTTTTTTCTGTAACGCATGTGTCACCTCGTATATTTTTTTTAAAGGTGATCCGCTTTACCCCATCGTTTGGGGTAAAGCGGATCACCTATATTATTTGGTTTTAAAACCACTTTGAACGTATTGCGGGTAAAGCGGATCACCTAAAAAAATTTTTTTAAATTGTTTCCGTGAATACTGAAGGAGAGAGAGGCAAAACAAGGTGAAATAAATGTAGAATCGGTGTTTCACAAACATTTTAATGAAAATAAAATAGTATTCTCTTATACAAATGTATTAAAGTGTGTAAATAAATGAATTATATATGTACATTTTGGCAAAATAATATTACAAAAAATTCCTTGAAATCCAAAATAAAATAAAAACATAATCATTTATAAATTCCTTGGACTTTTCGCACAGAACTTCGGACTACTCTAAAATTGAATCACAAACATGTCTAAATATGAATTCTCCCCTCCTCCCAGCATGTCCTACCACTTTCTCAATTATTTGACACTTTTTTATGATTGCAACATCTTTGACATCTGGGTAAACAAAAACTATTTGTTTTGTCCTTTCTTTTTTTCTCAACACATTAACTGTGTATTCATTTCCATCTTCGGATTCTATTTTGCCAATATACATCCTGTCTCTCTTATTTGTTTCAAATTTGATGATGACAAAATCCCCTACGCTTATAGTTCTGGCAATATCTTGGGGGTCATCTTCTTTTGACGTTGAAGGTGAATTTTCTTTTTCTATCATATTATCTTCCTCTCCTTCATAAACATTTTCTTCAGATATTTCGTTCAACCCTTCGTCGTCGCTTGTTTCTATATCTTGTTCCAAGTGGTTGTCAAACTCGAGTTCGTCTGGCTCTGGTTCAATTAATGTTGGTAGAAGATCAGCTGCTCCAATGCTCTTTCCTGCTGAAACATTAACTTTTTTCCCTCTTTTTGGAGCCTGCTCACCTCCAGATCGCATCTGATTGAGATGTGTCACAATAGTATCGGACCACGTTGTTTCCATTGCTCTTTCAACATCTTGTTGTTCTTCCTGTGGTCTTATGCTAACAATTTTTCTTAAAACCGCATCTGGATTAAATGGAACGATGCCACAAGCCTTGAATCCTGCCTCAACATTGGCCGTTGTTTTTACTCCAATTTTTTCAATTGTTTCATTCAATAATCTTGGAAACACTGTTTTCGGCAACACTCCTCGATTTTTCAACTTCCATATTTCTAAGACATCGCGCCATGCGCCTTTGAATGGACGGAAGTATGCGACATCTAAAGGTTGAAGGAGGTGTGTAGAATTTGGTGGCAAGAGAACAAATCTAATGTTATTATTTTCGCATTGTTCAATAACGCTGATCGTCAAATGACTACATAAATTGTCACCAATAATGACTTTGGGACCATCTAGATTGCGCATGAAAGGTAAAACAATTGTTGAAAACCAATCTTCAAATGTGCAGGAATCGAACCATCCACTCGAGGTACGGTTATATCTTGAACCTGGAAACCCGCCTTCTGTCCACCCAGGATATAAATGTTTAGCTTTATATACCACATAGGGTGGTAGCAACTTTCCATCTCCTGATATGGCAAACATAACACTGGTGCTAGATTTGGAAGTGTCTATTATTCTATGGGCATGTTTTACCCCACGCTTTACTATAACTTTCACAGAACCCGGATTATCAGAGAAGTTCGTCTCATCATAGTTGATTATGTTCGACGGCAATACATCTTTCACAGAGTCTTTCAATTCACTGAAATATGATTCTACAATTTCATAAGATACAGCTGCTCGAACTCGTTTCGTATTTTCAGCTAATTTTATTGTTAAATTTGGATGCCTCAGCATGAAAGTTTTGAACCAGTCTAAACCAGGTAAATTTTCATGGAACCTTGCCTCCCTCTTTCCACTGCGATTTAAATATTGCTGCACCATATACCTCACATCATAACTTTTCATCGGAAATCCCCATTTGGCGCAAATCAAAAGAATTTCAACCAATTTCTCCTCCTCCAAAGTGTTAAGCGCTGGCGGCCTACCATATGCCAAAAGTTCATTGTTTTTGTCATTCACCCATCGATTCAATGTTGTATAAGGAACTGCAAACTGTTCGGATGCTTTTCTCAAGCTAAAAGTTCCCCGACGTACCGCCGCCACTGCCCTTTTGAGATATTCCATAACGTAATTGCGATTCCCGCGCGGTCCAATCTTCTTCCGATAATTTCGAGGCATCCTTACGTCTGAAAGATAAATTCTGGATTTAAATAAACCCTGATCCGCTTTACCCCATTAACATACAATTTTTCATAAAAAAATCTGTAAGTACATACATTTCCGGTCTGTACCAAAACTAAGGTTATGACTATTTTGCGGAAAGTTTATTACACAAACATGTATTTCAACAGATTCACAGCTATTTCTACTCACTTTGTACAACAGTTTGTTTACACCACTTGTGGAAAACGCAAAATCCGACACAAATTTTTATTAATTAATCTGGAACGATTGAACTAGGTTATAATATCACAACCGGCAACAAAATACCAACAGAGATCAGCTGATTAGTAGTCACATGCGCGGGCACGATTCAGTGGCGTGACTTTGGGGATGCACAATTATTAGTAAAGAAGTGTACTAGTGAGCCGCTTTACCCTGTATGATCCGTTTTACCCCATTTGACGGTACGGTTTAATCTAAGTCGACAGATCTTTTTGAAATTTGGTACAGGGCCATAATTTTTTATTCTGAACAACTTTTCTTAATACATTTTTGCCGGATCATAAACAAAATGGATAGTTTACCTGAAAATTAAATACAATTATCTAAAATAAACGTTTTTTTCTAAGTCGACAGATCTTTCTGAAATTTTGTATAGGGCCATAAACTATCATTCTAAACAACTTTTCTTAACAAAATTTTGCCGTATCATGAACAAAAAGGGTAGTTTACCGAAATAGAAAATAGTTTTTTCACATTTTTCATGGCCGACTTAATTTCTAAAAATTAAAACTCTGCTTAAAATTGTTTTCAGACCAAGCAGGGCGGGATCCCAAAACATTAAAATAAAATTGTAAAATTTTGTGTCGATTATACCTATAGTGAACTCAATCCGGGGACACACTGTATAAACAGCCCCGACATATTTTGTACAAATGTGGTGGTTTTGTTTCTGACGTAAAACTTAAGGAGGTATATCTTTAGGAAAATTAGTCGGCCAATCCTTTTCTTCTTTATAAATTTATTTAACGTTTCTTCAGCTTAGCTGACTTCTTCAGAAATACACAATATATTAGTATATTGTAGCAGCTTATACGTTGAGACGCCTATTTAATTACGTAGTATTGGTTCTACTATAATTCTTTAAATTGATTTACTTAATTTAAATTTCAAATTCTATTCTTTTAAATAAATGTATTGCATTGAGACTCTTCAAGGGTGGTTCGCTAATCTAGTAGTCTGTTATTTGAAATTTTAATTTTATAGTGACTTTTGACTGTCAACTTGCACTTCAAACAATGATCCAACAATAATCAAACCAAAAATGACAAATATTTCTTCTACTCACATATAATTGATTCAATTCACTAAGGTAAGTACTTTATTATATTTATTTCACTCTTTTATTCAATATCCTTATATAAGACTAATTAAGACCAACCTGAACTCCTCGTACTTTCACTGCTAGTCACCTAAAAACATCACTGTTCCTGAAGTTCACAGCTCGGATTCTCGACAGATCAGCCACGATGCTCTGTCAATCTCCAAATAACCTCCAACCTGTCAAAACCCTGGCTGCTTGCAGAAATGGTCCCGTTCCTTACACTTCAACTGTCAACCCAACAGCTTCCTGGCAAGTTCACTCTTACAGATGATCCCAAGCTAATCTTCTATATTCCCCAGCTTCTACTCTGTAGTCAGCAACCAAACACAATTGTCCAAATCAAGCAGTTGCACCGGCAACTCCCGTCAAATGATCAACACGTCCTCCGTACAATAACCAAATCCAGTAATTAAATGTAACTTATTATTCCTTGTAGTCATTAAATAATCCAATTCCATTTAAATATTATTATTTTCTTCTTACTCGTATCTAGTTAAACCATATTCCATATTCTCTTCAATAACTGTATAGGTACACTATTTCATATTTATATTTCAACATTGTTTTCACCTCGCAAATTTGTTAAAGCCTTGTCTATTGTATTATACCAAATAATTAATACAAATTAAGGTACAATTTAAATTTTTTCATTAAATTCGAAAGAATATTTTCAAAATACGTCTACATTCTTTTCTTGTTATTTTTACAATAATCCCAAACAAAATCTCCCTTTTATGGTAGTTACAATTATTCACACACTCTTTAAAATTAAATAATATGATTTCTACCTACTATATTCTAATTTTCTCATAAAAAGTATATTGTATTAATCTCCCAAATTTATATTTACTTAAATTTTTATTCAAAAACTGATCTTTACGTATCATAACAATATAATAAACTAAAAATGAAAATGGGTTTTTAGGTTAAAAAAATGCATATTTATTCTTACCTCATGTAATATCAACTGAAACTTTTTGGATTATAATGTTATAAATGGTTAAAACTAATAATTTCTACAATATAATTGCAAAGATATTTAAAATGATTGTTTTAAATATCTAACCTAAAACTCAGTTTCGTTTTTAGTTTGTTATATACTAATACATATATTGTGTATTTCTGAAGAAGTCAGCTAAGCTGACGAAACGTTAAATAAATTTATAAAGAAGAAAAGAATTGGCTGACTAATTTTCTTAAAGACATATTGACAATACTTAGCTGTAACAAACAAATATAATTTTAAGGGGGTATCTTCATTGGTCCCTAAAGTAGCAAATTTCCTAAAAACCTTGAACAAATGAGCGAAGAACAAGGGGAGACATTACATCAAGACATAGAGGAAATAGAGAAAAGACACCAGGGAAACATCATGGCTGACTACAGCTGGTGCTTGAAAAGAGAGAAATCTGGCGCTGTACATAAAAGAAAAACGATTTAAACAAAGAAGCAGAGATCTGATTAATGAAAATATTAGAATTTCGATTATTCATGCTAGTATTTACGCATGTTTAAAGATATGAACATGTAATCCTATTAATTTGTCATTCCTAAATACAATAATGTTATTTACCTGCGCAAAAATCATTACGTTCTTATTTCTTCGATTGTGATGTATCTGGATGTGCTAGAAATGAATCCAAGTCATATTGGGAATCACAGAAGTATATTTAGGCAGTAAAACTTGTTTAAATTCAAACCTCAGCCAACAAACGTAAATTTGTAAACTAGTGTTATTAATCATTTTACCACTATAATTCGTAATCAGTACCTTTTCAAGTGGAATTTACTTCCTAATCCGAACAAAATCGAAGTCTCGATATTCCACATCAACATTAAATTAGTAAATTATCAATTATACGTTTTAGTTAAGCAAGGGGAATTATAACTCAATAGCTTGAAGAAACCCCTTCGACACCTTTTACGCTGTAAAGCAGAAAGAGCACTTACACTGTATCTGTTGGATTCTCGTCAAGAGTAAAGTCTGATCTGTGTGCAAATTATTACTTTCCTGTATCTCAGTTAAAGCAAAAATAAAAATGTTAACGGTGATACAACTAGAATTCAGCGCCTGCGAACGGCCTACCCACTAGATTTCTTTGTTCGACGCTTTCGCTTCCAGAGCTACCGCGGCGGTTTGAATTCCTGCGTTGCAGCTATGTTTAACATAATGCACTAATTTGTTGCTCCTCTTTGTATCGTACAACATTTATTCTGTATCTATTGGATTCTATTTTTGGCAAAAATAAAGCCTGCGCTATGTACAAATTATTACTTGTATCTATTGCTAAGTTAAATCAAAAATAAACAAAATTATATTTTTTAAGGTGCTCACCCTCCATATATTTGTCTGAAATTTTCTCGGTTTCGTGCCAGGTAGATATAGATATAATGTGTATATAAAATATTGTCTTCCTCCAACAAATAGTTTTTGATTTATACCGCCAACAGACAGACAGACATACGAAATTTAAAAAAAACCCTCTTTTTCGTCATCTAGGAACCCAGAAACGTGAAGATCTGGAGAAATCTCGGAAAGTGATTTTTTCGATTATAATACTTCCTTCGTCTTTAAGACGAGAAAAGTAAAAATTGAAATTCCCGAAAATGCTTCTTGATATTATAATAGCTATTAACATATCTAGGAATGTTATGAGTATCATAACTGCCGCAGATATTGTTTTGAAATCCGACCTCGTAGAGCGTGGATTTTAAGACATCTAAGGCTGTTGTTATGACTCATAACATCCGTGGTTTGTTTAATAGTGTATCGGTTTCAGTGTGGTAATGGTTCCCATGTACGGTAAACGACTATTGCCGTACACATGCAGTTATGAGTTACCAGCCTACTTTTGTATATGTAAAGAAATGCCTAATATCCTGAAATCTGTAAACAAAAAAAAACATCGAGGAGCAAACGCACCATATAGTACATTTAATTAGTACTAGTTTGGATACAACAAATTACAAATTCATAACATTGCTGCTGTCAGATGCACAGAGCAATTTGACATTAGTCAAAGCTGCATTTATTTTGGTAATGTGACGGCGTAATATCCCTTCTCTAAAATTGTAAGTATTGCTAGACATCTTAATAGTTCATTCAGAAACTGGAAGCTCTAAAGAAGTGGTTAATTATTTGAAAGAATAGCGACCTTATTAAGGCTAGAATTACATAGTCATAATAATTTTGGAAGGACACAGTATGACTACGTTCAACTGCGGAGCCCTCTTAAACTATTTTGTTTTCTTCAAAAGAGAAAATGTAATAGGTTCTAGAGAGCGCAGGTTTTCTATTTCACCTAATGGACATCTTTTCATGTTGGATACAGTCCTAACGCTCATAATATCTAATGCAGCAGCTTTAACATTTACAACGAAAGTATTGAGAAAGGCTCCTCAGCCTTCGAGTGTAGAGTGAATTTTTTGTACTGAACTTCATGTTTCTCTTCCCATGTCGGTGAATTTGTCTTTTTTATTCAAATAATGGGTTTAAATTCACAGCAGATGTTTAATAATACACTTTTTCTTTAAATATGTAACTAGACTTTTTCTTTGATACCCAGTTTAAAACACGTTACCTTTATGTTTAGCTGAACCCAGAGTTTAGGGTCAAAATCATGACTTCATTCAACGTTTAAATAAATCTAGCCATTAACTTAAAATATATGGAGTTGTGTATAATTTAAAAAGTCTTCGTTGTTTAGTTTAGTATATAAATACCTGAATTATTCCTATTAAATAATAGCGCTCCTTAATACTCTCAGATGCAGTTGAAATTATCTAATTGCCTCCATCACAACCAGATTATTTATGTATGAACTCAATTCAAATAAAATTACTACATACTTGCTGCTCGTGTATAAGTGCACCTGGGCGTTTTGTAAGTGCTTTTAGATATAATAATTTATTCAGAAGCTCTCCCAGATGGACGCCGTTTACTGCAGGCTTAGTTTAAAAAAGATAAAATATATAAAAGTACATTACAGCATTTTTAGCGAACTTCACTGTTTATGCGACAGCGGCGTGTAGATCAAAAATTCTTTTTATGAAATTTTTAGTGCAGCAAGCACAAAGCTAGATTTTAATGTACTCTAGGCCATTAACTACTCCGTTTATATAGATCAGGCCAACATTTTCGCTGCCCTTTGTTGGTGAAGCGCATAAAGGGGATTACATTGTATTAATAATTAAAAACCATTAAGCTATTAATCTAAATAAAAGTAAATATGGCATGATAAACCGCAAATCGCATACAGAGGATTACCGAAAGATTAATCGTGATACGATTTAGCTCGTAGCAGCTATTCCAGTAGTGACTTTTTAATCCTTTAAATACATTCTTTATAATAGCGAAAGTAAAAAATATAGGGGTAATATTAGAAGATTTTAACATTCCCTGAATGCTTACTATTTAAAGAAACCTGAGACTTTCAACCAGTAACAAATATGGCTTTTACGTTGTGATATCCAGTTTCCTTATTTTTACTGTTATGTGTTCCTTCTATGGCAGTCTTAATACTAGCACATGCGGATATATTTAAATTCTTTAGTACAAATTTGTATGCCATTCAGGATTACTGCGTCTCGTGAATATAGCAGGACTGATTTACGAAAACAACCAATGCGCACAAAAGAAAATTGGTTTGGAAATAGGCAACATGCAATGTTTTAAGCCTTTATCGGTCTGGGGCACTTATAGCTATTAAGACAATTAGTGTTTTACAGAGGGTTTAAAAATCGAGGTTGATCATGTTAAAATTCGAGCGAAGCGAGAATTTTATGATCGACCGAGATTTTTAAACTAGAAAACACGAGTTGGCTTCAATATTTTTTCTACAGCCGAGGAGTTTGTTAGCTTAAATGCCCTCGGGGCTTCGCCCCTCTCCAAAGCGGCCCTCGGGGCTCCACCCCTCTCCAAGGGGGCACTCGGGATTCCGCTCCTCTCCAAGGGGGCCATCGGGGCTCGGCCCCTCTCCAAGGGGGCTCTTGGAGCTCCACCCCTCTCCAAGGGTGCCCTCGGGGCTCCGCTCCTCACCAAGGGGGCCATCGGGCTCCGTCCCTCTCCAAGAGGGCCCTCGGGACTCGGCCCCTCTCCAAGGGGGCCCTCAGGGCTCGGCCCCCTTCTAAGGGGGTTCTTGGAGCTCCACCCCTCTCCAAGGGTGCCCTTGGGGCTCCGCCCCTCTCCAAGGGGGTCATCGGGCTCCGCTCCTCTCCAATAGGGCACTAGGGGCTCCGCATACAAATCGGTCCGATATAATAACTGTACTTTTGATCTTCACAAATAAGGTTTTATAAACTCTTAAAGTACTCCGTGCTTTAAATGGAATGGCGTGTTTTATAGACAACATAAAGCACGCCGCATATGACCCTTGGAAACAGTTTAAAATCACGGCTGTAGAAAAACAGGTTAAAAAAGCAACTTAGTAAATATAAAATAAGTCTAGCACCTGTGCAAGAAATCGATGGAAAGGGAATGGTATATTGGATTTCGGAAATTATACAATATTCTATAGCGGCAACGTAACCAACACGTTGGGAACTGAATTTTTAGTTGAAAGACGTTTGTAAAACCTGGTTTTAGGATTTACACGAGTCAACGAGAGGCTCTATTCAATTAGAATTAAAATAAAGTTTTTAAACTTAACTGTAATTTGAGTATTCCCTCCTACAGAACGAGCAGACCAAGAAATTAAGGATAGCATTTAAAAGCAACTGGAGCACGCATACGATACAGCTCCCAAAAATTATGTCAAAATTGTGCTGGAAGATGTGAACGAGCCAAAGTTGGACAATAAGAAAACAAAGTGCACACGAAGTCAGTAATAACAATGGTTAACAATTAGTAGATTTTGCCATCAGCACAAATATGATAGTGTGCAATATCGACTTTTCCCATAAAATAATACATAAGGTGACATAGTGTTCGCCAGGTCAAGTAACAAAAAAAATCAAATTTATCATATTTCAATTAACCGATGACATGCATTGGATATAATAAATGTGAGAAGTATGAGAGGAACTGACTGGGGGTCCGACCACTTCTTAGTAGGTGTACAATATTAATATAGAATGCGCCAAAAAAAGGGAAAACACAACTAAAATAAAACATTAAGAAGCTTGAAGATGAAGCACCGCATAAATTGTATCAACAAAACATTAGAAATTAATTATAAAAGTCAAAGACTGTAAACGAACGAACCATAGAAGAACAATGGACAGTAATAAAACCAACTGTAACAACAGCAGCAGCAAAAATTTTCGACTTCGAACAGAAAAGCAGACGAAATTACTGGTACGACGAAGAGTCTAATCGCTTAACTGCGGAGAAGAATAGGACCAGACTGAAAATGTTAGAAAGCTTAGCAGGAGCAAATTAATTCAAAGAAAAACGTAGACTCTCCAAGAAAGAATGCAGAAGAAAAAAGAGAACCGCAGAGAAAAAGAGATTAAGAGAAATTGTGTCGGAAGATAAACAGTCAAGGAAAATGTACCAAAGGACAGACTGGATCAAGGACAACTATTTGTAGTGACTTAAATGTAAAATTGACAGCAAACAGGGACGAGATTATGAAAATATGGGTATATTTCTTTCAAAAATTATTAAACTCGCCAGCAAAAGAAACGGAAGTCAATCATGTTAACATCACTGTAGAGGTACCGGATGTGCGGATGAACCCAGTTTTGCGAGGTAGTTAGAGCAATTCAAGAACTTAAAAACAATACGGCTCTGTGTGAAGAACGTATTAAGGCAGAATTAATTAAAAATGGATGACAGGAACTATAGATACAAATATACAGCTTAGTGAAAATGGTGTGGTGCAGTGAAGAGATGTCAGTAGACTGAAACATGGCCGTTATACAACCAATACACGAAAAAGGTGACAGAGCCAAATTGTGAAAACTATCTTGGATTACATTACATAGAAGATATTGACCAAAATCATTTCACATACGCTGACGCCATACACAGAAAGGATAATTGGCGACTGTCAGTGTATATTTCGGCAGGGAAAATCTACTACTGACGATATATTTGCTGTTAGAAATGTGATCGAAAAATGCTATGAGTATAACATAACATCACATCAGCTATTCTTGGACTTTAAACAGGCATTCGATAGTGTTAATAGGAGTAAGAGATTTAAAACCAGGAAGAATTGAAATTTCCAAAAAAGCCTCGAAACTTGCTCATAATGACGCTTCAAAATACCAAGGCTAGAATTAAAATACAAAAAGAATTTACAGAAAGCTTTGATATAAACACAGGTCTACGTGAAAGTGATATCTACCCAGTTATTTAATATATGTATAACAAAAATCATCAGAAATATCCAACTAAATCCAGGTGGAACAATATTCGTATAATCGCAACCTTCGAGTCGTTGTTTATGCTGATGATGTAAATCTAATAGCGCGGAACCTAGAAAATCTGATAGAGGAATTTACGGAGTTGGAAGAAGAAGCATGAAGCGCTGGTCTAATCATTAATAATACGAAAACAAAATTAATGCTAAACACTAGAGAAAATCATAGATACGAGAATGTCAACAACTTCGAAGTACTCCAATAAGATTATGCCAAAATCAGTGAATTCAAATACATTCGATCCAATATAAATGAAAAAAGTGGAAGTCGGCAAGATACCATTGGCAGCTGCAAACACGTTTTATTATTATTAAGTTGCTATTGAATCGAACCGTCATTCGCCCTGTTGACATGTATGGAGCAGGTATGGGTCCTGACTAATGCCTATGAAAATTCTAAGGAAAATGTATGGGCCAGTATGGGAAGCAGGGGGAATGGCGAATCAGAAATAATGCAGAATTGTACCAGCTATTACCAACTACCGGACTTAGTCACTGAAATAAAATGAACAAAACTAAGATGGATAGGAGACTTAGAAGGAATGTCTGATGATCGCATAAAAAAAGCTGTATTGAGAAAAAATTAGGAGACCTAGGAAGAGATGGCGGGAGGATGTACAAGACGGTATCAGAAAGCTCAGTATCAGAGAAAGAAGAAAAAAAGCAATGGATAGATCAAAATGGAAAACCCTTAAAGGAGGCCACGGCCCTTCGAGGGCGCCATGAAGTAGTAGTAATAGTAGTAGTAGTAGTACCGGGAGATCAAAAATGACTGACTTGGCCGCTCTTATCAGATATGCCTTTAGTAAAAATGTGCCGCCTTGCACCGATTGGGTCTGAACTATAGTAGCTAACTTCAAGTCAAGTAACACTCCTTAGTTGATTTATTCATTTATAATAAACTAGCTTTAAATATATCACAGTGATGCTTGAAATGTGCACCATCATTGGCTATACACGAATCTACTCTTCTTTTCTGAATTTCAAATATTCCATACAGCTGTTCTTCCGTTATTCTTTGCACAGCACCTTCTATCGATTCTTTTAATTCGTCCAATGTGTGCAATCGATTCTGGTAAATTATATTTTTTAAATTACAGAATACAAAGTAATCCAGAGCAATAAGACCTTGTCGGAAAATTTCCTCTCCCGATAATTCTGTTACGCTTCCATAAACTGACAAGTTGCTCGGGCAGTACGTGCAGTGGCTTTGTCAAGCTGAAAATAACCTTCCTGGAGCTCATCATCACCAGGTGCCTTCCCCCTAACAACGCTTCCTGCATTTTGAAAGCGATCAACAGCTCTGTGGATGTGACGGCATAAAATTCATGATTTACTTCTGCTTCGGGAAGTCATTCCCAGAATTTGTCAACACACGGCATTACTGGGTGACCCATCTCGCATTTTCATCTGTATTTCCATTTCTGAGATGCGATTGAAAAAGGAATTTGTTCTCAAGTGAAATTGGCATGATTACAATCACCAGTTCTAACCTAAATTAATAAAAAGGAAGAATTGACTTATTTACTTTTGTCACAAAAGCGGATGCTAATGTTAGTTTAGAAAAAACTGTTGTTAAAATTAGCGAGAAATAGTGAAATGAACGAAAAATTTACATTTATTCAAAATACAAACAAGCTGAAACTGACAGCTGATAAACAGCTAACTTTACTGCAGAAACTTAACGTAGATATTGATAACCTCTGCGCGCAAGAAAGTTTTTTTCGCTCACAGTCTTTGTTGATTTCCCTACATAATTCATATTTCATACTTAGCTACTACAGTTGCTTAAATTGCTGGCACGTGATTGTATAGTAGTAGTAATATACTCCAAGTCTAAATTTTAGAAATCAAAGCAGGCTTTGAATTGAAATTAATTAACGGTGTATCTTGTCGAAGTTACTAAAAGTTACTAAAGTCAAAATGTGAAATTAAAATATTTGACACAGATGTTCGTTGTTATTTGAAACTACAAAATGGCAAGAGGTAAAAACATATATGTAATGAATAAGCCTCAACGGAAACAAAATCGCACTTATACAATATAGTTACAGACGGTTTCTGTGTATTTACTTAAGTATTACCAAATGGTTAATATGCATGAATATCTAGAACAAAATTTTTAGGTGTTCTATATAAAACTTAAGAATTGATATTAGCGACGATAATGATAATACCGTTGAAAATAAAAAAACTTCAAATCTAGGAAGAAAACCATAGCAATATTTTTCTGTATTACGGCTTTAGGGGTGATCTGGGCGAACACTTGAATGCGAATTACATAAATTATCAAATAAAAATATCATTAGCGGCGTCTAATGCGATTTAAACGTTGAGCAATATCTTGCAAGCCTACGGAGCACCTTACAAATCATTTCTTTGCAGCTTGCTTAAGATTTTCGTGCCGGCGCCGGGCATATTTAACTTTCATGCCGAAGCGACGTGCGATACGCGTTTATATAAGTATAAATTATATTTTTTACAACAATAAATGAATGCATTTAATTCTTTCACTAAAAATTTATTCAATCTTTATTACACATTTCATTCGCTAGATGAGATAGCTCGATGCTGAAATATCTACTGCATATTTCCCGTACGCTTTGTTTAAACAATTTCTGTAGCAGTTGTTAATAGTAATTTACGATACAAGTGCGTAAAGCTACTCTTTAGGCACGAGTGGGGTAGAGTTAAAACGCGAGTGAGAGAGCGTTTTAAGCCCCGCGAGTGACTAAAGATGCTTTACGCATGTGTATCGTACAATATTTTATCTACGATAGAATCTATAAAACACGATAAATATAAAAAATAATAAATTAGGATTACCAGCAACCGATCGTAATTTGAGTGCTTTAAAAATTTGCTACTGACAACGTGTCTAATAAAATCTTTTAAACACGTTACTACTGGCGACGTAAACTAATGAAAACATGTTATTAAACAGTTGTTTTACAAACTTAAAACTGCCAACTAAAAGACAATTTTACACACTGTCGTAGATAAAAATAATTTTGAGATTAATTTGATATCATCTGAATCTAGAAAGAATAAGCTCTCCACTAGTTTAAGAGTCATTGAGAAATATTCAAAATTAAGCTTGTAAATGCGATGTATGTATAAAATTCCTCAATTTTCAGTAATAAAAAAATATCATCCGAAAATATTTTTTCGGGTTTTTTGCAATGCAAAAAGATTGGAGCCCTCCATATTTAGATCTGCAAGGAAATTCCAGATAGTGTACATTTTTTTACTATATATTCGAGTGCACATCTTATAATGGTATTTATAGCCCCCGATTCCTGATTATAATGCAACGCACAGCCTCGCGCAAAAGATTTGCGCATTTATGCGGCTCCTGACCTAAAAAGGTCAACATAACGCACTCGGAAGGTGATTTTTTGGTGATTACAATACTTCCTTCGTCTTTCAGACGAGCGAAGTAAAAAGTCAGATTTAAAAAACTCATTTACAGTATTTGACATCTGAAGAAAAAAAATGCATATTTGGACGAAATTTGGATATAACGAAATGGAAGGCAAACACGCTATAGACAGAATTAACAAAAATCCGAGGTTTTTCAAAAGTTGTCTGCCTACTAATTAATTCTACTTGTACAAGTGAATGTCATGCCTATAAAGTTGTCCAGAACAAGTTAAAATTTTGGTGGCTATGCTTAAAGTTTAAAGTTGAAATTTTGACACATAGTGTACGTAGTGGTTAGCGTTCTAAAAACGTTAAAAAAGTTATTGTAATTCCAATTACTGTAACAGAAGAATCAGTAGTGATTTTCTTACAATAAAACTTCACCTGAATTGAAGATATCTGCTCAAAAGCCAGAGGTCAAATATCATGTCAACTACGATTACCTGCGGTCATTGCACTAAGATTATTGAATCCTCAGAATTTGTTATTTGTGCACAATGTGGAAAGAAGTACTATTTTGAATGTTCGATTTCTGAAAGTAGCTACAATAAATTATGTAAAAGCATATGTCATTGTGTCGGAACAATTACACGTAACAGAGCAAATTCGACCTCAACCGGAAGTCTGTAGAACAATCCTTTGGATATGGCTGCTCCTATCGAAGTTCCAAAAAACTGCAATAATGCTGATCTAGGCGAAGTTATGAATGTGCTGTCTGTAATAAATAATAAGCTCGATTTTGTCGATAACGAAATGCAAGAGCTTAAAAATGCTATGTCATTTATTTCTGCTCAATACGATGATATAAAAAAAACCTTAACTGCTAACACAGCCAATCTAACAATCATCAAGAAGGCAATAGCACATTTAAAACAGGAAAATAAGGAAAAAGATGCTGTAATCAAAAACCTCAGCTGCCGTTTATCAAACTTAGAACAATACACACGAAATCATAATCTAGAAATTTTTGGTATTAAACAATTTGACGAATAAAATTGCAAAGAATTGGTTGCAAAAATTGCTCAAAAACTACATGTTGACATAGCAGTAGACGATTTAGACATTGCTCATCGACAACCAGAAAAAATGTCCCACCGCCAGTAGTAGTACAAATGAACTCGCGTTCCAAACGTGAAATTCTTATAGAAAAAAAGTTGCTGGTTGTAACTAACAACAATATTAATGGTACGTCTGTTGGCGAGGAGATATATATTAACGAACATTTAACATACGAACATAAACAGCTTCTACATAAAGCAAAGAAACATGCTAAAGTCAAAGGCTATGATTTCGTGTGGTTCAAAAATGGCAAACTATTTGTAAGGACGGATAATAGTCCGGTCGGCAGGTACTTTCTACCTGGACACAATTCCCAAGTTAATGAAATTTTGGGATATTGCTTGGGGATGGTATAAGGTGTGGAATCTGAGTTTTTGACCTCGAGGACCCTGTGCTAACTCAGGGAGGGCCAAAAAACCTCGACATTTTCGGACTTTTTTCGGTTTTTTGCTTATATCTTTTGAAAAAAGCGTTTTTTGAGAAAAACATCCTTATAGAAAGTTGTAGAGCATGATATTTCCTTCAATTTTAATTATTTGTTGACCTAATACTTACCGAGATACAGCAGTTGAAAGATGGAACCAATTTCTCAAAATGCAAAAAAAAATAGAAAAATACAGGTTTTTGCCTCATATTTTTCAACGTATCTATGTATACTATACATAGCTACTTATTATTCTTTATTTTAAACTAGCTGACCCGACAGACGTTGTCCTGTAAAAATTTCAATAAATTTGTGATCGTTTTGTGAATTTGTGAAGAGATATTGGCAATGTGTAAACAAAGTAAAAAGGAGAAAAAAAACGTATTTCTTAGTGATAATTGCATCTATTAACGATTGTGGCCATGGATATTCAATTTAAGGAGGGGTTAATTCAGAAGTACGCTAATGGAAAATTCGTTTGGTTTGTAGCATTGCGAGTTCTGCAACCTAAATTGCTCCGTGTGATTAGCGGCATTGCAATGCAATTAAATTGTGTCAATTCAATTCAATTCAATTATTTGGTTTGCGACACAATGTGCGATGCGAAGAGATCAAACGACGAAACTTAATTCATTTCATGAAACGTTGCAACAGAACAATGATTCCCAAGTTAATTATATTTTGGAATATTGTTTGGAGATAGTATGGGGTGTGGAATCTGAGTTTTCGACCTCCTGGACCCTGTACTAACTCGGGGAGGACCGAAAAACCTCGAAACGTTCGGACTTTTTTCGGTTTTGTTGGAAATGATCAAATCCACAATGAACTAGGAATTGACACCATTGAACAATTCATAAACAGAACTACCAAAAAAATCCTAACCAATCTACGTTTCACCGATAACATCACCATCCAGCAACTAGGCCGAAGTAATATACATACGACTCAAGAGACGGCTTCTCCAAGATTTACCATTAAACCAAAGTGATAGTGGAAGTGATAGTGAATAATCAATAAGTTTCCGAGGCGTCAGTGTCCTCCGTGTCAGCATACGCGCAAGACAGAAATTAAACAATAGTTCCTACACCACAACTATGCATAATACTGTTAGTCAGTGTTGATCTGGTTTTCTATTAATTAAAAAAACCCACATTAGGCCTCCGTCCGCTTTGATCTTTTTGGAGCATGCGGCAAATAGTCATCGCTCTCGTCATCATTGCGTGCTTCCTCCTGGGCGGTGATTTCGTCGAATATGTTGGGCTGGTCCTCACATTATTCGTCTGTATCGTCTTCGTTGAAGTCGGCCTCGGGCGAATTGTCACAAGCAGTGCCGGTGCAGTGCATACCGTCCTCTGTGAAGAGGGACATTGGGAAGGGGGCTAGCTCGAACTTGAATAAATTCCTGAGGTCAGCATCTGACTGTTGGGTGATGCAAATCCGTTGAAATAGAGTCAGAGGGTCTACCGTAAACTTCTTGTTTTTAATTTTTAGAGAACAGGAAACGGATGTTAGAGTAACCACCATATCCTTTCGCTTCAACTTCAGGTCTTGAAAATTGCCTTGTACCAAACAGGTCTTCATGCTAGTGATGCCAACAGTTCGCGCTAAGTAGCAGTTAACCCCATCAGGAGCAACGGCCCCTGTGCCAATTGACATAAGATCTTGCGTATTTAGGAATGGTGGGTGGTCAGCTAACCAATTATTAAGTTTCTTGATGTCAAGATTATCCCTACCAACGCGAGAAGGCCTTATATCGACGTGCTGCTCAGTCGTCTCTGAGCGAACTCCGGTGAACACTTCCATCTGCTCATTGATACTTTGGAGGCATAGCATTCCCACAATCCATCGAGATAGCACACTGTCACTAACACCACGACCACGAGTCAGCCCACCATAACTCTTCATGGCTCGCATGAGGACCTGCTCTATGGTCATGTCCGACCAGATGCATGACCAAAATTTATCTGTTCGGCGAATAGCAAAGTAGCCCTTGGTGGTGAACTTGTTATATTCTTCAGGGTCCATCTTGTCTTTCAAGTTGATCATATCTTGGTAGTATAAATGTGCACTCTTGGCGTAGTTTAAATAGCCCGCTGCATGAAAGTATGGGATCATTTCTCTGACTGAGTCAAGGTGGAGCTTCCAGTCTCCTGTACGTTCGGCTATGATAAAATTTAGCAGCCACAGATTGTAATGCTGGATCCTCAGAACCTATCGCGGGTTGGCTGGAAGAATCAACAACTGTATCCAGTGCAAACAAGTCTTCTTCTTTTAATCCCATTACTTCAACTATCAAACCACCTAAAGCAGCATAAGCAAGGCTATGTGCACGTACAGCCCTGGCATAAGCATGTCCAGACAGAATCTTATCAACACTGTTGCCTGCAAAAATCTCCGAGAACAGCTCTTTCAAACCACTTCCAGCCATAATGGTCCCCATGGCACACATGAATGACATTAGAAGGTGAAAACCCCCAAGCCTTACTACGACGTTGCTGAACTCCGGAACGGAGGCAACCACATCACGACCCTTCCAAAACAGCGGCTGGTCAAAAGTGGTGATGCACGTTTTTTGATGAAGTAACTTACATTCTTCTTGTGCAGTTAGGATGGATGTATATATTGTAGAGTAATCACTTGGAGGTGCATTTATGAAAGGGAGGCACACAATCTTGGAACATTCGTATTTCTCTCCTTGTGTCTTCAGTTCCATGAATCCATTCCATCCGGAAACTGTTGATGAGTGGGTACTGTTAAGGACTTTATAAACTTTTGCCGCCTCTCTTACATTCTGAATTCGTACTGTGCGCAGTAGACTGCCTCGCCGGCATCCGATTCCAAAAACACTTACGTTTCATCTGTCAACGTGGCAGCATGCAAACCGGTCCGCACTCCGAAAGCTAATTCTTTGTAAATGTTAAACTGTTCGTGTTAATTTATGGCAATAAATTACTACCTTCGCTTTTCAACGTGTGTATAATTCAGTGAAACCTACAATCATACAGTCCACAAATTCCAAGGCGAGCTGGCGATCAGCGGTTTTCCAGATAGCGAAAAACTGAGAAGGCTACAAACATTGTACCTTCGATCCTGATTAGTGCTCAAACATTGGTCCTACAGAACCGGATTAAACCACATTAGGTCATTGCGAGTCCAAAACAGCGACAGCATTCGACAACATTGGTCATAGGCAAGTACAAAGCATATTCAGTTTTGTATTGCATCGCATGCAATCGGCCGCAAGGAAGCAGCGTCCAAATTCGCAGCAACGCGTGGAACGAAGAGGGCGCATGCGGTGCCCGTAACGAGAGGAAGGAAGACAGCAGACGGTGCTATCAACGCCAAGATTCGTGCACGTGGGCATTGCAGCTGCTAGCCAGACGGTAGTAGGAACAGAAAACCGGCAAGGCGGCACACACCAATATCAAATGTAAGCCTGATTTTCCTATGCATAAATTTGGTTTATTTCGTCTGTGTTTGTACATGTGCATAATTTCAGCTGCGTATTATTGCGTAAACAAATGGTTTATGAGTCATATAAACATTTTAATTGCGTGAAATGCCAAGCTATTACGTTTGTTAGCGATATCCCCTGCATGTTTCATAAATAATCCCGCGTTGTACCAAGGCCGTTTTCTGCGTCGTAGCAACAAGTTTCCCGCGTTGTACCAGGGTCGTTTTCTGCGTCGTAAGCTACAAGTTTCTCGCGTTGTTAGCAAGCGCTGTCTGCGGTATAAACAAATTCGCGCCAGAGGCGTGCGAAAGGGTTTTATCATTAAAGAATATTTCAGATTCTGCAAGTAGTAAGGCTACCGCGCGTAGCATCTTGCCTGAAATATCACAGATAGTTGACCCGTTGGGTCCGCGTACCAGAAGCGTACAAAATTCACGCCAGAGGCGTACGAAAAGTTAAATCGATCGGTTAAATTGTTTTTAATCTCAACAATTATGGATCCGCTTGTAAGAGTACGTGGCTCTATCAAGGGAAAGCTTACGCGTTTCTCAAATTACGTGCAATCTTTGCAAAAAATTCATGATGAAGATCAATTCTTATCTAGCGCTCAGATTATTCAATTGCAAAAAAGATTGAATGATACAGCCACCTTGTTATCGGAATATTATGCGGTTCATGAACAAATTTTAGAAACCAGTGAGGATACAGAATCTGAAATGCAGCAACAAGTTGAATTTGAGGATTCTTATTATTTTGCAATTTCACAAGCTGAATATTTGATTAATGAATACAACAAACAGTCTGATGTTGCACCAGATCGTTCTGGATCTCCTAATGGTAGCATAAGATCAACGCATTCAAATTGCAGTTCACATTGCAATAATCAAGCTGTACGCCTCCCTGCCATTTCGATTCCCAAATATTCAGGGAACGTTTCAGAATGGTTAGAGTTTCGTGAGATTTTTATTAGTTTAATTCATGAGAATCAAGCGTTAACTAATATTCAAAAGCTGCATTACTTAAAGGCTAGTTTACAGGGTGATGCAAGCCAAATTATAAAAAGTTTAGAGTTTACTGCGGGTAATTATACTCTAGCTTGGGATGCATTGTGCAATCGATACAATGATCCAAAAATTCTGGTTCATAACCACCTCAAGGCTATTTTTGAACTGGAATCTTGCAGTAAGGAATCTGCAACTAAATTGCGTACGATTAGCGATATGTTATTCAAACATTTTGCAGCAATCAAATCATTAGCTACCGAAAGCGAGCTTCTTGATTTTGTTATAATTTATGTAGTTTCTAAAAAACTGGACCCCACTACATTTCGTGAATGGGAGGTCCTTAGAAACCGGTCAAGTTCTGACCTGCCTAATCTTGATGAGTTCAAGGAATTCTTACAAAATACAGCAAATCTTCTAGAAACTCTGGAAGTAAAAAATGTTAAGCTTGTACCCGAAAAGTCTTCCAAGGTACATTCGAAATCATTTGTGTCAGGTACCCCTTCGTGTCCACTTTGTAAAGGATCTCATTCCTTGTACAAATGCGATAAGTTTGTCAAGATGTCTGTTCTTGACAGAAAGTCAAAGGCAAAAGAGCTCCGCGTATGCTTTAATTGCCTAACTCAGGGTCACCTTGCGAGCCTTTGTAGCTCCAAATATACGTGTAGAAAGTGCAAATCAAGGCACAGCACACTTCTTCATGAGGATAAACCTCAAAATGCTTCTTCTAGTCAACCAGGATCTGCGATGTCGGCAGAAACCCCTGTTGAGCTAAATCAATCGATTTCTGCATTCTGTTCGAATGCTTTGCAGGTACTCTTACCTACGGCTACCGCTAAACTCATCGCTGATGATGGTACGCCTCACGTTGTGCGAATCCTGTTGGATTCCGGTTCCCAATCGAACTTTATACGTTCAGATTTGTGTAAAAGGTTGAAGCTTCCAACTCGCGAAGTCAACGTTACTGTTTCTGGCTTAAGTAAAGCCACTTCTCAAATCAAGGCTAGGTGTGATATCAAGCTGCAAGCCCCTCACACTTCATACGGCATTAGCCTATCCTGTCTTGTTCTCGATGAGATTACGGGTGTTACCCCAAGTTTTCGCGTCCAGCGAAACAGCTTCAAGGTTCCTGATAACATCAAGTTATCAGATCTGTCCTACGACCAACCGGGCACCATCGACATTCTGATTGGTTCGCCCATTTTCTGGCAGCTCCTTTGTATTGGACAAATTGGTCTAGGCCCAAATCTTCCCATCCTCCAAAAGACTCGTTTTGGTTGGATTGTTTCTGGCCCCACAGGCCCCCCTTCTGCGTACCCTGTACAGTGCAATCTTAGCACGATCGAGGATGCTTCTGACCCCATTGCTAGGTTTTGGCAACTCGAACATTACCCAGAGGAAAAGGTTCGCACAAATGAAGAGAACGCCTGTGAGGCACATTTCGTGCAAAATACTCAACGAGAAGCGAATGGTCGATTCGTTGTCTCTATCCCTTTCAAGAAGCCTGTAGAGGTATTGGGTGATTCATTGCAAATCGCTCAGAAAAGATTCTTATCAGTAGAGAATATTTCAGATTCTGCAAGTAGTAAGGCTACCACGCGCAGCAGCTTGCCTGAAATATCCCAGATTTCAGATTCTGCAAGTAGTAAGGCTACCACGCGCAGCAGCTCGCCTGAAATATCCCAGATTTCAGATTCTGCAAGTAGTAAGGCTACCACGCGTAGCATCTTGCCTGAAATATCCCAGATTTCAGATTCTACAAGTAGTAAGGCTACCAATCGTAGCAGCTTGTCTGAAATTTCCCAGATAGTTGACCCGCTGGGTCTGTCAAGCCTTTGGTGGCACGGTCCCACCTGGCTAAGCGAAGGTGAGGCATCTTGGCCTACTTCCATGTTCAATATTTCAGATTCTGCAAGTGGTAAGGCTACCAATCGTAGCAGCTTGTCTGAAATATCCCATATTTCAAATTCTACAAGTAGTAAGGCTACCAAGCGTAGCATCTTGTCTGAAGGATCGCAGATATTTGACCCGCTGGGTCTGTTAAGCCTTTGGTGGCATGGTCCCACCTGGCTAAGCGAAGGCGAGGCATCTTGGCCTACTTCCAAACATGTTCGTGCTGAGCTTCCAGAATTCAAAAAAGAAGTTCAGAGTTTTCCTGTAACCTCTGTTGAACCATTTCCGTTCAATCAGTATTCAAGCTTCGCTCGCTTACAACGAGTTACAGCTTATTGTTTTGTCACAAAAGCAGTGCACCTTGAATTGGTCGCTGACCTTTCTACTGAAGCCTTCTTAATGGCTTTTCGCCGGTTTGTGGCTCGAAGAGGCAAACCGCTCCATGTATATTCAGACAATGGCACTAATTTTGTCGGCGCTAATTCCGAATTAATCGAATTAGGCAATTTTCTCGCGGAACAAAACCCTTCTATTTCCGAATCAGTCGCGAACGACGGAGTAGCTTGGCATTTTATACCCGCGCACAGTCCCCACTTTGGCGGATTGTGGGAGGCCGGAATCAAGTCCTCCAAACATCACATACGTCGCGTTATAGGTAACGCTAGTCTAAATTATGATGAATTTAGCACTTTGTTAGCACAGGTGGAAGCGACCTTAAACTCCCGACCCCTGTCCCCTTTGTCCTCTGATCCAAACGACCTTCAGCCTTTGACTCCTGCTCATTTCCTGATTGGTCGTCCGTTGGTGTCATTGCCTGATCCCAACGTTACTGAGATCGTCGAGTCTCGGCTGTCTAAATACCAGAGAATACAACAACTTCACCAGAATGTGTGGAAAAGATGGAGCAAAGAGTACATCTCGGAACTCCAACAGCGCACCAAATGGCGCACGCATCTTTCGAACCTCCAGCCTGGTTCCATGGTCCTCATCAAGGATAACAATCTACCCCCTCTGAAGTGGAGGTTAGGCCGGGTCACCGAGCTGCACCCTGGCCTTGACGGCGTTACGCGTGTGGCGTCAGTGAACACTGTGTCAGGGATCGTGAAGCGATCCTTCGCTAAATTGTGCCCGCTACCTAGTGTTGTGAACTAGTGCGTTAGCGTTCAGCGCAGTTTTCGTAAAGCCTTTTGGCTCCCCATTGTTCGGGTTTTCTTGTACTAGATTAAGATCCATGTACTATTAGGCTTTGTATATATGTGTGTTCATGTTACATGTTTTACTCTAGCTTTTACATGTCAACTCTGTACTGTTTTATTTGAAAGGTTACCCTTTCCAAGGCGGGCGGTATGTTAAGGACTTTATAAACTTTTGCCGCCTCTCTTACATTCTGAATTCGTACTGTGCGCAGTAGACTGCCTCGCCGGCATCCGATTCCAAAAACACTTACGTTTCATCTGTCAACGTGGCAGCATGCAAACCGGTCCGCACTCCGAAAGCTAATTCTTTGTAAATGTTAAACTGTTCGTGTTAATTTATGGCAATAAATTACTACCTTCGCTTTTCAACGTGTGTATAATTCAGTGAAACCTACAATCATACAGTCCACAAATTCCAAGGCGAGCTGGCGATCAGCGGTTTTCCAGATAGCGAAAAACTGAGAAGGCTACAAACATTGTACCTTCGATCCTGATTAGTGCTCAAACAGGTACTCTTCCCGTAAAGCCAGGCGATATCACAGGCAGATGGCACTATGTCTTGTACAGGGCTGATGTTTAAGTCAAACAGTCGCACAGTTTTCAATACTCCATTTGGTGGTCGGGTAAACTGCTTAACTTCAACAGTGCTAGCTTTGCCAATTAGGTCTGATGCGGAGGTGACTTTCATGCGCATTACATCCGTTTCATTGGTCACAGCATATCGCGGGGTTACAGCCATCATTCCTCCCATGGCGTGGAATGTGCCATGTCCATCCAGCGTGTTCACATTGAAGTCTGCATTATCGAATATAAACTGACTAAATGGACTGGCTGACTCATCAACAACGACTTTCTTTGCCTTCAGCACATATGATCCTTCAAGCCTACTAGCCTCTTCATAGCTAGCTGAAAATCCCAACGTAGCTAGGAGGTTTAGAAGAAGCTTGGACCCAAACTTCTTGTATACATACGTTGCAACTCCAATCATAATGGGAGACAAGAATGATTTTGGACGCACGGCTAGCATAATAGCATGTGCCAGAGCAAGACATTTGTTCTTCCATGAATCCAGTGAACTCCGTTTATTTATCAAAATAATCGTATGCAGGAGAAGAAGCAGTGTTTCTGGGACAACATGATGGGAACCAGCTAAAAAATTATCAATGGGAGGATGTTTAAACTTGGTTTAAACACACATAAATTTTAATAACAAAATTTACGAAGCCAGTCAGAAGTTCGAAATGTAATTCTGATTTCATAAACAAACAGTTTTAACCTCCAGTTTTACTTCATAATTTCGCAAGTTTATACGTAATTTATATCTGTTTTAATCTTGAATTAAAACAGGCAAAATTCAGTTCCCATTTACGAAACCTTAAACGAATATTGTTTCGCCAACATTAAGTGAAAATGCAACTCGGCGACCTAGAAAGCCAAGTTCAACGCTCAGCCTGCTAACCGATGCGGAAATATAAAAGCTTATCATGCTGAGTTGCGGTCTTTGCGGACCTTTAAACGCGTTCTATTACACTATTATGAACTTTGATATTGTTACTGCGTTAAGCATTTTTAGTTTTATATAAATACTAGTCTATTTTCATAATAAAAATCAATCTGCATTTAATGTTTGATTCATTCACTACCCTTTCTAAGCCATAATATTCACGGGGCATGAGGCTGTGCTCCGAGGGTTAGTGTCTCTACTGCCGTCCGTTTCAAGTACCATTGACTACATTGGTTTAAAACGGAAACACAGTCTTGTTTACGTGCTTGACGGATAGAATCAGCGCAAAGTAACGGAGTCCTGATACAGCCTCTCAGGCATCTCTGTTCATGGTCCTTCGAGCCGGATCTGTCTCCAACTAACGAAAAAACACATCCCGAGAAGAAGACAACATCTGCCAACCACCCAGTTCCCAGAAAATGGCCAACAACATGGAGGAATTCAACAACTTAGCTATCGCCCAAGAAGAGCTCGCGCAGAAGATAAAGCAAATATTATCCAACAGCAAAAAGGACCCTGCCAGCCGAAAAAATGAAGCCTACATCGCCAGTCGCAACAAGACGCTGGACGAACTTTGGAACACTGCAACTGAGAATCATGCAAAATTGGGGCAGCTAAGTATTCCAACTCATAATTATTTTAAAACAGGGTATTACGACCAAATTAAAGCCATATACGGCGAAGCAAAAAGTTACTTGCAGAGCTGTTCAAAAGCAACGGAAATTTCCAACCCCTCCGCAAGCAGAACACAAGAGGAAATGGTGGCTAACCCCGAGCAAAAGGTTCGTATCCGAAAACTGCAGATTCGGATCCAGAATTTTAAGCAAGCGATGGACGACGCCGAGCTAACACAAGAATTAGGGAGGCCCGCCATCACGACAAGGGAATTAAGAGAAAAATGGGATCGTGTGGTCGAGATGGACGAAGAAGTTATGTCAAACGACATGGCTTCAGAACAAATGCACTTCAGTCCTGAATATACTACGTTGGAAGACAGGTACAGAAATTTAATTATTTTATTGCAAGCGCCAACAAGGAACGAGCAAGCAGCAGCCATCTCGCTTCCTCAAGTCAAAATCCCCATATACGAGGGAAATTATGAGGAATGGGCCACTTTCAAGGACCTGTTCACCAAATTAGTAGATGACAACCAGAATATGGACGATGTCATCAAGATGCAATATTTAAAGACGCATCTTAAGGGAGAGCCAAGCCGACTGATCCAGCATCTAGCTGTTACCCAAGCAAACTACAACACCGCCTGGAATCTGCTGCAACAAAGGTATCAAAATAATCGCCTTATTTTAACTAAATTGCTAGATACCATATTCGATCTGCCGGTCCTCTCCAAAGAGTCAGCCCAAGGGTTAAAACGATTGCACGACTCCATCAAGGAATGTGTGGAGGCAATCAAAAATTTAGGCATCTCCACGGACAGTTGGGGTCCGTGGATTAACAGAGCTATCGCTCGAAAATGGGATCCTGAAACCAACAAATTATATGAACAGTCGCTTCAATGTCCAAATGAAGTCCAGGATCACCAAAATTTAATGGCTTTCCTGCAAGTGCGGTTCCAATCCCTAGAATCCATAGATGGAGCTCGAAAGCCCGCGCAGGAAAGACCACAGAAGAATTACGCTTCCGCATCCCTAAATTGCAAGCTGTGCCATGGAGATCATTACATCGACAACTGTAGTCAATTCCAGAGGCTACCTACCCATGAAAAACTAGAAGCAGTAAAAACCAATCGATTGTGCTATCGATGCTTGCGGCACGATTCAAATATTCCATGTCGTGCCTATTTTAATTGTAGGATCTGTCGCTTCCCGCATCATACTCTGCTTCATAAGGCGCAGCCACCATCAAGGCCGCTCCCTGCCCAAAGGATGAGAACGTCAGCTCATGCAGCAGCTATGAAGACTTCCAACGCTCCAGAAAAGAAGCCGAAGTCGGACATCATCACCGCCAATGTAGGCGCACAGGAGAGCCAAGTTCTACTTGCCACAGCAATGGTTCAAGTAAAGGCAGCATCCGGGATGACTCATCTACTACGAGTATTAATAGATCCCGGGTCTCAGGGGTCGTTTATCACGGAAGCATCAGCCGAATTATTGGGGTTACCCAGGACCAAAGTTCGAGCTGAAATCACAGGAATTGGGAACAGCGAGCCAAAAATTGCCAAATGGAAAATCCCAGGTTTGATCACACCTAGATTTTCAAGTAACTTTTCCCTACCTGTAAATTTACTAATACTTCCCAAACTTACCAAAGCCATGCCTTCATCCCCTATCCCAAACATAAATATCAATTCCTGGAGCAATATTTTTATCGCCGATCCAACCTTCAACCAACCTGGCCCCATAGACATAATTCTAGGAGCCGAAGAATATTCAAAAATAATTCTAGAAGGAATCACTAAAACCAAGGATGGCATCTTAGGACAAAATACCGAGCTGGGCTGGATCTTATCTGGAACCATTGGAAGACAACATAACGAAATCATTAAAGTCAACACCATGGTTGCCAAAATCGAAGAAGATGAGCAGTTACAAAAATTCTGGAACATAGAAGAAGTTTCCACTAAACGAAAAATTTCCCCAGACGACCAGGTATGTGAGAATAAATTCACAGACACAGTGCAACGAGACCAGGATGGCAGATACATAGTCAAGATTCCATTTAAGCAAACTCCAGAGAGCATGGGAAAATCCAAACCTTCGGCATTGGCAAGATTACTACATCTGGAAAAGAAGCTGAGACAAGACCAAGATCTAGAAATCCAATACAAGAAATTCATGCAAGAATATCTAGATCTAGGACATATGGAAAGAGTAGAAAAGAAGCAAGAAAACAATGGCAAGTATTACATCCCACACCACGGCGTAATTCGAGAAGCAAGTTCATCAACGAAGCTCCGTGTCGTCTTCGACGCTTCGAACAAGGCATCTTATGGAAAGTCCTTAAACGAAGTCATGTATGCTGGACCGAAACTTCAGCAAGAACTGGTCGACATTCTACTCCGATGGAGAACTCACAAGGTCGTCTTCTCTGCGGACATTGAGAAAATGTACCGACAAATCAAGATGGACAGCCAAGACCAGGAGTATCAACGAATCTTATGGAGATTCGATCAATCACAGCCAATCAGGGAATACAGGTTATGCACCGTCACGTATGGAACCGCATCAGCTCCCTATCTGGCCATCCGAACCTTGCACCAATTAGCAGAGGACGAAAAATCTTCTTTTCCATTAGCAGCGAAAGTTGTGAAGAGAGATTTCTATGTGGACGATGTACTCTCCGGAGCCGACACTTTAGAAGAAGCAATCAAGCAGCAAGGTCAGTTAATTTCCTTATTAAAACGTGGAGGCTTTACCCTACATAAATGGTGCAGTAATGAATTAGCCATCATACAAGAACTACCCGAAGAATTGAAGGAGCAAACCTACCTCGAAATAAGTGAGGACGGCTTAAAGAAGTCATTGGGCGTTCACTGGTCTCCATATGAAGACGTGTTTTGCTTCAAGGTGGATGTGAAGCAAAAGGGATCCACAAAACGCAGCATATTATCCGAAGTCGCTAAAATTTTCGACCCTTTGGGTTGGTTAGCACCCATCATCATCACTGCTAAACTACTCATCCAAGAGCTATGGCTCGAAAATGTCAAGTGGGACGACCCAGTCTCAGAATGTATCCAAGGCAAATGGGAAACATTTAAATCTCAACTCAAATCAGTAGAAGAAATTACTTTACCAAGGTGGCCTTTTACCAAAAGGGAAGCCCAAATGGAACTACATGGATTCTGTGACGCTTCCGAAAGAGCTATTGGAGCCGTGGTCTACTCCAGAGTCATCACGTCATCAGGCCAATCCAAAGTATCATTATTAATAGCCAAATCCAAGGTGGCACCAGCTCGAGCAAAGGCAACCCTACCCAGACTAGAACTCTGCGCAGCAGTACTACTTTCTAATCTATTACAACGGGTAATTACAGCACTGGACATTCCTAAGGTATCTATCTTCGCCTGGACCGATTCCATGGTCACACTAGGTTGGATTAAGGGAGATCCAGTAAGATGGAAGACATTCGTCGCCAACCGCGTAGCCGAAATCAACCACCGGATTCCGGCCCAACATTGGAACCACGTCAAGTCAGAAGAAAATCCTGCAGACGTCATCTCCAGAGGTACTAGTCCAGGGAAATTAAAGGAACATAAACTATGGTGGGATGGTCCAAGTTGGTTAATTAACAAAGAGTTATGGCCGTGCCAACCAGACACCGCCACAACCAATGAAGAAGCAAAAGGTTACACTGTGCATCAAGCCACAGTTCATCAAGACGAGAACGAGATTATTCATCGCTTCTCGTCTCTGACAAGAATGGTACGAGTTGTGTCCTATTGCCGAAGATTCATCAACAAGTGTAGGCGTCTTCCCATTCAACCAGGATGTCTATCAGTTAAAGAAATGGAAGACACCATCCTCACACTCATCAAGGTCGTCCAAGGAAGTGATCCTATTTTGAAGGCAACAGGATCTCAACTCCAAAAGAGAAAATGTGTGGACTCCAACAACAAACTCGCAAATCTCAATCCATTCATCGATCAACATGGAATCGTACGTGTTGGAGGAAGACTAGAAAATTCGAACCTATCCTACCACGAAAAACACCCAATTATCCTTCCTTATTCCGATCATATTTCCAAATTAATAATCCATGAGGCACATTTACGCACTTTACACGGTGGCACTCAGCTCACACTGTCCTATGTCCGAAGAAAATATTGGATCATCAACGCAAAGAAAGCCGTCAGTTCCAGCATCAAGAAATGCTTTCGATGCATCCGATTCAAGGCAGAGCCAGCCCAGCAATTAATGGGGAATCTTCCACCATCAAGAGTTAATTCAACCCCACCATTCTTCCATTCAGGAGTGGACTATGCCGGTCCAATACAAATCCGAACATCTAAAGGAAGAGGGCATTCTTCATCCAAGGGATACATTGCTGTTTTTGTCTGTCTATCAACCAAGGCAATACACTTAGAAGCTGTCAGCGACATGACAACTAACAGCTTCCTAGCAGTCTTCAGGAGGTTCATCGCCCGAAGAGGACGCTGTGCACATCTTTATAGCGACAACGGAACGAATTTCGTTGGAGCAAGGAAGGTCTTGGACAAGGAAATCCGTCAAGCAATGGAAGGCCCAGTTATCCAAGAAAATTTATCCACCATTGGTACTCAATGGCACTTCATCCCCCCAGTAGCCCCACACTTCGGAGGAATATGGGAAGCAGGAGTAAAATCAATGAAGCATCATCTGAAGAGAACCATTGGCAACGCTACTCTAACATTCGAAGAATTAACAACTTTGCTTTGCCAAATAGAAGCCTGCTTAAACTCACGTCCTCTGTGCCCACAAGGCAACAATATTGAAGACACCAGTGCATTGACACCAGGCCATTTCCTGATAGGAAGAGAGATAATCTCACCACCGGACCCAATCAGCACACCAATATCTACAAATCTGTCAAATCGCTGGAGATTGATCCAAAAAATCAAGCAAGATTTTTGGAAATCATGGAGCTCAGACTACCTTCATGGATTGCAGCAAAGAAACAAATGGAAAAAACCGGTGGAGAATATAAAAGTTGGTGACCTGGTGCTAATCAAAGAAGAAAACATTAATCCTAGTAAATGGCCATTAGCGAGAGTTGCCGACATTCATCCTGCAACCGATGGATCAGTACGAGTAATAACCATCCAGAAATCAGGAGGACATCAATTAAAACGTTCCATAGGCAGTATCATTCCATTACCAAATAACGAAGAATCGCAGGAACCAGAGCCTGAAGAAAAAATTTCGGCCAACAGCACCCACACACAATCATTCCCAGCACCAAAGAAAACTGTCACGTCCAAATGGAAAATGTTTCTACTAATATTTACTCTCCTTACTACAAATACATCGAGTAAGGCAGAATTCAACATACAAAAACCAGACAGCGGGTACTATGTAGAGCATATTGGACACGGGAAGATTGAACGAGGAACATTCAGGATCGAAATCCAGTTCGAGAGGGGGAAGATCGAAGAAGACTTCGAAACAGTTACCGACATGGTGGACAAATTCGACGACCTCTGCAACTCTGCGAAAGAACTGTCCGAAGACACGTTATGCAAGACATTGGTGCATCATCTTCTGGAACAAAAAAGGCATATGGAATGGATTAAAACTGGCATGGAAGATATCATAGCAAGACGAGAGAAACGAGGAGTGCTTGGGACTGTACTAACGTCAATTTTCGGAGTAAATGACGAGGTCTATCAAGATATTGACAGACTCGACAAAAATCAACAGGAATTAATAAAAATGGACAGTCAACAATCCAAATTCTTGCTGTCAGCACTTTCAAGATTTAATGAGACCGAAGAACGAATCGATCAGAAACTGGAACATTTCCAAGAGAAGCTGAACCAAGGAATCAGGGCGATCAACAACATGGACAAGTGGTATAAGGCAACCGACTCCAACCGATTAAATATCCACATCATCAGTGTCTATCAAGTCGCCACAAATGTTATTAGTGAACTGTGCAATTACCACACAAACATTTTGAACGTTCATTTCCAACAAGGTAATTTTTACGAGTTAATAACACCTGCCCAAATCAAGCAAATCCTCGCAAATGCAACCAGTAAACTCTCGCCAAATTTAGAAATTTTACCGACCCCAATCCTAAAGGTCGACATCGGACATGATGACATCTACATCAACGTCCAAGGATACTTCATCATAGTAGAAAAAACCGAATATACCTTAATCAAGGTGACACCAATTCCTCTCCAAATTAACAATGGGTCCTACTGGGTGATCGACGTACCAAAAGGGATCTTCGCTGTGGATTACAACTTACAAATGTATTTTCAAGAGACAGATGAGGAATTCAAAGAAAATCTCCAAATTACTCCAAACACGTATATCTGCAGTCCAACAGTCGTGAAAGGAATTGAAAATAACCCAAATTGCATCATTGATGATATATATCATCGAACAGAAATTAGTCAGTGCAGCCTACGAAGACATCAGATCCAGTCCATTATTTGGAAACAACTATACATGGAAAACACCTGGATGTTCGTAGTCAACAAGCCAACCCGAATAGCTATCACTTGTAGTGGCAATAGGGAAGAAGTCAATGTCAACACTACAGGTGTAATTCAGATCTCGTCAGACTGCATCATACAAACTCCAAAGAATACGTTAACCCCCAGGCATAGCAAGAAATTCAAGATCCTCGCAGGATATTCCAAGGCCGTCAGCATCAATTTTACCAACACAATAACACCCAACTCCTTTTCAGAAATTGCAGAGGAGCCAGTTCTAAAACAATCAGACCACTTCGAGGATCTACAAACTTCACAATTGGAATTCCAGCAGCACCTAAAGGACATTACAAGCAGCCTATTGGGAGGGGCTATTCTAATAGGAGCAGTCTACTACATTCGAAAAAGGATCAACCGAAGGAAGCATCAATCCAAACAACGCCAGTCAACCGTAGAAGAATATCCTTTAAGAACCCTTAATGTGGAAGAAACAATATAGTTTTCCTTTTCTTTTTCTTCGGCCTAAAATTGGCAATATGTTTAAACTTGATTTAAACACACATAAATTTTATTTTCTAAAATTTACGAAATCCAGTTGCATGGCCTTTAAATGCAATTTATTTAATATTGCTATCACCAATTACTAAATTTAATATGTTTAAATTAGATTAAAACTATATATTTCAGTTCAAATTTACGAAACATTATTCGTAATTTAAAAACCAGTGTTATTACACAATCGTATGAGTTAAAAACCAGGAAAACGCAATTCTGCACTTCTTGCATAATATCGACCCACAGCAGCGAGTTCAACGGGCGACCTTCGCTCGACCAGGAAATAAACCTGCACAATTGCTTATCTACTGTTTTGTAATTTAAACACTTTGCCCTACTAAACTGTACATATGAACTTTGATATTGTTACTGCGTTAAGCATTTTTTATTTGTATAAATACTAGTCTATTTTCATAATAAAATTAATCTGCATTTAATGTTTGATTCATTCACTACCCTTTCTAAGCCATAATATTCACGGGGCATGAGGCTGTGCTCCGAGGGTTAGTGTCTCTACTGCCGTCCGTTTCAAGTACCATTGACTACATTGGTTTAAAACGTAAACACAGTCTTGTTTACGTGCTTGACGGATAGAATCAGCGCAAAGTAACGGAGTCCTGATACAGCCTCTCAGGCATCTCTGTTCATCACTAATGTCATTAATTGTTTTATCATTGTTTTTTACTGGATGACCATTGTTTTTGTGATCATGGCTGCTTGATAATTGCAAGTGTTAATGACTACCAAAAACTTTTGATGGCCATTTTAAGGTAAACGGTTGCTTTTAGGCTTAAGAACTAAGAGTACATTATTTTTGTGCTTTTTAATTCTCTTTCAGATAATAACCTAAAATTTCAAAAAATATTACAGATACCGAAGTTATAATTAAAAAAAGTTTTCAAAGACAGGTAAAGTGCCTCTTACAGTGAAGTGTAATTTATGAAAAATGTTTTGTTAGTAAAGTATATAATAGTAAATAGCTATACCAAAATTCAAATCGATATCTCTGCATTTGTGGAAATTAACAAAAAATAAAAAATCTGGTGTGATACACGCACGCAACTTCCTTTTACAGTGATCTTATAATTAGCCAAAAATTTGATTTAAAATGTTTTAAGCATTTGTCAAAAATTTTCAAAAATTACAAATTCTGCAAAAACGGTACAAAATAGAGCGTTAGTTGAAGAGACAAATTTTCTCTAGAATTTCAAGCTGAATTCAAAAATGTAATAATATACGGGCTGTTCTATTTAAAATAAGAGTTAATAAAAAAAATAGACAAAAAAACAAAAGAAACCCATTTTCGAAGTATTCAACTGGAAAATCACCTATCTCACATCAATACACATTCAAAATGTAATAAAAATATAAAGTTTAAAAAAAATCGTTTAGCCGTTTTTGAAAAAATCGAAAAAACCTGAAAAATCACAAGAGTAAACACCTACTTCCGGTTATACGATTTTTTTCAAAAGCTTGCTGTCTCATATACATAGTACACAAAACTTATATATAAAGTTTCAACGCCATACCGCTTTTCGTTTTTGAGATATTCTGTTCACAGGCAGACACACAGACAGACAGACACACAGACAGACACACAGACAGACGCACAGACCAATGAAAAAAAATATGTTTTTTGGGATCAGGGGACTCTAAAACGTGAAGATCTGTTGAAAACTAAATTTCGAATTTTTGGGGTGAATCCAATACTTCCTTTATTGTAAAAGGAAGTAAAAATTGAACTTCAAGACCCATACCTTCTTACTGAATCGACTTTGTACTAAGGTATATTAGGTTTAATCGATTTATTATAACGTAAGGAATCTGCGACTAATCGGTGTACCATCATTTTAGGGACACCCTGTATTTCAACTATAGCAATTCCGAAGTCTTAACATTAGGTCACCTTAGGCACCTGTGTGTGAAGTATGTTGTCTATTGTCCTTTTGGCTAATTGTTGGGTATTTTGAAAATTTTAAGTTGGCACTTCTTTCGTGTTGAGCCCTTGCACTTCTCTATTCAAAGTACAGCAACGCTTGGAATGGAGCATCTCCCCTTTTGCGGTTGATTATTCTCGCCCTACCTAAAGGTATGCCATACAATCATCATTTCACATGGTTTAACGTGTGGCCATTAATTTGTACGTTTCATTCTTCTATGATTGGTTTTGGGCTTTCTTTCGTTAATAAGACCAATGTTATTGGGTGACCTCCGAGAGGTCCTACATTTTTTCTACTAAGTACCATCCTCTTGGTGATCGCACAAAGTTTCTTGAGCACAGTATTAGCTTATTGAAATCAATTTAAGGTGTTCACACTTTTAACCTAAATATTTACTATTTATGACTTTTTGATCAGTTAATAGTAGTCAAACCGTTTTACTTAATTTTTAATTTTTACAAACGTTGTTTATTTAATAGTTAAAATAGTAGACGGTTTTGATTTTACTTCGCTCCCATGACGTCTAGCTAGGCCTCTAGGACAAGCGTGGTGTAACGTGATTTACATTAGGTAGTATCGTTTTGTAAGTGCGAGGCGGCAAATCAGTTGCAATCGATTTCGTTTTTCGATTCCAGCTCTTAGATGGCAAATTCCTTTGGTTCCCGCATGCTATCTAATATTACGATTTTTTAGGAACGTATATTTTAATAATCAAATTTTCGGATCCCTTTTCTGATATTCATTCACCCATACTTTTTTACGTATTTTAACAATAAATTTCTGGGTTGTTTTGAATACAACCAATCCAGCATAATGTGGTCATTAACTTAAATCTGAACTGTACTATTCACTGCCAAGTTTTTTTTAGCTTAAAATTGTGTGAGAAAGAAACCCTCAACGATAAGTGGTGTTAGCTTAATATTTTGGTGATTCTAAACTTATCATTATCGCAAGATGGCAACTGGCACCCATTTCCTTGTTTAGTTGTTATTATAACTATCTAGCTTATCCAACTCATGACTATAATCGCCAAGAATTTTGAATTAGTCTGGGCTGTAGGCCTATCTAAATAGTTGTAAATAACGGGACATCCATGAATTTTTACCTTATTACAAGCTTTAGTCAGGTGTAAGAAAGTTATACACTATAACTGGTTAAATGCTGACCTCGGAAGTTTCATCCATTATTTTGCTTTTCTGATAAACACGCGTTTTTAAGCAAACATTATAGAAGATAGTAAAATAAATAATGTTTGGAAAACATATACTAACAGTATATATACGAGCACATTGATATTCCTCTGCATGTAGTAATTTCGCATATGATATAAAAGTAAATCCTTTCTGGTAAACTTGTGTGCTAGTGTAGTAGGTTATAACCATACAAGCACTGTTTGTTGTTATCTACTGTTTTGGTGACAGGATTTCTATATGTGCTCTGTTCTCTATCTTATTGTTAGACCCTAACCTATTTAATTATACATCTATACCGTACTAAAGGATTTTGGCCTCTCTATACGGCGGTTCTATCATGCATTATTAATCTTTTTAAATGTTAATTAATATTTCCGTCTTTTATAAATAATTCTTTTATGATATTCCACATGATTTCACCTTTTTTCATTACTTTTGTTCAAATTTTCTAGTCGATATTTTTTTCATTCCTCAACTGTCTACACCTGCGTTTTTGGCTAAGGTACATTAACGGAAGGGTATATCCGAGACGTAATTTTTGGTCAAGCAAACATCATACGAGACTACAATAAATTGTGTGCTTTCTAATCATTGTCACGCTCATGTTATGTGCGTTTCGCCTATACCATTAGCTTTACATGTGATACAAACGCACTAGAAGTAAAGAGACATATACATACATGGTTACTATTGTTTTGTGTCGTATAACTTTTTTACTGCTTTTGTTAGAAACTTTTCGGTCAGCTCTATTAAGTCAGTTTGAAAATTGACGCTGCGACTACTTTTTATACACAAAAGGGAAGACGTCGGTAATCCATCTCGACTCAAATTCAGACGAGAAACCGATCATCGCTGAACGCCCTTGCCGTACCAATTTTGGAAAATTACTCACCTTCCCAACGTCACATCTGAAATTCCAAATTCCGTTTCGTTTGAATATCCGATCAGATATGTTTAGAGGAACCCTCTTATCGTTCGATATATACCGACGCTCGGGCTATTCAATTTTATTTCATCGGAGCATGGTCAAACATGGTTTCCGTTTACAAGTAAGTTTACAGTTGAGCAAAAAGTTTATCAGTGTTATTTTTTCTATTACTCTGGTCCTAGCCAAACACATGTGATGGTCTTTGCTTATCGCGCGACGTAATGTCACGAGCAGGCTACATTTTTATTTTCTGCTGGCTTTAGATGCAATTTTAAGCAGATAAATATATTTTTATGCATGTGATCATGATAAACGTCCCCAATGTACTAGATTCTTACAGTGAAATAAGCTATCAGAGTTCACAAAATAAGATAGATCCAAATCCTAGAGCTGAGCAAGTCATACTTCCCATCGCCGATGGGACACTTCCTGGTTGCATTTACAAGCAAACAAACACCAGGTAGTGCCATTAAAAATAACGCGCATTCATCCCCATATCTTTCCAGATACAATTGTATTTTCATTCTATAATAGTTATTAGCTTCTGTTTCATATTATTTATTCATAAAGATTTGGTTCGTCGTCTCGTTTTTCTGTGAGTTCTAAACGGTTATCGCTTTTAGGCCTCTTGTAAAAAGCTGATTTCTCGTTACATCAGCAAATGATCTGATATAAATGTCAAAAACTTTCTTCAATGAACCGTAATAAATTATTAAAATTTAATCAAAAATTTAACTTTTTCGAACGACTTGCGATCATATAATCTCTATCAGGACAAGCATTTCTTTGTTCTATTTTTAAATTCTTGATAGGTGATGGATTTTCTAATGAAATATTTAAACACTGTTTGCGTTTACGTTCACTTCTTAATTGTATCAAACCATTAAGAAATTGTGCGTGGTATAGCTTTCACGTCAAGCAAAAGCTAAACGAACATAAAGCAACGCTGTAAAAGTGTAGGAATTTTTCTCAGTTCAAATATTGTAACAACGTAGCAAATGCCAGGTTCGCAGTGGAAAAGTGACTTAGGTCTGAAGAAGTATCGAAAAACTGGTATAACTCAGAACCCTCTTACTTTCAATAAATCGCGATACTGAACAGAATATAAAAGCAAAGTGCCCTCTGTTGGGCCAGTCTCCCTCCATCCAGCTTCTAAAAGTAGAACTGGAGTTCTTACATGAGTAAAAATGTAATGAATTAGTCGAGTTTCTTATAAAAGAAAACGCTGTAATAATGCGCCGGAATTTTTGACTTATTTTTTAGCTCAGTCAATGAGACATCACAAGGGAAAGAGATAACGGGAGGAAAATCGATGCCTGTTGAAGCTGGCCGCTCATTAAGGCACTCTAGCGTGCAAGCGACTAGCTCACGAACTGATAATAGATTTAATCAGTCGAGATGTCCACTTCAAACCAGGGGGAAAATGAAAATTCACGTTTAGCAATGCTCTTAATCCTCCGCAACGGATACCGTAATTAATTTAACCGATAATTTAAATCGAATCTTGCGGGATTTTGCTTCAGACGCTGTCAGTGTCTTCGATTGGACGAAATTAAAGCAATAAATTAGGTTCCGGATTAATTCCCGCAACAAGTCCTCATGTGCTCCCTGCCAGAAATATTCCGCAATATTAATAAAGATAAAGCTTAGCGGGGCGGAAAGGTTGCTATTTCTGTGTCGGTGTGCAGCAGAGCCAGCCTAACTCATCAAAGGGGCATTACTACTTATGGAGTTCGGGTACGGTGCTTAAATAAATACCTCCCACGTGTCAAAACTGATAATGAAAATGCCTCTGACCTTTGCCTTTCATTCACAGCAAGCGTGTTAAAATGCTAAAGGGATAATTCGCAAGGGTACGTAATTATATCTACAACAACCTCAATAGCCATTAGTGATCAGGACGCCATTACGGACGAAGTTATTATTATACTTTACTAAACATTGTCGCTTTATACCGTTGGCTAATCCTAGACATGAGATCTCTAGGAGTAAAATCGACCAAGTTTAAAATTAGAAAAAATATTTAAGTATAGATCTACGTTCTGGGCGAGTTCCTTCATAAACTACAATCAATTTGGATGCAAAAGAGCTTGTTTGGAGATATATTCCATGCAAAAAATTATATTACAAATACAACTCCGCCCATGCCTACATCGCGTAAGTCTGTATGAAAACCCTTCCACATTAGTCAAGTACATGATCACAACATCCTATTCCCCTATGTACATCTAACATTAATTAAATAGTTACATACTAGTCACAAACAAGCACTTTAAGTTGACGGTTACGCATAAAAGAGCGGAAGCCAAGAAAAAAAAACTAGGTTAAAAAGAATCTTTATTTGCAGCTCGGTGTAAACAATACTTCTTTCTGAACAGAGTGGATTTGCTTCAAGAAGAGATACAAGGTACAACGGTAAGGAAATCTAACATTACCACTCTCCTGTTTCGTCCACTACTCAAAAGTCTTTGATGCCATCAAATAAGACCTTTGTGGAGGTGAGAGATGATCTTAAATATCTCATCAACCTTTTGCAGAGGTTATATGAGAACAAGTCCGCCAATGTAAGAGTAAATCACGCCGATCTGAAGGTATTCAAACTGGTGCCAGACAAACATGTATCCTCTCACATATACTGTTCAACATATGCACGGCATATCCATGAGCGGGATAAAAATAAGCAATTTGAGATTGGTAGACGCTAAACTCGCGGAACACCCCCTACAAATTGAGAACCATCAGGAAGGGACTGGTGATAAAGGTAATAACAAGGAGAGACTTGATTACAACTTAGTGAATCTAAGCCTAAGATAAGGATAACAGAGTGTCAGAGCATATTCAGTCATATCAAAGATTACAAGGTAACGTTGGCAGACGACAAACTGAATCCTGCAAAACACCTCTGGGAATTGGCAATCATTACAAGGGGACTATGGCTAACAAGTATAGCCTCTTAATTATAATTCTATGAATCAACGATCACAATAAAAACAATAGGGGACAGAGTGAATCACGCCAATTCAAACGTGTAAAAATTGAAGTCCGACGAAAATGAATTTTCTCATCCATCCTCTTCAATATATGTACGGAACACACACGGAATAGTCTTAAATTAATGGGTTGGGAACGTTTCCCTAACCGAAATAAAATAAACAATTTGAGACTTGGGATTTGGCAATAATCAAAAGGGGACTATGGATATCAAGTAGAGACCTTGAAATACAACTCAATTAATCAAAGACTAAGCTAAAGATAACATTCTCCCAGCTAATCTCCAGGCATATCAAAGATTACAAAGTAACGATGGCAAAAGACAAACTTAAACCACGCGGAACACCTCACATTGAGCAACTGACAATAGCAGCTATAGATCTTGGATTAAAAATCAATGAATCAAAAACGAAGATAAGTAAAACAGGGCGATAGATAATTTCCAGGTACACTAAAGGCTACAAAGTAAGGTTGGCAGATGACTTTGCGAAACACCCTTTGAAAATTTGCAGTCATAATGAAGAAGCTGGGAAAAACAAGTAGAGACTTTGAATTACAACTCAGTGAATTAAAGAATAAGCTAAAGATAACATTCTCACAGACAATCTCCAGTACAAAGTAACGTTGGCAAAAGACAAACTTAACCACGCGGAACACCTCTCATATTGAGAAACTGACAATAACAACTAGAGCCTTGGATCACAAATCAATGAATCAAGGATGAAGATAAGGATAACAGAGCGATAGATAATCTCCAGGTACATTAAAGGCTACAAATTAACATTGGCAGATGACTTTGCGAAACACCCTTTGAAAATTGGAAATCATTATTAAGAAGCTGGAGAAACCAAGTACAAACTTTCAATTACAACTCAATGAATCAAAGACGAAGATAATGGCGACAGGGCGATATATAATCTCCAGGTCTATTAAAGGTTACAGAGTAACGTTGGCAGACAACAAGCTAAAGCACGAGCAACGCCCATGGAAATTAGCAATCATCATGAACAGACTGGGGGTAACAAGTAGAGCCTCTGTATGACAACTAAATTAATCAAAGGCCAAGGTATTGATAACTGGGCAGCAGAGAATCTTTATTTCAGCAGATATAGCCACTTATTTAAGGTTAGATGTAATCAAATTTGGCGATGGCATAATATTAGCTATCTCATACAAGTATGTCTAGTTAACACGCTTCTCAATTGCTTACCAAACCTGGGCTCTGAATCTGAAGTCTGGATAGAAAGAAGAATGAAGCATTCAAATTATGGATATAACAAATAACGTTGACAGTAGCATGGGTTAAGAATGATATAAGCACAGTCATTTTGACATATCTTCAGAGTTAAAGAGACATACCTTCGTTCTTTTACTCACACGCTGAGTGGAAAATGAATTCTAGTGTAATTTTTAACACAATGGAATTTTTCAGAAGCTTTCCATATTGCCTTGTATGCTGGTTATGGATTGAAGAAGAAATAAACCACGATAGCTTTATTCATATTTTAGACAAAGTATTTTATTGTAATCTATGTGTTAATCATGCTATATTTACTGATAGAAGCTTATGTGAAAAGAACTGAAATACGAACGGAACATTATAAAGAACACTTATTGTTGGCTGCTTATAGAACTCACAAATTGAAAACAAAAGTACTTTATATAATCAAGGAAGGTCGACGTTAATAGGTTCAAAACAATATGTACTTTTTAAACCTTTCTGACCAATTTCCATATGTTAGCCAACAAAAGCACAGTTGCTAATGAAAGTTCAATTCACAGCTTAATAATTGAATGGAATGATATGCAAACTATCTATTTATACACTGATCTAAAATTATCTAACAATTCTAAGCTAATAGCTTCTGTACTCTATTACACATTTACAGCACACGAATTTTCAGAGAAATAAGGAATGTGTTTTGTTTACTTTTAAATATAACCTCAAACGCAGGTGGAAAGTTTCATATTGTATTTGGTGGAGAATAGTTTAATTCGTCCATATCGTACTTTTGAAGTTATCAAGAAAACGGCATATGTAACATCATGATATAGTAAGAGCAAATACAAGTACAACCATTTTAAAACTTATCAACGATTGGAGCTCTTACAATTTAAAAACAGCATCATCATATATTGAAACAGAATCTTTGCTGTTCCTGTTTCCTCCACGTAACCGATTTGTATTTAAATAAAAGGCAATAATATTGAAACGGGAGCTTGACTTTGCTCGTTTATGTGTCTTCAGAATAGCGTTTCAATACACAGCCAATTTAACCATAGGTTATTTTCTGTTTTTCGTAGTCCTTAAAAATTAACTTTAGTCAATTAGTAAAAGTTAAACGCTTGCCAATGTGTTGTAAATTTTGCGCCAATATGCGTAAGTGCATACCGCATGGTTGTGTCGGAATCGGTCGAGTTTTGCAGAGTGTGTCAGTCTCGTATTGGAGCTTGAGAAGAGATGCAGGCTTAATTTCAACAAGACGGCGGGTGCTTGGGTTTCGCGGGCATAAGTGAACATGTGACCTGATAGTTGAAGACGAGCACCTAAGCATTTCCCTGGGGATATCCGAGGGGAGAGAGGCGTCACGACAGCGGCTTTGTGGAAAGCGCCGAAGATTTGCTGACATTAGAGTTTGGCGATTTAGTGGCAAGAAGGTCGACAATGGCAGCGGCCGCATCATCGAGTGACGCAGTAGAAGCAGCATCATCGAAGAAACTTATTTGCGCCACATTTAAGTATTTCGCAACTGGCATTCGTTAGCCGTCACTGTAGGTGAGCACTTATTTCGTCGTACGACATTGACAAGAGAAAAGACCGAGTGAGCCATTGAACGTTGGTGTGTAGGCGCATATTTTCTACTGTTCGGTGCGCCACCTTGAGTATATGCGCATTAGGCTGTCTCCACAAAAACACAGCTGTCTGAGTGATCTAATATGATTGTTTGGAGCACCAGGGCCGTAGCGTAGGTGCATAAATGCATCACAGAAACAATTGTCGAAAAATTAATTAATCGTTGTTGATATAAACGCGGAGTAGAAACACCTATGCACTTTTTTAACAGTTAACATTATTTAGCATTGGCATTCACAGGAAATATATGCTTGTCGTTAATTTGTGTAAACAAATTGAAGCTTTGTTGATATTGATTTTTGGAACTAAACTTTTCAGCTTAGCCCGAGTTCAGGACAACTTCTGGTTGATACTGATGTATGTCTTAACTTTCCCATCAACTACAATAACCTTCGTCGCCGTTGTCGCCCACAGCTTTATTGGAAATATGATTTTGTTTCGGATTATTACATTTTATTGTCTACTGTTTATACACAAAATGTCATATAATAAATATTTTTTTAAATGTTTCCAAATTATTCTTGCAAAGCTTTGTATATCAAAAACAAATATTTTCTTCTATGTTCTAACATTTCAAGGAGTCTTATTCTTACAATAACGGAAACGTTATCAGTATTTTGGTAGTTTGTTCTGATTTTTTTACATTTTCTTTACAGTTATTGAGAAATTAATGCCAAAAAATGTTACAGGAAATATATACATGTTTCTCTTTCAGGAGATTTGAATATGTTCTGTATAATAATGCTAGTTGCTAACTTATGTGCCGTAAAAGATATGAAGAGCCGACTTGGTCTATCACTTCTTTATGCTCCCATTTTCCTACTGTTTAGTCTTCCTTTAAACTAAAAAAAAATCATACTCACAGCTCTGCACAAGCCATTATACATGTAATCTTAAATATATTCTCAGCAGTAATCGAGCCATATCCAACACACAAATTTTGATAGTACTGAACCACAACCGCTTCAATTCCCATGTCAACCATATGTATCTATTTTATAATAAAATTAAAAGATCTAAGTCTACTTTTTTGTAAATATGAGGACATGTTTTACATCGTCCTGTGTAATAATTAGACATTTATTATCACTACCAACCATACAGCAGATTAATATTAGTTTCTACCTTCAATACTTTGCAAGAACCGGACATGCACGTAGTCACACTCACTCAGTATCATATTTGCAAAACTGCGATACATTGAGTAAATAAATATCGACTGAATAGAATAATCGACTACTAGAAGATAAATGTAAACCCTCCATTGGACAAAACGCAAACAGACCAAGTAAAATGTCTCTTGAGGTACCTTCTTAGATACATAACCACATATTAAGTACAAGTTGCACTATAGCAGAACTGATAACGTAAATAAATAGTATCTGTTCTCTCTTCTAAATACTGAAAAATTGCTAAATATGAACCTAATCAGTATCAACTAGTGCAACCTAAAGAGCATACAAACGAATGCAATTTAATAAACTGGGAAAGCCGAAAAAAGTGGTTTTCTAAGCAAAAACTGTTGTTCCTCACGTTTCTTATTATTAACAAAATTCAAAGAGTTACATCAAAATGATGATGTTAATTCGGTAACTGTAAGGGACAATTCATAAGCAGATGCAATCACGGATCACGATACTACTTGCTTGAAAAAATCAATCGATTTATCTTCTGACAAATTATAAAACGTGGACTTACTCACCTTTTGCTTTAGACCTTGATAAATAATAAACATTGATCATATAATCATTTTCAGAATTTCATGCAAACTACAGCTTTTAAGACAACGCTTAGGTACTCGATTGCAAGTTGTTTCTCAGATCAGAATTGTCCATTGCTCAGTTGTGAGTATTGCATCTATTAAGTCTAATATTCGAGACTTGTGCAGGTATTTGTAAAGGCAATATACCTTTTTAAGTATTATTAGATTGTTGTATGAAACTTGTGTGGTGATTATCACTATATTAAAATTTATTTATCAATGTAATGATAGTCGATAAACGTATTTTAAATAGACTATGCCGTCTTACTTAAATCAGTATTTTCTTATTTCATTTCTCAAGCTATTTGATAGCCTCTTGATGAGGGGAAGTGAGGTTCATTTGATATTTGCAGGAGAAGGTAACGATTTCCTTTCAGGAAGTGAAAGAACAACAGCTTCATGTAAAGCCGTAAATAATTTACGACCTACCTCCAAAGTAGTATCTTGATGCTTGGTTATTTTTAAGAAACGGCATTTTGCCAGATACTGATGTCCAGAAGGAATACTTCTGGAAAATTAAAACACATATGTGCTGCTTAGATGTGTCAATTTAGAATATTATTTCCAGAATTGGGTACTTCTAACATTTAAAAAATATAACTAATCAATTCAAATGTCATACGTACGTTTGAAAAATACTTGCAATATTTTGTATTGTTTTATTAAAATATTTTAATTTGAAGCCAGTTAAATTCTGGAAAAGTACATAAATTCTCATTTAAAACCTAAATATGCTCTATATTGTAAAGCGCAATGATTTTAGTGGCTTATATTAGATTCCCGAGGGTACTACAGCGCACAAATTCCATTACAAAAATTAAAAGTGAAATACAAGCAACTAATTTCAATCAAAACACACCAATAAGATTTTAGCAGATTTCAGAAACTCGTTTTTAACCAAACTGATTGATAATTTCACTGTAAGCTGGCAGGCTATTACACGACCCAGATATACTCTGCATACATGAAAGAGATTAACACGATGCAAAACCTTCGCTCATAAGTTTTTAAAGGCGCTTAATTGAAGCATCGCGCTGGCAAAACGGTCAGTAAACTTTTTGTGAGAACATCTAGGGAGAAATTTTCGCTGCTATGGCTTAAGTGTGTGTAAGTTTTACCATTAATTTTATTAGATGTTGCTTATGTAATTTGTCTGATTATTTATGTCTTGTCCTATTGTTTTTGTGCTACCGCTCTACAGAACATTTTCAATAAAAAAAAAGTCTGGACTCTCACTTTTCCGAAAGAAACAATATAATAGACATCTGATACGTTGATAACAGCAACGCCCTAGGCTTCTTACTTCTTAAGCATTAAAAAAATATAGGTCTTGGCTATGACATGTTACTGTGTGGCTTATAGAACATGTAATAACTGAAAAGGAAATATAGCGATACATTAGCCCATTCAACATATACAGTAAGTACCTGTGTAGTGTTACTCAACCAATTAGTTAGTTTTGTATATCACATGTATCTATTTTTTAATATTTTTAGCTTACAATAAATTGTTAAATATTTTTTAAGTAAAATATTTTTTAAGTAAATTTATTAACTTCAGACTGGCAGAATCAGCATAATTATCACAGCTGTCTAGTTTTGAATACAACTCTTTCTAAATTTCCTTTTTTAGCAATTTCATGGCACCACATTTTTTTCACAGCAAGTTTTATCCACTTGCAATAAGGTACATTTTAGCTGATTTCTAATGGTGCTTAAATTACTGTTAATTAGTCATTTAATTCGAACAATTTGTTACGTATGACATTTTTGTTAGGGTTAGAAAGTTAGTTTCTCTGAATTTAAGCCATTCTATCTTGAATAGTTGATTTGGGCACTGTGATTACTTTCCTTTGTGAGATGAACATTTATCCGCATATACTTTGGGCTGATTAGATCCTTGTTTTTTGTTCCTTAGTTTTCAGGTGCTCTCTATTTTCAGGGTGGGATTTGCTTTTGTTCTGCGAGTTGGGTTGGATTTTATTTCTCGTGTTGTAATGTGTTTTTAAATTTTTATTCAATTTTGACAGTTTAAAGTTACATTATTAACTCCATAACAACCTTCATAAACAGTCTATTATTCACAAGTGAAATAAAAGTTTCAATGAAGAACAACATATTTTTATTATTTCTAGAAATATTTACATTCAATTATTTTTTCTCTTTGTAGTGTGTTGCATATAATTTGTCAGGACATTTTAAATTTTTACGAGTGTGCGACTTTTGGAGTATATCTGTTCGCTTGTATATAGCTTTCTTGTAATTTTTTTAAGCTTAATATTTTATCTAGTTGTGTGCAGGTATCTGATGGTTCATAGCTTTAAGCAGCTGCAACGGCCGCTGTAAAATCTGCAAGGCATTTGTTTTGGTAGCCTCGCTCATAATTATTTTCTTGGCACATTAAAATCCTACCGATTTAGCAAACAGAAGTTCTTTCTAGAAGGTTCTGTGAGCAGGATTGTCGTCGCTGCAAGTGAGATAGTTTGCCGTGTTCGCCTCGCGATTGGTTGCAGGTGTGCAGAGCACGCGGCACATACTTTCCCCGCACGCCGCGTTCCGTGGCATGTCTGGCGGCCAAGACAGAGTCGTTTTTGGAAAAAGCTTTTCGAGCCGCTGACGCGTGCAGTTGTGCAGTTGTGTGTTTTTGGTGCTGCTTCGCTTTGGTGACCGACGCCCCCGTAGTCTCGTGTGCCGTGTAGGCAAGTTACCACTATTTCATAGGTGGGATCATATCCAACGAGGATGTGCAAAAGGTCTCCCTGTTTCTTTGCCATGCGAGTTCCGTCGCATCGTGTCCTGCGAAGGTATCCCGGAGTATGCATCATCAACAAGTGCAGCTGCATTCTTGCGACATTCCGAGCTGTGAAGCGGAGTCCTGCCACCAAGTTAAGAGCCAGGTAATACTGCAATAACAAAGGTAGCGTTTATTGTAGATCTTAGCCGTTATATCGTTGCCACGTGCATTTAATACTTATCCCGTGCATTTTGTGCGCCAACTAATGTCAATAATTATATTCTGTGTTCCGCTAACATGTTTCACTCACTTAATCAACGACAGTAGCCCCATTTTGGTCCAGATTTAATAGTAATACTCATCCCGTGCATTTTGTGGGCTACCTAACGTCAACAATTATATTCTGTATTCCGCTATCATGTTTAACACACTAAATTAACGCCAGTGACCTTATTTTGGGCCAGATGTAATAGTAATACTCATCCCTTGCATTTTGTACGCTAACTAACGTCAATAATTATATTCTTTGTTCCGATATCATGTTTCACGCACTAAATTAAAGCTAGTGACCCCATTTTGGGTCAGATGTAATATTAATACTCATCCCTTGCATTTTGTACGCTAAGTAACGTCAATAATTATATTCTTTGTTCCGCTATCATGTTTTACGCACTAAATTAAAGCTAGTGACCCCATCTTGGGCCAGATTTAATAGTAATACTCCTTGTATCTTATAAGCTAACTAACGTTAATAATTATACGTGTTGGTGTACTTTTGGACCATATGTGTACGTTAGACCAATAGATTGGTTTGTTATAAGTTATCTTGTGTTTCTTTAGTTACTGCTGCATGCATATTTTCAGGCTAAGTTCTCTGCAGTATAAGATCGATGTGAGGTGAAGCCTGGGAAAAGCTGTAAGCTTCAAAAGTAGGTCGTAAGGCTTCACACATATTCTACCCCGTTTGGCTTTAGGGGTTCTGTTAAACGTGGGACCCAAAGTCTGAATCCCGTGGCGCCCTATTATTTTGTAACACCCTATATATGTGGTCACACTCAAATATATAATCTCACTCGCACTACGTGCTCGGGAACTCAACATCTTTTCATTTTGCAAATATTGATTCTTGAAGTTGCTTCTTTTTGGTGCATGCTTGGAGAGCGTATTTTTCATCTAATATCGTCCGTAATCGAGTTCAACATTTATGTGATGGTTTTGTGATTTGCTGTGAACTGGTTGGTTAGACCAGATTTTCACATCTTTCGTATCATGTACTACAAACCATTTTACCCTCCTAGCACTCTGTTTGATGTATTGCTAAATTTATTTCAGGCTTATTTTCGTGTCCGTGAAGTGAACTTTTCAGTAATTTTGCAAGTCATTGTCAAGTGATTCTACAAGTTATTCTTCTCTTATCGTCAAGTTTTGCTTCAAGTGACTACAAGTTTCGTTCAGTTGCGAGTAACTGTTGTGTGGTCTTGATTAATATCTAGGTATTGCTCGACATGTTCTTCATACTTATCGCCTGTCCGAGTGCACCCCGCATTCTCGTGAATGGCGTCGACTACTTTGAGCCGAACATATTTTACAGAATGGTTCGAAAGCAAGGCCCTTATTCAACCTACTGAAGTACAGCACAGGTCAGAAATATTTATACTGCTGCTGGTGACGCACCTTGCTCAAGAATCGGCTAACACATTTCATACACACGTCAGCACACCACAACTACTGTGTATTTAGGATTATAGTTTATTGTTATTATTATTAACAAAAATACTTTCTAAATCCCAGGTGCAGCAAAATTTTAATAACATTAATACACTTATATAAATTCCACTAGTAGGTATTTTACAATTGAACAACGTGGTTACTATTGTACTAGTGGTTTATTTTACTGGTTTGCAATATTTGAAAAAAGTCTAAAAGTACATACCCAGTTTTTTATTTTAAACTACGCAGTTTTGTTTAAATTATTTGAAAAACTTAGTATTCTATAGGATATATAAGCAATTACTAAAAATAATATACAGTCGAGCAGTTAGCGTGTCGGGCCAGAGTAAAAACCTTAAATATATTTTAACAAAAAACTATTTCCAAATTCAAATGAGCTTTCTAAAACACTGCCTAAATATTTCATTTAGGTAACACAAGTACGAGGTTGTATTTACCCTACACACATTTCATAGTTTTTAAATGAACGAGAAGGTGTAAAATTACAAATATCTAGAGGGCTTCCATACAGAGCAGGAGATAATAACGCCCGGATTACAAAATGGCAATTGCTACGTGCTCCCTCCTAAAAGGTTGATCAAATGCGGAAGGAAAATATTTTTTCGGTCCTCCGAAACTCTTGAAATAATATGTTCCCTGAAAACGTAATATCGTGTCAACACCGCCCTTGTTCGTGCTTTCTAGCTGCAATTTTAAATATCCCGAATCTCGGGCTCAAAAAATATTGCTGCTGTATCACATTAAGGGCAATAACAATGACTGATTTGTTTTATCAATTACTACATATCCGGTATTTGCAAAAAGATTTAAACCTTTAACCACAATTCACCAAAAATTGCCGTCTTGGAAAATGTAAAAACATGATGTATATTTAAATCAATTAAATTGTTAAAAAAAATTGATAAGCAGCGCTGTGTAATAGTATTATTTACATCAACTTCAGAATCTATTACTAGAGCTTGAGTGAATTTTCGTCATTAACATGTAAAAATACCTAAAACTTTAAAATTGAAGTAAGGGATAATTTTGTCTAAAGACTTCGCCCATTTATGGCGGTAAATATTAAGTACCTTTCGGTGGAGCTGCAACTCCTTATAATTTCATTGAGAGAATCCCCAAATTATTATACATACGATACCCCTGGGACATAAAACCCGGCTAAAATAAAGGTCGGCGTGTAAAAAGTACGTCATAGGAGAGAGACATTTGCGTATAGCAGATATAAATCCTAGCAAGAGGGATGATCCGCAAAGCTTGAATATTATATTTATTTCTCATGTTCCAGATTTTGTGGAGAGCCGTTGATTGTCTATTTAGAAAGCAGCCTTTGGGAAATACAAATTGCAGAGCAATTGAAATTACTAGCTGCTCCAATCGCAATAACGGGCTTAGCTTTTAAAGCACCTCGTGCGAGTATTTTTCCCTTAATAGAATAAAAGTAGACAATAGTGGAATTGAAAATGTGTGTACACCTCCTTTTTCAAATAGGCTTCCTAAATAGTAAATCGTAAGGTGAAAAGTCGTAAGCCATCAATATTAAATAAACGCAAAAGTTTAATCTGGTATAATTGGTGTATTTAGCTGAACTGACTATTAATTTCCAAAAATAGCTAAATGTAGACAAGATTGAGAAATCACTTAACATAAAATATTCTGATTGAGATGAAATTGCTACTACTTGGGCAGTCAATATGTATATGTATAATCGAACCGAGGAGAGTTTCAAGAAAGTACGAAAAACTCACCAAACAAAAAACTGATGACGACAACAATGATAAGCTCTCTTACGACGAACAGGTGAGATAATGGCAAACCGAGTAAAAGCAACACAGAAGAAAGCAACAAAAATGAGTAGAACAAAAAATGTATATATGAACTTGGATTGTAAGAGCACTGGCAGTGAACAAAGTAGTTAAAGGAGAAATTTAAAAATGCTAAATTGGCGCGGACTTAAATATCCAAATATTCGCTTCTACACCAAAACTCCGCCAAACGGCGTGGGACACACAAAGAATCAAAAGCAGACTAACTCCTTCATCAGATTATGGAATGCAAAAAACCGTGCAAGGTGCTAGCTTCGCTGTAAAAATGAGACGAAGGCCGAAGCGCAATGAGTTTGCAAAATCCGAGCACCACCAAAAAAAAATAATCGGCAACTTAACGAATTTCGATGCGCGCGAACCGAATATCGGCACTAAAAGTTTGTTCACAGAGTACCAACCGCTAAGAGACTATTTATACCGTAACACCCTTTGGTGGTGAATTTCAAAATTCCCTGAAAATGATTTGGCGATCTAATATGCCAAATGTCAACTTCCTGTCTGCAGTAGTTCGCTCGTTAAGGCAATCTTTAAAAAACAGTTCTATCTCATTCAACTCTTTTGAGGAGATACATTATGCAAAACCCTGAAAATGGTTTGACATGAATTGTAAAACGAACTAATATGACGAATTTCAACTTCCTACCTGTATCTATCCCGTGACGATCTTTAGAAAAACACATCTACCTCATTTAATCCCTTTGAGAGGAATTACCGTATTATGGCGATCTTTAGAAAAACACTTCTACCTCATTTAACCCTTTCTGGAGTTATTTTTGAAAACGCCTGAAATTGATTTGACCTAATTTGTAAAGCGATCTAATATGCTGAATTTCAATTTCCGGCCTGTAGTAGATTTTTTGTGGCTATTTTTAGAAAAACACGTCTGGCCTATTTAACCACTTTGAGAAAATGTATTTCAAAAAACCCTAAAAATGATTTCCGATCAGTAAAACGTTCTAAAATTCCGAATTTAAACTTACTGTCTGTAGTAGTTTCCTTGTGGCGATATTTAGAAAAACAGATTTGTCCAATTTAACCCCTTTCGGGGATGAATTCTGCAAAACCTTGAAATTTACTCGATCTGATTTGTAAAACGAACTAATATGTCGAATTTCAGCTTCCCACCTATAGTAATTTCCGTGTTATAGATCTTTAAAAACCAGGTCTAGCACAGTTAGCCCCTTAGGAGGGAAGAATTTCGAAAAGCCCTGAAAATGATTTGACCCTATTTGTAAAAAGAATTAATATGGCAAATTACAACTTTTTACCTTCCCTACATTCTATTATGTAACGATCTGTGAAGTAAAATTTACTCCCGTCGAATAAATAGTAAAAAAAACTTCTTTGTAGACGATATTGTATAGTCTTCCCTCAAGTTGACCCCAACCTGATTCAGCCGATTGCCTCTGCACTTTGTTGATCAACATGATGAAGCAGGTTTCGACGGTAAATTGCAGTCTCTTAAATTGAAAAGAATAGTCTGAAAGAATAAGGGGTGTTCGAGAAATGAAGACTGTCTCCTTTTCTCCAAAATTTATGAAAATTGTGACCTCAGTGACATTTCGATGCGGAGCTTTCATCTGCAGTCGAGTTTGTGAGTCTTTGCATTTCTCAGTAGTATAATGGGTGCTCTAACTTTCAAAGGTAGGCGATTTGGAAGAAGTCCGGGAGAGTCGAGAATAATGAGAAACTCAACGTGGTAGTGCACTGTGTCCTCTGCATCCATCACAGTGTTAATCGACTGATAGATCTTCTCCTCCAAATGAAAGGCTCCGAGGTGTGTGTTGTTGATTTCTAGTGCCTTATAATTCTTCAGAGTGATAATCGCCCGTTTTCGAAGCCAGGACACAGGTTTGGCTGTTGTGTTCTTCATTGACACTTAAACGCCAACATTATAATTTTTGCTATTTTGTTTTCCAAATCACACTTGCATTTTAAAGATTTCGAATTTCGTGTGGATAGAAGGGCAATACTCAATCATAGTGAATGAGTATTAATTATTATTGACATTTTAAATATAATTTTGATATTTTAACAGTAAATTTATATATATTTTACTAAAAGAACGATAATTAGGATTTAATAATGGCAGGTATACTGAAAACATTCCAAAGATGCGACATTATTTCGAGTTTTAATTTCCTTTGCTGATATTTCAGATTAGGAAACAAATATCGAAATGCGGTTTTCACTAGCGTGTTAGGCCCTTATTTGGCTATCTTTTGTTGCTGTAAAAGTAATATCGTTGCATTTATTATTTTTTTTTAGAAAATACACTTTATTTGTAGTTCTGTCGCAAAACGCCCTCTAGCGGCGACACAAGCAATATAAATCAATCTGGTCAAGGTAGCGTTGATAACCTAAGAAAAGCCCTTTTCAACGACTCCAAGTTTGACAAAATCCGTTTAGCCATTTTGAAGTGATTGACATTTCTTTCCGAAAATGTTCGGCCACCCCCACCACTTTTCCTTAAGAGATAGAGCAGAAAGCATTTAACAAAAAAGAATCGAATTTATCTCAGCTTTCAAACGGTGTCCATTTTAGCTATCTGTAATATAAGAATATTTCTCAAAAAACGGGATTTAAAATTCAAGAATGCGATTACGCCCCCTGGCAGCCATTCTAGAAACTTAAAAATAATTTCCAGCATTTTCTCTTGGCCCCTTTAGTTATAAATTTTTTTACCCCAAGTCTTTACGACAATTACTTTTTGAGATAGGGCCGAGTGCCCTTCTTAATTGGCCAGCCGGTAGTTATCCAAAGAGACAGTACAAGCCTGAAAAGCATATTTAAGCAAATCAATTGGAAGCAAAGAGGTAGGTCATTAATGAAGAAAGACTTAACTACTTGCACCTCGCAGACCACAGTTTTAATATCAGACAACTTACACTAACTAAAAAAAATATGTAGATCTTACAAATAAATCGAGGAAGATGGGCTTATTGCTTTAGAAAATGTCAAACAATATATTGCTATGAACACATTTTAAGCCTTTATGATTATAATAGCAATTAATAATATTTCAAGCATAATAATTATGGTGAGGCTCTAACACCCCATGAAGGAGCTTGGCCTGCAAGGCGGAAGGTCAGAGCTAATATTTCAAGCATATCAAATAATATTTTATAAAATGTTCCAGAAATGTGCTAGTTTAAGTTTTGTAAATTGTATAAAACAGCATTGACATTGATAATATTTTGTAAAACAGTATTACAGATAGTGTTATCATTGATTTGAACAACAAAATTAAATGCAGATAACGCTTGGAAATCATGTAAAATAATGTAAGATCAAAGACAAACAACTGGGGAAAGAAATACAAGCTATTTAGCGGTGTTAAGTTTGGCCAATAAGTAATTATTAATACGTAAATAAATACTGTTTTCCCAATTCAGTGCATTTCAAAATTAATTCCATATCCTTTGGGACTCCTGTAAAGTGTATACAAAGTGTTTCTTTTGTGCATCGAATGTTGGGTGGCTTTTCCGAGATGGTATATGAGCTTCGAGCAGTGTAATTGGAGCCCCGGTGAGCTAAAAGGCGTTAAGCGACTTGTATCGGCAGGCCAACGGAGAAAGATGGACCGAGGCATCGTGGGACTTTCTGGGGACTCGAGTTAAACCATAGTCTCCACTGGAAGAGCAACAAAAAGGTCAGGAAGTTTATCTTAAAAGGATTGAATTTAGTGGCGTCAGTGTTTTGTGCACTGCCGACAGATGTTTGTGACATGTATTTACTCACTGCAATTGTTATCACTTAGGCAAAGTTTTAATTACGTAATCACTGATATTTGTCGAATTATAACGAACTTGTTTTGCGAATTGTGAGGTTGAATCGCCATATTTGAATTAAGTTCCCATTAGTTAAATAATATCCAGTATTGTAGAGATCCCAGTAGTTAAATCAGCATTATACAAAGTGTTTACAATTTATTTATTAGAACATGTACCACAATAATTAAGTTAATAGCAAATGTATTTCTATAATTTATACAAATCTAGATAACATTTGCTAGGATGTAGAGGCCCGACCCATGTGAGATAGAGCCATTCATTTTAAATGATTATAATTAAATCAAGTAATATAAAAAGCATGTATCTGGGACAATAAATTCTAGTAGGGGAAGGTAATCAAACGACTGAAGTTAACAAAAGCAGCTTTTGGTAGGGCACTAAGCGTCTTTAAAAAATCAAATAATACTAATGCATCTACGAAGATGAGTCTTTGACCAATGCGTACTTCCGCTTTATACCTACAGCGCTCGACATCGACATATGGAAAATATCACTAAAACGCAGAGAAATATAAAACGACAAACGCTAAACATAAAATTAAGAGATTGAAAAAATATTGTTCGTAAAAAACCGCAGATGTCAATGATGGCTGTCGAACATTTTCGAGTAGCTTCGCTTAAATGAAAATTATGTGACCATGCAATCAGGCAAAGTGACAACAAGTGGAACAGAAAATGCAAATTTGGCGACCATCTACATCGAAGCGACCCAAAGATAGGTCATAATTCAGATGGGCCAATATTATCAAGAGGTCGGCACGATTAAATTAGAAAAAGGAGACGCACGATAGAAAGAATTGGAAGTGGGGTATTTGCTCAAAAATGTACAAATAAGGGCTAAAAGAAAAAAAACCTAATGACGCAAGTGGATGTATTGCTTAACTTTTTCTAATTTGATTTCTTTAATCCTGAATTATGTTTAGCTGTTTAATATTATTCTCGTGTTGGTAAGATTTATGTCCTATCCTGCTAGCTTCCATATTCAGGTGTTCGAGAATTTGCTCTAGCTGAGTTTCAACCAAGCTGACTAGGAAGATATCATCATCGGAAAATTAGAAGGTTTATGAGATATCTGCAATATTGATACCCGTATGACTCAATTCAGTTCCAGCTACTTGCTGGCGCAAAACAGAATACGCTTTCAATCAAATAACACCACCTTAAAAAGTATTTAACATTACTAGCTTGGTAAAAGGGTTTTTACTGGCGGACAGAAGGATATGACTGGCGAGCCAGTAAAACCCGTTACCTTGAGTGTATTGTTGAATATTTTATTTGTTCCTCACTTGTAAGTAACTATAAATTTACCATTTATTAACAATGTCAAACTGAAAAGCAACTAAATTCATCAATATTACACATACTATGGAAGACACCTCTGGCTTTGCACGCTATCATTTATCTATGAGCACGGGTGTAAAATTTATAGGCTAGCCAGTTAAGAGACATTTTCAAGGTGAATACAGTAACTTGAAAAAACTGATGTTTACAAGTGAGGAATATATATATATTTTAGCACTTCAGGCCCCAAAGGCAAATGGCTTTAAAACAGACAATACATAGTCAGTTAAATTAACTAAAGTAAACATTCCATTCTCTTCCAATTAACTAATTATTACATAATACACAATAGACTTTACACTACAAATAACTATTACAGGTTCCACAATTTTTTTACATGATTTTTAATACGCTTTTTATATAATTACTAGCACTGCAAGCCTAACAGGTCCTTAGCTTGATTGACCAGCACCCTCCATTCATTTTTATTTCTTGCTTTCAGACTCCAGTCTTGCACGCTGAGCTGCCTTAAATCATTCATTACTTCCTCCTTCCATCATGACTTAGGCCGTTCTCGCCGTTTCCTACCCCCTATGGTACTTTGAAATACCCTTTTTGGTACCCTACTTTCATTCATCCTCGCTAAATGGCCCAACCATCTAAGTCTCTGGGATCCCACTAGCCCCACTATATCCGGCTCTTGAAACAATTCCTTTACTTCGTGATTAGTTCGCCTCACCCACATCCCATTTACTTTTTTTCCCCCAAATACCCTCCTCAGCACTTTTCTCTCCCAGACTCCTAACATTTTACGTTCAACTGTTCGTAAAATCTATACCTCACTCCCAAATGTAACAATTGGTCTTATCATAGTTTTATAAATTCTTAGTTTTAATTTCCTTGATATTACTCTACTTCTTAAAAGATTCGTAAGTGAATATAAACGACGATTTCCTGACATTATTCTTTGTTGCATTTCTTTCCTTGTGTCTGGTTTCCTACTAAACATAGTCCCAAGATATGTGAAACTCTCAACTTCTTCAAAACTAAAACTTTTACCATTTACGCCTTCTATTTTAAGGTCTCCACTTTCTCCCATCTCTTTATCGGTCCACGTCATAAATTTTGTTTTTTGCTCATTAATTAGTAATCCCATTTGTCTTGCTGCCCTCTCTAATCTCACCATTACCTTCTGTAGTTCTCGTTTGCTTCTCGTTAATAGTACAATATCGTCCGCGAACGCGATACACTGGTGAAGTTTACCATATACCAAGCCCGAACTATTTATACAAGTGAGGAATAAATAAACAAATTAAATGTTGTCTCTTTTTGCTTTAACGCAGAAAAAGATCAAAGTAAGAATTTGCACATAGGTTACGGTTTTACCCTTGATGAAAATGGACCTAAATCTACCAACATCCGCCTGGTCAATTCCTTAGTGTTTTCTGTATTCACCTATGCGGCAGAGACATGGACCATCAGAGAAGCCGATAGACGTCGCATTGATTCATTTGAAGTGTGGGTTTGGAGACGCATGCTGCGAATCCCTTGGACGGCACATCGTACCAATGCTTCAATACTCCGTGAAATTTCACCTGCTAAACGACTGTCCAGTACTGTCTATTTGCGCATTCCTTCATTTTTTGGCCATATCAATAGAAGAGCCGATAATATGGAAAAATTAATTATACCAGAAAACCCGATGGCAAAAGACAAAGAGGACGTTTTCCAAACCGCTGGATCGACACTACCAAAGACTTCTTCCAAACCAATTTTGGTGAAGCTGTACATCTCGCAAACAACCGCGATATATGGTATATCACAGCCAGACGAGTAATTTGAAACATGGAATCAAACTGATTCCAACAAGCTCACAAACTCTAAATTTATCTGTCAAAAAACGTCTGTCAAGAGGTCGTGATGAAGAAGAAGATCTGTCGGTATATTTAGGTATAGATCTACATATCTTCTTTCTTTCATTAACTTACAAAATCAAGATATTCCAAAAAAACATTTTTTATATATGAACATTATTCTGCAATTTACAGAATGCATACGAGTATTGCACATAATATCCAGCGAGCATAAATAAATCCTTATACAGGAATTGTATTAAAGTACCGGTAATTCAGTAATCTTACCTTTAGCCATATAAATTGCTAATCTCTGAACATATTTTCATATGTTTTACATAAACAACGAAAACAAGAAGACGTAAGGAAATATATCCAAGCCAAGCTAAGAATAATGGGACATAAATAATAGGAACGGCGTAAGTAAAGCCATTAAAACTGTTATATCAAGCCCTTACATTAGCTGCAGTATAATTCATATAGTGCTAATTATCGTAACTACCAGAGATTTTCACAGCCGATTAAAATGCAGCATATGACATTACTTTTCAAATTAGCAATACTCTGGTAAAAGTAAGAAATCCAACGTTTTCCTGGCGCAAGTTATTATTTTAAAATGCAAATTTTATTACGTTGTTTTTGCGTATTCTCTGTTCTGCGAGTTATTGATTTCGTTACCTATTTATAAGGCAATGTTCCGAAGTTCTACATCCTTTGAGAATTCCTTCCATTTTTGATGATTTCAAACTTCCAAACTTTAACTCTAATACGAACATATTCATCAAAATGCGGCGCGCTCGCAGAAATGTACTTGTCGAACTTCCAAGTCGCATCGCGAGATAGATATGCTCGTAATGAACAACATAACACAGTTTGACGTTTAATAAGGATCAAGTAAGCCAGCAAATGGCAGCAATGGTATAAATAATTTCCTCGCCAGAACTTTGAAACGGGAGCTTTCACTTTAAATTAAATTTAGCATGTTAAATGTCTATAATCTGCGGCCACACATTGTCAGCAGTTAATTAAAGGATCGAATGTGTGGTATTTAATCCAGTTTTAATCCCCACTGGTTAAAGCGTTATTTCCAATTTTGCCACATCCTAATTAATATAAATTGGGTTTGTCCATGTCCGGTTCCTATTTTATAAGCCTCGCCAACGATTTGGAATAACCCTTCAAGTTTTAAGGAGGGGATTTTGACACGAACCTAAACAATCTAACGCTAACAAATCCCAGAATGAAAACATAACAATGGGTTTTTGGGTTTGTAAAACTACTGTCTCTAGAATAGGGGAACTCCTCAAAAGTGCGTGACGTGAAACAATAATTCCGTTGTTAAAGCATAAAATAACATTCGAGACAGTTTTATTCACTGCGTTATAATCCATTACTAAAAATTTAGATTACTCTGTCACGATATGTTATAAACGTCGTGAAAGCTACTTGAAACGTATTCCGAGAAGAAAATTTAACAACTAAAAGAATTTACTCAAGTGGTATATTTCGTATATAGTATACAGAACATAAATATGGCTAGTAAGTTAGAAACGTATGTATTTTACTGACATAACAAATTGTCCCCTCCTACGTTAACTCGTTAATTTTTATCTATGCCTGCTTCTTAAAATGTTAATTTTAATACAGTACTATGACTTCTTTAGCACATTGCGGCCTTGCTTATAAATGTTTAATCTCAGGGTTCTTATCAAATAAAATGCTCAATCACTTACCTGCAGTAGAATCTTAAATAGCATGAACAAAGATTAACAACGTTAACCTGACTGTTTCTCTCGGGTAACTGTCACAAAGATTACTTTTAGACCAACACCTAAATGTTGCAAATCAATTCAAATAAACTGAAGGCACAAATTGGAGATAAATATAAATATAATTATAATTTCAGTTTAGGTAAAACAACTCAATATGGAACTAATAGCATGTATAATACAGACAAACACAAATGAATGTTAAATTATACTTGATACAAGTGGATTGCTATGATTAAATTTCAATCAATTACGGCTTAATGAAATAAATAATCAAGTTACTTATTTGTCACCTAGCTTACTGGTGGCTATCAAATAAACAACTAAATAAATAATTTTAAATAGACATCTTTAATTTTTAATTATTAAACTTAAACCTACCAGACCTTTATTACACAATTATAATCGTTTGGACTTCAACGCTTTATGTTTTTGTTTTTTTCTGTACAGAATGTAGTAATTATTCGCACTCGAAACTCTAGGGCGTTCTACTTGATTCTCGAGCTATGGACGATGGCCTGCATTGCTCCTTCGCTCGATGCGGGTACAATTTCTCGATCCTGCGTTGCTTACAAAATCACTGAATACAGTACTGCACTTGTATTGCAACTAATTCAGTTGTATTACGTTGCTCGACCTTGATTTTGCTTTTTACTGACTCGCAAAACTGACTATGTGTTGCACAGATTGCAAGAGGTTCAAGTAATTTTTTACTTTTAAAATTTTTAAATCGCGTTTGTATTTACTGCATAGCTTGTGGCACTAATGTTATCTGATTTGTACTAACTACTAGTAAAATATGCAAAGAATTATGCCAAAAATACCGGTTTACAAATAGAATTTGATGGTGTTGAAATTTTACCGACACTCTTTTTTAATGGTTATGTTAAGAGAGAGAATTTGTTTCTGTTTATAGATAAAAAATGACTGAAAGTTTTAGGAAAATCAAAAAATTGTAAGTAATAGGTGATATCTTGTATCAACATTTCAATTGTCAGGTTAAACGTCAACTTCACCACATCTTAGGATAAAACTGTTATTTCAAGCAAAACAACTGGAGTACCACAAGCGGTTTTAAAAGCTAGCTACAGCTATAATTCGAGTAAATGAACTAATACAGATGCATTAATTGCTATAATAATGCTTTATATTGATGTTTTAGAGATCAGCTAATTCTATGAAACTACAATTGGAAAATTTCAGAGCTGTTAGACTTGCCCTTTGAAATAATTTAGTGCTGACAGCGTTGCAACCTTGGTATTGACTTATTCAAAATATAACACACCTAAATGGATAGTTCCCTTGTGCTGAAATACAACTTTAATGCTGAGAATCGAGTATCTTGTTAAATCTCATCGTCATACTAATTTGAGTAACTAAAAAATTATTTAAAACTATTCGGATCAGATGAGTGATATGATTGTTTGTTTCAGAAGCTTTTATCTGTTAAGATACGAATGTAATACGACCATTAAGGATTAAGCTTTATTTTTGAGTGCCCTTTTTATTATAATTTTATTTAGTACATAAACTATCACTTTTAAGTATGCAAATTCTTAAGACCCGAAGCTAAAAATCCAACATGACATTATATGTATTGCAACTGCATAAACAAAATAATTATGCAGATATTTCTTTGTTAATTTATTTTTCCTGCAAATTTATTATTTCAAAATTAAGCGATTACTGCTCACATAGCTTTAGACAAACACGATATTGCTTCTTCAATTAGAATGAATCTAATTATTCATTATGAGTTGCTAATATTTACAAGAAGCTGTGCCAGATGAAGTGATGAACTAAGAAAAATTTCAAAAATATAAAATTATTATTATTATACATTATTGAAATGGAATAGAAATGTAAAAAGATACGGAAATGCAGTTCAATCAGCAAAAAATGGGAAAAGCTCCAAACCTAGAGTTTCGAATAAAATCTTGGCCGGTCGTGTTTAATCGCGGGCCGCCAAAGTTGGCCGATAAAGGCGGGATTGCAAAGGATGAAACTTGTAACTCAAATACGGAAACAAAATTAACAGTCCCAGAGTATCCTCTACAAAATTGGCTTCAATCCTGCACGGACTTTAGGGAGAGATTTTCTCCAGAGCTTTATTAGAATTATGAACAACGATAGTTCAACGATTACGAGCAATCCGTGCGAATCCACACGCCATGTACGGAAGGTTGTTTGAGGGATGGCTGCGCTACAAGGCGTTGATGAACGATAGTGGTTTCTTAAAGTCCGATCAAAAATCCATATAAAATGTCCGCGCTACTTCAAATGTCGTTGAATCCGACAGGTACATAAGGAATATGCGCGTTTAAAGCTTATTTAATAACAAAACGTATATAGTACCAACAACTGAAATCCCACTTATCTTTTGAAACTGAATGTTAGTGGCATTTTAAGTAATTTACATATCTTTATAATTGTACTGACGACAAGACTCCGATATTAGGAGACAGCATTGCAATGTAACGCCAGTCTTTATTTACAACTACGATGGAAAATCGTACAATGCTGTACGACATAAAGGAAATGAACTATAACTGACAATATCCGTGATTGAATCGCTTGAAAGTTTAGGGTCTGTTAAGAATTCTATGTACTAATAATAGCAGCAACATTGAAGTTTTAGATCGAATTCAAACTTCTCTATCAAGAAAAACATATAATATTTGCTCAGCGACAAAATCCATTTAACAACATTTTTAGAATGTGTAGTTGTGTTGTTTAACTCTTCGACCTTTAAAACAGTTTGTTGTCGAAATTTCTCGAATGCGTTTATTGACGTTCGAAATAACCCATTATTTTAGATAAGGCCAAGCGAAGAAATCCAAATCCGTCAAATTACAAGAGAGAATGAGATTTGTGGTGCTGCACTAATAAGCTACCCATTAGAATGCTTCCCTAACAGCTGAAGAGTTTCCTATGCTGTTTTATCCTGTTGGAAGATCCTTCTCGGAACTCATCATCATGCAAAAAATTATAAATAGCTTTAGAACTTCTTGCCGATGTCTTGGCCCTATAACTGTACCACCATAGAAAATGTTGCCAATTTATCTTCTAAGAATGAAACCTAACCACATACAAGTTTTTGCGACTGCAGTAGGGTCTCTAAAAAATGGGTTAAACTGGTTAGGGGGGGGGGTAACTCTAGTACTCGTACTTTACGTCCTATTTAACTATTTTCACTTTTAAGTCTTGAGAGATTTCAGGGCTTTAAGGATTTCACTGTACGGTATAAACCACAGGACATTACTTATCATTTATTCGTTTTCGACTAGAAGCGTTCCAATATTTGAAACAGAAGCTGTACCCCAGAGCTGTATGCTATCAGGCCAGATCGGCTTGAAGACTGCTTTTTAAACCAATAGTTTGTTTTTAAACGGCAGATTTGATTTACGTCCTGGCAGCCAGTAATGTTTGGTAAGTTTGTGTCCAAGTTGCTTTCTCTTATCGAGTATGTGGGGTTTTCATGTTAAACCTGTATCTAGGTACATACTTAACTATACAGCGTATATGGAAGTTTTCTTTAATCTGTATAGTAGTCCCTCATGCCTCAATCTATCAAACGCCTGGCTCACGTCAAGGAATGCCGCCGTGCAGTACTTCTTGCTCGATAGTACCATAGTCTTTTCTGAATCCGAATTGCTGCTCAAGGCACAGGTTCTTTTCCACTATTATCTTCATTAATCGTGTGAGAAGTAGTTTCTCAAGTAATTTGCTAAGGATGGGAAGCAAGCGAATCGGCCTGTACAATGTTATATCGTTGATCGGGTTTCCGGGCTTACGAATCAGAATTATTTTAGCAACCTTCCACTGTAGTGGAAAATATCCAACTCGTAGAACTGCGTTGTATATGAATGTTAGTACTATTACCCTTCACGATAAGTCTTTAATAAGGCGTCCTGTAATGCGGTGGGGCTTTTGAGTTCTAACCATAGCTTGCACGTCATTTACTGTAAACAATTTCGGTAAAGGCGACAACTGATGCGGAGCTTCGAAGATATCTTTTATTTCTGCATATTCTGCTGGAGTGTTTTGGGACGGGAAGGGAAAACACTCTTTCTCCAGTATTTCCCAAATGTATTGGTTTTTTCTAAGTTTGTACAAGCCCACAATCCGTCCCGTTTGCGAATAGGGGAATTAGATTTTTTATTTCTCTAGGTTTCTAGTGGCTTTCTAAAGTAAATAGTCATTTTCGGGTGTATTAGAGAGTTTGTCTAGATATTCCTTAAATGTGCTATTTGTTAGACTCTCAATTATAATCTTCACTTCCTGAGATGCCTCAACGTAGCGCCTCTTATTCGATGGATCTGCTGTTTTGTCTCATTCTCCGTTTCTGTGCATTGTTTGCTTTTATCACCACGGAACAGTTTTGGTTTATTCTTTTTTATTTTGGGAATATATGGTGTAGCTCCTCGTGCAGATTTATGAATTAGACCGGTAAGGTTGCTTATTGCTACTTCTATGTCTGATTTGATTTTCGGCGGAATATACAAATTTAGTTGGTCAACAAGCTGTTTATAGAGTTTCCGGTCTGTCCTCCTGTTGAATATGGTTACTTTTTCTATTTACAAAATTGTGGTACTAATGGTTGCCATTACTGATGTGTGGCCAGAACACTATACAGCTATACCTTTAGCGATAAAGAAGTCGACTAAATGAGGAATTTGTCCTTAATCACTAAGCACGAGTAGGTTAGTGTATAGATTGATAAGTGCCTAAGCGGCAACTTTTGTATAATTTGGTCAAGTAGTCTTCCTCTAACAGGCATTGTTAGGCGAGAGCCCTATTGAGTGTTTTTGCATTCAAATCTCCTCCTGCCATGAACCTATTGCAAAGAGACTTTCCTTGTTTGGGTGTTCGGGAAACATCATGCTGAGGAGATTACCAGAAGGCCATGCTAATATTCAACGATGATGCTTGTAGATAATTTCGTTGGAAGTATGAAATTTCACAGTCTTTGATATGGTTTTTAATTAATATTGCTGTACTTCCCCCTTGCTCTTCTGTCTGTGTCCGGATGGTTTGTACAGTATAGTAATAAGTTTGTTACAGTACCCATTGCTTGAAAAATGTGTTTCAGTTACGAGGAAGATATTGATTTTGCTACACATTAGAAATATCTCAACTTTCTTTCTACGTCCGATTAAGCCGTTGGCATTCCGTAATGCTATTTTATAAAGCTGAGCCATTAATATAATCTTTTTAATAGGAGTTCGGTTAATTTATCAATATTATCGATTAGTCCTCTTACTTCTGCCGATATTTGGCTGATTGTTGATTTATCACAGTGTTTTGAAGAAATACGACCATATTGTAGTCTGGGTGCTGGTTCCACAGTGTGCGAAGTTCTACTGCAATTATTTTCGATTTTTTAAGTAAACGCACCGTAGTAAATTATGTTTAGTAATTATTATTGATAGTTAATAAATGCAATACGTTCATTTGTTTGTTTGGATAGATAAAAAACTTTACTAAAATATCCATGGATAACTAGAGCTGAAATTTATTTGACCGCTTGATAAACATCCGCACCTCAATTATTGGACCGTATTTGGCAGATATCGACTATATAAATATCAACAAATTCTGGATGGCGCAAATCGCACTGAAGTAGAATATCATAGTTGTCACATTCCGGATAAAATTAATAGAGAAGTCGGATAGATATCATGAAAAGCATGCCAGAAGAAATAATACCAAGATTAGGAGAAGCGCATATACGGCAGTGACCTGAATAGGTTGAAAAAATCCGTAAAGGGCTTTACTCATAACTTCGCTCGCAAGTGGACGTTGTGGCGGTAAGCAATTTTAAAAATGAAAGAAAGTATGA
>OW679197.1:83364504-83436162 GCA_940337035.1 Agriotes lineatus | reverse complement strand
ATTAAAATGTATTTCACACACGACAGAACTTTTTGTTAGGGCCCAACGTTCTCTTGCTGTTGCACGAAGCCATGCCATCTCGTTCATTTGAAAAGAAAATGTTGTTAGCGTTTGCATACGATGTTCTTTTAAGGTACTGTTGTGGTTGGTACACAGCGTCTTCGTGGCATTTTAAATATAAAATTAAAAGTTACAAGAAATGCCCTAAAAATGAGGTTAAGTTGTTACTTACCTCAGTGAAATACTTAATAAACCCCATGAATTCTACCAGCAATTTTACTTGCACTTATCACGAACAGTACAGTAATATAAATAAATGTATTTCGTCAAACTTAGAGCAGTCCAACATATTAATATTTAATCACATGCCACACTTCAACAGACATTTTTATAAATAAACAGTACAAAAATTGGTCTACAGTCAGCGTTGCCAAATCTCCAACAGCATGGCTTGTAAGTGTAGGAGGCAGTGGAAATATAGTTCCAGCTAGTTTCTCATTATTCTAATTATATTATTCCACGATGGCTGAAAAAATCTATCTAGTTGTGGAACCTAATTTCCAAGAATAGCTGAAATTTCCAACTTTTCTTTCATTGGAAAATTTTCTTGTAATGACTAGCTCTCCTATACACACAGGTTTACTAAACAAACCTCGCAAACAAGTCTTTGCAGAAATGTATCGTTGTGTTTTGACATGTAAAATTAATTCCATACTATTTTGGCGCGTGAAACATACAAGAAATTTAATTAAAACTACGCGGACGTGCTCATTTTCATTAAACTGAAATTCATGTTTGAAATTTGTTACAGTTTCAGTGCCCTGGAATAGCCATTACCTGGACTGCAACTCTATACGCTGCGCACAGCAAACAAGCTCTTTCAACAAAGAGAAAATTCGACAAATACCACATTAGACGTATTTAGAATGTGTGCTTTTCGCAGAGATAGATTATGGACATCCTCTTCATTTTCGAGCTCCAAACCCCAGTTACAAAAGTAATTAATTAGCCGCAAAGCTAATATGCAAATTTGACTTCAAAGGGCAGCTTAACTAGAGTAATATGCCTTTTTTTTCTTGACCACTGTAAAAACTTTCAAAACATGTTTCATAACAAAAATGCCGAGTAAACAGGACTAATTTAAATTTTGTTTGCTGCTACAACGGCGATATCAAAGGGAATTTAATGTATGCCTACCCTCGCCCGTGTGCGTGCGAAACATGTCAGATAAAGAAAATTTCGACGCAGAACTTCTGCCTGTAAACAGGGGAAGAATAATTAAAACGCTGTCCATTGGTTAAATTAAAAATGCTTGCCAGATGCTTGCAGGAGCAGGAAGTAAAATTAAAGGGTGAAGGGTCAGAAACGCTTAACGGGAGAAATATGACACCCCAGATATTGGGTTCGAAAGTTTCTCAATCTCCTGATTGCCAAACTGTTGCTTGCGCTATCATAATTTATCTGATTTTCCATTGTGGCAAAGGATATTGGATTTTATTGACAAAGATCATCTTCAATTTACCTCAGGAATATGGCATGATTTGCTCCAGGAATAACCAAAGGAGGTTCTCCATTATTATATTTACGTACATTTTGTAAGCCACAATATTAAGATCAGAAAAAGTTAATAGACTATAAATAGCATAACTTACATTTCGATTCTTTCCGCTTCATATCGCTTTTCAGCAAAACGTTTTTCTGAAAGAAGAAGCGTCTGGTCCATTAACTCAATTGATATTGGAAATTCAATTATGCAATTGCATTTAAGAGGGTTAATTTGTGAGAACAATTACTGAACCCTCGCACTGCTTTGATCTCCATTGAATTTACCGCCGAGTATTGCTTCCGTTAATTAACAAATTCAAACAATTGTGGTATGTTAAAATGTTTAAAACCACGCCCTGTGCCTAGTACTTGTTTGTATTATTCTTGAATACACTATTTATGATAAAAAAAACATCTTGCCATTTATTCATAGATATTTTATCTCTCGAAAACATAACCATAAGAACCAGATACATTAGAAAAATATTCCTATTCGTTAACAATGGCGTTTACGCCCAAATTTTTTTTTTTCGTAATGCGGAATATTGATAACGTGACCATCAATGTGAATATTTCAGATTCTAGCTGTTTTAAATCAGCTGTTGATAAGTTATTATACTTTATTAGCTGCATTGGCAATTATTACACTTATTTGTTTTTAGAAAGTGCGTCCACTTCGAAAACCGTTTCAAACTAAAAAAATTTCAATTGCGCGACTATCCTGGTGAGTAACTATCTGGGCAAGTCCTGCTGGAAGGACCAGTCCATTTAAAAGCAACGTCTTTATTAGCAGGCCTCCACTGGTGTGCAAAAGTACTGCCAAAAGTTTGTACTTTATATTATTGACTCTTATCTAAATATTATATATCTCTGTTTGTTAACGATATTTCTCGTATTAAATATTTAACTACCTGAAACATCATATACATAGTTTATAGATTTCCGCTCTTCAAGATAAAGGTATCGCTGAACGCTTTAATATGGTAATTCCAACTTAGATTAAAGAGGAGACCTAAAAAACACTTATCAGACGCTGGCTCTTGGAGGAGCTATAACTTATTATAGCAAGAACAAAATCTCAATGCGCTGCGATTAAAGTAATATTTTTAATTTGAATACATGCAGGTAAGTAATATAAGAGGGCAATTGCTCATATCAACGTAAGATATTGAATTTATGATATCTACTCGTACATGTAGGTGAGGAAAACCCGACAGTAAATCCCCGACGTGTATACGTGGCGTTTACATCATAGCGTATGAAATTTTAAATATAGCTTAACACACAAATATACCAAGCTTAAGATACTTAAGAAATGCGCACAATTTAAGAATTCATCAATAGGTCAATAGGTTTGGCATAAACAGGAAAATTTCAGTATCGTAAGTTTTCAAACCGGCAGAAAATTGAAAATATGGTCGCAAACATCCATTAATGATAAGTATACGAAGAACAGAAGAAGTTTTCAAACTGATTGGCGTCAATACACTTTGAACTGCGGCAACATATTTGTATAAATGAAAGTAAAGTCGTGGCTTATCTGAAGCATCCAGCGTCCTACAAAAACGAAGTTCAAAGGGCAGGGCAGCCACTAGAAATTCCAATCACAATTTAGAAACCAAAATCTCGACAGTTCATATAATCCATAGATCCCAGATCCAGAAACTCAAAAATCTAGGAAGCCAAAGCCATCACTCCAAAGCCATAGCTACGAAAATCTAGCAACCCAAAGCTAGACACTCAAGTTTATCAATTCAAATCTTAGTTCGTCGATACCTAAACTATTAATTCGAAAACAATAAAAATTAAATCCTGAAATTCAAAAAGAAAGCCTTTAGAAAACAGTTCTACGTAGCATAATCACGACGTGTAAACTTATCAAAAGAATCTAAAACTGAAATAAAAATTGAATAGAGACAAATGGCCTACAATTGTTTAACAACCGGAATTACTTTATAAACCGTCTATCTCCAATAAGGCTACCCGCTGGTGCATTATCTAAGATTCCATCTTACTAACCGAAAATAAGGAATAGAAAAAAGCGGAGAAATAGCAATCACTAATTCACTAATCTCTATCAGGTCAGATGCAAGATCTCTGAAGATTTCACTGGATTGTTTTCAACTAAAACCGAAAGTTGTTCACTTGAATATTAAAATAAAATAAACCGATTAATCGAAAATGAGGAGGCTAATAAAGAATTTTATAACCGCAATGTGGCAAAATAATACTAGAATACCTGCTCGCCAAAAGTTACCGGGTGAGCGCGTTATCATACGTCGTAACAATACAAAGAATTTGCAAAATAGAGTAGACCAAAATGGAACTTCCGATAAACTAAGATAATGTAAGGTACTATGCCCATATTCACAGAGATGCATTACTGGGAGTAAACTGTTAAGCAATGCCGTTCTTATGGGACAATAGATCGTCTATTGTACTCGAACGTGAGATACCAACCTTCACAAATACGCTGACAGTCCACATGTACCTATTGAACTGCCACGTAGCTCTTTCAGAAAGGGCTTAACGAAACCTGAAAACATCACACAACTCAGGGAGACTAGCTCTTGAGCACATCACTTAGATGGCGTTACACTACTCAAAATAGTTTTTGCATACTTAAAATTCAATTGTAAGTGAAAAGATTGCCGAAGAAAATGTTAACGTTTTTAATATAGAAAATTGTGTACAGAATTAGGTAAAAAATCTTAATGCTGTTACCAATACTAAAACAGCTAAATAAAACACTTAGCAATGAGAATTACTTTAATTCGCAACAAAAAAACTTCCGGCGGTGGAATTCGAACTTGGGGAATTCGATTGTTGCTCTGGCGCTTTAACCACTCACCTGCAGAAGCGTACACATCAGGTTTGCTTGTCGCTGCTCGGGGAGCAGCCGATGGCCGATCGCAAATAAGTAGTAATAGTAGGTGTGGGGGGACCGAAGTCTAACACGTAGACCACAATAGGTCCTTTTTACCATCACCTGAACCACCTTCATTATCAACCTTTTTGAAGGACTCTTCTCCCTGCTTAAACCTTCCTGATTTTCGAATGAAGATTAGAATATCGGTCCAAGATAGGGAGTTCAACTCTTTCTATACCTCAGTCGTTGATACGACTCATATCAAGAAATTTGTGGTTCTCCGGTTTTTTCCTATTAGCCAGGCCAATTTTTTTGAATCAAATCCTGCTATATGGTACTTTGCCTGTTGACAGCCACTGCACCCTTTCCACTTTTCCTCACCGGTATTGTAGGCCCACTCGGTTAGGGCTACTGAGACATGCTAGCTTGTTATACCTAGAAGAGCTTCCGGTCCAAAACAAGTTTCCTCGAGTCTGAGTTTGGCTAGTTTGCCTGCTTTCTCGTTGCCCTGCACCCCTGCGTATTTCGTGACCCAGACGATCTTGACGTTCTTTTCCCTTGCCAATTCAGCTAAAGCGTCTTCACATTTCTGGACAACGGCTAATCTTGTCCTGGACGAGAAGATTTCTTTTAGTGCGACTTGGCAGTCAGAGCTAATATAAATGTTTCGCTCCGGCGATGTCATAACCTCGTTCCTTGTTGCCATGAATAGAATGGCATAAACTTCTGCTTGGAATACCATGCTGAGTCTTCTTAAAGCTTTCTTGTACTCCTTAGCCTTTCGTATAAATTCTTCCTCTAGAGGATTGCCCTTCCGCCACACGATAACCGTCCGTGTAGCATATACATTGGGCTGGAGCTTAACTCTTTTTTTCTCCCATTGTTCCCTTGTTGGGATAGTAAAAGAGTATCCTTCCTCTAACCTTTGCTGGTCCTCTGTGTCTGTTGCCCTGTAGGCTGATATATGTTTTTCTAGCCGCCACATCGGAAGTCCTTGCGTGATCCGCGAAAACTCCCTGATCATTCTAAAGCCCCGTATTCCGAATTCTGGATAGTCATGGCCAGTCCATCATCTGCGTATGCTTCCTCATAGAAGCTCTCTACTGTTAGGCATCCTAGGAGACCGTCCATTATAAGGCACCATAAGTGAGGTGAGAGGCAGCTGCATTGCGAGAAACTTCCTGTCACCCCGGCTCTCACTGAATACTGAACAGTCCACTAAGTTTACCGTCACAATACTTTATTCCAAGGCTGATCTTACCCAACTCACCAAAAAGGGAGGGGTTTCTCTGAAGTGTAAGGCGTGACAAATTATAGCGGTTCTTATCTTACCAAACGCTCTTTCAATGGCAAAGAGTACTGCGAGAGCCACTTCCCTATAGTGTAGTGCCCTATGAACCTTGCGCACAACAGTGTGGGGGGCAGTTTTCGTCAATCTCCCACGTCTGAATGCGTGCTGATTCATGTGATGAGTGTGTTGTTATTACTCTTTTCATTCGATGCCAATCAATGATCATTACTAAGGTCTTTGAAAAAGGGATGTAAGACTAATGGGCCTAAATGATTTAGCAGTCTGTTACGGTCTTAAACTGACTTTACGACACCGCACCGGCTCATACAATAACGAAACGGCCGGCGCGGGCCGCAACTGACGAAATCGGGACGAAATATCTCCTAGGCCGCCACCCACGCCGCAACAAGTTAGGCCGAGCTAGACTTTCAGTGGAGATGGGCGGGTCCTTTAACGAGATTATCTGAGGGTAACGGCCAGAGGGTCGGTAAATAACGATAAAATAATGAGGGCGCCACCAAGCCTGTCTTAACCCGACTAACCGGGCCTGGGCGGTTAGACGGGGGGGGGGGGGGGCGAAGCATTCAAGATACTCCGTCGTTAGGGTTCCTCATGAGTTGCAAGTTCAAATGACAATTTCGGGATTGCCTTATGCAAAGATTGTAATTAGATGCCAATTCGGCCGCGACTACGCAGCTGTCTCACCCACCTGCACGCTCAAGGCTCCCGCGTCCCGTCGCACATTAATCGTTACACTGTAGGGGCGCTTATCTGAAACAGAACATGCACAAGTCGAAACAAAACAATAGTTCCCTTAATTAACAAGTCATCTATTAAATCACAGGTTACAATGGGGCAGCGGAGTGCGTCGCCCTATATATATATATTATATCTAAGAAAACACCAGCTGGCGCACATTCTAAACCTAGCGACAGATGTACAGAATAAACAAGATAGCACTAGGCGCAAGCCCGTGCAAAGATACAGTCTAAAATTCGAAATGAATGCGCAGCATGTGGGCGCGACGCCTTATGCAACATACAGTAACGCAAGCCCTTGTAAAATAGACAGTCTGTAATTTGGAAATGCGGGCAAATATGACGACAGTGCCTGTAGGCACAAGAGACGTGACGGGCTCGCTCGCGGCGTTCCAAAACAACTCGCGCACGGGACTTAATGCTCCCCGCGGGACAGGAACACTCGCATTCACAACGGTAATCAGTTCAAAGACACATACCTTAATACGTAGGCGGTCGGGAAGTCTGGTACAGTTGAGTTGCGACAGGCTGCAGTCTTAGATGGCAGGTACATTCGATATTCGACGGTTATAGTGATGAGTGGGTATCCGCCATAATGGCGACGTGCGACGCGTCAGGACACGTACAACTTGACGACGAAAATAGGCCACTTACGTTCTGCGGGCCAGATCCTCGAATGTCGAGATGAAGGGGACGACCCCTTACTTACGGGAGCAGAAACTGGACTCAAGATGCACCCACGCTACGCCGAAACAATTCGGAGCTCGCACAACCACAACACCTCTCGAAGGTGAAACAATTCTCGCAGCGCTCGCTGCAACACCTCGAAACGGGCAACACCAAAGGGGGCCTCCACGGCAACAATATTAATCAACAGCGGCAGGCGTCCTCGGGCACCTAAGGGGCCAAAGGACGCCGCCTGGATAACACAACCACCAAACGAACGCTTTCTGCAACGGGCTGCGACCAACTGCCTAGAGGGAAACGCTGCAACATGACACATCGGTCGCGTCCCCACGTGACTATATCTCGGCAGCCAATCGTGAGGCGATAAGATGAAACAAATAAGTGCCGGTGACAAAGACAGCCAATGGCGAGGCGCCCAATAAAACGAATAAGTGCCGGTAACGAAGACAGCGCGAGGCCTCGCAGTCACACCAACAGCGTAAATTCTAGAAGGTTCGGAAATCCTGCGAGCGTTAACACCCGATTGTCAAAGTACCAACAAAGGGGTGCCCCGGATGACGAGAAATACTGCGCTTGACGCCAAATATGTGCAAAATCATTATTATGGAATTAGGTGATAAAGCCAAATAAGTAACTAAAAGGGTTAACATACGGGCACGCTGCCCTAAAGCCTAGGTGGCTAATTAAAATACAAAATGACCTGACAAGTCGTCTAGTCTTCTCTTCCTGTCTTGGAAATAAAGACCACTCTGGCTGCCTTCCATTGTTCTGGGACCCATTCCATTGCTAAATTGCCTATATACCCTTACGACATTTGGAAAAACGATATCCAAGCCTTTCTGAACCAATGTTGGGAATATTACGTCAAGCCCTGGTGACTTAAAGGGTTCGAACCCCTGTACTGCTTATGTGACTGCACCTTCCGTTATAACCCTCTCAGCGAACTCCAGTTCTCTATCGTAACTTGTTCTTGTCCTGAGCTAATTGGTTGGCGCTGTCTCCTGAGAAATTAAATTCAGAAGGTGTTGCAAAGACTCCTGTTTGGATGTTGTCTACGTCCCGTCGACCTTTTTTAACAATCCTACTGCTTGACTAGCTTCGCCGCTTAGGATTTTTATCAGTCTGGCAGAGTTTGATAATAATCAAAAACAGTGCCCCCGATTGTTGCCGATGAAAAAAACAAGCAGAGACCTATGCCCATTCTAGGCCATTCGTATGACCGCCCCAAATCCAACGTTAATGGAGGGAGATAAAACCGCTGATACCGTTTTAAATTCGCATAGCAGTTAAGTGGTTTAAGCTAAGGCAAGTCAGAAAATTAGGACTAACGTTCGGAAATAAAACTAAAAAATATGATTATCTCAAAATAAACGTAACATTTTTTAAATGATGAAATGTCTTTAAAAAAATTCATTACTATACTTCAGTTTTGACTTTGAGTTGAATACCAATAAAGTTTCTCTAGAACATCACATACTACATATACAAAACATAGAATTTATTCTTGAAAATGAAGTATGTTTTGCATAAAAAGTAAAATATCCATACAATATCTGACTTTAGATTTTTATAAAACACAGGAAATAAATCTTGTGCGAACAGTTTTTTAATAAAAATGGATGGAGTCACCTAATACAAAATAAATAAATACTGCTGTTGAAGTCACATGCTTTAATGAAATATTGTCAAAATATAATACTATGTATATGTATATATATGATTACTTTAATATATTATTTGCTAAGTTTAGCAAAGAAGTCAACTCCATAATTTTTAGGGATTTAGGCATGTAGATTCCGAATAATTCGGAGAAAAATAATATAATTAATAATACATTTTGTTGCATACAGCAGTCCTACTCGTGAAGGTGTCCTGAAACAGTTGGTGGTAAAGATATAACGAAAACTTGCAGCCTTGGACTATTAGTTTTGAACTATGTTTGTTGTATTTACGTGTCTTTTGTTTACGAGCAGATAACTTTAAGTTTAGTGGAAGGACAAACTTTCACGAGTGCTGATCAATAGATTATGGTTTTCGTCGTATTGATCAAGGTAGTGAAGCGCGTCTACAGATTCATTAAATAACATAATCTAACATGTAATGCTAAAAATGCACTGCTACATTGGACCCATCAGTTTTAAAATTAAGAAAGTGACTATTGAAATGCAATTTATTTTAAGAGCGAGGGTAAACGGCAAAATTAATTATACTACATACATTTATTTTTACATTATTCTTCGCCCATAATGAACGATACATGCTACCGGCTACTACTTAACTTGGATAAGCTAAAAACTAAATTAGAGGGCGCCAAGTGGTTCTATACGGCACGTTCCCTGCCAAAAATTTAGGGAATCAAAATATCAAATGAAACCTTAAAGGTAATAACAAATAGGGCATAAATTCCGATTCGTAATTTACGCCAGTACAACTAGTGATCTGCGATGGGAATTATTATGATAGTTTCAATGTTTTAATATGTTCTATGGACTGGTTTCCTAATGTTAAATCCAATTTTTGACTCAGACGCGCTTGTGCGCGCGCTGCCATCTTGAAAAACCCAGTAAAAATCACGGAAAAATCTAGTTTTGCAGATATAACTTCTTTCCAATGCAAATGTTAGTTAAAGTAGTGTTAACAAATTTTTTAGAGCATATTTCCTACAATTATTTTCTTTACAATTTTCTCCTATCTCCAATAAACACAGAGACATACCGTCGTAAAGATGCGTATAAATTCGAAAAAACCAGTAAAATGCACGGCTAGATATGGTTTTTCGTGAGTATCTCATTTCCAGGGAAATATAAAAAAAAAATATTACTAATACCAATTTAATAGGGGATAAAATTTTATAAAAGACGTTTATATTTTACGTTTTTTTTATGTCTATTAGGTAGCGAGGTTCTAATCCACCATAATCACATCAAAAATTGAAACAGCGGTATACTGTTTTAAAATTGGCATTGCTAGATTTTTTTTAACAAATTTTATTTGCAATTCTTAGTCCTATTAAAGCATATACGTCACCAACCTCAATCATCAACGTAATTTCAACATACAATTAAGATTATTAGCTAAGATACATAGGTATGGTACAATATTTAAAATTTGGTATTTCGTAAAATTAACATTTGTTGACAACCTTATTCAGTTAAGTCATGAGTATAACAACAAAAATTAATTCTTATAGGGCTATTAAAGTTTATATTTAACTCATTCAAGCTTTTGAAAATATAATAATCAATTTAGGTAGGTGATTCGTCATTCTCTTGACTCAAGTTTCTGTCTCTTATTCTGAACAGCTGTAATAGTATCTTCCTTTGTCTCAGCAGCCAAATCTGTGGCGACTGGGTCCTCGTCATCATCAATGAAGGCGTCTACAGCATTTTCGGGTGAGTTGCTGTTCCAGTAAATGCACAGTAGGAAGTATTTCAAGCCCAACTCTCTGCAAGTGCACTTTCCAGAGCAACCTTTTTTGCATTAGCAGGATATAAATTTCAACAATGCCTGAGGTGCAGCTACCTTCAACATTGGTACTGGAGTCAGTAACCCAACAGCATCCTTCTTCAACCCCCACTCAGTTGGATCATTATCGTGCCCAAGCCAAGTCTGCACTTGCAAATATAAGAAGCGTGATGCTAGACTGCGTGGTAGCCTGGATAAATAGAATTTGTTCTTTTTCACCTCTTTAACAGAACGAGTGACCTTAAATTTTGCAAATTGAATTTCTCATTGCCGCCACACAAAAGTGCAAATAATTGTTTGGTTTCCAAAGTGATTGTTTCTCGTTTTGCATTTGGATCTTCAAACACACGAACAAGTTCATTTACTGAGGGATTCTTGGAATCATATTACAAAATTTGCATTTGCCTTGACCGAATGGAGCGCCAGTTATGTCGCAGCCACTTATGGCATGAATAAATAAAATGTTTTTAACTAGTTCAATGTGTTTAAAACATTTCTTGGAGTACAACGCGTTAGATGATTTGCCTTTACCAACTTTTTGGTAATATTTGTTGGGTGGAGAAAGAGCGCTGTGAGTTAACTATTTCAGTGTGTTTAAAACATTTCTTGGAGTACAACGCGTTAGATGATTTGCCTTTACCAACTTTTTGGTAATATTTGTTGGGTGGAGAGAAAGAGCTGTGAGGTGCACCAGCAGGTCGACATCCTCACCAATGATTACGACAGCATCATGTTGAGAAGACGAGTTTGCTGGGGTTACTATGAGAACGTCAGCATCGTTTTCAGCTTGTATTGTTATCATGTGTGATCGTTGAAATAGGGTTCTGAGTAGGAAAATAAAACTAGACTTGTTCTTCCCATTTTCCAGAAGCTTTTCCTGTGGCACCTGTGGGTGCATGCTTTCAGAAAAGAAAACCTCAGCAGAAGTTGTAGCTCTTTCCACCCTTTGCTACAGAATCCGGGTATCCATCCAATACTACTACTGCAGCGACACCATAATGCTTTTGTACACACCTAACGAATTGCTGGACTTCCAGCAAGTTCTTCAACAACGATTGGTGTGAGGTATTTCGAAGTGAAACAACTCCTCTCTCCGTCACTAACACCACTTCACCATCACTCAAACTTTTGTCACAATTGAAGCAATCGGCTCCTAAGTAACCGATATTTCAAATCAACTTAACACACTCCCACTTTCCTGTCTTAACGACGCAAACATATTGACAATCGTTTCGGGCGGAACGCTCACGTAACATTGTAGAGCTCCCGTCCTGGAGCTAGATCCTAGCCACAGCATATATAGGCCATCCCCTTCGGAGGCCCCGCCAATCAGCCGTCTCCAGCCATTATTTAAGCGGCAGGTGCAGGGTACCGGTCTGGGGCTTCGATAGCAGAGCGGTCCTGCCGTTCGCAGTCGAGATCACAGTAAGGACTCGAGCGTTTGGTAGAGAGTTCGACTTCCGGTCGGGGCGCTCCGGTTCTCACAGTAAGGCATGATAGTTTAAGTGACGCCATACCACCTGATGTAATGCGAACAGCGCTTCCAGGGAGGAACGGTAGAAGATCTTAAGGATGAAAAAGAAAGAGTCTCGGTCTACAATGGGGGAGAGCAGCCTTTTTTGTTCTCTCCCCTTCCAATTATATTAAACAGGATTTCGCCGTAATTTCGACTGGTTTTTCAAGATGGCGACAGGCGCGCCAAGGTCGACAACTTGGATTTTACAACAGGAAACCAGTTTAGAAAACATATTAGGAAATTGAAACTACCAGAATAATTATTACGATCGCAACCCCTTTTTGCGGTTATTGCACTGGCCAATTACCGGCATAAACAAACTCTTAAGAACACTTAATTGTATACAAATATAACACAGTAAATATTACAGATCGTTTAAAGGATTATATATATAAATTGGTATGTAAGCCTTTCTTCCGGTACTCAAAACTACTCAGGAGGAGTAAATAGCCCGAAAATTAACATAGTAAGTAGCAGTGCTAAGCAAATATTTAACTTCGTGTAATTTGGAGCAAATTGCATTTACTGAGTGATTATATGTTTTACACCTTCCCAAATACAAACTATTTATTTATAACCGGAGGTTATTTATACAGGCACTTGTATATTCCCACACGCCACTGTATTATGTTAATTGCTGGGATAACAAACCAACATGCAATGTTAACGAAGAATGCAAGGAATTAACAACTTTGGAAAATGTGTAAAAATTGTTTAGCCACTCAGTTATTCTAGCTGACACAACTGTTAATTTTAACATGAAGAAAAATCTCTCAGTACCTGAACTTGCTCCGTAAACTAAAAAAGTAAATTAGCGAAGCCGGCAATAATCTCGCACTGAAATAATGTTTAGAATTGTTTAATTAACAGGCTGTACAGCGTGGTACACATAACAAAGCTAATAACGTGCGTTCAATAAAAATTTTTATCGAGAGGGCTTTGAACTAGATTTTGTCTTACGACTGCATGTCGGTGCTTATTAGGGGAAGGTCGCCTATGATGGCACCTTTTTTTCAACACTTAATATCTTTTTTTGTTCAAAGGTTTTAACCCATTCAATCATGTCAAAATATTCGTTACTGCTTAAATAGTAATTATAAAACTTAAAGAAATATGTAAAAATAATTTTCTTGATAAAAAATAGGAAAGCAAAAATCACCAAGTATGCACACTCCATTAAAATGCAAAAATCTGAAAGACGCATGCACGTAAAGGAAAATTATGATTACAGTCTGCACTTTTTCATTAATAAAAAATAAAAAAATATAAAACTGTTTAAAAAAATTAAAATAATACCTTATATTCTAATTAATATGTAAAAAACTTTTAAAAAAGTTAATAAAAACATTATCAAGTAGGTTAAACTTGTTAAACTCTTTTCGAAGGAATTCCTTCTTTATTTTGAGACATATCTAAAAAAGTCATAAAGAAAAGTAGATATTGTGCCGTTATGAATATGACTCCTATGATGGCATACCCATTTATAGGTATGCCATCATAGGAAAATGTCACACTTCTAGTAAATAAATTATAAAAAATTAAAGCCACAACTTAGATTCAAAATAATCACAACAAAATAACGTCTATATCCCATAGTTGTCGGAAAAAAAAAATCTTGCATTCTAATTTAATGAACCTAACATAATAAATTTTTGGTTTAAAAGTTGAATAATATTACTTCGGCACTTACCCAATTCTGTCTTATTAAATAACTTCACATAAAAACATACTGCTGAAATTCGACCCGCAACTGTCGGTCGATATCGTGCGCTCGCGTAACTTCGCGGGTTGAAGCGAAAACCGATTTATTCCGAAGATACCTGTGGTATGCCATCATGGGAAGTACGCCATCAAGGGCAATCTTCCCCTACATCGCTCTACCCAGAACTCAGCGCATTGAGTCACTTGAGTTGTCAGTTGTCAAAGTGAGGTTATGTGTTTATACGTAAATTATTAATCGCTCTACCCAGAATTAAACGCGTTCGGTCACTTGAGTTGTCAGCTGTCAAAGTGAGAATGTGTGCATACGCAATGCAGAAAATAAGTTATGACATGACTTTCAAAAATTACTGTTTGACACAAGGCCACCTGATAACGGTTGCTTAACGCACTTTAGAAGCACATTTCAGCGATGGTACGGATACCCGATGATCTTCTGCAGGAACGAACACAGGTCCCGCGTGACTAAATGCTACTGGGCCAAAATCCATCTATCAAATAGTTGTTCTGGAGGTGGATGCAGTAACCTCTGATCGCACAATCCGAACTCCGAATTTTTCACTCTGGCTTGCACCATAAAATACAGAGCTCTGCCACTTGACTAACTCTAACAACTGCAAATGCCTCGCCCACACAGAATGTTGTTTTAGATTATGGAACGTTCAATGATTTCCTAAATTCCATAATCGGTAACACGGCCAAAAAAACAGCTGAGATTTGCTCCCTCAATATTGCACAGCGATACGAACCATTTAAGCTCGTGAAAACTAAAAAAAGCACAAGTTTTCCACACACACAACTTTGGGCTTCGCTGTTCAACCGAAAGTAGCACAACATTAAGAAAACCGGAGCGAAAAAAATTTCTAATCTTACAACGCATCAGCGCGCAGCCGTTGCGAACCTAGTAGGTGATAAATTCCATGTAATGCATTAGAATGGTTACGGGTATAATGTCTAGCCTCTCTCATCTTCGGATGGAGAGGAAGAATTCTAAAAAAATGTATTATGCGGCACTGCGGTTTTTTTTATCGATAATAAAATATACCGAACTATTTATTTTTCTGCACGCTTCGTTAAAACTTAGTTCAAAGCTAGAATAGTTTATTCTTGTATTGATTCAATATCCCGATGTCATCGTTAGCTGCTTTTTCGTATCTGTTTTAATTCGTGTGGCAACAAGTAGTACGTATGTTCATATTACTTTATTTTATTATGGAAGTCGACGTCGTCTTACTGACAACATATCTCAATCAATAGGTCCTCTAAGAGAGTGAATGCTAATTGATACTTTCTTCATATTAGCCTACAGTAAAACCGATATTTTTTAAAACATCACACTGTATTAAGAAGATTGACGAAAAAGGCTTATAAGAAAGTACAAATATTTCACACTTAACATTAAAAAAAGGTAAGGTCACTCATAAACAAGTCGGTTTTAAAATACGTTGGCCTTACGATTCGACGAGGTGGTGGTACTATTGAGAGACTTTTAGTTGAAGGTAAGGTAGAAAGCAAAACACCGATAGGTTTTTCTCCTGCCGTGTACATTGATCAGATACAGATGCAATTGATAGAGACCTATGAAGAAACACAGTAAAGAACTGTCCAACATAAATGCGCACTGAACAAGAATACGAAGAGTTATACCAATCGAATATGTGCTTCTTGAAGCCCAATGCCAAGATTTATCAAAAATAATGAATTTTACAATGAGTTAGAAGAATATCGATATATGTAATATGATAATGCATGAAATCTTTTGCAGAGACCATCGAGAATCTGATTTTGTGGAATTGAGCGTCAATAATTGCCAATTTTAAGTAAACATATAAAAGAAAATAAAGCAAAGATGAAAGAAGTGTGTTAATTTGAAAAATAATGTGTATGCGAGCGCATCGCAACTCCTGTTGAGCTATATGTTAAAGGTGAGAAACGAGAACTCAAAATAACATCAAAATAATACCGTAGAAAAATGAAAAGTATAGCTATAAGCTAGAAATTACGAAAATAAATTGAATGAGAAAGTTTAGAATAAGCAGAAAACAATTTAAAAAACCGCTGAGAAAGAATCGCCTGCTGTCAATTATCGTAGAATTTCCGAAAGAGAAAATATTTAAAACAGGTTTCCGAAGCGACATTTCATGATCGCAACAGCCACAACGAAATAGTTATTTACATGATAAGTGCGGGAACTGCAGTTTTGCATATGAGTGCGACAGTTTTTATACGAGTGCGCGGTAGCGCACGAGTTGAAGAATGTCGCACGAATAAAGCAAAACTGTTCCCGCACGTGTCTTGTATATTATTTTTTGCACGGATCCTCCACAATGCCGAAAAATATAAATATAGAAATTATTCGCCTTTAATTTGTCGGAAAAAATCAAGTCGGTGCGTTGATGTCGATAATGTAGGTAACTATCTGATCATTTAAATAACTGTCAAGTTTTGGTCGACAAACTTTTGAGTAAAAGAACAATTCAAGCATGTTTTCGGACGAAGAAGACTTGGAATGTACACCACCCGAAATTAGAAACACAGCAAATGTAGCTGTGAATAATTTATTGCCAATAAAATCACGACACAGGTATGAAAATACATATAATTCATATGTTAAATGGTGTGAAGTGAAAAAAATAAAAAATCATACTGAAAATGTTTTACTGGCCTATTTTCAAGAAATAAGCGAACATAAGAAGTCGTTATGGTCAATATACAGCATATTAAAGTCTTGTTTAAACATTAAAAATAATGTTGACATTTCAAAATATCCGAAATTAATAGCCCTTTTAAAAAGGAAAACCGAACATCGTTGTCCTAAGAAATCTCAAGTTCTTGATGATGAACATATCACAAAATTCTTAATAAATGCACCAAACAAAGAATATTTACTCATAAAGGTAATTATTTTTTATTTATTTGAACATGGTCCTCACATCTAACATTCATTTACAGACAGTGTTGGTTATTGGCATTTCTGGAGCATGCCGCAGAGGAGAACTTTGCAAAATGTTGATTAAGGATATTGTTTTTAAAGATGATATCATTCTAGTTTCTGTTCCTGAAACAAAAACATATGTTAAAAGAGAATTTGCTATAACGAAAAATGAATGGGTTGAAATTATTACTCAGTTTTTAAAAATAAGGTTGTTAGTCAAAAATAATGACAGATTTTTCCTTACATACCGTTCTGGTAAATGTGTCAATTTACCTGTTGGTGTAAATACTATTGGGAAAGTACCATCTTTCATTGCAACTTACTTAAAGTTGCAAAATCCTCACGAGTATACGGGGCACTGCTTTCGCAGAAGCAGCGCAACATTGTTGGCAAACAAAGGAAGTAACTTTCTTTCAATTAAACGTCATGGTGGATGGAAATCCTCCGCAGTTGCGGAAGGCTACATTCAAGAATCTTTAATAAATAAAATTCAAGTGGCAGAAACTTTGTCCGAGTCAGGTCCCTCAGGGTCAAATACTAGCCATGTCGCTAATGCATATATAGTAAGGCCCTTACAAATGAAAACACCATAAGATGTCCGGGCATTTCTATTTCTACCTGCGAAAATTGCACATTAAATATAAACATTTATAACCATGATAAAGAAAACAATAATTAATATTATATGATTTTGTATTTACCTGGGTACATCGTTTGCACTTTTTTTTTGGTTAGGTGGAAATCCGAGTGACAGGACTCTGTATTATAGAATTTCTCACAGATGGCGCTGACTTGGCTTGCAATGATTTTTAATTATTTTGAGAGTATTTCTGCTGTATTATCTTAATAAAAGTTGTAAAATGCATTTTTTTATTATAAACTTCGGATTTGATACAATAATCTACTTTTAAACTATTTTTTAAACGAGAAAAATCTCTGTGCTCGTTGCAAGCATTAGTGCGGTAAAAAGCGAGAATGATTGTAAATTTGACGTTTCCGATCGTTGGTTCCGTGCGTAGTCACTTGATTTTTAATAGAGGAGTGCAAAATAGTATATTACAGCCCGAGATGGGAAGTGTTTCATTACTGTCGAGAGACTAGTTAGCTGATTGAGACGCGAAGCGTCGAAATCAGCTATTATCTCGAGACTAAGGAAACTTTCTGTCGAGGTTTGTATACTATTTTATTCGCAACCACTTTATTCTAAACAATAATTGGAAAAATTATTATATTATGATACGACAGGTTGTGACGCGCATGAATGGATCAGTGTTCCCAGTGTCCCTACCTACTCAGCGGTCGGGAAGTAGCGGGTTGAAATGTACGACTTCCCCCACTCAAATGAGGTCAGGAATGTTAAGATTAGATATATGGTTGCGAATAAACTAATTTTTACGCTGCTACTCTAGGTGAAACAAAGTGCCTTACTCAGAACTTCGCTCGCAAGTGGAAGTTTTAAAATTAAAAAACAATGTACTCTGTGACTTTCAATTTGCGCTGCCAAAGGCGGGGAAGACGCTTCAATTGCTACACCACGATTGATATTTTCTTCTGGCTGCGTTATAAAGGATTTTATACATTTCTGTCCATTTTACAATCTTTGCCTAGTATTTGTTGGGTCCCATTTTCGCCAAGGGCAAAATCAGACCTACGTGCAAATTATTAGAGCTCATAGATTTTTTTGTAAATGGCTGCGCTGTAGCGTTACAAAGTCAAGCTACTAAGAGATAATGAATTTAAATAATCAGAAAACCTGATAGTTAGGCAACTTAAAGTACTTGGGAGAAATACAGGTTGCATAATCATCATCTAGTTCTTTTTGAATTAAAATAGATGGCTGGTTAGGATATTTTCAAATTAATAATAAAAGAGAAACCACTTCCTGTTTTGAATAAAAAACAAATTGAGGCTTCATTAGCGTCCAGCAGAAAATAAAATTAAGAACTAAATCCCAGCCTAAACGGATATAAAATAGGAAACTATTCAGTTGTTATATTATAATTGATATAATTCTACAGTACATTAAGAAATAATGATTTTTCAGGCAAATAAAATTGATTCATTTGGCAGTTTCTTAATAGAAAAGCAGTTACAAATTAACTGGTACGTAGACAAATAGGGCGGTCTGTACATATCTTAATGGAGAATGTCTTTGGTTTGGCTTTTTGCGTTCCCTGTTATTCTTGCTATCCAAGAACAACAGGACATTATGATGCGGTGGGATAGAGTCACCCAGAGTCGCACTGAAACCTTTTTGGAGAGCCTAACAGAAAAGAGAGACCAACATTAATTCTTATTAGAAAATCCTCACCAGAAAGTCGCTTCATTGGTTTGACCATGGGAGTTGTTTCAGTTAAATACAGTTCAACTCGATGGGCAAGGCAACAATTACTGGCATCATGGGTTCGCCTCTGTTTTGGATAGGTTATTCCTAAAACCTTAGGAAAGCTATATAAACTGTTCAATTAATTCATAACCCAAAATATGTCAAGTTACCAGTTTAAAATGGGCATATGAAATTTAATCTACAGTCAATAACTTCATAATAAGATAATAAGAAAATGTAATTACCTTTTTGGTGGGAAGATTAAAAGCCAGGTAATAATTGTAAACGTCAAAGAAGAGGGGTTTAATGTTATACAGCAGCTATATGTCAACTAATGAGCATTTCTTATACTTAAAAATGTGAATTCAGTTAAACAGGAAATCAATTAACAGCATTTATTAAAGATATAATTATGTTAAGAGGGTATAAAGAGCTCTTTAGATTTATGTTATCTAAAGATGTTGAATTGCCTCAAAAGAAAGAAAGTATTTCCATAAAACTAATGGTGGATTAACCAATATAAATCAAGCTAATATAAACTCTGAATTCGATATTCAATATAAAGTATCATATATAGAAACTGCCATAGTAGATAACCCTTTATTATATTAAATTCCCAATTAACATTAATATGACCTATGATTTATATGATTGAATGTACATAAATATTATCGAAAAAATTAACAATTTAAATAAAGTTGATTAATGAAGTAAAACCCTTATGCGAAAGTGAAGTAAACTAAAATCCCACATTTATCATACCCATATCGCAGCCGAGGATTGAGGTTGGTTACAATAGTTGGTACAGCGCAGCTGTCAGAATTCCCGGAATAGCAGGAAAGATAATCCTAAAAATATTGTCATTCGTTTACGTCACATTTGTTTGAGGTTAGCAGCAGTGGTCTCTAGTACCTGCTAGTTTTTAAATACTAAATGTGGGATATTTACGATTTCAGAACGTAAAAACCGCTTTACTATTACTTCTTGCTTATGGAAGCTTTGAAATAACTTGAATACTTTTCCGTTATAGCCTTACGATCTCTAAACAACTTTAATACCCTGACTAAAGAAAACCTGCGGTGATGTCAGTTATTCTGCAGAAATAAATACAATATTTCACAGATTAAACAAACGCTTTCGAAACGAAGGAGAAAATTATAAGTAGTCAAAAAATTGACGAATGTAAATCCATTGTTATCTGCCTGAATTTTATTAGCCATGGTCAAAAAGTTGAAATACTGCGATTAGTGTAATACTGAAAATACCGACTAAACAATTCAAATTATATAGTGTAACGTTAGCTCCCGCGTCAAATCTATCTAAGGCACAAATAGTCTGCTACACATTTGAGTGGCGCTAACTCTCGTTATAATCTTCACGTGCATATCCATAGATTTCAGATTTTCGATGAGGCGATCTTAGCCGGTATGCGCGTATGTGGCGTAAACCGGTACACCACGCAGTTCCTCTTCCAAGCCCCTCTAGAAAAAATCCGATAACGAAGTGGCAAATGATATAAGAAGAGAATCCAAAGCTAGTTAACTTGACTTCAAACCTGAACCCGTTCCTGACCACCAGCTCCTTTCCTGAGCCTGCCCCCTTTCCTGTCTGGTGCCTGTAGACTTGGTTCGCATCTCGCTAAGAAATCCCTATACCTATTTAGCGACGGTAGACTTGGTTCCCATCTCGCTAGAGAATTCTCCTTCGTCTGCCAGCAACACCTAATCCCCCCCCCCCCCCCCCAGCTATTATTGCCACAACCTTTTTATAAAATTAAAATAAAACACGGCTTACCAGAATATTAGATGAAACCTCCAGGCCGCCGGCGTAATCCAGATGCTTCGACGCAGGCAATTTAGCCCGTCTGTCGTGTGTCCGGACCAATCCAAAACCTCCAGCGGTTCCCCAGTGATTGGAGCTGTCAAAGGCGGACGTTTGCGTAAGGTAAAAGAAGTCGGGTTCATATTATTCCGAGTGGTCCAAACTTATTCACAAAGGGCACACCACGTCTAGACAGGCTTTAAGTATTCGATGTAAACATTACAGACACCGTAAAACACCTTTTTCCAGTGAATTTGTCCGCCCGTGAACTATAAATAACAAACGCCATATTTTCCGGCGCAAATATAGCCTGTTTTAGATCCGTCAGTTCCAGTACATCACAGTTACGGATCATCCTCGCCTACCTGCTCCTAATTTTCTTTTAGGGGGCAGCAACTGGGCCAAACCAGCGAGCCGTTTGGGTTGTCTAGTGTCCAGAAACATAGAACCGCAGAACCACTCCACCGAAAGAATATTGTTTTATAATATTTTATGTACATAATATTTTTCTGAATTAAGAATTATTTTGTATCTACTTAAATGCATTGTATGAGTTAAATCTACACTGTGTAACTATTGTGTTTTATACATTTGAGTAGAACGGATCCTGGGCAATCGAGTTTTACGCGAGGCAACCAGTTTGAATCTAAATTTAGCGAATTTTGGTCAATTTTACATAAGTATCCTTCGCAGGGATTTGAAGTTAAAATTGAAAATTCCGGAACAATCCATGTTCATTACAATAGTAATTGTAAACTATTATGTTTGAGTAGAGTAGTGCAATAAAAATTAAATCAAAGTGTAAAAGAGTAGAAAGTCATATTCACGAAGATATTTACAGGTTATCATATTCAAGTCTATCGTTACGAATTATAATATTAATAATAGCAATGCTTCAAATATTTCAATAAGTACAACGCTGAAGTTTCAAAGAAACAGATTGTGATAAGTGAATAGCTTATTTTCTGCTAAATCCATAAAAAAGCTCCAACCCGACATTTTGAAATAACATATAAAGAGACTTTCCTTGGGTACTAAGTTACCAGTAGCACATAATATATTTTCTCTAGAAGTATAGTTAAATGAAACAATTTATATTTTAATAACAAACTGCAACAAGTTGCTTGATGTGTAGGTACTGATTTCATACAATTACTAGAGTAGAGCGTCAAGCTTTATACCAAAATGAAAGAAAGGGGTAATATTTCTCAAATTTTATAATTAACGGTATTGCCATGCCCCGTTAAAAGTTGCATTAAAGTAACTGATATTACTAAATTTATATGTAACATTCGCAGCAGTCGTTTTATAACAAAATCAAAACATTTATTTGTTGCTGTAAAAACCTTTCAAATGCATAAATAGTTAACCACCTTTCCTTGTACGACCGACGAGACACGAAGTGAACAACTTCCCAGAGGGAATTAAGGATGCATGAAAAGTCCCAGGACTTAAATTATATCTATTCAAAGGCGACAACCACTAACTTGTCGAGTTATATCTCACTATTTCGAAATACGCTTCGAACCTATGCAGCTTGGCTTAAAACTTTCATCGCTGAGCAGTGAAGAAGCCAACTAATTTAAACTAAATTAGGACCCATGGAAATGCTTAGAGTCTCTTGATATCACATTCACTTAATATGGAATTGAAAACTAATATGGCCTACACACAAGTAACATGTGAGCAAATGAAGACGAAATCAAGCTTGGCTTTGAAATATTTGTTGTATGAATAATATGTTTGTGGCACTGTAAGTCTATGACTAATTCGAGGTTAGCAGGTTAGGTTTTGCGTCAGTTTTGACACAGACTGCGGCAAAACATAACCTGGTAACCTCGAATTTGACATAGACTTACAGTGTCACCAACATATTATTCATACAACAAATATTTCAAAGCCAAGCTTGATTTCATTTTCGTTTGCTCACATGTTAAATTGGGTACTATACTAAATCTCTAATGAGAATCTAGTAGGTGGCGCTCTAAAATGAGCTGGACAAATTACTTAAAAAAATTTATTAATCACTAATTACCTCCCGACGAAGTAATTAATTAAATTACCAGAGATTTCAACTCGCAAGAAATGCTAGTTCTAATACCAATTAATTGGTAATTGTAATAGTACAACATAAATTATTTTCAATTGAAATTGGTGTTATACTTAGTAGAACTTACGAAGCCGTGTAGCGCAGTTGGGTAGGCGTTAGGCTTGCATTAAGCAAGTCCTCGGTTCGAATCCCGCGGTGGCCGGAATTTTTGCGCAGCCTTGGCGATTGGAATCGGGCTCGGTGAGACCATTCACAGTTGGCCACCAAATTAACTGTGCTCTACTTAGAACCACAGATCTAAGAGATAGAGTAACAAGATCAACACATCACCATGACACACACCTCACACAATGGTTGCTGCGCAAGCAGAAAAGGCGTGCTCCAACTTTGTATCCCGAATCCGGGGCAAGTTGAGCATTGTACCGCCAGATACAAGTGCATAAAGCACCACCCTCTACACCGCAAGGTAAATGAGGTTCTCGATTATACATATACATTTAGTAGAACTTTCTTCCAAGTTTCAACTATCATTAGTGTCGTGTTGGTTCGTAATCGTAATCTAATAATGCTTAATCTTTATGTTTTATTAACTTTAGTAACCTACATACTTTAATACTTTCAGAAGCTTTTTGATAATTAGGTCTTGTAGCTACTTGCACCGTTTAACAAAACCAAAAGTAGTTAGTTTGTATTGATGTATCATGTAAGTAAATAAATAAAGCCAAGGATAAAAATTATATATTATTTATATTATATTCATATGCAATATAAAGTAGGTATAATAAAATAAGTAAAAGTGCCAATAAAATTATACTCTGTTTGCCTTCATCAGCACCAGTTTTCAAATAATTCGTCCGCAGTCGCATTTTTTCTTTCTATAAATGTGGCAAACGAAAAATCTTTCAACTGGTGCTGAGGTTGGTAAATCTGTGTTGTATCTATAAAACAGGATTTTCATTATGGGATATTCATTTAGTATATTTAAATATGTCCTTTTGTCTTCCAAATAACGAAGTAATTCGAGTGCTGTTTTGCTTTTAAGGTCTATCTGTTTGTTTATAGTTGATGTAGACATGTAGACGGTTTATCAAAACCGAAAAAATGTTCGTATTCTGCGGAACTTGGATTGTCTGAATCTTCCTTTACATCTTAATTTATATATTCATTCTTGGAATATCCAACCACATTTGAGGCTGCCGTAATTAATATTGTTTGTATCTCTTCTAAACTATTATTGCTGCTTTCTGAACCCTCTACAAAAGTACTATGCCACTTAAGTTTTATAGACGGTATTGTTACATACGCTATTATTGCTGCTTTAGATTCTTCATTCACTGTAAAATAATTTACAAATCGTTTTAATAAACCTTGAATTATTTTATCTAAAACAATATTAGTATTCTTCAATTTAAGCTCGGCTTTTATTGTATTCAGTTTACTTTTTAAAGAAAGTAGGCTGGGTAATAAATAATAGAATAGCTATTTATGCAACAAGTGCTAAACGTCGACGTTTATGCGCGAGACATGAAAATTATGAAACGAAGCCGAAGGCTGAGTTTCATAACATGTCTCGCGCATAAACGACTTTTAGCACGCGTTGCATACAATATTTTATCTACGACCTTAATTTTACCGTTATTAATCCATAAATATCGATTTAAGAAAGGTTCGCATCTGCGACGCTTTTAATTTATGTCATAATGAATAGTAGCCTACGCCGCGGTGGCGATTGTTTGGCCACGCCCGTGCTGTCAAGGTGACTTACGAAATGTAATTATTGATACTCCACATATGACTGTATTCATTACATAACGCTTTAATTATTTCAAAAACGCTTTACCTGTAACGCAAGAAGCAACTAGAATAGCTTTACAACTTCACTTGCAGTTCGAAATTGTAGTTTTGAACCTCGCTTCACTTTTAGCACATGTGCTAAAAGTAAACAGCTGATTTCTTTAAACACGGTAAACTATAAAACGTCACTTTTAGTGAAACAAGCTAGCGCTAAAAGGCCTACTTTTAGTAGTGGTCGTAGATAAATATTTTTTTTCTCTCTGCGAAAAATATATAGTACTTGCAACTGGCTGCTTAACAACGCAATATTCTTCTAATTCTGATTCTGATTCTTTAAGGCCGCCCTGTATATCCAGCTTTTGAAAAATGTCCTTTAGTTTGCATTTTTGTGTAAGTCAACCTAAGTGTATTATGAGCATCAGCAGTAAGCTAAGAGTATGGCTGGTACATCTGATATTCTTTGGCAATCTTATACGAGGATATTTATTTCGATTATCTTCAATATTAAAATCTTCATCAGAAGTTGATTCCAAGTCATTGTCACTTTGTTTACTTCCGTCCTCTATCTCTGTTGGTAAATTTGCAGCAGTTACTCCAAACTCCCTGAACGTTTTAACATAATTACTATCATTTTCGGTAATAGTTGAAGTGACGTGGTTATCTATTATTCCGAATTGAACTAATATATCCTATTAACAATCCTATTTACTTGTTAATTTGATTATTAAAAGAAAACTAAAAGAACAAAAGAACGTATCTTGGCAACGTAAATGTAACGAAATCGACAGTATGATCAGTGGAGTACAATCTACTGAGGTATGACGGGGTTCTTAAAAACTATCAAAAAAGAAAATAGTGGTCTTAATACAGCTTTTATTACTACACCAAGCTGGGTTTGACACTACGAGACACTATTGATAGAGAATAGACCAGAATACATTGAAGAGGATGCTGTGACACAGAACACGAATACAGATGAGTGCATGGAAATATCAGAAGAAGAAATGGTACCAGCACTGGAATTGATGAGAAATGGAAGAGCAACGGGACCGGGATGCATTTCAGCTGAGCTACTTAGATACGGAGGACCTCACTTAACAACAGGGTTAGTAGCACATTTCAATAACTGTCTTCGGCAAAACAAAATTCCTGCTCAGTGGAAAGAGTCTGAGATAGTGTCTCTACACAACAATGGGTCCAAGAATGACTAATAACTATCGTGGGTTAAGTGTCAATAGCAGCTTCAGCAGAGTATTTGCAAGAATATTAACAACAAAATTACGAAATAACCTGGAGAGTAAAATAAATGATAAACAAAGCGGTTTTACACCAGGAATATCTTGTGTAGATAAGTTCTTACATATATTGCAGACCAATCAAGTTTGAATATTTTAATCACGTGAGTCAGTTTGACAAAGCAGATCACATTTGAAGTGAAAACGATCCTAGGGTGATTTTCAATCACCATGGAAGCTACCTAATAATTAAAGTTCAGTAGTATCCTGTGACAAGTTGGTGGCACTGTAAATCTAAGTCAAATTCGAGGTTAGCATCTGTGTCAAAACTGAAGCAAAACCAAACCTGATAACCTCGAATTTGACATATTATTATAATAAAGTGTCAAATTAATTTGTCAATGTCAAGGTGCTTCGGTAAAAATTATAAATTTATTTAAGAACTTATCTTCCCGAATTCACCGCGGCCAGTGATAAATTCTTATAATTTTGACAAATAATATCCCTCAAGTGCGTTACCTTTAAGAAATAACACTTGGCGTCGCCTCGGGTTATTTCTGGGCAACGCACTTTCGGGTTGTTATTTGTGAAAATTATTCCGGGTGATTATCACTGCCCTTGGTAAATTATAGATGACTAGCAGTCCAGTGAGACAAATGTCTCATTTAACGCGCCTTCAAACCTCGATCGGTTAGGCAACCACCCAGACCTGGAAGGTGTCAAAGTGGTTGCCTAACCGATCGAGGATTTAAGGCGCAGAGGGTCGCGGCCGAACCAGTTTTTATTTAATACGCGTTCTATTTGAAAAACGGTCTTTTTGTGATTTCTCGAAAACCGGAAGTGTCACGTGACTGAAATTCGGTTCCTGAGCTGACATGACCATTCCAAACATATAACTTTAATAACTTTTTTCTCTATCTCTTACGGTTTGGCTGCTGAAACAGCGTCCCGGACAAAACAGCGTCCCGGACAAAACAGCGTCCCAGACAGACACGTCTATTAGATAAAGGATAATATCTTTGTATTACAGCAGCAAACTGAGAAAGTAATAGCACAAGGTGAAAAAATTCATTTAGCTTTTATAGATCTACAAAAAGCTTATGACTCTATTCCTAGAAGCAAACTGTGGGAAGCCTTGAAAATAATGAATATCGATAAACCCATAATAAACATTGTAAAATAACTATATCGTAGTAATAAGACATTTGCAAGAAATAGAAGACAACTGACAGAACCATTTGCCCCTACCGAAGGATTGAGACAAGTATGCAATTTATTGCCTATCCTTTTCAACATATATCGAGAAGCTATGTTACGAAATTGGAAAAATGGGTAAAAAACATGGGTATACCCATTAGGGCTTGATTTTGCTGACGATCAGGTATTAATCGTGCAGGACTTATACGATCTAGATCATGTTAAAAAGACTCTCCGAAAGTTATTTGCAATGGGATCTTAACATAAATATTAACAAAACTGAATATTTAGTTATAAAGAGCGATGCTCGGTTTTAAGTGCTAACAAATGACAATGAAGAAATTCAAACAGTTGATAAATTAAAGTATCTGGGTGTACTATAAACAAAAAATGGAGTAGACCAGGATGTTATTAATACCCGTATAGAAAAGAGTCGGAAAGTGTTAGGTTGCCTTAACTCAATATGGTGGAATAAAAGCGTATCGCCAATGACGAAGAAACATAAATAGGAATATCAATGGTGGAATCTGTTCTTGTGTTACGGCTGCGAAACATGGACCATTAACAGCGAATATAAACGAAAATTACAAGCGGACGAAATGCATTACCTTAGAAGAAGTGCCGAGATATCAAGAATAGAACAAATAACAAATAAGAAGATACGACGCAGAATGGATGCCGAACTCAGCGTAACAGACAAGATCGACAGATGAAGCCACAAATGGTTAGGACGTTTATTAAGAATGAACGATCAGAGATCGCCAAAAAGAATTTTTGGATGGACTTCCCCTGAAAAAAAGAGGCCGACCCAGAGGATCCTGGAATGCGGAATAAGAAAATCAACGACTTCCTATCGCTTGCAAAAAGAAGCTACCCTTAATAGAGACGTTTGGCGTTCGAGTACCAGAAAGCCACGTATGGTAGTATAATACCGGATATATGTATATCTATGTATATATAAAAATCAATCGCTGTGTGTTAGTAATGCAAAACTCGAGAACGACTTGACCGATTTGGATGATTTTTTTGTTTTGTTCGTCTTACTCCCGAGGTGGTTTAGCAAAAAAGAAAATTCGGAAAAATCCAAAGGGAAAGCCGGAAAATTGGAGAATATCGAAAGTGTGTTTTTCTATACACTGTACGACTCTATTTGCAGTCATACTTTTATGATTCTGTGCTTAATGGTTTGAAGGGTTTTTCCCATCATGTCATAATCAAAAACAACGTTTGCCGGGTCAGCTAGTATGTAATATAATCCTCCAATATCTTCGCAACTTTATCATGAATGTGCCATCCGGAAAACCTTTTTTGACAATTCTTTGATCAAATACTCTTTGAGTACAATTCTTGGACCCCGTTACACTTATTGTAGCCTACTTTAGTCTCTTACGGACAAGTTTTGTTTGACAGTCGTTACTAAGTGTTTATTTTTTGTGCTTATTCTTCTGTAGTTGACGTGCGTGTTAACGAAAAAGTCCGTTAGAATATACTGTTTATTTACACGTATACTACATGATTTATACAACAATAATGAGTTATAGTGTAGAGTCCTTTGCCGGTGGGAGTCGCGTGGCTTCCTCCCGACGCCGATAAGCCCGGTGTATGGCGAATATCCTTGGGTCGGCCCGACGGTCGTAATTCACACGGCATTTAGTGGTGTCTTGCGTGCCTCAGCTGTGTGGAAGTAAAGCTACCAGACCAAGCTAGGCTACCAAAACACCAGCTGGAGTTGGCCAATGTAGTCAGGTTATAGCAACACCGACCAAGATGGCTGACTCTAGCTAGGCTAAAAAGCATCGACTGTGATTGCTGAGTCTAGCCAAGCTATAGAAACATCGCCTGTAACTGAATATTTGGCTTGCTTGTCGAACTAGATCCTCTCAGGGTCCTTGTAGTGGAGCAGCTTTAGCCGATGGCATTTACTGCTTGCGGGTTTTGCCTGTTTTGGTCGAAATTGTCAATGTTATTAAATGTTGTTTCTGCCAGTGCTCTTCCGTGGTCAGATATGGAGTCGATGATTAGGTCGTTGGCGATTGTTTCGTTCCGGACGTGCCATGGGGCTTCGGTTATTTTCCTCAGCGTAGCTGTCTGGGTGGACTCCAGTTGCTTACGATTGGTTGTGGAAACGTATGCCATCCAGGCTGGTGCAGTGTAGGTTAATATCGGCCTGATGTATTGTTTATAGGTGTTCTGGCGGAACTGGAGAGGAAGTCCCACATGGCATGTTAGCACCGGGTACAGCATCGCTCTTGCCTGGCATGCCTTAGTGATTACGTCCTCAACGTGCTTCGCGAACTTGAGCTGGCGATCTATGGTTATGCCCAGATACTTAACAGAGCTGCTCCATGGTACGTTTTGTTGCTGTATATGTACAGTTGCGATTCTTGCGGTTTGCCTTCTCGTGAAGGCGATGGCTTCAGTTTTCGCTGGATTGACTTTGAGTAGCTATCTTCCGTAATAATCAGGGTGTTGGTCCAGCTAATGTTGCATTTTTCTGACCGAAGCCGCTGGATCTCTGGATTTGCTGTCAAACATGACATCGCCTGCGTATACTGCACATTTGACGTCATCTTTACATGGCAGGTCTTTTATGTAGGCGTTGAAAAGCACGAGTGATAGGCATCCTCCCTGTGGGACTCCTGCCTCGGCTGGCGTGGGTTGGGAGGTCTTGTTTTACACTCTTACGACAAACGTTCTGCCCGTAAGGTAGCTGTGGATTATTTGTATGTATAACCCTGGGAGGTTCTGCGTCTCAGCTAGTTTGACGAGAAGCCCCTGCACCCATACTTTATCATCGCCTTTTCTTGGTCCAGAAAGACGGCGACGGTCGTTTCACCACGGTTGTAGTTCTCCTCGATGTCGTAGACTACTTTTAGGAGTTGTAGCGTCGTTGAATGCTCCGCTCGAAAGCCGAATTGCTCCGGGTGGAACTGCAGGTGGAGGATCCTTTTAAAGAGGATCCTTTCAAAAATCTTTGCCAGGGCTGGCAGCAGCGATATCGGCCTGTAGTTATTCGGGTCCGTTCGTCGCTTTCCTGGTTTGGGCAATATGATGATTATCGCACGTTTCCATGGTGTAGGAAAGTGCCGGTAGGTGATCATCCCGTTGCAGAGCCGAGTCTTCTTAGGGATGTTTTGCAGTGCTGCGTACGATATGCCGTCAATGCCCGCAGCTTTGACGTAGGATTTTATCCCTGACTTCATTCGGTGCAATAAACGGGATGTTCCTCCGGATTAGCTGCTAGAAGTCTGTCCAGTTGAAGGTTGACCTGGCGGGTATGATGTTGATGTGCGTCGTCATTTGGTGTAAAATTGCGTCTGAGTGTTGATGCTAAGATATCAGCCTGCTCCTGGAGGTCGTACACGGGCCCGTTTGGACCTTGGTGCGGGCACGGGGGGGCCCTGATGTCAAAACTGACGCAAAACCTAACCTGCTAACCTCAAATTTGACATAGACTTACAGTGCCACCAACATAAATAGTGCCAAGCGCATGACAGGCCGGCCTAAATCTATTGTCCGCCATTGTACTACTGTGTGTATATATACTTGCTTCCGAATCTTCATCGACATCAGTTCTCATGCTTTGAAAACCAATATATGAAGTTGTTAACCATTAAACATAAAAATGCGATCGGGAAGTAAACCATAGGGTGCATTCACAAATTACATATTGAAGAATCGTTCTTTTCTGTAGATATAGTAGCTATTTACGACATTAGCCCGGTAGCTAAGTATTTATGGCCGAGCTAGTCGTCAAGTCTGACAAAGCGAGGCACGTGATTTAGTAAGGTTATAAATGCGAATTCCGGCCGTGTACCATATAAATTTCTGTTGTATACTGAAGAAGCATAAGGACCATATTGATTCCTACGGAATTATCCTAAATTAATTACTGTCAAAATTCTGTAACTCATATTATACGTTTGGTAGTACTAAAGAGTATTGTTGGTGGACCGTCAGTTTATGTCAAGTTCGAGGTTAGGTTTTGCGTCTCTGTCAAATAATAAACAAAGCCTAACCTGCTCATAGTTATACCGTCGAGACGAGAAGATTGTATATCTTGTCTGGTCTCGTCTCATTTCGAAATTCGATTTCAATATATATGAGCGAAATTAATCAAATTCTCGAATATTCAATACGAGATTAACTAAAATTCTCGACCTCGACAGTTTTTCAATGGTTTTGGTAAAACTCACATAATAACCAAATAGAACAGTTATTTCAATTTTTTATAGATCTTTCATAAACGTTACCTTAAAATAACCGCAGTCTCTGTTCGGTATGCACAGCCCATATTTAAAATTCCAGAATCGAAGTTCTCGAGTTCGATATCGAGAATTTTCGAGTTCGAGATCGAGAATTAACTTTTGAGAATTTTTTAGATCGAAATCGAGAATTGTTAAATATCGTGTTGTCTGCTCGGACTGACACCGTCACCAGTACTGCCAAACGTATAGCACGAATCACAGGCGTAGTTAAGTGCTAGCAGCCTAGGCCATAAAAAGGTGCCTACCGGACTCGTTCCTAAGCTGGTAGATAGTTGCTACTTGCTACTAGACCAATATACGAAAAAATAAATAAAAGCAGATGATTTTAAAAGTAATAGGCAGCCTTCACTGTGACATCGACGCCAAATACGAAAAAAAATTACCTGCCTGGATGTGAGTGCAAGTAAGAGTTACCAACACACCCAAGTACGGATTGAAAAGAGAAATTAATACATTATTATGCTTGAAAAGACTTTCCACAAGCTTCCTTGCTTCAGTAAGTTTGTTTATTAATTAGCGCTATTTTGCTACTGATATTTACTTTATTACGCATGACCTATTTTGGACCGAATCATTCAAAAATTTGTACCGTGTTTTTACTTCCTTTATCTAAAAGAAGAAAGAAGTATTGTAATCTCGAAAAAATTACCTTCCGATATTTTTTGATATATTTACGTTTCAGTGTCCCTAGATGACGAAAACAGATTTTGTCAATTCGGTCCGTCTGTCTGCATGTTGGCGGTATAACTCAAAAACTATTTGTTGGAAGAAAACAGTATTTGTCATTTAGCTTATATGTCTATTTGGTATGAAACCGAGAAAATATATACTGGGTGAGCACCTTAAAAAATTAAATTTGGTTTATTTGTGCGTTAACTGAAAAATGGACAAAAATTTGCACATAGGTCAGGCTTATACTTGACGAAAATGGGGTCGAACCGATACAGGGTAATGTAGTAATAAGTAAACAGTTTGAACAATAACTTCGTTCTGTTAAATACAGCCGCGCTTCGCAAAGCCAGAAGAGGTTCCAGGAGGCGACCGGATTTAAATTCGCGTTTGTAGGCGCTGTAGTTCAAATCCCATTGCTAGTAATTTATTTTTGTTTGGAATTGATTTAATTCGCATTGCCAAGTGTGTTTTTATTGTTTCAGTGTTAGTTTACCCCTATTTTCCTTTAATTTTTAAAATAGTTTAGTTTCACAATGTCTACTTGCGAGTGAAGTTCTGACTAAAGCCCTTTAAAGATTTGTTATTTATGGTGTAGTTCTACACTGCCGTCCAGATGAAGAAAGATTATTTGTCTAAGTATTGAGTAAAGTACAAGAAATGAAAATAGACAAAGCTAATCCCTATAGAGGTGAATTATTGTTTGGTGCGGTTGCTTAAAATTTAATGTAAATGTCCTATACAGACACTTAAACAATGCGATAGCGAATGTGACTGAACCAGGTAACCCAATCAGTTGGTATCAAATGTACCAACAATTTAACCCACAGTGTCAACCAGTACAGAATAATCCAGCTATTTCTAATTCAGTCATGCAATCTATATCAAGTCATCAATTACCCACAAATTATTTTATTACAACTGTGGAGAGCAACCGACACTTACGTACATAATTCATCATTTGTAGAAAATAACAAGCAAAGCTTCAATAGAATAACATACACAAGTAAAGAGAAAGAATGCGGAGAAACCACCAGCAAAAACGACTGACCAGTACCAAGAAATATAATAAGGAAACATGTAAACCGGAAAATATGTATCTAATCTAACCAGAGCAGACAATTTAATTTGCAAACCTAGAAAGAGCCAAAAAGAACATCACCCCTAGTCCGCAAATACTTTACTCCACCTGAACCTTGGGAAAAAGTGACAATCAAAAAGCTGATCCATTTGCAGAACACTTTTTATGACAATGACCAAGATCAAGAAGTAGAACAAGAATTAACTGCAGCCGTTCATGAGTAGCAACGCATTAAAGTAATATTTTTCAAAGAAATCAAATAAGAAATGAAGAGACTTAATCCAGCAACATCGCCACGATTATATTCCAGCTGCATGCTTAAAGAACTACCGAAAGAGGGTCTGAGGTTACGTATGCATTTACTCAATGCGTTAATATGACTAGGCTACTGGCTCAAATGATTATGATCTCTAAATCTGGCAAAGATGCAACTAATGTCACATCCTATCGTCGAATAACCTTGCAATCGCCAATATTAAAGTTGCTCGAAAAACTTATTTTCAAACGAATGTGTACAGACATCAATAAACAGGACTGCTGTCATCCAGTCCTGTTCCATCAGTTCGAATTTAGGCAGTCACACTCCACAATTCAACAATGCCATAAAATCGCAGACGTAATCAACAAACCCATGGAGAAACAGCAGTACTGCACCGTCGTATTCTTAGGCGCAAGTCAGGCTTGGATAACGCCAGGCCTACAAATTCAGAACTTCAATCTAATGGAATCATACCTGAATTAACCCTAGTACCGCATCATACAATCTTCAAAACCATCTAGAAATACTTGACACTTAGCTGAATAAAATAAAAGATAAAAGTAAATGGTTCCAAATCATCTCACATAATATTTATCCTTAGAAAAAACGCCGTCTTACAGTCGGTGATCTCAAGCAATAGATGATACCATAGGTAGACGTAGTAAAATACCTTAGTTCCACTTACATAGCAAACTTAACTGGAAGGAAAACAAACAAAACGAGAAAAAAGAAAAAACAAATTGATTTAAAAGTTAAATATCAAAAAATAATATTGGCTCATTGGACTTAAATCAAAATTATCAAGTCATAACAAACTGCTCATATATAAAACAGTCGTTAAACCTATCTGGACCTACGGAGAAGAACTCTGGACTTGTGCAATTAAGTCTCACATTGCCATTCTGCAGCGTGCAATCAAAAATTCTCCGTGACATAACAAATGCACCCTGGTACGTATCTAATCATACACATACAGAATTGAATATATCCTACATAAGAGAAGTCATTTAGGATAGATTTCGCAAGCACCATAGAAAACTCGAACATGCTACCGGAACAGCTAGAATCGTGTGTTAAAAAACTCATTTAATCTGTGGGTAAATGTCATATTGCATTTTGTTTATGAAAACATTTGACACTGTGACAGGTAAAAGTTTACACTGCATTAAGTTTACTTGTGTCAAGCAAAAAGGAAAATAGGATAGCATTTACACAACAACGAGTGTATTAATGTTAACAGTCAATAAAAATTGTTTTTATTAAGTGTTTTGTATATTTTTAGGAAAATAGTTTAAGTTCAAGATGTAATTTAGTTCTCTCTTACGTATGGTAGTTCATTTGCTTCAATGGATAGGTATGTATCAAGTTGTGGAAAACTTCATTTTTTTAAACCCACGGTATAATCAGTGACCAACCGAAGACCAAAGAGATATTGGTCATCAGATTTAAATGGAAACTAAGGTAAGTTCATTGGATCTTTACCTCTCCACGTCATCAGATAAAGAATCTACAAACTTGCATAAGTTAACACATTAGCTTAATAGCTATTTAAGTCACAAGGAATGTAAGGGCCTATTAACATTTGAGGTAGGCAAGTACAAGCCAAGACGAAGTCGCGGCTTGTTGCCTGCCGAAAATGTTAATAGGCGTTACATTCCGAGTTATCTTATTATATTTTTCCCGCTGCTTATCGAAATTTTCCTAGATTTTTGAAAAAATGGTTTGGTTTGTCACCTGTCATCAGGATTAATTTTCGTGAGTCGTGTTACCTATGAGTGTCACATGTCACATCAACACTTGCGATTTATAAACAAAGCGTCTCAATCTGCATCTTGCTTTGCTAATTTTATTATCCTAGGAACTTAATAAAAGTATTAAGTTCCGTTGTCAAGAAAAAGCAGCAAACAAATATAATCACCGACTTACACGTTTTGTTACTAAGGCTGTATCACTGACTTACATGATCAGTAGCGGGGAAAGGTTATTTTGTATCTACAGAGTCACAGAAACTAGATTGAGTCTCAAGGTAGGTCATGAAAGGCGCTGTGATCATATTTGATGAATTGGCAATATGTGGAAAGTTGTCAAGTTTGGTTACATTTTAAATGACAACTAATCAGTAACGGTGGGTAGAGGGATTTCGTTTGCGCAGTGACTAACGTCATATGACAGATTCTTTGTGTTTTAAAGTGTGAAAATTGCTGTTGCTGGGATAGAAGGTTTAGCAGAGCCTGGTTATTTAAATTAAAATCATTATTTCTGCAATCCTTTTAACATTCAAGAACTGATAATACACCATACCGTAATGTTGTACGCCTCTGATTTATTGTGTCATTTAGCTTAAATAAGGTTAACAATTTAATGTCAATATGATAGATGTAAAAATGTTACCAATACGAAACTTAGAAATTACTAGATTCTAACATTAGTTCCGATGTACACCGCGTCTCAATCTAGATACTGTAACCTGTAACTGCTAATAAAAATTGTATTAAAAAAGTTTTAAAAATGGTAACGACAACCAAGTAGTTATACAAACAGCAAGTGGCTTTCAGATACATTTGTTGACTATTCTTCATACAATAGTGTCATTAGAGTTTTTAGATTTCCATTCATTATATTACTATTAATCGCCGTCAGAATATTTATTTACTTAATTTTGAAGAATTTTAAAATTAATTTCAACATAAAATTATTTTCTAATTTCCTTTGACCTGGAAATCAGTATCGCATTTCATAATGCACAATGCGAATATAAATGTGACAGCTTAGGCTCTACATGTAAACACAATCAGCAGCCTGATTGATCTGACTGACTTGTTTTGCATATTGTAATTTTATTTTCCCTTGGGCGTTCATAGCGATGGAATAATTGATTTATTCTAGAATAAATAAATCCCATTTTGTTGGCACTTTAATTACATATATTCAACATCGTAACGAGCAATGAGTTCATTTGGGCAGATCCCCAAAACTCGAAAATTGTCGTTCTTCACAAACTTTCAGTTTACAATTTTATCACAGATCTATATTAAAACAAGCAGAAGCCACATCTAATTCGAGGAATTTCAAAAAAACTCATTCTTTCCGTAATTCCCAAGCCAAGCCAGCTCGTGCGTAGAACGAGCCCTTATACAGCTTTACAGTAAGTTACCTCATTAATCGATTTGGTAGGCAGCTTAAGAGTTTTTAAAACTTGCCTCCATGCAAATCTCTTTTCAAACCACATTTACCGACGTCGAGATTTAGTACAATGCAAAATTAATTACTGACAATACTAAAAGGTCGTCCAACTGGACGTCAATAACATGCGGGAATATATTTTTTCTACGATAGTGTCTAAAATTGCCTTTTAGTTGTCAGTTTTAAGTTTATAAAAGGACTGTTAATAACATGTTTTCATTAGTTTACGTCGTCTAGTACCGTGTTTAAAATATTTTATTAGGCACGTTGTCAGTAGCAACGTGTTTTAAAATTTTGAAAAACAAGCAAAATTACGACCGGTTGCTGGTAATCCTTATTTACATTGATTTTTTTTTATATTTACTATGTGTTTTAGATTCTATCGTAGATATTGCACGATACACATGCGTAAAGCATCTTCAGTCACAGGCGGGGCTTAAAACGCTCGCTCAGTCGCGTTTTAACTCTACCCCACTCGTGCCTAAAGAGTAGCTTTACGCACTTGTATCCTTTATCTAACAGACTTGTCTGTCCGGGGCGCTGTTTCAGTAGCCAAACCGTAAGAGATAGAGAAAAAAGTTATTAAAGTTATATGTTTGGAACGGTCACGTCAGGTCAGGAACCGAATTTTAGTCTCTAACACTAATTATTATCTTAATTATCCTAATCCTAACTTTGTAGGTTAGATTCTAGGCAAATTTTATCAAGGCGAATGCGACTGGTAGTTTGCTACCAACAATGACGTAATATACGTACGTGTGGTGAATACGCGTTCTATTTGCAAAACGGTCTTTTTTGTTTTATTAAATGAGACATTTGTCTCACTGGACTGCTAGTCGTAAATTACTAATTCAACAATACTGAATTTTATATCTTTCACCAAGAACTGCGTTTGGTTTGATCCACATTTTCGTAAGCGTGTATTTTACAAAAAGTACACTGAAATACAGCTTTGCCTAAAATTATAAGAAACCAGACTCGTCCTGCTTGATAGCGATTGATAACAATAAAATTACATAATTGTATTGTGTAAGAACTAATTCTAACATAAAATTTTCTAAGTTAACTTAATTATTGTACATAAATAATAACTTTTTTTTACTATATTTTAGCGCTCTCTATAAGCAGTACTCATGTACTTTACATAATTTTTGAAATATTTTGCATAGTATTGATTTTTTGTTTAACTTTCTCTCAACTAGCATTAAATGACTTATAAACCACGGAGAAACATGTTTTCTAAATTGAAGAGAGATGAGTATGTCATAATTAACTCTACAAAAATTGATATTTATCACCACTGGTCTGTTTACAGTTCCCTTTCATAATACTTTTATTATAGTAAACTGGACCGCAGTATTTATATTTGTAAATACTTTTTTTATTTAAATACTTTGTAATATTTAAATACTATGTATTTAAATACTTTTTAATAGACGGTATTTGTATTTCTAGGTGCAAATACTTTGCAAAGTATTTAGTATTATTATATTATATACTTTGAGAGAGTATTTAAATACCTTGAGAGTATTTAAATACTTTCAGAGTATTTAGCTACTTTTTATTTCTTCTTCAAATGTATTTCTAACTAGTAAATACTTTTTGCATAGTTTTAACGTTTATCAAAATCCCAAGATTTTACTTGAAACGTGAACACTTGTAGTGCTTCAGGTAAACAGCCACTCGTGCTAGAGCGAGACAGAAGCCACCAGGCAATTGTGGTTCTGAGCAAGATGCATAAAAAGCCGGTTTGATGGGGTGACGGAGATGGTGGACCCCTGCCATTCGATTATTTCGATATTTCATGTTTTGGCAGCGCGGAACAAATAGTGGTGTTTCCTCTGTACCTGTGTCGTGATTTGCGGTAAAAATAAATTACCATTACAGTAAGTATAGCTATATTTAAGAGTACGATTAGTAGTTCATATTCAATATATGCAATTTTATTAATAAAATATTTTATGGATTTTAAGATTGTCTTTGCCGAAATATCTATAAAACACCTGAAAACAATATATTGTTTCTTTTGGAGTTTTTAATAATTCATGTACAATAGTTTAAGCTATGTCATCTTTATTATTTGGCTTCATATTCGAATAAAAGGAAATTTAGAATGTTAAATTTAATTTTGAAAAATTGTTTAACTGGTATACACATGTGTTACTATTTAAATATTTCGTAAGTCTTTTTACATTTTAGGGATATCTAAATACTTAAGAAGTATTTTAAATATTTTTAAAATATTTAAATACTTTTAAAGTATTTAAATACATTTAGAAAAGTATTTAAGTATTAAAAGTATTTAAATACTATAGGTATTTATTATTTAACTACTTTTGCTCAAAAAAGTATTTAATATTTAAATACATTCAATTTTCAAAAAGTATTTAGTATTTAAATACTTTTTAAAAGTATTTTGCCCAGCTTTGCTGGACGGTTAGCTAGATGTGCAGGGTGTAGACCTGTAAACCCCTTAAAATAACCGTGCCATTTCACTCCAAAATCGCAGGTATTGAATTACCAGGGCTAAACTTAAGCGACGTACGAAATAAATACATATATTGTTTTGTACCTGTCAAATGTAGCTTTTCGCTCTTATTGTAGAATTAAAGAATTTTTAATTGATATAAGAAGATAATAAAGCTATACAAATACAGCAAATTGTTACGTGTAGAATACGTCTATTTAGGTTTACAAGTCAATGAACGCGGATTGGTAAAATTTTGGGCCTATGGCGCGGTGTCGCGACAAAAGGAGGGGAAATTTGGACGCGCCATAATTTCATAAGTTCTATATAGATAAATGAGACATCAGTCAACTTCCAGAAAATTAAAATCTTTCCTTCGCAAGCTTAGGACGGGCAGCGTAAAGCTGGCGTGTTTCCAAGTTTTTTTTGTGATTTTATTTTCATATTTTTTTTTAATTTTATTTTTTTTATTTTTTGTTTTTATGTTATTAATAATTTATTTGAAATTTAAATTTGTAATTGGATATGGTGAGCAAGGCCTCTCAAATATTCTAAAATTGGCCTGTTAGCGAAATCTGCAACAATAACTTTTATCCTGTTTGCTGTGTCTATATATTTTTTACGGGGAGGCACATTTCCCAAGATGTATGGTTCTGTATTTGAACACAATACAAGTTTTTAGTTTTCTAGATGTTGATTGAAACCCCATTTATCTATATAGAACTTTCAAATTGCAGAGCGTCTTTTTGTCCCGCGTCCAAATTTCCGCGTCCTTTTCTCGTATATTCCTATGGCGCATATTTGAAACTTCGCGCGCACCCTTCCTTGTCTCGATTTTTTATCTGTACGCGATGTGATAGAATGGCCTTCTGAATTTTCATTTTCTCTTTTGTTTTGTGCTTAAGAAATATTCCTCTTGCGTTAATTTTGGCGGTGCATGTTAGTTAGCGAGCTGTTTGAATTCGTTTGCACGTGGGCCATACCTGGTATAAGTTTATTTAAACGTTCATCATAGCGCGTGTTTAGACCTTTGTAGTACCTTGGGCACTGTTTTAGCTTCTAAAGCGAACCCCAAATTCATCAGCTGCTAGCGTGCGATACAGATTGACGTACACATAGCGTTCTTGACCCACAATTAAAGCAACGGTTTCCAGTCCCTCTCATTGGGATGCGATCCTGCAGGTGCTGGCAATTCTGCAGCATCCTAATGTTAAGCCCTCTGCTGAAGCATTCTGGTGTCAAGCCTTCTTATTTGGTTGCCTTGGCCTCGTCTTTCTCATACTACCGTGCTGTACGTTTGATGGCCTAGCTAATTGATGTCTGGGAACTCAACGAATGAATTGATGCAATATTGTGTTGTTTTCCATTTTAACACTATTTGAATTTTAGTAGAGTAGTGTGGGCTTGAGCGAAGCCCATCAGGTGTTCCCCGACATTTTCTGCGCCTATTTAGTAGTGTCGTAATTTGATTATGCTGCACTGTGTTGCATGCAGGTCCTGCTTGGGTTCCGTCAGAACTTCGTGGGTTTTACGTTTGCTATCAAACTCTTGCCGTCAGTTGTAATTTTCGTAACGATCTCAATGGGTATCCTTCAGGGCCCATTTGACTGCTTAAACTAATACAGTCAATAATTTTTATCGCCGGAGTGTATTGTCTCCGGACCACTTTTAATTTCTTTGTTGGTTCTAATTAACGTAGCCTGTCATTATACATTTTAGAATATTATAAATGTAATCTTGCTAGTTATAATATTCGCGTTTATGTGTTTTGAGGTGTACCTGATATTTAGGTATATTTATTGAATAATCCTATATACACTGTGCTGGCGTTGTATGCAATTTAATATCTGTGATTATTATACATTGCTATTACTTCATCGTGTTGCTTATGTTACTGCTACCTAGTATTGTGTGCTTTCTTTCAGAATATTTGCTACTTTTGAGTTTACGAATACCTTTTGAGACCTGGATACACTTGTCATAATTCAAAAATTCGTTGGTGCGCGTCATTTCTATCTAATTAACTTCAGTAGATTATAAGGAACTGAGCGCCGTCTTCACTGAGGTAGCCCGGCCGGCAATTGTAACCAATTGGCTTAGGAATCTTGGTATTGAAATGATAAAAACACGGTTTTATAAGGATAAGCTAAAATCTCTAAAATTTTATAGCGGAGTATAATTTTCCATTATGAACAACTTCTCTTAATTTTCTTAATGACATTTTTCAAAAAAAAAAATATAGTAGCCGCTTTTATTTAAGAAAATTCAAAATATATGGAAATGTGTTTTAAAGCAAATAGAACTGAATTTCAAATTTGTAGTTTGATGTATATTTTTTTACCCTCAATCGGGGGACATCCTGTAGATAGGTGTACAGAGTATTCCGGAACAAATTTGTCAAAGTTTAGGGACATGCCTCTTGAGTAATATACATTTAAAAAATGTTATATCAACGTAAGGCGATTATAGAGCGCAACTGAGTTATGGAGCGTACCCTAGAACAACATATTAAACTTTAAGGATATATTTGTAAAGCACTTGAACAATTATTGTAGCTTATTTAGCTACTCCGTCTTCTAACGTTTCGATATTGTTTTCGTCGTTGTTAAAAATTTTAAAGGCAGTCCTACATATGTTATCCAAAAATGTGTAAAAATACATATTGCAAAATATACTTTTCTTATTTGTTATGAACATGCTCTAAGGATGTGGAAATTACGGTTACTCAAAATATATTGACTACTTACTCTGCAAATAAATTTTTTAAGGGTGAGGTGCCAACTTTGCGACTTGTTAGGACATTCTACAATTGCAGGATATTTGCGTTGAAAGCATTTCTACATCGGAAATTTTTACAAAATTTCATATTTCTGAGAATATGTTTGTAGTTTTTGAATCCCTAATCGTTTTTTAACACTATTCAAAAACTGGTGATTCACGGCATTCTCTAATTTCTAATTTCGAAATAAATTAGACAACATAAAATCATTAACTATATAATACTAGTATCAGGTAATTATTTGATCTCAATACTATGGATTCCAAATGCTCACGTTCTAGTAATAGGTACATCTTTCCTTAGATGTTTTTGTCTGTATGTTAAGCAATATTATAATAACTTATTGTCATTTACATTAGTTTATCTAAGCATGCGATATATTTATTGATTAATTAGTAGACAATCTTCACTACATCATATTTTATATATTTACATAAAAAGATATGCCCATGTCTGCTTTACATACTTCAATCTGCGTTTATTCCATAGATGTGGCTCGTTAACTTCTAATGAAATTCAACCCACTTCAACATCACGTACTTATCAAGTATATTCATTCACACAGCAATTTGTAATGCATCAAAGCTTGCTGACAATTTACATTGGAAATCGAGCCATCATTTGAGACGCTCTTGGCGTTGCGTAGCAACGCATTACTATAACAATGCAGAGGCTGGGTAGAATCTAATCAATAGGATCAACTATCATTTGACTAATAATAGTATATTACGTAACAAGAGTTACAAGCATATCATAATTATCATAACAAATAAATGGTCTATATGGCCTATATGCAGGGTAGACTAGTAATGTAACATATCAGTTACTACGTACAACAACAACAAGAGATACATTAGTATAGTCAAAAAGAGGAATAATTATAAAAGTTATTACCCATTTCGTTAAACAAAAAGAAATGTCTCAAGCGTTCCTCTCTGCACCGCTTCGTACAAACAACAGGTGTAAAAATATACGTAACTATAGTAACGAAAACTCAAAACCATTGTGGTTGCAAACATAAAAATGTATTAAGTCCCTAATTGTTGCGGTGCCTACGAACACGCTTACGCAGTTTGTGAGTTTGATCGTTTACAGTAGTGATCATAGAAAATAGTATATTAAGTAGGTAACAAGAGTTGTAAGAATACACACGAGTAGAACAAACTTAACTACCCAACACTGTCATCTCCATTTTGATACATACCTAAGAACATGACAATCTGGTAAATTGTTGAGCGCCACCTGCTGATACTAGTCTGGGGGGAAAGCGGAAAGCTCTCCAAAGCAGGAACCAGAAGGGTATTAACCGAGCGATGTGAGAAAGATGGGTAGATGCGAATGCAACAAACAGGTGCCCATACAATCTGAAGTAATTCGAGGCGAAGTGTCGCACGAAGTGTCAAGAGGTGTGGTACGTCAAAGGCACTGCGCGAATAGTCCAGTAGTCCAGCTTTGTTAAGCCGAAAATGTCGAAACGGTAACGTGGCCGGAATTCGAAATTGTGTACACAGCTGCTAGCTTCAGTACTAATAACGTCCTTTCTTCGACGCGTTTATTCTCTGATTGGTGTAAAGATGGAATGTTGCCCTTATGTGTTGGTCGCAATGCCTAATGGCCGAGATGGAAACCTCCAAACAGCTTGAGTACGATAATATTGGAAGTGAAAGGCGCCATAGCATGCCGACTTAATGATAAAGTTATTTTCGATTCCCGAGATAAAGGTATTTCTATGCCACCATTTTATCATACAAGTCATTTCCATAGTTACAAATAAGACCAATAGATTAGAGCGTGTATTTTACGAGTTAACATAGGAATTATTACTTGTAAAAAAGACAATTTACAGTTATGCTAATGTATACCACTGAAGAAAAGATACAACATACAAGTTGTTCCTACGTATCTAATTTTTAGTTGCATACCTACATTCCGGTAACAAAATTAAAGTTTCTTATTAGCAAGTACCGAATTCAAATTCGTATGTTAACTTGTAAAATAAACGCTCTAATCAATTGGTTTCATTGGTAACTATGGAAGTGACCTGTATGATTAAATGCTGGCATAGAAACGAAACTGCTATGTTAACCATTAAAATAAATCCACTGTAGTGTTAGGGCACGGAAAATTACTAAAAATATAATATAATTGTCTATCTTTTACATTTGCAACTCACTTTTACCCACAGTACTGGGTAATTTACTAGATTACCAACAAACTTTGTCAGATGAAAGTTGATGTAATTTTAAGATAAAAAATTTATATAAACCAGTGTCCAAAAATTCATTGATTTCGATACACTACAGTACAGTATATACACAGTAGACATGGCAAAAACCCCTTAAAATGTGATGTTATCAAGCGCTACACTTAACCAGTGTTAAGCCACTGAGTAACAACGGGAACAGCCAAAGAAGGGGTAGGCATAATTACAAGAAGGGAAATAGAGACGTTGGTAACCAACTGGAAAGCGATAAGTTCAATAATTACAACCATGGACCTACAACATGAAGAAACAATGACAATAATATAGATATATGCCCCAACAGAAGGATCAACGGCAGATGAGGAAAAAATATTTTATGAAGAATTAAACAAAGAGGTGGAAGAAGGGAGACAAAGAAGTAAGCACATAATGGTCTTAGGAGATTGGAACGCTCGAATGGGAAAAGGAGAAGATGGGTTTGGAATGATCGGGAAACATACTGTAGAAGAGAATCTCAGCAGCAATGGGGAGAGAATAATAGAAATGTGCATAGACAACCAACTACTTATATGAAACACGTTCTTCAACCATAAGAGGATACACACATACACCTTCGTGAAAGAAACAAGACGTGTGAAAAGCGTGATAGTCTCTATACCATACAGCTAACTGCCAGATACGCAATAATGGATGTAAAAGTAATTAAGGGAGCAGAATTAACAACAGACCACACACTTTTGATGGAAGACACCAGATTCAGAATGCCGAAAAAAGAGACACAAGAGAAGTATGAACAAATTAAAACTAAAGAACTAGATATAGAACAAAACAGACTAAAACATAGAAAAGCCTCCAAGACAGGCTAACAGCACAAGAGCAGCAAGAAGGAGAATATGGAAATATATGCAACATAGATGAAAGATGGAATAGAATCAAAATGACTATACTAGAAGCGACCAAAGATGCCTGTGGAATGAAAAGGAAGAAAGAAGGACAAAAAAGGAAAAAATGGTGGAATGAAACAGTAAAAGAAAAAGTAAAGTTAAAGAAACAATCGTGGAAAAACTACCTGAGTGAAAGAACCGAAGAAAACAAAGAAAGGTACAAAAAAGCAAATACAAGATCATGGGAAGATTTCGGCACAACCATCGAACAATCGTACGGGGAGAATCAAAAGAAGTTTTGGACAATTGTTAAAGGACTAACGAACAAGAAAGGAAAGCAAGTAAGAAGTATAAGAAACAAAAGTAAGAATAATAAGGTTGAAACAGAAATAGAAAACTTCCTCACACCATGGCGAACATACTTTCAAGATAAATATAGTGAGAGGAAGAACAGAGAAGAAAGAGATGAAGAAGGAAGACAAGGAAGGAACGAAGTCCAATAGAGAAAGGATCCAGAAGGAGATGAGGTAAAAAGAGAAGAGGTAGAAATAGCGTTAAAATCCCTGAAAAATGGAAAATTCCCAGGAATGGATGAGTTAACATCAGACATGCTGAAATATGGAGGAGATCGTAATAGACTGGATAACCAAGATCTGTAAGCAAGCATGGGATAGCGAAGTAATACCAAAGGAATGGGGAAAGAACCTTATAATACCAATACATAAGAAAGAAAACAACATGGAATGTGATAATTACAGAGCAATGTGCGTGACACGGTAGCCCTTAAAGTATTTACAAAAATACTAGAAAAGAAACTAAGAGACGAGATAGAAGATGAACTGCAACAAGAACAAGGAGCATACAGACTGGGCAAATAAACACAAGACTACATATTTACACTGCGAATGATAACAGAGTAGTATTAGAGAAGGGAAAAACATTACATCTAGAATTCCTTGACATGAAAGCGGCTTTCGACACAGTGCCAGGACACCACATATAGGGTATCTTAGAAGACATGAACGTTAGTATAAAACTTAGAAAGACAATCGAAAGCACATATAAGAATGTAGAAGACTGAATGGCAGATGCTCAAAGAATTTTAAAATGAAAAAAGGATACTGGAATTTGAAACCAATTTACCTGCAGAGCCTGGTATATGCAGATGACGTAGTACTAGTCGCCAATAGCAGAAGAGAATTACAAACAATATTAAACGAGTGGTTACAACAGATGGAGAACAAATGTCTAAAGAGTAATGAGGATAAAAGTAAAATTATGAGAGTATCAAAGATCCAAGAACAGCAAGCCACTAGAAGAAGTAGAATGTTACGAATATTTAGGCACAATAATATCAAATGACGGGAAAATAGATAAAGAGATACAAAATAGAATAAGCAAAACGAGTAAACTTTTCTACACATTTAACAACACGATCAATGGAAAGCGGAAAATAAGCACAAAGACGAAAATGCACTTATATAAATCAATACATACCAACACTCAACTATGGGTGGGAAAGCTGGATAATTATAGATCAACATAAATCAAAAGTAACGGCCTCAGAGATGAAATACCTACGCAAAGTACAAGGAAAATCGAGACGAGACCGAATCAGAAACCAGGTCATCAGAGAACAACTTGAACAGGAACCCCTGGTACTCACAATTGAAAATAAACAACTGAAGTGGCTAGGACACGTAGTAGAAACAGGCTTATGAAGCAAGAATAGAAGGAAGGCGACCGAGCGGAAGACCTAGAAAGACATGGGATGATACAATAACAGAAATAGCGCCAAGAAGAGGGAAGACACTAAGAGAAGTGGAAGAAATGGCTAGAAGCAGGAACAACTTTAGGAGATGGATAGATGGATAGAGACCCCAACGCTGTAATGGCAAAAAGGGAAAGAAGAAGAAGAAGAATTAGATGTACAGGTTTTTCAAAACTCGATGTGAAATTTTGAAAAATATTTAAAAAACTAAACAATAAAATTTTAGTGAAAGTCAAAGAAACATAGGTGTCTTCTGGCCTTGAAATTGTTCAGTTAGCTAAAACTAACCCACGCTAAAGAAAACTAACTGAAATCTTACTTAATTTCCGAAAAATAGCACTTTTTGGTTTTTGCTATTTTAAAAAAACGTCATTTTCTAAATAAGTAAAATCACTCGGTATATAGCATGATAGGAGCTAAATAGGTTTTTAGACAAGCACCAACTATTGTCGTAAAACGTTTTTTTGAAGAATCAAAAATAATACTTTTCTGTATGCGGTCACTGTATATTGACTATCTAGCAGTTAAATCTACAAAGGGTCAGTATTAGCACTAGACTACTTTCTTTATAAAGCTAATATGCCATACTCGTCTATAATAAATTTAAATGGTCAAAATTGCGATACCTATTAATTGATAACATTAAGGTATACTTCAAACTTCTTTGGAATACTTACTTAGCAAAGTGAATTAATAAACAAAGTATGTAATTATTACTGTAATTGAACAACTTACCGCTTCATTTTAAACATTTTTTTTTGTAAATACATTTTAAAAGTAAAGTAGAATATACTTCTACTACTTGTATTGGTATGTTAGAAAATGTGGGATATATTTTCAAACCATTTGTGAAATAAGTGTGTATATCTAATATAGTTTCTGAGATAATTTAAGGTTTAGAAATTTATATTATTTTCTCTTTAAACTAACTCTATTGAATCTCTTTCAGTCTATATGCAACTTATTATCATAAAGAAGTAATAAAAACTATAACTTAACATTTAGTACCAGAAGCATCACATTTAATTCAAATATACAGCAAGTTTCAAATTCCCATTTCGCGAGTGCCAGGGATTAAAACGGCCTCGTAAAGTATTCGAGTGCTCGAAACTTAACGCAGCTTTCTTTCTCCCCGTAAATAATTGTGTTTCTGAATTTATAATTGCTTTAATGAAGGTTGGAGGTGACGTCAAAGCGGCTAAATGCCGGATTTCCTTTCGGTTGCGCCTACCGGAAGCTTTTATTTATTAAATCATTCCAGGCGGGCTAATATAATGTTAATACAACCGCCGACAACCCTTCAGATCTCAAAATGCGCATTTTAAAATCTTCCGCGAGGGAAATAAGTTTCTAATTATCGATTTAACTTTCAGAGATGGCACGCTATTGTTTGCTGAGAAAAAGTAGTCTGTAGTGCTTTACAAGACTTTGGACAAGTACTTGAAAGAGTTTGTGTACTTCAAAGCTATTCCGTTTGCTTTTATAGATCAACTGAAACATCTTTCTGTTGATTGTGTGGCCAAACACTGAGGATTAACTTTGACGATGTATAAGTTTTGAAAGCTTTGTTTTGCAGAAAAGGTTTAGATTTGTGTAATATTTTATTTTAACGTCTTACATTGATATATTTCTATCATAAAATATTAAAAAGCAATAGGGTCGTCTACATCAGCGCACTTTATGAAAATGTATTCTTACTGAACATAATTTAAAAAAATGTCAGTATATATCAGTCATAAATAAATTAATTATTTCTAAAATTATCCAGAGAGAGGTGCTCGCAAAAATACACCCATCAACCCTTAATCGCCCAGTAATTAAAACTGATTGCGCTTTACTCTTACATTTTATCTCAATAAACGCGCAGTCCAACGTAAATTAAAAGTTTCCAGAGATTAATCGGGGAGAACTGAATACACGATCATTAAGATGAATTTATATCGCAGGCAGCCATGATTTACTGGGCCGTATTTTCTTAATAAAATGAACCAGTTGACGAATGGATACCGCAGTACAGTTGCAACAGTTGCTACAGTTTCACACCCATCTGAGATTAGTCTGCAAACTTGCATAATAACAGTTGGAATATCACTTCTATACGGTACTGTTTAAAGTGTAGCACTCAGAGGTACATATAGAACAGCAGCAAAAATAGAAAGATTTTCCAATACGTATTCATAGGATTCATTTCTAAAATCTCTTCAGTATGAACAAATAATATATTAGTTGCGCGAAGATCAATGGCAATACCAGGCGTTCTCAAAAGAAAACAAATCCAAAAAGAGTCAAGCAGAATTTATTCAAAGAGGAATTTAATAACGGTGATATGCGCAACACAAGCTCATTATCGTAGTTTTATTAGAAACTACAAAAATTGCGTTTCATAAAATTTCAGAAAAATTCCCTACCGTCAAATTATTTCAGAGTCACATAAATAATGTAGTAAATTTGTAATGTCTTCGTTTCCCAAAGCTATCGTTAGGTCGGTTTTGATCTGGTATTTGGCCCTAAGGTTATCCATTTTCTTACAGTCGCATATTAGATGTTGAACGGTGTTGGGTTGTTGGCAGTCATCACATATGGGTGGATCTTTATAAGAAGGGAGATCCGGGTGATTTGTCCAATTATCGACCGATAGCATTGTTATCTTCGTTCTCTAAAATAATTGAAAAAATAATAGCATCTCGTATATTACATTTTTTGCAAAAACATCGTGTACTTTCCAAAAATCAACATGGCTTTAGAGAAGAGCACTCTACTAAGACTGCCTTTATAAGTTTATTAGAAAACATCTATGATAATCTAGACAGTGGCAGGCGGGTAATGGCAGTTTTTGTGGATCTCTCTAAAGCGTTTGATTGCGTATATCATGATATCCTTTTAGATAAGATAAAACATTTTGGCCTGCGTGGTAAAATAAATAATTTATTAAAATCTTATTTGTCGAATAGGGAACAATTAGTTAGTTTTTCTGGGTTAAATCTGGAAAACTTCCACTTAATGTAGGGGTCCGCAGGAAGCGTTCTCGGTCCACTACTATTTCTTTTATATATTAATGACATTGATTCCGCCTTTACCTGTAAATTTACCTGTTTTGCTGATGACATAACATTATTAATATCGGAAAATTCTGATGAAAATCTTGTAGATAGAGCTGACTTTGAACTTAGAAATTTATTAAACTTTCTAAAAATTAATGAGCTAACGGTCAATCTAGATAAAACTATGATGATGCAATTTTTCACAAAAAATTTCAAATCTAATCATGATCTTACATTAGAAGTATCAAATAAAACGATTACAAATGTTAAAGTTTTTAAATTATTGGCATTAATCTGGATTTCTCTTTAAAATGGAATGATCATATTAATGCTATCTGTAAAAAACTATCAAGCACTTGCTTTGCTCTTAATCGAATTACTCATTTTGGTGATATCGAGACTTGCAGAACTTTTTATTATTCAAACTTTGAATCAGTTCTTAGATACGGTATCATTTTTTGGGGTAATGCTACCAATCTAAATCGGGTGTTTGTTATACAAAAAAGAGCCATTCGCAATATATTTAATTTACAGAGACGGGAGTCATGCAAAACCAGTTTCATCAATCAGAGTATCTTAACTCTTATTAGTATCTACATACTAGAAATTTTACTGTATGTTAAGTCGAATATTAGTAAATTCAAATTTTAAACGAGCACCATCAATATAGCACTCGTTACGGTCGTCTTAACTTAGAGCATCATAATCATCGCCTTCAATTATATAAATCCAGTCCTTGGTATATGGGTACGGTACTCTATAATATACTACCTGTTAGTCTTAAACATGTAGTAGCAAGACATTTAAAAAAAAAGTAACTTTAATTCTCAAAAACAACGCCTTTTATACGCTAGATGAATTTTTAACATTTAAATTTTAAACTAAATTGAAGTGCAATATACATAATGTAGTTTTTGTAGTTAGCCTGTAATAAATTAAGTACCTAGTTGTACACTGTTTTAATTTTAATTGTAAGCATTTTATATATACGTTTTTTTTTTAATTTGTTAACTTATGTAATTCTACGTCGTTTTAACTATTACATTACAATTTTAAGTAAGTTTTTTGTGACTTGTCTTATATCATTGTATGATCGAGAGGACCAATAAATTTATTATTATTATTATTATTATTATCTTCTTTTACTAATAGGTAATTGTGGGTTAATTTTGTATGTCATATTCGGAGTCTATTATCAGTTCTTGTTTTCTGGTTAATTTAGTGGTACTACTGTATTTTTGAACATGATCTTTGATTTTACGTAGTTTGTTTCCTGTAACTTCTCGCCATTGTTGTTTCCAAGTTGTCCCTATGAGGTTTTTATAATGGTTTTTCAGGTCTACTAATGTCAAATTTGCAAAATCAACTTCTGTTTTGCGGGTGGCTTATTTGGCATTGTGATATGCTGTCTCATTTCCTTAAATTCCTATTATAATATTACACTGGTTCTGCTTTGTAAGTTGCAAGCCAAGTTGTAATATTATCTTCCTTAGCCCTACTTGAGGTGCCAAATTATAATACTACCTTCTTCCTTTGGTACTTATTACAAATTAAATATACTCTTTTTCTTAATAATAAGAAATAGTGCCAGGTATAGTTTCTTATATACTTACCTTACTCATTGAATTCAATTAAAATTGACATATCTCAATATTCAAATATGACATTTGGAATTATGTAATGTGATTATAATTTTAAATGCCTCGGCTAGACAGTTATTAAGCAATGGAACTCCTCATTCCCAGCTGAATGAGTTAATGTTCAAGTAATATCTTATTATTATAAAAAAATAATAAATTGATTTCGTTGATCAAAAACAATCCTTAGTACATCACATTGAACTTTATTATTCAGTTGGTTGGTACTTGAAAGTTTGGCCTGACATTACAAAAAATCAGATATTAGTTGTCAAAATATTAAGCAGATGTTTAACTGTTCCAAACTTGATTTAAAATTATTTCTAAATACCTACTCCAAAATAAGTAAATTTCAAATTATAATGACCGAAAAACGTCGAGTACCCGAATCACTATATAAATTTAGTAAACTAATGTTCTAAATTACGCTCTAAATATAAATTTTACAATTGTTTCTACTAATTTGTCGTTCCAAACTTGTTCTGTATTTCTGAATTAGATATAAGAACTAAGCACTAATTTTCTTGAAGTATCTCTTGTACCTGAGTGTATTTTATGCCAGCTCCTAACTGGATGTTGATCTGCAAACACGTCCTTTGGTTGTTCACGACCAAAATAAGCTCGTTACAGCTCTCTGGCCCCTTAATATCTGGATATACAGTTCTACAGCATACCACAAACACAAACACTTGCACCTTTTTTACTGGTTTCGAAGTAAAATTTATCACTTCAAATGGCTTCAATGTATCTTTAATTATACTTTTAATAATGGTTGTGACTCTTAATCAAATTTGATCGCAAAGAATATCGTATTACTATTACATATCAAATATACAATTATTACTTTTCACAATTAAAGGAAATCTAGCCCTTTAACGTGATTATTTTAACGTCGATTATTATTTGCAAGATACTTTTTTTACTTCATGTAAACAACCACACTGGTTGTCCATTACTACCCCACCAGTTATCTATATACAACTGTTATCACATGATACCTATTGGATATCTGGATGTTATTTTTAAATTAAATTAATCATCCACACAGCATGCTGCATTACACTATATGGGCTGGTATCCACATCATGCATATAGTCTTACCGGTATTTATGAGTTCGGTTAATTTTGTTCTAATTTCGATGACGTATGGGTTTTTACTATACATATCTTCGATGGTCTTCAACGCACTAAGAGAGTCACTTAAAATGATATGATTATTTTGTTCACAACGTTGTGTGCAGTCGATCGATTTGCTTATCGCTAACAATTAGGCGGTGAAAATTTAGCACTGATCGTTTAGTTTATAATTTTCACTGTTATCGTTACACACAAACGCACATCCGGTTCCACTGTATGTTTTTGAGCCAAATCGGGGTAGTTGTTTAGAAACGCGTTTAGTGCTGATTTATGGATTTGACTATGGGTTGTGCTTTTATCATACTGCTTCAGGTTGTAATTGATTGCAGGTGAATATGTTAAGCAGGGTGAGATATTGGAAATATAATGTGAGAGGTGATAATTGGTTTGGTTAAACTGACTCAAATAGGACTTCACTCTTATGGCATATGGACTTTTTGGAGGATTTTAGGTTGTAGGGGTTTTGGAAAAGAGGTTGTAGAACGCCATGATGATTCATATGTTGGGAGTTGCTTGCTTTTATGTGATGGTGGTAATTTGCCGGTAATGCTGTATAAGCTGATTACTGGGCTAGTTCTATGTCCTCCTGTTACTAACCTTAGTCCGTTATTGTAAACTACATTTAGTAACTTTAATAAATTTGTGGAAGCGTTCATGTATAGGAAACTGCCGTAGCTTAATTTAGATGTAATTGTTGCTTGGAATATTTGAAGTAGTGTATTTTGATTTTCTCACCACTGCTGATGTGCAATCACTTTTAGAACATCCATTTACTTTTTTAAGTAAGTAAGTTTATTTATTTAGTATAATATACTAGTAGTAATTTAGGTAGCCTAAAATCAAATCGATTTCTTGTTTTATATTGATGAACGTCAGCATTTAGTATCAAATGATCCGACACATAATTTGGTAATAAATTATTAACAGCTTTTAAATCAAAACTACTGTATTAAAATAAATACGTTGTTTGATACTTAGCCACTGTAACGTATTTAGCATTAACTTAATATTCGTATATTTAGAACATCGTAAAATATTTCGCGTCGCTCTGTTTTGTTGTTTTTGCAACCTTTGTAAATCCGCTTCGTAACAAAGAAAGAGGATACTTGCACAGTAATCAAAGTGCGGCGCAATAGTGGCTTTATAGACTAGAATTCTAGCATTAATACTTAGTTTACTAGTTATCCTTTCCAAAAATCCAATTTTTTAGCAACTTTCTTAATGATGAAATTTATATAACTACGAAAAGTAAGTCTATTATCTATAATAACTCCCAGATATTTAATTTCAGGCACTTGTTCTATTTCTAGACCGTCTATTTTTACTCTAAGAGTTATATTTTCACTATTAATTTTATTTGATACAATTATGCACTTTGTTTTGGCAATATTTAATTTTAGTTTATTAATTTGTAACCACTGTGATATTATCTTAAGATCTGTATTTATTTTGGTGACGGCATCAGTAGTATTTTCCACAGTTACCCAAACTAATGTATCGTCAGCAAACAAATTTAGCGAGCAGTGTTTGATATTTATTTCCACATCATTGATGTACAGTAGAAATAGCAATGGACCTAATACGGATCCCTGAGAAACCCCCAATGTGTTAAGAATTTCCGTCGATTCCTCTTCATCATACACAGTTATTTGGGTTCGCGAAGATAGATAACTCTCGAACCATTGTTTCTCGATTCCCTGTATTCCATGTTTGTCCAGTTTTGTAATCAATTTTTTTCTATCGATTGTTTCAAAAGCACGGTTATAATCTAGAAACACTCCCACTACACTTTTCTGTTGATCAAGTTCACTTTTCCGATTCGCTAACATAAATTTAATGCCGTTTCACACGAATGTTTGCTCCTGAATCCGGATTGTTTGCCACTTATAATCTTATTTGCTTCGATAAACTCCTGCAATTGGTCTTTGACAATTTTTTCTAAAATTTGTTCGTACACCGGCAACGTATTAATTGGTCTAAATTCTTCACATTTCTTTGTACGCACATTTTTTCTGATAGGAATTACTTTCGATTTCTTCCAGGATTCTGGGAAAATTCTACTCTTTCACGACTCATTTATTAATTTTACCAGAGGATTTCCTATAATTGGCAATGCACCTCTTAGAACCTGAACAGAAATGCCTTCTATGCTACCCTTTCCTTTTATGGTCGTTATTGTTTGCTCAAGATCGATTAAAGAAATCTCCTTAAATTTAAATATGTTAACAGGATCAGGTACGAATGCCTCTTCAAAATCGGTGTTTAGTATATCACGATTTATGTCGACAATACTATTTATGAAGTAATGGTTAAAATTTTCAGCTATCTCTTTGGAATCGGTTACTTCTACTCCTTGGAATACAATGTTTTTCGGTGTAAATTCTGCTTTAGGCTTTTTAATTATATGTTTAATAATTCTTCACATATTTTTTGAATCGCCTTGACTTTCTTTAATTTTATTTTCATAGTCGAGATTTCTCTTGTCTTTAATCAAATTGCTATATTTGTTTCTGATTTCTTTATAATGTTTCCAATCATTTGCATTGGCAGATAAGCTAACCTTTTTGTATAACGTGTCTCGATATTCCTGTAACTGTTGCAATTCTGTACAAAACAATGTGTAAGATTTTTCACCTTGCTAATACGGTACGTAATCAGGTCAGATAAGCAATTATGCAAAGACTGCACAATGCCTGCAGCTGCAATGTGTACATCTGTACTCATATCGTAATTATAATTAGCTAATTTATTTAATAAAGCAGTTTGTGAGTAGTCATCAAAGAATTTTTAACGCAAAGTTTTGGTTATGCATTGTTTAAGAAATCTGAGCTCAATACCGCAATTATCAGTGATCTTGGGTGAATCTAGGACATCAACAGTTAAATTCGAAATGTTAGTTATTACTAGATCTATTGATGTGTTCGAAGTTTCAGTCACCCTTGTATAATCGCGAACTAATTGTTTCATGCCTAGATTTGAATTACATTTGTTAAACGTTTCGCATAGAAACTATCCTTGCGCATGTCAATATTAAAATCACCTATAATTAAATATTTCCTGGGGTATGATACATATTCGTCACACCATTCTTCAAATTTCATTAAAAATTCACCATCGCTTGAGCTCGGAGAATGGTACACTACCGTGTACATACCTTAATGAAACCCTTTTGTTATACAGATTGAAACCATAAGTTCTTGTAAGATGTGATATTCGATATTACCCTAAGTTCGATATTGTTTTTCAACACTATAACTACGGCCCCGGTCTTCGACTTTGATAATTACACCTTATTGTACTATACCCTGGAAAATGTATTTCACAATCCTCTATCTCATCTGTAATGCGAGCTTCACTTAAGAATAGCAACGCTGGGTGCCCCCATAAGATTAAAATTTTCAACTCTTCTATATGTTTTAACTTCTTTCCAAATATGGTTATAAAATTGCAAAAGCGTTAGTTTTGATGACTCGGACAAGAATTTAATCATGTTAAAATGAATTTGATCTGGTCCTGGACCTGTATCTTTACTTTGATTCAAAGCAGTTTGCAGTTCTACAAGGGTGAATTCTGCATTATAGTGTTCCTCATTTGTGGTTTCAGTATTTATTAAAGTATTGGCACTGGTGTTACATTCCCTTTCCGTTTTGTGTTGTTGGAATTCACTTGTGTAGCTGCTGTCATTTGATACGTCGGAGAAAAATTTACTGAAAGTCTCTGCTATTTCTGTGGCGGAGGTTATGGTAATATTGTTTTATTTTAAGGCAGGAAAATAAAACGTAAAATTTAGTCCTTTAATTTGTCTAATGCGATTCCATAATTCCTTGTTGGTTGTCATACAGCTAATCGAACTTATGTAATTGGCCCAAGTATTTTCTTTGCTTTTTTTATTATCTTTCTTGCCATAGCCCTAGCTTTCTTAAATAATATCAAATTTTCACTAGTTCTCTTCCGTATGTGAGCATTGAAAGCTTTTTTCTTATTTTTGATTGCTTCTCTACATGCTTGGTTCCACCATGGGAAGGTGTATTTATTAATTCTTGCTTTTTTAATTGGTACTGCTTTTTCTGCTGCGCTTAGTATTTGCGATGTAATTTTCTCTGTGCTGATGTTAATGTCGTCATTTTCACTAAAACTTAAGTTATGATCTTCAATCTACTCCGCATAGAACTGCCAGTTTGCCTTGTTTATGTTCCACCTTGGTCCCAGTGTTGATTCTGATTGTGGTCGTACACTGGTCTCAATTTTGGCTAGTATAAGTATATGATAACTACCGTAGGCTTCTGGTAGAGTTGACTAATTTCGTATGACAAAGAGTTAAGTCAATGGCAGAAAGAGTTTGGGTCCTTGTATCTACATGGGTGAATGAACCGTCGTTTAATAAAATTATGTGATCAATTTCGAGGATATTCTTGATCTTTTTCCATTTACGTTGGATTTATAGCATCCCCACAGGTGGGAATGAGCATTAAAATCGCCCACTATTATATAAGGTACAGGAAGATGAGTTATCAGAGTTTCTAAATCTTCTTTGTCTAACTCGTAGTTGGGGGGTACATAAATATTGCAGACTGCTAGTTTTTGTGGTGTGTGTAATTCTGCAGCGATTGCTTCCAGATCGGTATTTAATTGTATTGGCACAGCATGTAATAACTATTAACATATCTAGGAATGTTATGAATATCATAACTGCCGCAGATGTTTTGAAATCCGAGCTCGTAGAGCGAGGATTTTAAAACTTCTAAGGCAGTTATGATTCATAACATCCGTGATTTGTTCAATAGTTTATCGGTTGCTATATGGTTATGGTTGCCATGTAGGGTAATATTCTTTAACCCTACAGATAAGTTATGATCTAGTTACCAGCCTACTTTTGTATATGTAAACAAAGGCTTAATATCCTGAAACCGATAAACCTAATTTAACAAATATGCTTACACCTCCACTTGCATGATTTCGCTGCCGACAACTGTTCAAGCTCTGAAAACCTCGAAAATATGGATTGTGATTGTCTTTAAAATGGGTTTCTTGTAGGCAATGTATGTTAGGGTTACTATCTGCTTGTAAATAATTATTGTGGATTATTTCTTAATGAACGATGTTCATTGACCGTATGGTCACTCATTTTTTGTTAGTTAGATACGCTTTATTGTAATATGTGTTAAATAATATTTGAAAATCATCTAAAATTACTTGAATAGTCTTGCCAAAATTTTACGATGTTGATTTTCTACACTTTTCTTCTTGATGTACTTTTGGTAACGTTTGATCTGAAAAACAATGTCCTGAATAGTAAACCAAAAGTTTTTTCAACTGCTCTGATTAGTTTAACGACCCAAATTCGTTTTTGTCGTCATGCACTGCCTCTTTTAGCGTTGTCATAAAATCGCTTCTTCTTTCAGATATAGTTATGCCGTGCCTTGGGATTAGGTCACTTTAAGCTGCTGTATATGAGGCGGGTTGCCCATGTTTGTTTTGCAAAATTTTTGAAAATAACCCAAATCTTAATTTTGTACCTCCTATGTTGTTGAGCTCACGCCAGTCTAATTTGGTGAAGGAGACTTCTTCAAGCTTCTCCGAGAATTTTGACACTTACTCTGGCGTATTTACGTTAATCGACAATCCTCATCTTTTCTGGGTATGCAGATTTTTCATAGTTTACAACATTTTTCTACGGCCACTTTCCATCAGCAGGTATGTATTAAAACTAGAACGCGTTGGCCAGCCTACGTCTGGCCCTGCCAGCGTAAAGAAACGGTTAACAATAAAAATGCTTGCTTAACCTGGTAGCCAGCCTACTTCCGGCCCTGCCAGCGTTAACAATACAAATGCTTACTGTTGACGGTCTCGCCACTTGTGCTTACGATCGGCATGTGCGCGCGCCAGTGCTTACGGTCGGACGGCGGCCGGCGGCCGGCGGCATCAGCTCTTATAATATAAGATTGTTTGTTGCGCTTGGCTTGAAAAGAGAAGAATAGGTTTGCAGATCTTTGCAGTTCATTCGGGTTCGTGGATTCTGCAGCGATAATTCCGCTTTTTGAGTAATTTCTGCATATTCAGTCACTGTCTTCTGGAGCTTAAGAGACCGCCTGATTCGACACGTATCTATGGCCACGGCACCGAATTCCGGGAAGTTGGGGGTAGTTAATCTTAAAGATTAGGTGCATTGTCAATTGTTAAATAATAAAAGAAATAAAAACAAACATTAAGGACTTTGAAGCAGAGGGCTGGCTTAACGAAACGCATTTGAATATAGGTAAGTTGATAAATTTATCCTATTTGTGGTTAAACCATGTACACATATTTTCTAGATTCTGACATGTGCCATGAAGTTTATATACTCTCTATTTGCTTTCAAACAAGCGCTAAATATAAGTATTTTGATGTATCGACAGTATTTCACATATTTTCCACTTTATTTGCAAGTTTTAAAACGTTCATATTTGAATTTTTATATCAAACGTATGCACATTGAGCGAACGGGCATAGAGTTCTAAACTGATATGCACATATTTTTAAATGCCAGATAGCAAGAAGCAATTTCCCTACAAAATTATTCACTTTATATGATAGACACAATGATAAAGTAAAAATTGCGACTCAATTTAATGTGGAATATTTTAGGTGGTGCATAGCAGAATAAATGCAAAACTTTGAGAATTCCCATGCGGTAAGTGGAAAACTTTTAGGGAATTTCCGACATATTTAGAAGTTCAGACAGTAGTAACTTTTCGGCAACCCCTTGTCCTGCGAAAGAATTTTTTAATTTGCATCGATCGAGCTGTAAAAGGAGCAAGCCGCCGGTCCCAGTGAACTTGATGCTTTACACCAAAGTGCCTGCACTCATGAATAATTGATGACGCCGTAATTGGTAAATTATCCCTGGCGTGGAACCAACGAATAACTCGATTTCCTAAAAAATTGTTTTTAACAACATTTTTAATGACTCAGATTTATTGAATTTGCATATTATTAATTTCAAACCATAACTTGGGCAGCTTTTAATTTAAAGAAGAGATTTCCAAAGCAAGTGCACTGCATACAGCAATTAAAAGTTGGGTTAGCTCGACGCAAGGTTTTCAAGTTTAGTAAAAATACTAAAAAACCACTTAGGCGGAACTATAACTTTAAAGTACAAAATACTCGTTTAACTTTAAATTCCAAGTTAGTAAAACTATACATTTTATTAATAACACATTTTTATCATTGAGTCCTTCACACAGTGACATTTATTATTAATATACAGACTTTCCTTGAAATTAAATTTATGTATACTTTTTAAGTAAATGGAACTAGATTTTCTAATGCAGCGAGGAAGTCTGATATATTAATTAATGGTTAGTTCTTTTATGTGAAGAGCTTTGATTATGACAATGTCTAGAAATTATTAACAGAAATACCAGTTAAGTTTATTTATTAAGGCCTTAGATAATTTAACATTAAGCTAAACCTATAAAGTTGGGAACTCATCTAGACCAAACTAAAATAAACATGCTACGCCCACTTTTCTCAAAGGAAAACTCTAGATGTTCGTTTTGAAAATTGTCTTGCTTTTTAAATGGATAAAGCTCTTGAAATTATAAATATGGCAGACACATTTTAGAAACTAAAGCGATCACTGGACTTGTAATACTTTATGCAGTTATGCGTTCAAAGATTTTGAATTTGCCCTGATGATTTATTAATATATACAGGTATATTCTTAAGCAAAAAAAAATTCATTAATTAATTAAAAGCGCTCGGTATCGTTTAGGTGAAGCATAGATTCCTAGCTGAAATGTGCATAACTTCATACTCAAAATCTTTTAATGAGAACACACTGAACCGCGGATTTGCTTAAGTGATAAGGATATATGCATAATAATAGAAACTTTACAACCCGTTGTACCTCAAAGCACAACCTGATTTCTAAGCCGTTTCACATTAACCCCTAAATTTATGGTTAAATATTTTAACAAACAGCAAATACAACATTTGAAGACAAAATTACTTGAACACTGCCAAATAATAGGTATTGGTTTGATACATTGATGCTGCAATGGCGTAAGTTACCTGGAGTTATTTGTATACGGTGTGTATAACTAATAGAGTATCTGATATATGTAACAAACGTATCCGGGATTGGACCGAGAAAATATTGGGGTCGAAGAACTCAACGTTTCGCCCACTTTCGTAAGGAGCTTCATCAGGAGAGAAAGGAAGAGAGCACGATAACTTACCGTGTAAACCACACCAAAGGCGAAACTCTTTTGCAAGGGAAGGGATAGAAGAGCACGGTAACTCAACGTGTAAACCACGCCAGAGGCGAAACTCTTCTAACAATTGGAATGAAAAAAGCCAAATTCCGTCGCGGTTCAGCACGCGCCGTGGCGGATTGAGATTGTTAGGATGTTTGTAAATCTCAATAGCTTCGCGAATCTTTCTGCTAAAGAAGAATAGGGATTTGCAGATAACGGAAGTTTCATCGAAGAGGCTTTTATGGCCGTTATCGCGTTGGTGTTCGGCGATGGCTGATGATGAAATGAGACCCGACTTGAGACAGCGCTGGTGATCAGGGATGCGAGTTTTCACTGAACGACCTGTTTCACCAATGTATACACCATTACTATGGCAAGGAACTCTATAAACACCTTTAGATGACATAGTATTTAATTTATCTTTAACGCCACTAAACTGCAACGGCGCTTGCTGAACCGCGACGGCACTTGTTGAACCGCGACCGCATTTGCCTATAAATTCTCGCCTTTCTCATTGTAATCGTTAGAAGAGTTTCGCTTCTGGCGTGGTTTACACGTTGAGTGCTCTTTTGCTTTTCATCCTGATGAAGAGCCATATGAAAGTGGGCGAAACGGTGAGTCCTTCCACCTCAATAATGACACGGTCCAATTTCGGAAGTCGTTTGTTACTTAATGATACTGGCCCCGAAAGCCTCCGAAATCATAATATCTGATATATGATTATATGAATATAAAGAATAAATGCTAAAAAATAAATCAAGTAAGACCTTGTAAACAATAAACAATATTTCGCAGTTACAAATGACCGTGAATTAAGGCAAACAGTAAAAATTTCATTAAAAGCATAATTTAACGAATTACTTTACTTTTATTTATGCGAGTAACGTAAGAGCAGTAGATAAAGATTACATATAAGCACGCAATTCAGTACAAAATATCTGTACTTTCGCTGACTACTGCTAGTGAAGGCTGGAAGCCCTCAAATGGGCATACAGTTAGGATTGCTCGTCCGAAAGATACAATACAATGTGGCAGAACTTTTCCTCACCTGGCGATGTGCAACCGATCAGACAAACAATAGAAAAAAATGCAAAATTAGTTTAACATGCTGATTTACTGAATCTATAATGAATTTAACCATTGCATAATATTTGCTGGTGTAAAATGAATCCAGATGGCAGAAAATAAACGATTGCGTATCTGAGATGTCATGCGGCCAAAAAATAAGTTGCTTTTAAAACACCATCATGTCCTGGTACAATCAAATGGTTTGCAGCAAAGCATTTCACAAAATCTTAACCGGCTCCCATCGATTTAATAGAATAAGTTTCGTTCTAAAGCCTCTTGTGGGAGCATCCCGAAGAGTACCAATCGGTAATCAAAAGTTACCAAAACCATAATATGGTAGAAGTGTACTCAACATGTGAAACAAATCTTTAGCTCCTGCTATTTGTTTCGCCATTTATTTATTCTTTTCCGGGCCAGCCTGTACATTTCCACTTGAATTATTTTCGCTGTATTTCGAATAATATCAAGTTTTGTCCGCGCGAAGGCGCTAGATTTGGTTTTCCCGAATTCACTTGTTATCGCTTTACGCCAGCGAACAGCGATTCGATTATTTTGGGCCATTTGATTTTCGCTTTCTGTCGAAGTAACTTGCTTCTTCGAAAGTATTCCCACGTGCTACAGCACTAATTAATAATTAATTTCGTTAGTGAGCTGATAACTAAATCAGGTATGTTTACGCTAATTGCTTGTTATCCATTTTAGTAATTTCTCTTTCTTATCAGCTTTTAGTTACCGCTTTTAGTTACCACTTTCGAGTAACTCTTTTAAACGCCGTTTTTGAGCGACTGGTTATGCTATTTGGCATCATAATTGGTAATCTTGGACCCCTCACAACTTCCTCTGGAATGCCATTTTGGGGGCTTGCCGTCTGTAACACCGAGCGCCTGTCCTTTTATCAACTTTGGCCACGAGGTCTGCGCTGTTGGTGATTGTTACATTAAGATAATCCTGGACCAATTCAACGCATGCCACCGGCGTTTCTTTCAATCCAGGTTAGTCTTATTTCAACGCCCACGAATTATTGGCTGAATCGATTTTTTCACAACGCTTCAAATTTATAATTTACTAATTTAAAACTACGCCTTATAAATCTAAAACAAAATGTACTAACCATTCATAAATCTGTGTCTCATAAATCTAAAACATAATGTATCAATTGTTCCCTAATTTACAATTTACAAATTTATAATTTTACTAATTGAATACATATTAAGAATTTTGTAAAAAAAGTGCTTCACGCTATTTTATTATCATTACCGAGATAACGGATAATACACACAGACAGTGATAAGCTTATCCCTTCAGTGAATTGCATTCAAATTCAATCTAAGAGCCTAAAGGAGGTTCACATATTTCCGCTGTGCGTGTTGCATTTTCAGCACGTATAATTTATTGTATTCAGGTTATTTAATATTGTGATAAACAATTTTCCGACGCATTATTGATGTTGCCACCAAACATGATCTGCTGATTAATAAACTTAATTGTTTGTTATTTTCGTATTTATTTCTTGAAATCTGTGATTTCTGGCGCCCTGTGTTTTTTTTACTATTATTAAAAGAGCTTGCAGCAGCTCAGCTGATGATAGAAATCTGCGACCCAAGGCCATCGACTTTGACGCTAGCTAGGCCATTGCGGTAAGTAAGAAACATTTCAGAGCTACCGTGGTGTATAAATGATAAGGGGGTTGATCTGCGATTATACTACCATTGGTTATTATTAGTAATCAATCGCAGGTTGGCTTTTTTATTGTTTCACTGACGCCAACGAGTGGGGCTCCCGACTTTGGTATTACATCAGCTGTGCAACCTGCAATTCTCATTTAATATTTTGACAAAATTATTTATTTAAAATGAATGTTAACGCACTTCGTGTTGATGAGCTGCTTTACGAACTACTGTTCAGGGGTTTAGATAGAGACACGGTGGAAGGTATGAACGTCGACCAACGTCGTAGAACCTTACGTGCTAAGTTGTTACTCGAAAAGGCTGACCCTACGCTGCTTAACGCTTATCAATTAGTGGCACCCTTCGATGTACAATTAGAACTTGATACTTGTAAAGGCAAACTAACTGAACTTTCGGTATTAGTTACTGCTTTCTCTGCTGCACCTTGCAATTCTGAATTTGCTCGGCTCGATACGCGGCTAACGCATTTGTATTCACGACTAACCAGGTTACAACCCTCTTCTAAATTAGAACAGGAGCATGCTATCCTTACCAGTCAATGCTTAGATTTATTACAGTCACTTAGTAATGAGCATGACGATTCGCAATTACAAGTAGATCCTTTGCCTTCAAATGTTGATGCTACTAATTTTGTCGATTCTGTTAATACAGTAGCTCCACCTAATTCTGACACTATTGAACCTATGGCAGATAATATTGTTGACAACCCTAACATAACTGAAGCCGCCGGTTTAGCTTCATCTACGTTCCAACGACCTAGGGTATCTTTTTCTAATGAGCACGTACATCCGTATCCTCCTTTTACACAACAACCTAGTATGTCCGCTACTGCTAATTTGCGAACTGAACTAGACCAAATTAATTACTCTACGACGTCTTTTCCTAGACATGTAGGTTTAGTTTCTGTACCGGTATGCAAATGGGGTTTATCATTTAATGGAGACACTACTACTATGGGGGTAAATTCTTTCTTACAACGTGTCGAAGAACTTAGGGTGGTAGGTTGGGCATGCAGGGAAGGTCACTGTTTGGGAACGTCATCATCTAGTTCTTCCCTTTTGTAACGTATAGGGTGGTTGGTTGGGCATGCAGGGTCGGTCTCTTTTTTGGGAAACCTTTCCATCAAATATCTTATTATTTCCTTTTCCCATCTCGCTTCACGAGATATTTCCCAAGCGTCAGGTCGACATTATCAGTTTCTTTAGTGGCCTGTATTGCTTGTGGTACGCACGAGTTCATGTTTATATTTCATTTTTTTTGACAATTTTTCCTCCATACTTTTACTATTAGGTTACCTTGGTTTTGGAGTGAGTGATGACGATGCGGTTCGAGTTTTTCGGATGTTTGTAGTTTCGGATGTTTGTAGGAGGGTGGATTGTGTCCTATGTGATGCAGTCGTTTTTGCTGTGTTTAGCAGTTTTTTAGGCTTCTGTCCGGTTTAGACAGAACGTCTATTTTTTTGGCGGTGTCCTATGTGGTGCCCCTGTTATTATTAAGCCGATTTATAAGGGTTGTTTCCCTTGGCTTATCTTCTCGGAAGAGGATTTTTCGATAGCGTTTCGCTTTGTGTGGTGGCATCATCGATCTCACTCTCTAATTTCTTGGTTTCCTACATCTTTTCATGTTCCATACTTTAAACTTTTTTATGGTTTTTAGGGTTTTTTTGTCCTGGGTTTTACCCGAATTTTTTCGTCGTAGTATTTTCACTTCTGCGATGTTTCATACAGGAGTAAGTTTTTGTGACTTATCTCCGGTGTTTCGCTGTGTGTTAGTTCACACGGTGTTTTAGTGTGCAGTCGTTCCTGGACTGTTCACTTTTCCTCGACCAGCAGGGTTTAGGGTTTTCTGCTTTGGCGCTCTTCTTCACAGTCGCTTACATTCGCGGTGATCACTACGGGGGCCCGCGCTGAGTGTCTGTGATTGACAGCGTCCTCACCTTTTGTTAATTTCTCATTTCACTGCAATAGCTTCTTTCAAACAGCCCTGCGTTGACTGACTGACTGACGGACATCGGACTTATCCCTTCCAAATCCCTCTTCATTATACTATCTTCCTTTACTATACTCTTTTAATACCCAAGTATCCCTTTTTCCGATTTCTTTTCTTCTCTACCTTATTGGCTAATTCCAAATCCCATTTTTTAGTTCCATGCCAATATCCGGCTGCTGCCACAGCCATTGGCTAAATCTCAGCAACTTTTCAGTACGCTGACTTGGTCCATGTGTGTATTCTGCCAGTACACATTTAAGGTAACCTTCTGATTAGTTCGTTTTCCGTTGGCTATGGTACGGAGCTAAGCGTCTAACTTATCCACCGACGCGCCTTTTTCATCTAGCGCGACGGATCGGTTTAGCACTTTGCTCACGACTATTCCCTCCGTAAAACTTCCTATCCCTTCTTCTTTTCTTAACTTTACTCTTTTATTTCCCATCTATTTCCCTATTTTCCTTTCGCCTTCTTTTGACTGACGATGACCTTTCAATTGCTTTAGCATAATCATACCTCAGGTATTTCTCTTGGCCGTGGGGAGTGAAACAAATCTTTAGCTCCTGCTATTTGTTTCGCCATTTATTTATTCTTTTCCGGGCCAGCCTGTACATTCCCACTTGAATTATTTTCGCTGTATTTCGAATAATATCAAGTTTTGTCCGCGCGAAGGCGCTAGATTTGGTTTTCCCGAATTCACTTGTTATCGCTTTACGCCAGCAAACAGCGATTCGATTATTTTGGGCCATTTGATTTTCGCTTTCTGTCGAAGTAACTTGCTTCTTCGAAAGTATTCCCACGTGCTACAGCACTAATTAATAATTAATTTCGTTAGTGAGCTGATAACTAAATCAGGTATGTTTACGCTAATTGCTTGTTATCCATTTTAGTAATTTCTCTTTCTTATCAGCTTTTAGTTACCGCTTTTAGTTACCACTTTCGAGTAACTCTTTTAAACGCCGTTTTTGAGCGACTGGTTATGCTATTTGGCATCATAATTGGTAATCTTGGACCCCTCACAACTTCCTCTGGAATGCCATTTTGGGGGCTTGCCGTCTGTAACACCGAGCGCCTGTCCTTTTATCAACTTTGGCCACGAGGTCTGCGCTGTTGGTGATTGTTACATTAAGATAATCCTGGACCAATTCAACGCATGCCACCGGCGTTTCTTTCAATCCAGGTTAGTCTTATTTCAACGCCCACGAATTATTAGCTGAATCGATTTTTTCACAACGCTTCAAATTTATAATTTACTAATTTAAAACTACGCCTTATAAATCTAAAACAAAATGTACTAACCATTCATAAATCTGTGTCTCATAAATCTAAAACATAATGTATCAATTGTTCCCTAATTTACAATTTACAAATTTAAAATTTTACTAATTGAATACATATTAAGAATTTAAAAAAAAAGTGCTTCACGCTATTTTATTATCATTACCGAGATAACGGATAATACACACAGACAGTGATAAGCTTATCCCTTCAGTGAATTGCATTCAAATTCAATCTAAGAGCCTAAAGGAGGTTCACATATTTCCGCTGTGCGTGTTGCATTTTCAGCACGTATAATTTATTGTATTCAGGTTATTTAATATTGTGATAAACAATTTTCCGACGCATTATTGATGTTGCCACCAAACATGATCTGCTGATTAATAAACTTAATTGTTTGTTATTTTCGTATTTATTTCTTGAAATCTGTGATTTCTGGCGCCCTGTGTTTTTTTACTATTATTAAAAGAGCTTGCAGCAGCTCAGCTGATGATAGAAATCTGCGACCCAAGGCCATCGACTTTGACGCTAGCTAGGCCATTGCGGTAAGTAAGAAACATTTCAGAGCTACCGTGGTGTATAAATGATAAGGGGGTTGATCTGCGATTATACTACCATTGGTTATTATTAGTAATCAATCGCAGGTTGGCTTTTTTATTGTTTCACATGTACAATAATCATCAAAATTCCAATTGTATAAACGAAAGACAGGAAGTTCGGAATAATTCCGAGAATGTAAGCTCCACCAACTCATATTTATATGTAAGGAAAGAAAACCAGCAAGAAGGAAAACAAAGATACTGCGTTAAGCCTGGGTATCAGGTCTTGTCTTCCCGCTGGATTAAAAAGGCGTAAATATCTAACACGAGATGACATCTCCTTGAACATCCTCTAGAACCATAAACACGCGTCCGAAATACCCAACTCCACTACCCAAGCGAGGGCACTTTCAGAACCTAAAAGCACAGAATATGTGCAGTAAAAACCAAATGAACTCATAGAAAGAAAGCATCCTACCCTGAAAACAAGAAACTCTAGAAAACTAAGGGGACGAAACTAATAAATCCGAAGGAAATCTGAATAGATTATGAAGAAGAGCACCCATCCTAAAGTTCCTACCAACCAAATTCTAAAAAAAGCGGCGTAAAAAGATTAGTTAATTAGTGCAAATATTGTTAACACCTAATGAGGACAGAAAATAACATTTTCCTCTGTAATCAATTCCCAACGTTATTCTTCTTCCTCTTCTTCTTCTTCTTCTTATTATTATTCCAGAAATCTATAATAAACATATAGGATTATTATTATGTACAGTTGGTATATACTGTGAATTTCCTCATGTAATAGGTACATTTGTAGTTAGGCGCAAAATAATATTTTTTACCAACAAAATTGAACTTTGAGATTTGTTTTCGTATCTCCTTAACCGTCGTCAGATGATTTTGAACTTATTTCTATTTTTCGAAATAATTTCCTGTAGTTATCCAAAGTTCCAGAAAATTCATACCAAACTTTGATTTCTTTCGATGTACATCATGCCCTTGATACACAAAGAGCTCTGGTTTCACAACAGCATTACGACAATCTTCTGGTGGCTCTTAGAAAAAAGAAGTTCACAAATATTTTGTGGCAAAATTTTTAAATGTTTCTAATTTATTTCATTACTATGTACTTAAAGAAAGAATTTACTTTCATTTTCTCCAATCTTCTTTATTATTAATTTTGTGTGTTTTTCAATTTTTACATTTTAAATAACTGCACTGAATTTACTGACCACCGTGAAACTGTTTTGTCTTTAAATAGACTCTAAGGACAACAATCCCTCTTCTTCCTCCTTTTGCACTAGGAAAGTGGCAGGTTTAGTTTCCAAAAGTTGTAAAATATTGCGCGTTTCTAGAAGTCAATAGAAATACATATTGATTACGATTCTGCAATAATTTGAAAATCAATTTAAGTATGATTCTAGTCTGGTATCTTGTTGCGATCATCCCGTTTTTTTTTTCATGTTAAATACCAATATATTTTTCACTCTCAAATATTGCATTTCGTCAAATTTAGTAGTAGTTAATCATTGATGAGGATGTATACAGTGTTCTCTCTGTATTTCCTGCACGTGGCTGATTCCTCTTTGTTTAGTAATTTTCTGTTTCTCAGCTATTTATTGATTTCAAATTATATTGTATCGACCACTGTTGGATTTGCATGTTTTATTATTATACTCTTAACATATTGAAAACTTACCGTAACTGAAGCCTCGTTTGCAAACAGGTAAACTGTAAAAATAAGATTCAACAGTTGCCCCTGTCACAAAGGAACATTTAAAGAAGATAGAGATTGCAGAACAAAATCAGATTCTTATCATTTTTTAAGAAATGTTGACCTAAAAGTCATAAAGATGTAAGAAAAATTATTTAAGTAGTTTAAAAAGCCATTAAATACCTGCGATGTAAATTTGCTAACTAGTAGCATAAATACGCATAGACTTAATTAACACAAGCCATTATATTTTAATCAGTATAAGACTGTAATGCCTCATTGTTGTTAAACACTTTCATTACTGTACTGCAACTGGGTTATTAGGGAATTGTTATCACAGGACTGCAGCTCATTATAATAGCGTTTATTTTATTTAGAACCACACGCTTGTTTATTTACTCTCGACAGCAGCCGTATAGGGTGGCTGTTTTGGCTCGACAGCCTATAAAGTTACTGGATAGTACAACAAATAAATAGCAACACCAATAATTTACATAGAAACAATAACACACAAAAATGTACTGCGCTAGCACAACGATGACATTAATTTTCAATGCGACACATTAGTTTAAACTTGAAATATAAGCAATGGCACTCAACTTATCTAAGTTTCAAATAAATAGGCTGGCTAGTTTTTCAAATTTCCAAATAAAGAACTACAAAATTTAGAGAACATCTGTTTGCACCTTTTCAGTTACTTAGCTATTTTATTTAGGGCTAATGATAAACCCTTAAGCTGACTTGATCTGGTTCGCCCGAGTGAGTTTAGAATAATACCTAAATATACAGCCGAGTTACAAATCTGTGTGCACTGTTGTTTATTGGTACAATAAAGAGAAATTATTATTATTATTATTATGATATGTGTATTTATAATTGAATCAGTTAGTTTTAAAATTGCTTTAAAAGAAATCCGCGGAGGGAAGCTTACTGGTTCTGGCTGTGTGAAGTGGTTTTGTGCGCCGACTCAAGAGTGTCTCCTAAGGGCAAGTTTCTGTAAGAATGAAGAGAAGTTCTAAGTAAAGCCCGTTACAATTTTTTGTTACAGCAACGATGAATTAAAGGATCAATCTAATTAATAATACCAGCTATCTAAATTCTTGTGTCGCTTCGAATCGCAGTAGGTCACTGTACCGCAATTCAGTGATATTCAATAATTACCGAGACCATAAATTTGTTTGCTTAGTGATTAATCAAGTAGTACCGTGCTACCGATATAGTTCGAGTTAATTTGATTTGGTGCGGTGTTTTATTCAGGTATGCGGAATGTAGATATATAAAATCTAAGCTCAACTGGCTAACAATTTTTTTATGGTGAAATTATTTCAAAATATATCTGTTAAAATATAGCACAGCTTCCATTAGAACCATTTCATATATGGTATTTTTGAATTTGCTCACATACACAAAACATGCTATTCCATTCTGTATAAATTTTATGCCAATAATTTGATTCGTTTTAGAAGTAAAGATGGTAGTTTTTTATCACTCGTGATATAAGCAATGCTTGGTAACAATGTTTTACTAAACAAGCAGTTCTATAAACCTAACAAATTTGAAAACTCTGAAGTTCCCTCGCACGTGAATATTTTAGCCTAAAAATTTTGGAAATATCAAATTGAAGAGTTTTAAGGTAGATCTCTGTATATATTGGGTTCAAAATATGCTTATCTTCGTCAAGGGCAAAAACTGAGCTATCAGCAAAATATTACTTTTATTTAACTAATAGTTCTTGAGTTATAGAAAAAATTGACAAAATTTTATTTTTTTACACCCTGTATATATTTGATCAGGAGTATATTTTGTTTTGTATCAGGTAGACACCTAATCCGAATGCAAATATCATCTTCCTCTTCGCCTTACGGAAGGGAAGTAAAAATTGACAGGTGTTTTCCTCAAAATTCAAAAATATATTTAAAATGCATCCTGAAAGATTTGAAACTGTTGAATAGCCCTTAGTACTTTGGTACACTCTATTGAAATTAAATGAAAAATTTCTATAGATCCATATAAAAAGCCGATTTTTTGCGCATTTGTTAAATATACAATTTAAGTAAAATTTATTAAGCAATGCAGATTGTAGTCAAAGCACCTACTCAACCACATATGAACAGTTGTATAAACGATACTTTTCAAATATTTGGGCTTCAAAAACGTATTTAAAGAAGCAGCTTAAGTCTCAATCTTTGCATTATTACTTCTCTACAATCAATAGAGATTACTACTTGTATGACACTCCAACTGTCCAGGGCCTATTTCACTTTGCACTTTGCAATTGTTAAGATTTGAAAGGGTCACAGTTTTTTGGTTTCATAAAATTTGTTAATCATCTTAGTTAGTTTTCAACTGTTCACTTGCACTTTCTATAATTTTGATAAAATTGTACTTTTAAGCGTTTCCAAAATGTTTTTTAATGTATCAAAAATTGATTGGAAATTTCAAAGTGAAAAGTTAAAAATTTGTTTATAAAATAGGCCTCCAATCTGACATAAATCCGAACTTTTATATTTAATTAAAAGCATTACCAGGATCTCAACTATATATGTTTAAGTTAACTT
>OW679197.1:83271370-83364404 GCA_940337035.1 Agriotes lineatus | reverse complement strand
TACTAGTAAGAAAAAGAGCCAGAATAACGGGCAGTAGCACAATGACAAGGCTAAAGAAAGAGAGGGAGGCCACATTAAACAGCTGGTAGCAAGAATAGGATGAAGACAAAGAGCAAGGAAGGTGGACCAAACTACTAATCCCACGAATACACCCATGGTTTCGAAAGCTACCTACACAGAATCGGGAAGAGACGAGACAACCAGTGCAAGTACTGTGATGAGGTGGATACACCAGAGCACACCATTTTTAGTTGCACAAGATGGAATTGGCATAGAACGACTTGCCAAAACAAAATAAACTTTGTGTTAACCCGGGACAACTTGGTGGACCAAATGTTGATAAGCGAAGAAAACTTGACAGAGATAAACAAAATGATCGGTGAAATCATTACACAAAAGGAGATTGATGAACGAACGGCACAAAAACAGGCATAACATAAAGTTAGTAAAAGAAATAAAGGGAACAGAATGAGGAGGATGAAAATGGGTTCGGTCTGCATAAAGTTATACCGAAAGGTCCATCAGATCGACGGTATTAAGGAAGGGGTCCCCTTCTTAGGTGAATCCGACACGCCTACATAAGCACGGTGTCTTTTGAAGATTTTTTCTCACTCCTACAAAAAAATGTATACTTGTGTATGTTCTTATGTTTACAAGATCCATTTAAGAGCTTTAAAAACATTCGCTTAGGCGAATTAAACTTCCTCCATTGTCATTAAGTTTATCTCCGCCGTGTCTTTCTACGATGGTGCAGTTGATTTTATTTCCTGCCTGGGAGTTGAAATCCCCTGTCTATATTATTTCATTCCTGTTGCTAATCTTGCTTATCTAATCTATCCGTAGGTATCTTATAAAATTCGTCCTTTTTGATCACTTTCATCGTTAAAATATTACTCGATAACCTTTCAGAATCATCTCAATTTGTATTAATTATTCATTTATTTGCACCCAGCTTTTTATGTTCCTTGCTAGTTTTTCTACACCGACTGATAGTCCGGTTTTTGATAACCCTTGTTTGCCAACCACGGTATATATTATGTGTTCAAGATGTGTATATAATCTTCGAGTTTTCCACTATCCTTTTCTTTTTTCTTTGTTTCCATTAAGATCCTCGTTCGCAATCCTTGTATGTTCAACGTGTCCCAAAAAAAGTATGTTATGCGCCACAGGATTTTTATGATCACGCATAGCATGCCTATGTGCCAGGCCCTTATTTAAGTAATATACGTATCTCTTCCTGGGGAATCTCATCTCCCGTACCCACCCATGCGTAAGACCCTAAAAAGGCTAATATTACTTCTAACATAAGTTTGCTTATTATAATATCCCTAAAATATATTTTCCTTTAACTGCCTAAAAAATCAGGCTATGAGCCTTGTTGACATGCCTCAAAAATATAATTAGATAAGCTTCACAAATATAGTCTGTTCACTAAACATAAAAACACAAAGTGGCCTTTGATTTCTAAAATTTCATGAGTGTACTTCCAAAATGCATCTTTTGTCTATGAATGTACTTACAAAGTTACTATTAAACAAATAGGTTAAGAGTGTGACATTTAATTAGCATCTGTCATAACTACTTTTAAGGATGTTAAACAAATACTGTGTTAGATACTATTGATGTAGCATTTATTAATAAGTAGTTTTATTACATTTTATAAAAGTTCAGTCAAGAATTTCCAGAATAGTATGTACTTTGACACTGGATTAATATTTATTAATTGTCATTTTTAAATTCAAAGTCACCTTTATGCAGGTATGAAAACCTTTGCAAAACAAAATACAGAATCCCTAGCAGACAAATTTTACGTATATGCCAACTTCAGAAAAATGTATATGTTTTTGTGTTTACTGAATGGCCTATAAGTACATAATTCTGAAAATAATAAGTAACACTACATGAATCTTACATAATTATTCACGGTTATTAACCACGTTTAGGAAATTAGCAGAAACCTAGCAATCGCAGCAAACGATAATCTGACATACTTCAGTTTTCATTTCGACGCTTCAATGTATGTAATTGCTTTCATTTATTAATTCAATTTCTTTTAATTCTACGGTTGTAGGAAAAATTTGGAATGCAACACGAGCGAAAAATGTAGCAAGAGTTTGTTCGATTTTTCTTCATACCTCCTGCGCTCGTTTGCAACTCGACCTCCCGTCTAATACTTAATTTTTCCTTCTAATTACACAAATAACTATTTTCCTGTTGTAAATGTGACATCTATGGCATAATTTATTATACTACGAGGAAATCCGATCTTTCCAATGTTCACCTACAATAATGTCCAACAATTAACAAAAAACAGCAAGATACAAAACCAAAAACACATACCATTGAAGCAACATATTTAGGAAAACTAATAACATTCTAATCAAAAATGAAAAATGGCATTAAAACCAGGAATAGGATGAAGAAGTGTTTGATCGGTGAAATATATTTTAAAACAAATGTTTCCATACCTTAAACGAAAAATATTTACAAAATTTTAGAACCATAATTCGAAGTATAACATAAGGGTCGCAGACCAGACCACCACAAAGAAATTAAAAATGGATCTAAGAATAGTCCAGATGAAAACGCAACGGATAATCCTCAGCATTCATCGGAGACATTCATTAAGAAATATTGAAACTCGAAAACAAACAGGGGTCGATAATGTGGCTGAGAGATTCAGATCATTAAAGTGGAACTGGGCTGGTCACATAACAAGGGTAGGACGGGAATGAACCACGGAGTGAAAACCAAGAGAGGGAAGTCGAAAGAAAGGGAAGAGCAGTTAGAAGTTGGAGAAGAAGAACTGATAAAGTATCCGGGAAAGAACTTACAGAATAAAACAAAAGAGAGAACATTATGGAAAAAAGAGAAAACCTTCGCCCAGGATTGGGATAATTAGGGTACATATAAGATAGCAAATAAACATCAGTGTCGCCATTGTTAGCAATTACAGCTTCTAATTTATCTAGAATAAAAGTTACTACAATCCCGGTCTAAACATATTTTAAAGATGCGTGTTCCTTCATTGGTTGACTATTGGCATTTGCATTTTCTTAAAAAAAAACATTCTCTATTGGATTATAAATACTTGAACTTTCGGATGGTCAAGACAATGTTTCTTCAATGCATTTCTCGTTCACCTTTGTTAGAATTTTGAATATGTAATTCGGGCAATTATCTTGCTAAAAACAGAATTTTCTCCATAAACTGAAGAAACCTAGGGCGGCATTACGTTGTGAAGTAAATTCCCGCAAACTGTTCCTGTAAATCATTCTTCAATTCCACAATATACATCCTGACATCATGCTGCTATATACCCCCACAAATTAAAATAAAAAATTGTTCATTCTCTTAAGTTTTCTGCACATGTCTCTCGTTGAATATATTGTGTCTTGCTCTATATAATTTTATTTAACCAAAATAGGTTGAGTGAAACGTTTTTTCATCCCAATTTACACCTTCTCTGGCATACGCATTTCCAAATTAGGTCTTTGTTAGTTATCTTCGGTAGCAAAGCTTTTATCAGAGCCCAGAGATTAAATAGTATAGTAGATATTGTAATCGTCCTTAGCGCAGTTCTGTGTGAAGCTGTAAAATTTGTGACTAGGTTAGGTTCAGTTGCAGTATAGAAAAGATTTTTTTTTAAACAGTTTACTAGTGTCGTATTGTGCTCTTCACACATTTATTGTTTGAACGACCAGAAATGTTAAATGACATGGTATGTAAAGATGTTTGTTTTTCTCTAACAATTATTCATTTAATTGCAATTTAGGACTTTTCTGAAAATCAACATGCCTTGCATTTTAAATAATATACAGGGTAAGTTATAATTAGGTAAAATTTAACCAAAGCTCCTTTAGACCTAAAGAAAGCAATTAAACTAATACCCCTTCGTACCAAACTGCTCCCTTAAAACTATACTGGGTGTTAATGAAAAAAAAAACGCAGCCGTGGCGGTCGGTGTCGAGTTCGGTGAGACCATTCACAATTGGACAGCAAATTAAGTGTGCTCTACTCGGAACCACAGACCTAATAAATAGAGTAACTAGATTGACAAATCACCAACACGCATACACATAACACAATGGTTGCTACGCAAGCTCAAAATGACTTGCTCTAACTTTGTAATCCGAAACCGGAGGAAGTTGAGCACTGCACCGCCAGACGCTAGAGTACAAAGCACCAGCCTCTACACCAGTAAGTAAAAGAGGTTACAGCTAATACAATACATACATGCATACATTTGTATTTTCAAAATCAACCATTAAGAGCCAATTTTAGTTTTAAAACAATATCAAGACAACGGCTGTCAGAAACATCCCTTAATTGTTTGAAAAACTCTGTTGTTTTATAAAATGAGCGATTTTCTTTTCAAATGGATGATTTTACTCCAAGAGAAATAGCAGACATCGTTTTCGTGTATGGCTTTTGCAACGAAAGCGCCTTAGCAGATGTTAGGGAATACTACCGCATAGTCCCTAACACAAGAATCCCAAATTATCAGGTCTTTATTTCAACCTTGCGAAGACGGGGTGACGTCGATCTTCCACGAGTCCGAATTCTGGTGCACCACTACGGGAAAATGTAATGCGAGACGAAGCTATAATTGGTTATGTTTTAGAGAATCCTACTACAAGTACTCGCCGAATTTCTGTGCAGTTAGAAGTTTTTTCAAAGTTTTGTTTCGCGAACTCTACTAGTACTACATCCTTGCCATTATACGGGTGTTTAAGCTCTTCAACCTGGGGATTCCGAGCAACATGTAGTTTTTTGTCGGTTGCTTCTAGAAAGGATAAATAATGACCTCAATTTTATTCCATACTTGATTTTTAAAATGCAAATGTTTACTTTCTAAATATAGAAAACAGTTTTTTCATTAACACCCTGTATCTGTTGAAGGGAGTGTTTTGTTACTAATGTGTATTAGGTTAATTGCTTTGTTTTGGGCTGAAGAAGCTTTGGAATTTTTTTTACATCTAATTATGACTCTCTCTGTATATATGTCTGAACATAGCAATTACGAAGTATTGGATCTATATCAATTCAATAGTACGCCCAGATAAACATCCTCATCAAATTTGAAAACTTTCCGATTTTTTTTATTTGATCTTCGTTGACTACTAAAACAATACTGGGAACTAATTTCGTAATCGTGCAGGTAGCCCAGTAACTTTAGACCAGTGGTTCCCAAACTTATTTGGCTTACCGCCCCCTTTTCAGACAAAAAATTACTCAGCGCCCCCTGGAAAGCTACATTCTTTAAGCGAACAAACAGAAAGATATTGTAGTGGTAGCTTTTTGAAACTGATAGTTATCTATAAGAGTATTTCTAGGTAGGAAGTTATTTTGAAAGACTAAATTATTTAGCAATTAAAAAGTACAAGGGGGGATTTACACATTAAAAGTACAACATAAATATTTGAGAATTGTTTAATAAATGATACATTCGATACAGTTACTGTTAAATTGTGAATAGTTTATTAAAAAGATTCAAGCATATAAGTTGATTTAGTTGGGATAATTATTTGGTAACATCAGAGCTTAGATTTTAATTTGTATTAACTGAAAATTGAAATAACTAAAGCCAAACTCAAATAATTATCTGAAAAAGTCGAATATAAAATGTTATAATAAAATATATCATATAGAAATTTGGTATAAATTATTGTTATTGCTAGAGAAAATGATATTTTTAAAATAAACATTTTTTTCTGTATTTGTAACCTGTATTTTAAGTAAAAGCAAATTTGAATAATGAAAACCCTTTATTATAATGATATTTACTTTCTGGATGGTGTATTAAAGGATATGATAAAGTAAAATTAAAGAAATGGAGAATAAACGAATTTAAATAAACAGACTGAATAAATATAGTAACAAATGGTATGAAGAAGAATAAAAACATTTAATAATGGTACATAGTCTCTATGGGATAAATAAATCTGTAACTTGCATTTCTTATCTTCTCTTCCCTCTTTAAGCTTTCACCGCCCCCTTATTTTTATTCAGCGCCCCCCAAATGCACCCGAGGCTACTATCGCCCCCCTGGATCGTTCCAGCGCCCCCCTAGGGGCGGTATCGCCCACTTTGGGAATCACTGCTTTAGACGAAAAAGAGGAGTTATTTCTAAAAAATTAGGACGAAGCTGGATTTTTGCATACACCTTCATTTTGACGTTATAAATAACGTGTGAAAAGTCCCCATCGATATCCTGACCGCTAACAAAGTTATACGGGGTCAAAGGCCACTGAAATTAGTTTTTTGCTTATATCTCGCTTGCTATTGTTTGTACAAAAACGTTTGCCTAATAAAAAATGTAGAGCGGAAAATTCTCTACAAAAATGGTAACTTATACTTTTTACGTAGGACCGTCTGTTTTCAAGTTAGAGAGCTCACAATGCGTCAACATCAGGAAATCACGCTGTAAATGGTTTCCTCACCACCTTTGAGGTAGAATGCACGGCGAGCTTTTTTTACATGGTCTCCCCCATAGGCCTAATCAATGTCTCTCTCATCAAAAAATCAAACTTCCTCTTCCTCCCCGTCTTTTAGAGGAAGTAGTGACTCATTATTAAAGTCATCGTCAGCGATTAATGAGTCCTGTTGTGATCCTTCTCCGCTCTCGTGATCGAGGTCTATGAAGATGTTGTCTATCTCATCGTCCTCTTCCAACGTATTTTCAGATTCGGATGAACTTGCGTTGAGACAGGATTGACCATGACAGTGTCCACAGACAACTGAGCATTGCAATCCAAGCTTCCGGCAACCTTTTGCACAATTGCAGAAAATCATATGAAGGAGTTCATCAGACTCTGGTGGTAACAAAGTCTTTACCGGTTCTAACACATTTTGTTTCATTACCCAACCCCACTGTTCAGGATTTAATTCATTGCCCAATCAAATTTGAATTTGATAATAAACTCGAAGTAGATGTCGTGAGGCTTCAGTTGTTGGCGGAAGGGCTGGTAATTTAACAGATTTATTCAACCTTGTTGATTTCGCAAAAACAAGGTAACGGAAGTTATCAAATGACTGCTCGTTAAGAGGTGCTCCATATATAGCCAATAAAAACTTGATTCTACTTTGTATGATAACTTCAGGAGAACAATTCCTTTGATGAAACACTTCCGCTGAGCGCTGTAGGTCTTGACGATTTTGGATCAACTTCAACCTTTTTTTTACCGCGATTGAAAAGCGCAGATGTTGTATCGCATCCCGTTATAGCGTGTGCAAATAAAATATGTTTGCAGTTCGTGTATCCACCGATCTTATTGGGAGAATAAATTTTTGTTCGAACATTGCCGTTGCCGGGTTTTAAAAAAGAGTTCGCTGATCTGTAGTACCACGTGCAATAAGGATAACAAGCAAATCTACATCTTCTCCTACAACAACAGTTGTATTTGTACGTGATGATTCAAGTGCAGTCTCTATTATGAGGACGTCGGCATAGTCCAGAGCTTGCTTAGTAGCAATGTTCCAAGCAGCAAATTTTTGTATCAACATCGAAATAAATCTATGCAGGTCCACGATTTGCTGTAAATTTTTCTTGACTTATTGGTACCGGCATCATATCATCAAAGAAGACATCACAAGAATCGGAAAGTGTATTGCATCGTCGAATTTGTTCAATTGCTTTGATATTCTTGGTCGAATCATCATAACCATCAAGTACGACTATTATATTGGAACCGTAATGCCGTTTTAGATAATCAATATATTTATCAAAAATGGAATGGAAAACATCATTTTGTTGCCAAATGACACGATGCAATAGAAAACCACCGTCTATAACATATGTATCGTTTCCAGAGTTTATTTCAATGATGATTGGTTCAAAGCAGTTGCTATTCTTGCGAGTATAGTCTTTACAGCATTCAACATGAATAGTCACAGAATTCACGTTAATCAAAAGTTCCAAATGTCCGTCGTTTCTATCTACACTGGCATTTCGTAAAGTTAGCAAACCGCGCTCCACACTCACAGTATCACCGATTGCATTGGATCTTCCACAAATAAAACAATTATTATTATCCGCCATTGCAATAATTAAACTACACCAAGTGCTACAACATAGCCGAAACACGTCTACGTCGTGTAGAATTCTTGCTTTATACTGAGGAATGTGACCGTTGTCTGAGGGACACCGAGGGGGATTATGCATTCGACGAAAACCATCTGCCAGATAATAGGCGCGATTTCTTGATGTTGACGCATTGTGAGCTCTCTAACTTGAAAACGGACGGTTATTCGTAAAAAGTGCAAGTTGCCATTTTTATAGAGAATTTTTCGCTCTACATTTTTTATTCAACAAACATTTTTGTACAACTAATAGCAAGCGAGATATAAGCGAAAAACTGATTTCGGTGACCTTTGACCCCGTATAACTTAGCGGTCACGATATCAATGGGAACTTTTCACACGTTATTTATAACGTCAAAATGAAGGTGTATGCAAAAATCCAGCTTGGTCCTAATTTTTTTTAAGTGAAACCCTAAAGTTACTGGGCTAAGGATATTTATATATGATTTTAATATTCAAGACTAAAGTGTCTAAAAGAGATATTATTCGTTCTACTATAATTTCGTTAGGAATTCAAAAATTTGGTAAAAAGCGCTGATACGAAGCAATATTTAAAATAAAAGTTAACTCTACATTTGAAAAATGGCTTCGATCTCAGTACTCGTGTGGTAGGGGCGATACAAACTCACATGTTTTTAAATGTCCCATTTTGACAATTTAATAATAAACGAAGCTATGGTTTCCCAAAATTTTGTTTCCCATAACTCGCTAAAGCTTCTTAGTTACGAAAATAAGGGTCATTTTGGAAAAAACTCGCAAATTCTCTTCAGAACTTCTCACGTGTGGTATATGTGCTTTTATATCAATTTGAAGTATTTGTCCAGCGTACGAACAGATTGTTGTGTCCTCTCACTCTAGAGGTTTTTATAGTAAGACATATATTTTTCTCTTTGTTCAATTTGGTAATAATAACTAACTACCTGACATTTCTAGATCGTAGGTTACGTTTTATCATGATGCGTGTACATTGGCATAACGTCGATAATTTAACTTTTTCGTTGACCGCTTGTTAATTTGAATATTAATGAATTATTTTTCCTAAAAAAGGATGGATTAATAGACGTCATTAAAACACTGTTTTTGATTAATACACTCTTTTTCATTAATTAACTGTTTTTTAAAAAAGGATGGATTAATAGATCTATTAATACACTGTTTTTGATTAATACACTCGTTTTCATTAATTAACTGTTTTTGTGATTTTGACGTTTTGATGATATTTGCATGGAGGTTAGTTGTATTAATCAAATTTTTCGCCACAAAAAAAGATTTTGTGCTCAACGAAAAAATTTTGTAATCAACTCGTTTGTTAATGGGCGATTAATAATCTCAACTATTAAAGGCACTCACTCGCTATCGCTCGTTCGTGCTTTAAACAGTTTCGATTATTAATCGCCTTCATTAACACACTTGTTGGTTAAATAACTATTAGCTTAGATTAAATGAATATTATGTCAATTCCACCGAATTAATTACACTGTACTTAGCACTTTTCCATTATGCAGATATTAAAATGCAGCTCATCGAATAGTTTTCATTATTATATAATACAATAAAATACCTAACTAATGCCAACGGGACAATAATTAATATACTATGCGATTGATAAAGGGGGAGCTATTTGTGTCCGTACCCTGTTACATCAAGGAATTGTGAAAATAAGATATGCACGTGTAGGTAAGGCCATAACTGATGATATCATCATAACAACTAGGCGCCCTAATTAAAAGATGTAAGTTTGTATCTGCCACACGAGTTGACCTTTGCGGTTAGAAATATTTTTTTCTGCTCATGACATTGAAATCAGTCATTTTGACATTGATTCCGGTGGTTGAAGTTGCATTTCAACCACTAGAGATTGAAATGCTCGGACTACCGGGATTTCAAACTGTTTGACACTCAATGATGACAAAATAAATGTCACTTTATGTTTAATTTTTTCTAAAGTGCATTAATTTGTTAAAATGAGTGAAAATTCGTAGAAAAAATAGTATATGTAACTCGTGGCTGATAAAATTTCAACGTCTCGAGTTACTTTTTTCAACGAGCGAAGCGAGTTGAAAAAACCACTCTCAACGTTGAAATTTTATTTCTACCACTTGTCCCATAATATACTATTTTCTACGACCATTACTAAAAGTAGGCCCTTTAGCACTAGCTTGTTTCACTAAAACTGACGTTTTATAAATCAGCGTGCTAAACTGAAATCAGCTGTTTACTTTTAGCCCATGTGCTAAGAGTAAACAGCTGGTGTTGAATTTAGAATTTTGAACTGAAAGTGAGGTTATTCTAGTTACTTCTTTCGTAAGAGGTAAAGTGTTTTTAAAAATTTAAACATTGTGTAATGAATAAAGTCAAATGTGTGCTATTATAATTACCTTTGATAACTGACTTTGACAGCTACCTGCTGCAGAAACAGTCACCTGTGCCGTCAATGCCATCTCTTTACTATGACATAAATTATAACTGTCATAAATGCAAACCTTTGTTAAATCGACATTTATGGATTAATAACAGTAAATTTAAGGTCTAAGAAAAATATTGTGTGCAAACTCGTGCTAAAAGTGTTTCTGCACGAAACTTGTTATGAAACTCCGCCTGCGGCTTCGTTTCAAAACACGTAACCTACATCAAATTTTTATATAAATTGTGTTAATCGAATATTAAATTCTAATAATAATGCGTAGTATACCGGGTGCTGACTTGCGAGACGCACCATAGGAATTTGCATAGTAAATTCTTTATGTTCAATTATTTGCTCCCCTAATTATTTTAGAGCTAAAGTGTAAATACATTTTTTGTAAAGAAAAACATACTGCAACCATTCATACTGCTGCTAACAATTTTTCATTTTTCAGAACCGAAAGAATGCAAAAAATCAAACTAGCATTTTTACAAAAATCAGTGATGCCATGGAATTATTGAAACAAGCCAATGCCAACGCAAGTGCGTGCGCGATCATCCAGCCACTGCCGTCAAAAGATTGAATGTATTGTCGTTTTTCTCATTTTGGTGTAAGTTCTGAACCTCATTATTGCACCTACAATTATTTAATAACTTGCCTGTAGTCTTAAACTTAAAATGAATCAGTCTATTAATGGTTGTACTGTTCGGAATTTGCCGATACGGATATTTTACAATAAACAAGGAGCTTACTTAACGAACGTCCACCATACTCGTAAAACCATTTTTGTTATGGACAAGGTCTAGGTACCTTAGAGACATTAAGCAGAACATCCTTTATCTAATAGACTTGTCTGTCCGTCCGTCCGGGACGCTGTAGAGTTGTCTGTCCGTCCGTCCGGGACGCTGTTTCATCAGCCAAACCGTAAGAGATAGAGAGAAGTTATATGTTTGGAATGGTCATGTCAGCTCAGGAACCAAATTTCAGTCACGTGACACTTCTGGTTTTCGAGAAATCACAAAAACGACCGTTTTTCAAATAGAACGCGTATTAAATAAAAATGTTTCAGCAGCCAGACGGAGCTGCGACCCTCTGCGCCTTAAAACGTCAATCGGTTAGACAACCACTTTGACACCTTCCAGGTCTGGGTACAGTTTTTATTTAATACGCGTTCTATTGAAAAACGGTCTTTTTTGTTTTTTTAAATGAGACATTTGTCTCACTGGATTGCTTGTAATTAATAATGAATTATTACAAACGTCAAACATCAATGACAAACAAACAAACAGCACATATTGTCGCGCCGCACGCATTTGCGTTGGCATTGGCTTGTTTCAATAATTCCATGGCATCACTGATTTTTGTGAAAATGCTAGCTTTTTTTGCATTCCTACGGTTCCGGAAAATGAAGAATTCTTAGCAACAGTATGAATGGATGCAGGATTTTTTTCTCTATAAATATGTATTTACACTTTAACTCTAAAGTAATTAGGGGGAGCAAATAATTCAACATAAATAATTTACTATGCAAATTCCTATGGTGCGCCGCGCAAGTCAGCACCCGGTATATTTAGTTAAGGTTGGAAAATTAATTCCATTATTTGCGAGTAGAGTATAATATTAGTGGCAGCTAAAGGTGCTTCTGTAAACCCCTGGGATATAATCACCAACGTGGATAATATGGATAATGTGTCTGATTACTGATCTCATGCACTTTGACTTAACTACGAAAGCTCTTTAGTTACTCCTATTATAGTTACCTCGCCAGGCCATCGAAGGACCTTTATTTCCCATTAAAATTATAACTGGAATTTTGTTATATCCATTCGCATCGCAGAATATAAAAAACGCTTTTCCTAGCTTGAACGTCAAATTGAGGAGTTGTAGCACCGCATTGCTTTTCATACACAATACAGTTGTTTACTTGTTGCTTCTAGAAACCACTACCAAACTAAACAAAAACAGGATAACATGACAGCTGCACAGCTGCATACTTGATTGATGGAATATATTAAGACCTAGTTACTCTCCTGCGAATATAAGTTCTTAAAGAAGAGACCCCTTAATATTTTCGAGGAATAATTATAACATTAGGAAAAATCAACTAAAGTTTTCATATATTTAAGGTTTAAAGAGGTTTTCCTACATTAAAAAATGTACTACTGCGTCCATATTTTCATATTTAGTTCAATATCAAATCCCTAATAAGTTTCGCTGACAAATAGAGATGCACAAGCATCAAGATTGGTGCTCCAAATTCGAACCTAAATTTTGTAAGGTGTCTGCGTGCTAAGTTTCCCCGTTTTAGCAGGCTGGCAACAAATTATCGCTAGTGTATTGACGTGCCTGAAAGCATTTAGGGCGTAGATCAGCCTGTCGTCGATGTTAAAGACATAATAAGTAGTAACATGAGTGAAGTGGAGGAAACAGAATGTGAGATCCTCACTTGAAGACATCTCAAGCGAGACGAGAGATGCTGTTGACACTTGCACACTTAGTGGAAACTCTGAAGGACTCTCGCTAGAACAATAGACCCTGTTAAACTACAGTTAACCTAATTACAAAATTTAACTCCCACACATGCTACCTTCAAACATTGGTTTTGAATCTAATTATATTTGGAGCGTTTGCGCTTACGCACTCGATGTGACAAAACCCGTTTCGGTTCGGACCAACCCGTAATTTGACACGTGTTTACCTATTCTTTGATGCAGAACTGAATAACGATAATTTAAGCCCATTTTCACGTTATGCACTTGGATTATCTTTCCGAAGCATAGCAAAATTATATATAGTACAAGTGAATAACGAGGCATCTTATCGATAAGGAGAAAACCCGAATGGGTAAAATTTTTTTATTCACTTGTGCCATACACATTTCTTTCAATACCTACATTTAATTATATAAATAAGTTTTGTGTACTAGCAGAGCTGGTCAGTAATTGATTACTTTATAATTAAATTACTAATTAAATTCCTTTTTATTGATTTATCTTGGAATTAATTTTTTTCAATACGGCAATTGCAATTGGTAATTGCCATTCCTGTCAAAAAGTACTTGACAATTACTTTTTGAAAGTAATTATTCAATTACTTTTGAGCAATTAAATAACTTGTGCTAATTGAAATTACTTGCGATCATTGAATTATTTTCTGGTAATTCAATTACTGGCCTAGATTGGGTATTAAGTCCCCAGAACGTAAAAAGGATAAGACCTTATTAAGTTACATGTTAAGCAAATGGCAGTATGGAATTCCTGGTGCAATATAAATATAATTTATGATTTTCTATGACTAATCGGATAACAGCTGGTCGTATGCACGAGCAATGAGGTATTTGGTGCAAACGTGTATTTTTGTACATGAGATGTGTATGTGTTATTGTATTGTGCCTTGCGGAGTGTAGTGCAGGATGTAGCATTGTAGATTTCTAATAATTTTTATGTAAGAAGCAAAAAATATGTTTGTGGTAAGCGCAGAGTTAATTTTTTGCATAACACTTTACAATAAATAGCTTTATTATTTATTTATTCATTTATTACTCATTACAAAAGAACGAGAATTAAAAAGAATTATAACTTTCTTGGCCACATGAGCCGACGGCTTGTGTTAGTAATCAACGTAGATATCTTTTAATAATATTAAGTGTAAGTAAACAAAAACTAAGTACCCAAAACCATTTAATAAATTTAAATATTCAGCGGCAATGATATCATCAGCTGCAGGAATGTAGATATTGGTGTTTCGAGCCAAAATTTCGACCTGTTGAATCTCTAAATCACATAATAACAATCTCAAGTAATTTAAATAGTAAATTAAAAATTTATTAAAACTAATAGCAGGTGAGCAGTAGGTAGCTAGGATTCCATAAGCGATTGATTGCATTACGCATTTCTGGCGTATGAAAGAAATTCCACAACGTAAATTAATTATGTTTACACTACAATAGCTATTCTTAACATATGCAACTACCCCATCATTCTGATGAAAGTTACCACAAAAATAATGTAGTTTTCTGAATTATATCTGTGAAGATTCGATTAAATTTGCCAGGTTTCGGTTAGCATAATTCAATGATTCAAGATATAACATAGGCTTATAATAGTTTTTGGTCATACTACGTATGTTCCTCTGTATAAAGAGAAAAAAAAAATTGCACGCTTACCATACACTAGATTAAACTCCTTTATCTCATACACGCCGTTGGATTCATATTATTTTCAAAGTCATTTTTGAAAAGTTATAAAAATTCCAACCAACTTAATACTAAAAAAGAAAGCAATATTGTTTAATTATGCAATGTTGGTTCATAATAATTATTTATTAATTGCAATTTGTTTGTTTAAAACGATGTACTAGTACATGGCTATCTAAATACTACTAAATACAAATATACGACAACAATTTGGAGTGAAAGTAATTGAAAGCGTAAATTATGTTGTGCAATTACAATTACCAAGTAATTGATAATTACTATTTTATTTGAGTAATTGAAAATGTGACAATTCAATTGCTTTATTGGGCGGTAGTTGGCAACTGGTAATTAATTACTATTTTAAAATAATTTGGCCAGCTCTGCGTACTAGTCAACACGGTAACAAGAATTTACTTTGTAAGTTACTATGGATTATGGACTATTTAATTCACTCGGGAACAAAGTAAAATTTAGTACATCCTTATCATTACATGGTTACTTTGCCATAGAAATGTTTATAGATAAAATACAGCTTTACAAACAGGTATTGGCATAAATATTATTATACTCCATTTTTAAGTTATGCAACTCTAAATACTATTTCCAATGGAAACTAGAATCAACAATTTTATTTTTAATAAATGCAAAAATATGTGTTATGAAGTTAGCTTATTTTATGTGACAATTCGATTAGGTCATATATTTCTTTAATGTAAATTATAACGTAAGAAATCATAATGAAGTTACATTTTGTTACTATTTTCACACTTATATTCTCTTGCAGACATCTCTTATCTCATAAATCTATGAGTTACGAAAAGTAAATGACAAGTTTTTTTAAATAGTATTAAGTTGACTAGTATAATTGAATAATGTGTTGGATAACTTTTCCCGCAGCACTAAAAAAACAGAGTATAGTAGCTATGTTAGTTAAGGGCTGTTTATTCTTTAAAAGTACAAATATCAGATTTTTACTTTCTCGCATAGAGAAAGTATTGTAATCGTCAAAAAAATCGACTTCGAGATTTTGACGAATCTTGACGTTTTAGACCTCCTAGAGTCCGAAAAATCCATTTTTCGAATTATGTCTGTGTGTGTGTATGTGTGTGCGTGTGTGTGTGTGTGTGTGTGTGAACACGATAACTTAAAAACGAAATAAGCTAGACCCTTGAAATTATGTACATAGTCATTATTCAAAATTTGTAGATTCCAGACCAATTTTGAGTGAAATCGGTTAACCGGAAGTGGCATTTTACCTAAACAGGTAGCGGTACCTTTTCAAGTAAAGTACCAGTTTGCTTCGAGATATTTGAACAAAATTTTGTACATACATTTCTTATGTAGAAAAACTACCAGATATTACATTTCAGCATGATCGGTTAACCGGAAGTGGCACTTTACCTAAACAGGTAGCGGTACCTATTCAAGTAAAGTACCAGTTTGCTTCAAGGTATTTGCACGAAATTTTGCACATACATTTATTATTGAGAAAAACTCCCAGATATAAAATTTCAGTATGATAGGTTAACCTAAAGCGGCACTTTACCTAAACAGGTAGTGGTTACCTGAAAATGTAATTTTATCGCTGTATGTATATACGTTGCAATAAACTTTTCAAATTTGCTAGAAAACAATTAATTGGTAAAATCTTCTGTGAAAACACCAATAGTTATCAGTACCAAGGCGAATGCGAGAAAGTCTAGGGGAGCACACTCCCGATTTTTATTATTTGTAATGTAAAGTCTATATAATTTTTAAGATATCCTGAATTCATATAATGGTAGCGCCCGCCATTTTACACGTAAATCTTACAATAAAATGTAAATACAACGACTATCCAATAATAAGAGTAAATGAATATTGAATCACACCTAGAAGCGTAAATTAAACACCAATATAAAAGGATTCAAGGTATTAACGCGAATTAAGTCCTCACAACCGTAGCTGAAGATGTATACTCTTGCAGAACAAAATACTTTTAAGGTTGTACGGACATTTTTAATTGTTATGAACGTATGGCAAATTAGCATTATTTTCTCGTTTCCGAAATTACGATTCTGCCTGTATATTGGTATTTCGAATTATTCGCTTGCAGCCAGTAATTTTAAACGCACTCATGCTGTGTTATCGCTGTTTCGGGCCTATTGGTGCGCACGTGTTTCCTATCGACTCATCTGGCAACGTGAATTCTTGTACGTATTAGAACCAGAATAAAAGACAGTTGCCTAGACAGAGCGAGAACGAAGTTTTACCCCCTACGATTATCGATTACGAGCTCCTTAGCCCGCTTTTCGACAGAATTGACCCGGCGTGACTAGAAGCAACAAATGGTTTTGAAGTGGTCGTCCTGCCACGCACCTTTCGGGGTGGCGTAGGCGAGGCTTTACGTTTGTTTATTGTGTGATTACCAGCTAATGGTTTGTGACGCAAGTTTTATGTTCCTGGGTGTTGTTCTTGTTTACCGATGTAGGTCTTTGAGATTTTGTTTATCGTGGGGTAGCAGGCCCCTTAACACGTCGTTTAACGGATTCTCCATGAGATCTCAGTGCCGGATTTTTCATGTACCGCGAAGCTCCCACTTATCGTTTCATGCCGTTCTGCCAAATTACCGTGCGGACCAGCAGCGAGCCAGCAGCTTTCCGTTAATTTGGTGCAGTCCCCTTAGATGTTTATCGCAGTGTATGGAGCAGCCGCCATCTGCAGCAATATAGGACAGCGATTGCGCTAAGCCAAATTTCTTAAAGGTACCGTAACATTGTAGAAACTTTACAGTGCGAATTTTAAGTGCACCGAGTGTTTTGTCGAAGTGCCAGAGAGTTCGCGTGACGTTGCGGTCAGTGTAACATTTATTGTTTATATCATTGCATTTGCTAAACCTTTTATAGTTGTTTACCTCTCAGTTTAATGAATTACCGTCAGATTACATAATCTTGTTCAACTTTACGTAGTGGCAGATGAAGTATGTGTCGCATTTGTGCCACGTTTAGTTGACTACCGGCTTTTATTGCTAATTGAGTCAGTGTTTTAAATAATTCAATGTTAATGCCGTTCACCAGTCATTTCTGTATTTGATGTCACGCTTACCGTAAATTTACTAGATTAAGACGTTACGCAACTTACATAGTTAACCTTTGCTAACCCATTTTGTATTTTTATGTAACCTTTTACTCATTCAAATATATTTGCTAATACATTTCATGTTTTTTTAACTGTGGATTTCTTCTGATGTTGAGCATGCGACTTGTGTATGTATTTTCCAGTGTAAAAGGAGTTTGGCCAGCTGTTCAAGTAAATTTTTCGAAAGGTAGGTCTAATGATGTTACACTTGGCTTGCTGATCAGGACACTGCCAAGGTTACAGTTGAAAGGTGAATTCATTATGCTTCCACTTTCCTCGGTGGGTTCACCTATGCATTTTTCCATGTAGGAATCGTGGTGGCGCTTTCGCATTTAAGATATGTTTTTTGTTTATTAGGCCATTGTCCTGTGTTATCCGTGTTGGAACTCTCCTTCGTTTCACTAAAGTTAGTCGGCAACTCCTTTGTAACGGGCTGGGGCAGCGGTCCTATGCAATACATTTCCAGTTTACGCGCTAGTCGCCTAGCGTTGTTGGGCTTGTCGTAAAATACCGTTTCGTATCTTTACAAGCTGGCTCGTGGTCATAATATTGAATTTAGCTTGTTACAAGGTTAGGAGCGATGGCGGCTCGTGGAGAACTTCCGACATCGTGCAAAAAAATATTTTGGACTGGCAAAAGCTAACATCAGTGAAAAAATGTAGCAAACTTGACAGGCAAACATAAGACGATAAATTGAATCGAATGTAACTTATTTATATGTCGTCTAAATGTATAATTCGGCCAAAAATTGAATTTTCGTTGTTTGAGATACATAAATGTATGCATTGGCGTATATTATTCCTAGATATGCCACAATTTACCAGCACATGTCAGTGTAGATTGTGAGTTGAATCTGAATATTATCTTGACCGATCATAACCAAACGTCATTTCATTAGTTATCGAATGTTTGGCACTATTCGGCGTTCCTGCTACTGTACTTAAAGAATAGTTTTAAAATAACGTTGTTAAAAAATGTGACTGTCCCTACTTTATAGAAATAAAGTATAATTTTACTTATCTACCACTTAGATTTTTTAATATTGCTTAAATAAATACCTAAGTATCACAAAGGGAACCTGAATAAATACAAGAAAAGCAATATAAAAACTTTAACATTTCTCAGTGAGAAATACAGATAATAGGTAAGCAGTTAAATAATTTTCAATGCATTGTACTTTTCGCTCCACTTGAAAAACTACTGATTATGCGGTTACATAATTAGCTCGATGTCCTGCATTTTTAGAAAAAGAGAATCTTGTGTCGAATATTCGCAAGCTGCCAGTCTGTCTTATAAGTCGCACCTTTTTGTCATCAGTCACCATACGTGCGAAAGTTATAAGCACCAGTAATCAGCAACTCGACAAGCGCGCTTTGTCAGTAGCGGTTAGACTGCTCGAGCCTAAGCTGTAGTGCCTCCAATTCAAGCCTAAATAGCATGTCTTTGGGCCTGTCTCTTTCGCAGCTTTCCCCCGCTACAATCAATAAACTGTGAAAAATCTGAGACCCTTTGATCTGGTTACAATGCTTGTAACGAATCCCCACTATTTTCAAAACCAAATTGGTATTTAATTATATTTTGTCTAAATACGTATATCTTAGTTGTATTAATATACATCCGATTCTTATACTATCTTGTACTATCCAAAGAAACATTACTTCTTTTGTAAGTTGTCTTATTGACTTACCTCTGTATTCCAGTAAAACTTATAATAACTTTGACATTTTTTAATTACACAATTCTGACATTTGACATTATGTCATGATAAATACCCCTGGTGTAACCTCAACTAACTAGCTCGGAACAATGAAATTCCTTTCTCTCAATTGAATGGGGTTATGTTACTTTTAAATATATCAATTATTATAATTTTTTAAACTTCATTTATATTTAATCAACAGTATAAAATACTGTTATAATATTTGAATTTTTAATTCAATTACTTTCAAATACTTTACTTAATATCAGATGTTAAACATTGGCTTTATAATTATTTGGTCTTATTCTGACATTACAAAAAAAATAATTTGAGTTACAATGCAATTTTAATCACTTGATCCAAATAATAACATATACTACCTAAATCAAAATCTTCTTAACTAACTAACTCAAAAATGTTCAATTTCGAAATATAAAAACCGAAAACTATTCAAGCTTGAATTAACCTATAATTTAGAAAACTTAATTTTCTAAATACCTTTGTTAATTCTAAATACAGTTTTTACTAAATTTCTATCATATCAAACTTTTACCAAAATTAACCAACAATGTTCACTGTGATCTTTTCTTCGTTGATTGTCATACCTGACTGTTTAACAGTATCTTTATAGTGTTGAAGATTTCCTCAGCAAAACCCTGGTTACTCCAGTTTACCTCAAAGCTCGTTGTAGCTCTCCACCATTCTATTATTTCTAATAGACTTCCAATCCAGTACACAGGAACACTGATTTTACGTTATAAATTGTATTCTATTATTTTTAATAAACAATACAATGTCAAACAAGTATAATAACATTAATTTTTATGTTCAAAATAATAATAATTGTGATACTCTATCATAGTTGATTGCAGAGAAATCTATTTTACTTCTGCTAATTCAAACCTTTAACAATTATTCTAAGCTCACAATTAAGGGAATTCAACCCTCAAAATAATTTTACGTGACGTCAACAGTAGTTACATAATAAGTGGTGATAATTTTTTGATAATTTTAACTAGATTCACAGTGCTAATCTAGTTAAAGTTATTAAAAAAATTATTGCCACGAATGTAATTCGGCGTGATTATTTTTTAAACAGTCCAAGTTGTATACAGGGTTTGATGGAGCTTCCAGATGAGTGTCCGGTAATTTTTAACAACTGCTTCTCACCTACTCCACTGTTAGCTAATTGTTTTACAGCAGAAGAACGATTTGAATGGTTTGTAAAAAATAATCACTGTAATCAGCTACTAGCAAATAGTCAGTGAAATTTTGATGCTACTAGCAAATAATCAGTGTAATTTTTATGTTATTGGTCGATTTGGAATTGTTTCTCATTACTATTGGCTGATAGAACTGTTTAAAGAATAATCAATGTTAATGTTTAATAATTGCTATTTCCAATAGAAACGCATTTAGTTTCCCTAATAACTGCCACCAGTCATTCAAACAACATGTTTGCACCAAAACAATCAAGCGCTTATCGTACAGTTTATATCCACGAAATAAAAATTAGTCGTGCTTTGTTTAAGCTTGAACAAGAGAAGAAATGCGAAAAAACTTGTACAAAATATACTTAGTTCAGAATAAAAAAATGTGCGCACTGATAAGTTTGATATGATAGAGCCATGGATCGTTGGCTTTTATAGCGAGCAGTCACTGGTTAGGAGTAACATTGGCTCCGCGTATTAAGAAATATTGTTTTCAGATTCATAAATTCTTGACAGAAACCGAGCATAATAAGCAGCAAAACATTTAAAATTAACCTAGCATACTATTAACGTAATCATTTTAAACATGTGTGTTTCATTCACGGGAAGCTAAACTATTGGAAAGTTTAATTATTGTATGCAATTGATTGTTAATACAAAAATTGTATAACATTTTAAAATGATTTGTTATTCTATAAATTTATTTTCATTTCTAATATCTATCAAACGCATCATGGGATCTAGCCTCCCAGCCGTTAGCAGCCTATATATCATTAGAAAAAGGCACCTATTCTATAATTGACAATATATTTTACCATCTATCCTACCGCTGCAATATGACGAGGTTTAAGTAATGAAATTCGGAAATCGCTATTGGATACCGCTTAAAACATGAAAACAACATCCAAGATGTATGTCAGCATAACATGAGTTATGTGTCAACACACCCGCGCGTACCATAAAGCAGCAAGCAGCTGGCAGCTGCAGAGGGCGTTCCGAAATGTAGCCTAAACTTATATGGAAATTACGAGCGTTTCACAGTGACGCGAAGGCTAACAATGTTGCTGCCAAGACCGCTGTAAACTCGCGGGTTTATCGTCATGTTTACAAATATTATAGTGCTCCCGAAATGTAATGCAATCCGAGGGTAAAAGCAGCCTTACTGTAGTATGTATTAGACTTTCGAGCATTGTTATGGAAATAATTACGTTCTTGTAGATATAACTGCTTACAAAGCAACGAGAAGCGAAGTCGCGTCTTAGCGGATTTGATACATTTTACAGGTTAGTAGCTCGTAGCTCTATATGAAATGAACATAAATAAATGATCGTGTTTCGTTTAACACTTACGTACATTTTGTGTTGTGTTTAAATACATTTTGTTCTATGCATATGACCTTACCGTTTGGATTAGTAAAATTAAAAATCATTCCTGTATTTGGATTGAATCATCGACAGAAGGTAGGTGAGTCATTATTTATTATTTTTGTATAGTTATTGTCAAAAATTAAGAGCCCCCCAAATACAATTATCACGAACCGCCACTGATGAAACGTACAACTTTTCTGTAAAGAAAGCTACTACTGAGGTACCTTATAATAAATTTATGGTAAGTACTACCTATTACCGATTGTTTCCAAACTGAACCAACAGTTGGCGACTACACAGTATAAACCAAGTAACTTGCAGTACACACCAGTGCTCTTAAGGTGCTCAGGTCAGGGAATCGATAAACTCCCTGAAACTTGTTTATTAGGCAGTGTGGGCTACATTAGAACTGATTGCCCAAGCTAGTGCATCTCGAGCAACGGATAAACACTTGCATTAAACTTAGCTTGTTTGACGGGAAGCTTAACATGTTACATAAGTATCAGCGCCAATGCTCAAAGGAGCGATAATGATCTAAAGTCTGTATCGGTATAAGATCTTTTAAGACGAAAGTGGGATTTTTAAAAACGTGTTCAGCGAATAAATACAGTAGTTTTCTATTACAACATTTTCAAAAGTTTCTTTTACGTATCCGATCTTGCTTTATTCTTGACGTATTTTAAATCTTGCGTAGTGATACTAGCAGCAATATTATTACTATTTTTCTATTTTAACGGGGGCAATAAATTATTTTTCCGACTACCATTTCCTAAAGAAGCCTATTATTTGACACTTTCCATATGTCAAAAGCATGTTGTTATTGCATTCTATGCAATAATAGTAGATTATATTATAAGTGAGAGAAATTCATCATTATTTGCGAGCAAAAATTTTGAATCACGACCGATACAATTTCTCACGAGGCATTTCGCTCACGTGTGATATACGACGTTTTATCTTACAGTAGAAATTCGCATGCCTAAACAGTTTGCGCAGTCAGAATATGTTACGAAATAAACTTATAATTAGTCGCCTATGATCTGTGATATACGTTTCACAGTACTGAAGTGTATTGGCAGTACTGAAGTGTATTGTCAGTCTATGTCAAATTCGAGGTTCGTAGGTTAGATTTTGTTTGTTATTTGACACAAACTGACGCAAAACTTAACCTGCAAATTACGAATTTCACATAGCTTGACAGTGCTACCAAAAATACAGTACTATAAATAATAAAAACTCACTTGTAAATAAAACTTCATTTTAGTCACTGAAAAGAGTTGCATAATGTATGGTAATAGGCGCTACTGTAAGACAAAAATATTATTTCACACATCTGTCACTTTTTCGCACACTTCTGTCAAAACTGTTTATTAAATATGGTGAGTTTTCAATTTAAAACAATGAAAGCATACCTAACATGATTTTAATGAATTTTCAATTTGAAATGAAGTTGACGTTTTGTAGTCTCTTTTGGCATAAATATGTGGTAGTTGAAGAAATTATGTATACAACTCGTATCTAAAGCTTCTTTTTGCAGTCGTGAGATTTAAAGAATTCGCCTTCGGCTCATTATTTAAACTTTCAAACGCGTGCAAAAAAATGGCACTTTAGCTACTCGTTGTGTAAATAACTGTTTTATCCTACACCAGGGCTGTCCAACATGTGGCCCGCGGGCCATATGCGGCCCGCCATGATATTTTTGCGGCCCGGGGATCGAATTCCCCTTGAGTCCACCAGTCCTGATCCTGTCCTCTCCTTTTCTACCTGGGCCCTCCGGTCTGACACGCTGAACTGTCTAACGGAATAGACCTCCATTTTTTACCAGGCCACACTTCAAGGGAGATGACGTGTTGTACTGTTAGCCCGAGAAGTTCAAATTTTCCGCAAGAGCAAGACCGCTAGAATTCGATTTTACCTTGATTGTTGAACTTTCTTGGGAAATCGAATCGCTGACGCTTTAACCCTGTCTTAATACGCTGTACTGTTTTGCAGGGCTAACTGCTTAAAAGCCATTTCCGACCGCCTAATTTGTAAACGCCAATCCCGGCGCCCCGAGAGGTGAAATGTAGGAATCGCAGCCTCTACCCCGCTTGTGAGCGGTTAGAGTCCTGTAGCCGCCCTTCATAAACTCACCTGCAGGGCCTCTTTTTGGTCATTAAAAGGCGAATTCTTGGACTTCGACGTTCGATTCCGCAGCCCGCAAATTCCCTATTGGGGGAATGTCAACATCATTTTCCGGCTCAAGGCGAAAATAATTCATCTGTAGGATTTGACACCGCGTTCGGTCCAAGAACGACGCCTAGCAGTCGTAAGGCACCAGGAACCTCTGCACCAGGATTTAGGCACTAACGCCCGCCCAGATAACCCTTACAATCGCTAAATTCACCGGAAAATTACAGCTGAGTGGAAGGTCAAGTTTGCAGGAACAAAAGACCTACTCACCCCATTCCCCGAAGAATCGGCGTGTGTACCGGCGGACTACCAATAGGGACTCGCCGGTGCATTGGGTTGCAGCTCGACCACAAAACTAGACACCGTTTCAGAAGAAAATGTTAATTTTACATAATGTACAACTCAGAGTTATTTTTAATTAATCATTGTAACTAGCTAAAAACATTATATTTGTTTTGGTAATTATCTGGTGTTTTACCTAATCGAATATATATTTGAGTGAACGTATTTCTCCGATTTGAGCTTAACCTGAGGGGTAAAAATTTGACGCCTTTAGTAAGGGGGTGAAACCTCACATCTCTATACGTAAATTTACATTAATTGATGTAATTTTTTTCTTTTGTCGGTATCTCAAGAACGGAAAGGAATTAACCTAAAATGAATATGAATTTTTTTGTTTAGAATTACTTTTAGAACATGTAATGTAACCTAAGCTTTTTGAATAAATAAAAATTAGTATTGAAATATACACGTTTTATATTTATTGCAAATCGCTCACAAATTCGTATACGACACATTTTATGATGCGGCCCTCATAACCTTCAAATTTTTTACAGTGGCCCTTGAACCCCTTGAAGTTGGACAGCCCTGTCCTACACCATCAGAAACCAAAATTTTCTCGCCTCTATGGAAACGAGAAAAGGCAGTTTTTCTCGGCTAGCCAAGAAACAAAATTGTGTTGTCTAGCCAAGAAAATGAGCAAATTTATATAGACACCGTTAGCCCTGCAATGATATGGCACTGTAAGTCTATGTCTAATTCGAGGTTAGCAGGTTAGGTTTTGCGTCAGTCTATGTCAAAACTGATGGAAAACCTAACCTGATAACCTCTTTGACATAGACTTACAGAGCCACCAACATATTATTCATACATTTGAATTTCCACAGCCGCTCCATATGTATTTATGTGTTTGTATTACTTGTTAAATAAAACTACGTTTATCTTGAAAATGTTTATCTTTCTGATAGTGTAGTGTAAAAAATCTATGCAAACCATGGCGGTACAGTGGTTTTCTAGGCCTCAAGAAGTGGCCAGGCTCGGCTACGCCTCGCCGGTCCATATCTTCTTTCGTCCTGGAAAATAGCCACTTTACCGCCAAGGTATACAATATACTATTATAAACCTTTAGTGCAATTCGTTACTACTCGGTACACTTATCACATATTGGTGGTAAGTTATCATCTGATATTCTTAATTAAATGACGTGTACACATGTCACTTTTAACTACCGCTATATACGAGTACAGGAACTACTATAAGATATTATTCTTTATCATCATCACTCAGCTTCTTTATGTCCATTGCTGAACACATGTCGCCTCGAGACGTTTCCAATTACTGCTGTATAGAGTCATGCAATCCAGTTTGTGGAGATTCCTTTGAAATCGTCTGTTCATCTAGTTGGTGGCAGCCATTGACTTCGTTTATCAGATCTGGACCCTCGTTAAAGAATGTCCTTCGTCCACCTGTTGTCTTTTAATCTAGCTACGTAACCCGCCCAGTTGTAAGTAGCTGTTACTATATATCGTTCTATAATATCCTTTAGAATAACTAAATAAACAACACAAAATAAGGAGCAAAATACAAAGCATTCTAATTTAAACAGCGAGCAGTTCTTGTAATCGTTCTTCCACTTCTTAGCGGTATTTTGCATGCAGATTATACGTGTATCTGGCATAAAACTGCGAAAATGTCGGTCAAATATATACAGGGTGACAACCTATAAATAATAAAGCTTTTTCTATTTTTGATTTGACTGAGGAAAAAAAATAACGATTTACACATAGCTCAGGCTTTATCCTTGAGAAAAGTGGGACCCAACATATTCAGGGTAATTGTTCTAAAAGAAATAAACGTAACCAGCGCTAAGTTTATTGAATGTAACGCAGTCGCATGCGACTACACGAGGCTGTGCTAGACGCGCCCTCTGCTTCTTACTGAAATCTCCTCCAAAGGCGCTGAAATCCCGTCTGCAATATTCTTTCAATTTGGAAATTGATGTAAGTTGCACTACCAAGTGTTTCTTTATATTGTTTCAGTAGTATTAAGAAAGTTAAGATATTTTTACTCCTAGTTGCCTTTGATTTTCCAAATATTTAGTGTCACAACTTCTATTTCCCTGGGAAGTTCTGAGTAAAGCCCTCTACAGATTTTTTCTTACTAGAATGTTGTATCACTTGTGTGACCCGTATACCTGTCATCTGTTGTTATTTATGAGTGTTCCCTTCTTCTATCTTCTCTTTTAAATATTCTCTAGTTCATCTATATGTTTTACCATTCTTTTCCAGTTCATATAACCTTAAACTTGATTTATTTTTTCTTCTTGCTTCTTGCCACCTTTCTCTTGTTGATGGTGGTTGCATATAATCATAGCAAACTACCAATTTTAGTAGAGCTTTAGTTTTTCAGTTATACTTGTTTTTATACATTTGTTTCTTGTAGTTCACTTCTTCCCTCGCTTCTTCTTAAATTTTGGATTTGAGGTTTTCTTGCGAATTATTTTGTTTACTAGATGCTGTAGTGTATTTCGCCAATCGAGAATAGCTAGGAACATGTTAGTTTTTTCTTTTTGTGTATTCTTAATAATTTTTACTTCCGTCGTCTGAAAGATTATTCTATTAAGTAAACTATCTGCGTTACGTAGTAACAAAGGATGTTTGATTATTACCGGTCACTAAAGATTGTGGTATCCCACGTCTGTTAAAATTTCTCTTTAACTTTTTTATTGTTGTTTTTGATGTTGAATCCTTTAATTTGTTTAGTACCCAAAAATCTGAGTAATAATCTGCTGTCACCAGACACAATTGGTGCTTTATAGTAAATATAAACCGGGCTGCGCCCGCTATTGCGCGGTCTATCCTGATGTACTTCGTATGCGCTGCTTAGCACATTTTATGTGTCACCAAGTAGTTTTAAGCTTTGCTCATCATTTTCAAAAAGAAACGCGAATTGGTTAGGGTTCTTTTCTAAAATCGCATCGATTTAATCACAATTCCGCTCAAATATCGCCCCGCCCCTCTAATGGGGGCCTTTGGGGCTTCGGCCCTCTCCAAGGGGGCTCACGGGACTCCGCCCCTATTCAAGGGGGCCCCGGGGCTTCGCCCCTCTCCAAGGGGGCTCTTGGGGCTCCGACCCTCTCCAAGGGGGCTCTCGGGCTCCGCCCCTCTCCAATGGGGCTCACGGACTTCCGCCCCTCTCCAAGGGAGCACACGGGGCTCCGTCCTTTTTCAAGGGGGCTCATGGGGATCCGGCCCCTCTCCAAGGGGGCACACGGGGCTCCGTCCTTTTTAAAGGGGGCTCACGGGGATCCGGCCCCTCTCCAAGGGAGCCCTCGGGGATCCGCCCCTCTCCAAAGGGCTCTCAGGGCTCCGCCCCTCTCTAAGGGGGCCCTTGGGGATCCGCCCCTCTCCAAGGGGGCCTTCGGGGACTCGCTCCGGTCGCGAAATCGAGGCGACTGCAAAATGTATGCAAACGCAAGTGGGGGACATCGCGTCTGCAATTGTCGTGACAGACACACACGTTTGGATCGTTCTCCTTTATTTATATGATGTCTGCGCACGCCCTCTGCCAAGAAAGATCAGATGTTTTGTGTTTGTATTGGCATTGCTTGTTGTTTTGTAGAGTACTATTATAGTATACTACATACCAAGCTGCGAGTATATTTGAGAAACGAAACGAAGCGTAGCTAAGCCAAGAGTGTGTTTAATGCCTTCCTCCGCGTCTGGCATTAAATTCACACGCGACAGGAAATGAATACCTTTGCTCTCTAGATATATATGAATAGCTATTCCGTTTCGTTCTAATATTTAGAAATATAGTTCCTGAAACTTGGAAAAATTATATTACATTCAATGTTTAGCACTTGTATGCCATAGTACTAACTATACTAATGTACTAAAATACAAACTAAACTGAAGAATACTTCTTTCATTTTCTTAAATATTCGTAGTCAAAATTGAAAAAATTTGTAAATGCTTAATTTTTATAGATATTACTTCTTCGACAAGCCCATAAGATGTATAGGGAAAGGACCATTCTCAACTGTTTTAATCTCAGGGAGTTTTTCTACTTTTAGTTTTTCTTCTACCACTTTCTTTCTTTTAGAGTGAGCGGTGAAGAGTGGACACAGCGAAAGGATTCGAAAACTGGGTGCATCATCCAGCCTGGAAGAAGGATTACAGTGGCGGAAGGAAACAGCCAAGAGGTGGTAAGTTGCAACAGTTGAAGATGGCGACCCAGTTTAAAATTTATGTGCCTATTATAAACAAATTGTAACGTTTAACCCCAGATTCTTCTAAATCGTCGAGCCTGGTTTAACTTTTATACGCCCAGGAAGCTATTTATTTTGATACTGTTGTTTCATGCAACTACAACTACAAATTTCAATGATTAAATTCTCATTGTTATCTCCTACTACTAGCGTAAGCTAGAAGCCGTACACGGTAAGTGAGTTTTACTTGGACTGTTAGTTGTAATTGGAACAATTGATATCTGGTTACAATTCTTGGTAAGCAGACAAATAACCTGAGTCGCATGTTGACTCCTGTCGGCACTTACAAGTATCGACCATTTTGTCTAATTCCACAAACTTCAGCTTCTGTTCCCCAGATGCACTGTATCTACTTCATCAAACACCGTGTTTACAATATCTTCAAGTTCAACAGACTCATAAAGAATTTCCAACATATCCTGTGGTAGATAGGGTTCTGCAAGAGATGTTCCATGTCCAACTGACGATACCCAATTACTGAATTCGACGTTCCATCTCCTGCTGCAATATTAGTTAAAACGGCAATTTTGCAAAACACCGCCAAGGCGGACCTCTCTTAATATAGATTTCAATTCTTTGAATTGTTTTGTCCTTGGAGACAACAGGTAAAGTTTGGCGAAACTTTCCATCAAGTTGTAGCAGTAAAGTTTGTGCAATTTAAGTTAGATGGCGCTGAATAATGGTACAGCATCCTAAAGCAGTGTTAAATGAAACCGTGCTTAAAATTATGTAATTACAGAATGATGTGATGATTATTAAATCTTCTAGCAACTGTTCAAACATAGTGTTATTATTACATAATACAGTATTAACAATTAATTATTATTTTTTTATATTTATGTTATTTTTGCAGAATATTTGTGCTAACCACAAAAATAACATTAATTCCATCTGTCTTCTTTAATATGGGATCTTGCACCGTTAATCACGACAATGTATTCTACCTTTTATAAGCTACTATGATGTAGATATTTCATATTATGTGAGACCTTTGGGCTACCACTGCTTAATCATTAGCGAAACTAAAAGTGTGACTATATACGATCTGTTAATTTTGAATCACGTACTTTCACATTCTCGTATGTTACCTTCAAATTTTCTAGTGTTATTTCTACATAGGAAGGTTTTATCTAAAATGGCGCCTGATAAGTATGTTATTCGTCGTCAAAGTCTTGATAAACCGATCTAGATAATCTCTAAAATCTCTTTATTCATGATAGCGTTTTGGATGCTTCGCCGTCCTAAAGAATTAAAAATATTAATATAAGAACGTTCCAGGGAAAATATATTTCCGATCGCAAAGCAGCAAAAGGTTGAAGTTGATTGATCGAAAGTAAAATGTTTGGCTCCTCATACTTAACCAAACTCCCGTGTTAGCCTGATAAGATTTAGCGTAAGGTTAAGCGTATATTTTTTATGCTTGTTCTCTATTATTTATTAACTATCTCAATGAGAATAAACATAAATACTTTACAGTTCAGGGTAAACGTTTGAAAACCTCATCATGAACGCAACGCTAATGCACTTTGCAACACCTAGATTTCGGTTTATGGGGCAAGATAACAAAACCAATTGCTGGCTCGCATTATAGATAGCTGCTGCCCTTATAAGCGAATGACATGACCTCAGGGGTGCTTTTACCATAAAAGCTGAAAAGTGCATGAATTATTTGTCACTTATTTGTGTTTTGCATCATTCAGAATCGATAAATACGAAACAATACATTGTACCACCCTTAAACGAAGGGGTTGACAAGGCCTCGGCTAGCTCTTTTAAGTCTCGGCAGAAAATGGCGTGGTGTAAGGATCAGGCTAATAAATGATTCGGGCTTTTAAATTGAACAGAAAGATAAATACAAATTGGGGGCCTTGTCGTTACACACAACCTATAAAAACAAAACTAGCTATTTAAAAATATGCCACCTACTTTTGGTGTAGCACTATGGCTTATTAAATTAAATAATAAATCATAATTGGGAAATTTCTTTCAAATTTTCAATCCATAAAACGCTAATTATAGCTTAATTCGCACTCCACGACAACACCTGTGCTATCGCAATTGCATAACAAACAACGCGTAAAGCGGGGTACATGAGTTGCAGTGCAAATGCTTATTTCAGCAATTTTAAAATATTAAATTTTGGTTCATTAGCGTTATTAAGGTTTGAGCCAAAAGGTTGGTTACACTCTTTCAGTTTGATTTGCTAAGATCTTAGTAAGAACTGAGATAATTAAGGCAAATGCCTTTGTCGCAAAAAGAGGAATGATATCGCAGTGGCGGTGCCAGAGCACCTTGGGCCCCTAAGCAAATATAAAAATGGCCCCACTTGTAAAAAGATTTATATACTTAATGAATTGTTTATTTATAATTATAGTATAGAGAGTAAGCGTTTAACAAAAAATAAAATAACATCCTATTATAACAAATAGAGTAGTAAATGCCTAACATTTAGCACATTTTATAACTAACATATCTAACAAAATATCAATTAAAAATATAAAACTAAATAAAATCGTCAAGTTGGAATAAGCACAAATACAAAGAAAACTGATGGATAAATATCTACCTAGGTAACACTAGTAAAATAAAATATTATTCAGGTAAAATCCTAAGAACCCACGTCAAAATAGGTAACAAATACTTAGTATTTATTAGTATCATTAATATCTGTAAAACGCCGTAAAAATAAATTGATCAGAAATAAAAAATGTATCTTTCTGGCCTTATTGACAGCAACTTGTTCCACAAGATTTTTATGTCTATCGTAGACGATGCCTTTTGCTTAATTGACAAAACCGAAAGGTCATGTAGCCTATCTTAGCTCGTAGAATTTCTTAAATAATGTTTTTTTTTATTTTCAACTTGCTAAATGATCTTTTTGTTGTGGCTAATGTTACAGGTAGAGTCAAGAATAAAGGATAAAACAAATGCAGTAATAATCTCACCAAAATTGCTTTCGAGATCACTATATTTCTGTAGGAACAAACTTGTTAAATCTGGAACAGTCATGCTATCATTTAAATCTTCTTTTAGTAAGGAGATAGCGTTCACAAACTGAATGGCGAGATTATTATTGAGGACATCAGGATACTTTTTTCTGAAGCAAATCACATCAGACCTGTTCAGCTTCTTGCATTCTTAAAACGTTTTTCTTTTCTAAAAATTCAAAGCTCTCAAATCGAGTCTGATCGCTGATGACTGATAACAGTAATAACTGAGTGTGGGGACTGAGGTTGCAGTGCTATCAATCTATACCCAAATGAAGTAGAAGATATCGAGATATTTAATAAGCGAATATAGAACTTACCGGGCCCCCAAAAAGGCCCGGGCCCCTAAGCAACGCTTATTCCCGCTTATGCATATTACCGCCACCGCTGATATGGCATATACTTACAGTTTAACTTGATATTGAGGTCCAGCGATAGCAAGCGGAATTATCCTGTTGTGTTGCATCAATCTATGAAGACGCTAAGCTAGATTTGGCTACCAAATTCTGAGACTCCCAAAGCGTAGATACCACTATTAAAAGTCAGCAAATCGCAAAGGTAGCGGCACATGTCGAAAATTCCTAACCCATGCGGAAGCTGAATTTCTAGCCTTCGTTTGAGCCCAATTAGCCCATGCAAGACCATAACCCACACTAAACGATATTAGCTTTGTATATCGAGTAATTGCCTGATTTTAGCCCGATTTTGGGCTGTAACTGCCAGCCTAAATGTTATAAATTAGTTGCGACAATAAGCCCGCAAAAGGATTCTTACCGAACGGTGTTCTCGGCTTAATTATAGCAGAGGACGCTTCGCAGCGATTTCAATCGTCGGCAGCGCAAGGAAGCCTAAATGTTTAAAATAAGCACGCAAAGAATACAATGAGATGAGCTCCCTTACCTACACAGAATGCACCTTTCTAAAACAACTAAAACGGCTTCAGCTCGCGTTGGCGTGCATCTCGCAGATATCAATACTCTGTCAGCTCTTCGGCTGTTTGAGCGCCAACTCCAATCGAAATGCTAGACCACTTCCAACACAAAAACCACAGGTGATAATCGCGTCGCACTGCCTGCTGTGATAAACTTGAATTCTTTTGCTACAGGAATTAGATATAAGGTGGTTCGAAATAAGGTGACAAATGTATTAACGCTCTGCAGAAATAAAATTGAAACTCGGCGTTACAACATGATATTTCATTTTCTCATAATTGCTTTTTACGCGCCAGTATCTTATCTGCATCTCAGCATTCATTAACAACAGCAGAACTAGTAACTATTTATCTTCATTAAATTATTATAACTTTCATAGTTTGCGATGCACATGCAAAAATGTTTATAATCGACAATTCAGAAATAAACATTAGTTTCAGATTACTTTCCGTTTTGAGCCTGAATAATGAGCAATCCAGTTTACACTCACGTTCTCTAAATCGTAGAGCCTCAAAGTTTACACCTAGCTATGTTCCGTGTCCCATTTTGACCCACGTGGTTTAAATAGAGCCACTCAGAAAAAGCGTAGTTTTTCTGTACAGCATGCTATGGCGCTGAAATCTCAGCAGAACAAATTTAATGTTCAGCTTCGCGTTATGCGTGTAGCAATCTGCAACTTTCTAGAAAATAAGTATAAAGTCGTTTCTGTACTTGATTTAAATTGATTCTTGATTGATTGATTGATTATCACTATCCTTATTGCCCTTATTCTCAATATAAAGGTCATTACAATAAATATTAATGACTCAACTAATTCTCGCTTTCCCTTGCATTGAGATATCAGAATTTCAGTCGCTATCACTGGAGAACTTTCCTGTATGTACTTTTTTACTAATAGAATTAACGATACTAAAACCTACCAAAATGTAACTACTTTTTAAACGTCCTGTATACATTTATTGGAATCATGTTCTTTATTGAACGGTTTGGATTTGATAAGTAGGTATCTTTCTCAAGACATGCATTAATATCGTAAGGCTGATTTGTATACCCTCGCTATACTACATGATAAACATTTTTTTTTAAGGAATATTTACATATTTACATCTTCCTTTAATATGTTGCTTGATAGCAGTCTTATTGAAAAACTCTGCTACTCTTGTAATAATACCTGTACATTCATATAGCCTAATATTTGAAGCACTTGGTGAATTCTAAAGAGCAATAAAGATTCTCAACCCGGAATTCGCAATTTAATAATATAATTTTTCGCTCTACCTATGCACTTTATAACTTTATTAGAGGGGACGGAGAAATGTGTAAAAATCAGTCGAGCGTTTCGCAGAATATAAGCAATCTGCGTATTGCTATTCCCCGATATATTAGCAGCAGCAGTACAGCCGAACCGACGGAAACGGATATAGCTTGAAATCGAACGGAGAATGAATCTCGCGTGGTTTATTCAAGGACAACTGAGCTTTATTGCGAAGCGGCGACCTGAAAGCACCCCTAATATATTTTCAATTTGAAAACATCCTGTACAATAACCCTCGGGATTTAACATTCCAGAACAAGAGAGCTATATTAGAGTAGAACGCTTTCACTCCAAAGGCTTTCTGAGCGAAAAAGCCTACTGATGCCTTTCTTTAACGAGCCAATAAGAAAGTGGCACTAGGCGATACCTCCATTTTGTTCTTCTTAACGGAAATGAGATCAAAGACGGAGGTCGAAATTGACTATTCGCTGCTACTCCGGCACTTGATAACACCATGATACCTGTTAATTTGAGTTTCGTGGGACGAATGGCAGTGTCATGGGTAAACCTCGGAAATGGGAAGCATCAGTTGCAAATCCAATGTAACGTGCACCCTTTACTTCAACAATTACACGGTAATTGCGAGGAGATGGAGAGTCAAGATTAACATCGCAGTTAAACCAACAATATTCAATTAGTTCAAATCAAATTCGCTTTTATTTTCAACCTGGCGATTTAAAATTAGTAGAGAATATCTGCTTTCAACCTGTTCATCATTAATGCTTACATTTTTCAATAAACTTGATACATATCAAATTGTAAGAACGTTATAATTCCTATTTTTACTCTGCATAATTGTCCTAACTTCAAGAAAATCGTACTTGTATCACTAAATCGGATTTTATATACTTCTCTCATCATCTTACATTTTTAATAACTTAGTGACTTAGTATTTTTAACGAAACGATCTATAGTACGTTCTAAAATGTATTATTGACGCGCATTACGTAACTAACTATTATTGCAAATAGACAACTACATATCTACAATAAAGGAAGATAACTACTTTATTTGCAGTTGACAAGTAGTTATACCAGGTTCAAAAACGTAATAGAACTTTTGGTTTCTTGTGTAATATTTGGGAGATATAAATATACGTATAAAGCTTGCAGGTAAAAATGTCTACAGACTTAGTACGCAAGAGGGAGGTAAGCGAAAACTTAAAGAATATATCCCTAATACGTAGTTCTTGCAAGGGTGATGAGTTAAAGTCAAAAGTTTACTAGAGTACTAGGTCCAACAAAATAAATATTCCCTAAATGGACTACCATACTTCTCCAAGCTAATAAATACATTAGTGCTAAACAAGCAAATAAGGATATCAAATTCAGAATTAATAACGTGCATAAGTATATTTAAGCTATCAATTTAGCCTGCTAAATGGATTAAACATATTTTATGAATATCTTGTGAATAAAATTGTATGTAAATTACTAGAATAATATATGAGTAAACAAGAAACATGCCAACACAATACATTGTCTCACACACTTGTTACTGAGACCTTATTTTATTATTCATAATATAATAGCCGATCTTCTAACAGTGTTGTCAATTTCAAATGCCTTCTTCAATTTGTGTGAGTAAACTAAGCTCCACGATTTTTTTCTCTCTGTAATTTTACACTCAGAATTATGCGTTTTATTGCCATTTCTGGGACGCCCCGTACATATATATGCTATATTTACAAATACGGAACAATTGATAACAGAGCCTTTGAAGTTGAATAAGTTAATTTTTGAAAAGACAAGGGTGATGCTGAGAAAGAATTTATTGAAGTTCATGAAAACATTTCATATATGATTTTAAAAACTAGCAAAAAGTTCCATATAAAAAGTTTGTATATTAAATAAAATGTGTTCTTAATAAAAAATTACAAGTATGCATTAACAACGAAATTTATACGGTAAAAACTTGCAACCTAGTTAGTATCAAAAATTTTTGGAGCAGAAGCAGCAATTTACGCTGTAGCTTTAAATGGAGTATACAAACAACAAACACACGTAATAGTTGTATATGCGTTCAAATGACATGACATTATAATATGTGCGACCATAAACAATAGTGGGTGAATTTAAAATAGTGTAGTTCCGCGCATATGTTCAAGTAGCAGAAACAATTGGGGAACTCCAAGTCCGGACAAGTTGGTCAACAGCTTCGGACTAGTTTTCGAGCTATTTCCAAAGTGCTAAAAAACATCCAAAACAAACTGTCACAAAAAAGAGCCAACCTGCGTCACACAGCTAAGGTAGTAAACCGGCAGCTACCAGAACGCAGATTGACTGATCTTTTGTGATAACCACACTTACCGCGTGAGCCGAACTAGCTCTATTGGGCGCTTTTTAGGTCGTGGATTTTGTGGCTCAGCTGTGCACCCTGCAAATAGCTTCAAAACACAATATGGACGCCAGGAATCAAAGTGATTCCGAAAAGAATAACCCAACAACAGTTAAATAGGGTTTATTAAATGTGAAAATGTGTTAATCATTTAAATAATGCAGGTAAATGGTTTGTAATATTGTTTAAATTACAGTATAGTGTAGCAAAGTTTCACGAAAGGTTTCCACATGCATAACTCGAAGGAACCACTTTGTGGGTTTTTAATCAATTGAACTTGTCAATTTAATCGAGAGATGTGCACATCGCTGTCAGGTAAAAAATACTTAATTCCAGGTCACCGATAGTCTAAAGCGTGAGTGCGCCTTTTACGACCAATTTGAAATTACAAAGTCTGTTATTATAATTGGGAAATTATTGAAACATGAATGCATCAATAATTCGCGTAACCCGCCATGTACTGGCGTCGCAATTAAGTTAAATTCACCAGACTAACCTCCTGTAATCAACAAATTCTCGGACGGTGGCGTCGACCGTGAGTTGCCATACGCGAGATTTTTTAAAATCGACAGGATATCTGCACGTGGTGTTATCGATTTAGTTGCTGGATTTTGGACGTGGAAAGAGGCTTGCATTTATCTCTCGCCGCCGGAGCAAAGGAAAATTGTGGCGAAATATTGTCTTGTAAAATAATTATTGGGACAAAACGCCGGTCACCAATGACTGCAATAAATGAGCTAACAGTGGCCAATTAAGATGAGAATAACAACATTTGAAAGTCTATCATACCTGATTTATTTTCAGCTCTCGAAAAAATGCTTAATTAAGCACAAGGTGGGTTACTTGTAAATTAGCGAGTAGCTAAGCCGAGTCGCCGAAGGAGAATGCGCTCAAGCCAAGTCGCCGAAGGAGAGGAGATAACATCAGCTCCAAAGATAGCGAGCGGGAACTGATACAGATACAAAATGAACGGAAATGGGAAATTGAACAATTCGAAATGCAAACTGATTACAATGCAAATAAAAATATACAGGTTAGGCCTGAAATAATGTGTTTAAATGGAGAAAACAATTAAGCGGAGTGAAAAATGGTTTCAAAGCAAAGCCGTGGTAAACTTTTTGATGTCACCCTGTCAATAACTATAAACCCAAAGGAATGAAGGATGAGGCGATTGCTAAATTGTACCTTCCATTGCTGAAACTAGGTCAGTTTCCGTCAAAACCATTCAAGGGATTTGCTAGAAAAATAGATTGCAGCTCTGTCGTTTAAAGACTTGTCTAAAATGAGCATTAAAATTAAAATTACATGGACAATTAGTGTAATAATGAATTAAGTAGGTTTCCCGTATTCTTTATGTATTTGCCGGTTTTCTGTATATTATTTATGCGTAAAGGTATTGATTTTTCGGTTGAACCATGTGGTGTGCCCTATTTTCATTTGTTTATAACCGCTATTTAGGTCAGTGTGACAAATTTACAGCGAATCACAACCAGCGTTTGTTTAGCTAACAATTGAAAAACGTCCAAAAAGGCGTCTAATTCCGGATATAAAAACATATTAGCATAAACTACATTGGTTTGACTTCGAAGCTAATAGCGTCAAAGCTTTATCGTTTGTTCTTGAAGTTTTACATTTCCGAAGCCACCAATGTTACAAATTAAATATAATCATAATTACATTTTGTACTTACCAGTGTAACAGCACAGCAAAAACTTCGTGTGTATACTATTTGAAAGCTACGAAAGTTAAATGCCTGTCACGAATGTTAAGCGAGTCTTTCTGGTTCTTGGACGTGCACATTCAAACAGATGGGCCAAAGACCGCAATCCAAATTCACCATCATCAGAAAACTTAAATACAGATTCTAAGCCGAATAACGGGTTCCACATCTTCCAGCAGTGGCGTGTGCTTGGGCAGTGGCGTTGCAGACGGTAGGCGAAACTTGTTTTCTTTATGTCATTCCATTATGTCACTGAATTGTGAAGCGCTTGTTGTCAAAAATTGTTAATGGCTCCTTGTAAGAGGCAAAATTTTTAGTAATTAACTTAAGAAGTCATCCCCTTGATATTTTCTTGTAAACCCCTATCAACTCACGGAATAAATATAAAATTGTTATTTGTGATGAGAACATTCTCAATTCTTAGTAAATTCGTTATTTATAAACTCTGAGGTACAAAGTTCCACTCATTGAGTGTCACGTTAGACCATCATAAAGTTGTTGTAACGTAAATAATGTATGCATATGATATATTAAATAACGAAGCTTAGTCCAATCTTTTTTAAACATTTACAGGTAAATAAGGCAAGTGTAGTCCATATCTTATCTGTAGCAGCAAGCTCGGCAGCATTTGTATTTTTTATGCAGTCGCTATTTGTAGATAAGGGTTTCGTTGATTAGTGGGCGATGGTTCGTAAATAACAAATAAGGTCTTTGGGATATTCGCGGCAATATATATGCACGCTATTTTATTTGAAGGACTGTAACATAAAAATAACTTGGGATATATTAAAACTGGCACTTTTGCCGAAGCCGTCTAAGAAAGCATACGCATTTTTGCGGTACCTAAATTTTCTAAAGGGTTGCTCACAATCATGACTTAAGCACCCTAAATTTATCTTTTGAAATACTAGAAATCGACCAACCGGTTTCTAGTTTGGGTCAAATTTGAAACCACGTGTAAATAAATTTCAACCGCATCCACCCATCCACGGGCGTCCCAATAACTGGTTTCCAAAAATGAAACCTAGGTGCTGCACGTTCCGAGGAGCGCCCACATAACAACTTATCGTGAAGATTGGATTCGCCAGTGTTTAGAGCAATTCGAATAAAAGCACAGATAAGTTTTAACCTTCACATTTAACGTCTTCTCGGATTTTCTCCACCGGCAGGGATATAAAGCACATCCTTGAGTTGGGTTCAAGTTATTCAAAATAAATACAGAATACAGAAATAGATCAACCTCAAAGAAAACATGAAGGATTTAATTTTTACAATAAATTATAACACATAACAGGAAATGCCGAAAAGGAAACTTAAAGCGCAATAAAAAACTCCCCCAGGTATAATCCAGATGGAAGATAATGGCAAACGAAATTCGTGGAAAACATACATATGAGAAAGGTTCAACAATGACCGAGCGAGGATAGATATAGGAGATGCAGATAGAGCACAAAGTGACAGTTTTGGAAATATATAAATCTGAAGTATGTACGTATATTAAAGCAAACTAACCACGGAAAGACAGTAGGACAGTTCCAATAGAATTTATAAAGTTTCTAAATGAGGAAAACATACAAAGCTGAACTAATTCCATTAGTCAAATATATCGACACACAAGAACGGCTGAAATCGACCTTAATTCCGAAAAAATAACGCAACTATTACATGCAATCATCGTGGATTAATAAGCTTGACGAGTTATAGAATGCAGTTACTGATGAGAATAATTCAGAACAGTTCAGCATGAATGTACTTTGACAGAAATTCCGAGAATACAACGGGCCAGCTTTTGTATGTCTGTAAAGGAGCTTACAAAAAGAGCATTTATGAACTACAGTTCGCTGATCCCTCGACCTGCCCGTTTGAGCAAAGTTCATAAGATGCTAGCTCAACTTACGGCGTACAATCATAGACCTTAAAAACTCGAATAATAAATAACATAGCGGTCATAAAAATATAGATATATAAAAATTTGCTTAAAATATTTGGACAGCAAGAACATCAAATAGTGAGATACTGTTTTGATCGCGTTACCAGGTTTTAGTTGTTAAGGTGACGTATCAAATAAAAAATAACAAGTTATAAAGTATCTTCTAACGTACACACGCATTTTTATTCAGTGCCCCGTACTCAAGTTACAAGCTTTTAACTTAAGGGAATACTTACATATCAATTATATGAAATAATATCCTTAATATTGATAACTCCTCCGTTGATTTGAACACACACGGATCCAACCTCGTTAACGGCGGGGCGAGCAGCCGTTGAGGACGTCGACCTAAGCCATCTGCTGTAGTATGCACAGCTGAGCTTCCATTCACAGCGGGGTACACTGGACACACTTGTCGGACGACCCACCTTCCGCCTATTCCGGCAGTCAGCTACATCAACTAGCCTATTGCAGCAACCCAAAAAGATAAGTGCAAATTCAGCTTTTAACTGAACATTCATACATTACCATCTCACTTGCATACTTTTGCATGTATGAATGTCATTACGAAGGGCTTGCACATCATCTTACCAAAATTAATAGTGTAACAGATAGTGATAGGTCAACTCCAACGCTTTACCAAAATTATCTGCAAATAACTCTACAGTCTTCAAACAGTAGTTTTTTCAAACTAGCAGGAACAACAAGTTGACATTTCGCAATGCTTGCGACACTAGGTCAACACTTTCATGGCAACCTAGTTTGTGCTACTATCACGCACGTTTCGCAGATAATGCGATTACGTGCAATAAACTATGTTTCTTCACAAAAAACGACTAAATCAAGCACGTAGGTTACTCCGCCTACGATTGCTGAAAATAAACAAGGGGTTAATTCCCACAACATTCAAACTTACCAAAATTCACTGTCAGAAAACTGCAATTTTCTCGCATGTACTGCACGTCCGTTAGCATGCAACCTTGCAGCGCCTTCTTCTAGCAAGTTTATTTTTCCCTTGCATGTAGTATACGTGTGTCCATCGACATTCAGGCATCCACACTCAGGCATCGCCACATTTTTTCGGTGACTCTGCTATTGTACGTGTATGCCAACGATTTACATTTGCATCTAAATCAACATCATTTTCGCACATATTTTATTTCACCTGCATGCTGTTCAAATTGTCAAACATCACAGCCTTGTCCTAGCAGGTCTATTATTGGACTTGCATGTCAGCCACTTGCATTCGCGTGCAATTATGCACCGCTGCCTCATTCTGGGGCAAATTTGGTTTCACTTGCATGCAGTACTCTTGTGTCCATAGTCATTTTCTTTCGGTCACTCTGCTGCTGTACCTGCATGCAAATCATTCATATTCGCGTCAAATCTGCACTGTTACCTAGCTTTGGTACAAATTTTGTTTCATCTGCATGCCATTCACATTCTCAAACATCACCCCCTTCGTGCAATATGTATCGCCACCCTATTTTGGCCCAACTTTTGTTTTAGCCGCATGCACGCACGTCTATCAACGCTCAGGTATCACCACCTTTCTTGGCGAGTATGATGTACCTGCATGCAACTCATGTACATTTCGCTGCAATATGCACTTTCGGCCAATCTTGGTGCACCTTTTGTTTTGCCCGCAAAGTTACACACGCCTACCGACGCTTAGGCATCGCCATCGTTCTTCGGCAAGTTTGAGATTGTACTTGCAAGCAACTCATGTACATTTTTGTGCATAATGTACCGCGCCTAATTCTAGCCCACCTTTTGTTTCATCCGCATCTCTACCGACGCTCAGACATCGAAACCTTCCTTCCGCGAGTCTGATGTAGCTGCCTGTAACTCATGAACATTTTCATACAATATGTTGCTCGCATGCATCCATGGCCTACGTCTGTCAGGTGCTCGCTATCTGCCACTTCTACAACCTGCTATGGCTGCACATGCACCTTCATGACCTGAGTCGGTCAAGTGCATGCGCTAGCCACTTGTGCTCGGGCACTTATCGACCATCGCACATCCGCAGCTGCTTTCGAAACCTGCTATCGTTGCTCACGTACATTCATGGCCTACGTTGGTCGGAATCAACGACTCAGACTCGTGAAACCAGTGGCAATAGATGTATTAGTGTAGTGTTGTTGCTATCATGTGTTATTTATTGTTATTATCATTTACCATTGTTGTTATTTTTACGAATTTTTGAAAAGACCCGGGAGGTTTTGTAGCTAAATGTAATCCTGCTACTTATATCCGAGGTTATGTTAGTTTACCTACCTGGCCTCTCTAAACCACCCCTTTAATTTTTGTTTGAGGGGGTGGAAGTAATATTATGATCACGTCGTCAGGTTTTAGTTGTTAAAGTGACGTACACACGCATACTCAAGATACAAGCTTCTAAATTAAGGGGTTACTGACATATCAAACATATGCAGTAATATCCTTAATAATACTATACAGAATCGAAAGATCGAAAGAGTGACTAAATATTATTAAACGAAGGGAGATCGCAAACTCTGGCCATATATTAAGAAGTAAAAATACCAGGGAGAAAAATCGTATAGTGTTATATTCATGGTCGCGCAATATCAAATGTAAAGGTGAGAAGGGGTAGAAATTTGCAACCGCATCTTTCGGTAATTAATTAATAACAAATTTTGCTTGGATAGAGGATCGAATTCATGACAGTCTATGAGTGTGGTTACTATACCAATTCTGACAGCGCAGTTAATTGCCCGTTTAACGTCTATTACCGGTAACACAAATACCAATCGCCCAATACGTAGCAAGAAAAAAACGACCACTCTCGCCCAATAGCATTTCCATTATTTGCATTAATATTCCACAGAAAATACGCATAAATAGTCGTGATAGGTTACGCCGTTCTCTAGTCACTATGTCTACCGCTATCCATATGCGTTGTTCATTAACTTTCCAGTTGCAGTTTTATGATACCTTTCATATAATTTTGGGTTGGTGGCCACAAAAATTGTAAATTTGTAAAACTGGTCGGGGTCGAAAGCACTACTTTGGATTGTTGTGCCGAAGCAAACATTTAATCGAATAAACAATTCGATACAGTAAGTGCTTGACAGTATAAATATTATTCAATAGATAATGTTGGAAGACTAAGAATAATTGGCATGACATTGCTCGTTGCCTGTACTACTTAAGTTGTAAACTTAAATCTATAAACTAAGTGGATGGAAGTGCTTACTCACAACGTAAAACAGTTTTTTTTTTCTAAATCTATAAGTAGTCTCATAAATTCAAGTAGCAGAACTTGTATCATTTGAAGAAATTTGAAAAATTTTCTAATATTTAAAAAATATGGGTATAATTTTAATTGATTTCCTGATAAGTAAATTCCCGAATTACGTTTGCAATCAAGTTTAAAATTTACAGGATTCAACGTGTATCACTGTGGTTTAACTCCGATATGAAAATAATGCAACATGGGACTTGACCTAAACCAATGTGGCTTAAGTTGTAGATAGCTTTAGTACTAAATCACAAGCACATATATTTATAAAAAATCTATGAACGTAAATATATTATTATTATTATTATTATTATTATGTAATTCGTAGGATTGATGACATCAAAATGACTCAGAATTGGAAAGATAACATATTAAAAGGAATTATCAGACCTGGTACTTGCAGAAGAGCTGAACTTCATTACAGAAATACAACGGCTAGAAATAGTCTCCTTGCTCAATCAGTAAGTAGAGGCACGAGATCGATTACGTACCATGGATGATTATAAATGAACAGGAACAGGACTTCGAGCTCAATACAAAACTAATAACTAACACAAGGCACAAGCGCGAAGGCACACTGTACTTTACCTGCAGGTAGTAATTCTACATTCATTTTTAATCTCTTCCGATTTTTCTTTATTTTTTTAAGAATGTTATTTACGGAACTGTAACACTAATGACTACTCAAATATCTAAATATTAAGTGTTTTATACAAACTTAACTATTACGGATGATTTGATAACCAACCATTTTGGGTATTTTGAATATCTTTCCATTTTTGCAGACCACATTTTTAATAGCTTCAAACTTCTAGAAACTAAATTTGTGAATTGCTCTAATCATCCTGAATTCATAATCTGTGGTCTTTTTCGAAGGGATTAAAATGCAAGCTTTCAAATCAAGAGCACTTTCCGAGTTCGGGTTTAATCGCAAACAAGTGCTGCTTCAAATGCAAAACCATAAGCTACACATCGAATCCGCTAGGCTTTGATGGAACTTTCATAAAATTGTGAATACGTAGTTCGTTAGCAACAGAAGTCCGAAGGATTACATTTTAATCCAACCGTATATAATATAAATTTGCCCGTGCTATTAGGGCGAATTTCGAATTCTACTTGGTGAACACACCGAAGTAAGTTAATGTCTAAAAATTCTGAATATGGCCTGCTGCATTAACTAAAATATTATCGAGCTCTTATAATATAGGATTGCTTTAGCTCTTCGAATTAAAATTTTCGTTACACTTTCTAACAATTGTCCAATCAATGGCTAAATACAACTTTTGAACCTGGCACACCTGAGGAACGCCCTCTCGTGCTTGAGCGAATTGTACCTTTACTCAAACAAAAAAGGAGCTTAACTAATGAGGTGTATTACACTCTTAAATGACTGGGGCTGCATAACACAAAATGCAAATTTTAAATAAAAATGGTGAGAGCATGCAACTTAAACCAATTTCTAAAATTCAAGCTTACTTAGTTTATATTCAACAGAGTCCAAACACTTAAATAAGACAAATAAACAATACAGCACTAAATAATACTATAGGGAACCCCTTTGTAAATACAGAGAAAGAGCTCGACATACAAAATCTCGGCTTTGCAAAGGCAAAACTATATCCGAACGTATAATAGATCCTACTATACATAGATACTTACCAATAATAGAATGCGTAGATTACTCATGCAATATTATGTTGGTATTGCGAATTCAAACTAAATCATATTACACCGCTTAAGGCGTCTAAGAGCGCAAAAACAGCAAACAATGAAGTTACATCAAGTTAATAACCGCTTGAGCGAGCGCACCTAATTTATGCACGTCATTGAAGAAACCTCACAACTCGGGGAAGCACTGTAAAATATAGTACAGTTACCTTAGATCTGGAGAGTTGATCCCAAGGGGGTGCCAAAGAAGGTGTGAGTTCTACCAAATCGGACTTACTGAAGTAACACCCCAAATAACAACTGTTTGGTGGCTTGGAAACGAATAGATGCATAAAAGTAAGGCCTTCTTCTCGCAGGAATTTTTTTGGAATAGATCTAGCAACACGAAAAGACTCCAAACTGCCAGTTTTAGATGAATTTAAATAAGCCGCCCTTGAAATTCTTCGAAACGAACAGCACACGCGCGCTTTAATAATTAAAAGAAACTGAAACGAGGCGTAATTTATATTCGGACGTCAATCCCAAAGAATTGCCAATATGACATCGACAATACAAAACTCGCTCGCGCTTTTGCTTCTATGCGTCGGTCAATGATATTTCTACGACCCGGGGCTGTAGATTTGCACTCCCCCAATATATCTGGTTTCCTTCGAACGTACCACCCAAGTCACTATAAAACGACACAAGTACGGCCCTACAATCTGAATGCGAGAATCTCATCTTCTGGGAACGCAACCGAATACATTACACAAGGAGCTGTCATCATGACCGCTACCTTGAGATAGAAGAGAAATTGCGTTCAACGGAAGGTAAAAGTTTGTATAAATTATCCTACGGCTCACTCAAACTTGGTCCGCCCCGAGTTCTTTGAAGCACCCGATGCGATACTTTCACAAAACACACATTCACGCTCTGGGTACCAAGTGCTTTGTCCAAAACCATTCGACATTTCCTAACTCATCTTTCTAAATCGCTTCGTGACTCTGCTTATAACCATCTCTCATATGCTCACAATACTCCGTTGTTCACATTGCGTAAAAAACCCGTAAAGACGTGTACCTGGCAGTTTAAGCCCAAAAGCACATGCGTTTCCGAAAATTTCAACAGAAAACTGGTCGTAAAACATAATCTGAAACTGCACGCATTTTCGAAATTGGACGAGCGTTTCAACTTTCTGTATTGAAACTTTTAAATACGGTAGCAATAAATTCTGTGTAAAACTAGGAAATACTGAAACAATTGGCGGAACATGAAAAAGTGATTCTTGGATAACGATAAGTAATAAGAAGAAAAACACTAACAAAGGGAAGAACATTCAAATGATGGGAGCTAATAAATGGGTAAAAATTCTGTCTATTTTTAAAACGCTGAGAAAGTACACATAATCAAGGCTGTAACTAACATAAAGAAGTTCGAATGTACACAGTATTTTTGAACGGAGAATTCTCAAGGAACCACCCACCTAGGCGGATCAGGTGTATCGAAACTTGGTTGGGCCCGGAGAACAGAAAATCACTAAATATGACCATCATTTGTAAAAAACACTATAATACACAACAAGAGAACGCATTTTAAACAGAAAAATCCGTGAATCTAAACCCTAGGAGCGTCCCTTACAGCTTATAAAATAAATGCTCTGTAGAAGCAGACAGTCTGCTCCCTAATTAATCAACAGAGAAATTTCTTATTTCTGTGCCGAATTCTGTAGGACACACTGTAGAGGTATACATATACTTGCTAAGATAGGCAAACTATAAGGGTGAATAATAAAGTTTAAAATAGAGAGAGGTAAGCGGATGGCGCCGCGAGCAAATGCTCGCCTCTCAGGCGGCTGGTCCGGGTTCGAATCCCGGCGGAATCTAGAAGGATTTTAACAATCGTACGCTCCGCGGCTACCACGCTAACGCCTGTAGTAGTCGTTAACCCCTAAAACAAGGGAACTCTTCCTCACTTTCGATGGGCAAGGCTAACCACCTACCCGGCCTAAGGGCAACGAGGGCTCATAGAACCACTTTGTGGTTAAAACAGGCCACTGGCATATAATAAGAGGAAGAAGAAGAAGAAGAAAATAGAGGGGTTATTACAAAAGCGGCTACTGGTAAAGCTCTATAGACAACATATTTAAACCAGTTGTGTCGAAGGGGATTACAAAAAATAGATAAACCCATCTTAGTGTTATGGATTTGGAAAACGTCGACGATAGAGTCTCATTAAAAAACTTAAATAATGAAAGATGTTGATATTGCTTCAAGATATATACAAACCATTGACACCTATACAGATTGCGGCAGGCAACTAGGACCATAGCAAAAGCAAGGGGGCCGTAGTTGTGGTTAACAAACGAACAATCAATGTACGATAGCGGTAGGTCGTTACGATCATTATAAAGATGTACAAGGTATATATTCGCTTTAAAAAAAATTTAAATACAATTACACCACATGTAAGGTATCCTTGCTTTTGCTATGGTCCTAGTTGCCTGCAGCAATCTGTATGATAACTAGCGGTTACGTGTAACAATAGACATCCGAGTATCCTGGCGCTTTAGTTCACCAAATTGGATTAAACAGGAATGTTGATTGCGCCTACCCTATTTAAGATGTGCAAATAAAATACTGAAAATAAGGAGCAGAAATTATGAGAACATTGGAATCGAGATTAATGACGAATATCTATGTAGTTATGCCCAAATTGTCAAGTTTTTCTAGAAATAGGAAAATGAGACATTAAATATGTGATGATAAATCTGCAAGAGATGTATCAAAACGTTGGATTTTCCTGACTTAATATAGAGTAGTAGGGAAAAGAGGTGACAAAGTTAATATTGAAGGAATGATATTAAACTGGACGAAGAATTTAAATCCTATACCAGACGGCAATAGATAACGAGGATAATAGTGTAACGAATGTGAGAACGACTTCCGGATCGATCTAGAAGCAGGTGTGCGCGATGAGTCACTTCGAACAGATGCCCCGAGAACGGGCCCGAGGTCAAATGCGTCATGCTTCCGTCTGGAGTTTCTCGTGAATATCGAGACTATCTGGAAGCTTCCGGAAGGGAATTATTGGCCATATAAATACCCGGCCGTCGGACCCGCAGTGAGTTCAGTCCTGCGTTCAGTTCGGAATTCGCGTAGAACCGTGTAGAGCTCCCACATAAATAAAAGCCCGTGTGTACATATAACTATTGACATAAATAACCATTTAAATATAACCATGTAAATAGAAATAAATCGTTAGTGTTAAGAGTGAAATAAATAAATAGTTGAAGTTTAACCAGTGTAAATATTAAATAAATGTATCGATAGAAATAGCGCGTGTAGTTTAAGTAATTTGTAATCGGCTCTATAATTCTCGCGTGTTTGTAAATAATAATAATTAATCTAATTGATGTAAATAAATGTTTAATACAAGAAGCGCAGTGAATAATTTTTAAATAGCCCGAATGGTAAAAACGTAACAATAGTAAAAGACATATTTCAACCAAAATAATTCAGACATGCCAAGCGCACCAAAAATTAAATCTCTTAATATGGTAAAAACATATATGAGGCTACAGCTTAGAGAGGTTTGCTACATGAAGTGGAAACCTGGAAAATAAGAAAAAAGAATAAATAACGCCTTAAAAAAGTAGTTCAGAACAACTACTGGAAAAGAAGTTGCAGGGTGTTCGAAGTGCAATACACCCTTAACGAAGATATCGAAACGACAATAGAATTAGAAAATAACATTGTAAAAAATAAGCAAGCCTAACTTGGTATGACCATACGCGAAATATGCAGCAAAGTAGGTGGCTAAAAGATTTAAAGATTCAAAAACATATACAATGAAATTACATAAACGTATAACATGGAATTTGAGATTTGAAAGACGGTTAAATGAGCTGAAGAAAACTTGTTTATACTCGTATAGCCGTAAATTTTTGTTGCACAGGTAGGTTTAGACGTTTTGTATCCAAGAATTTCAAAACTTCTACTTATATGCTGTCATGTGGAAGGGTTTTTTCGCTTTTCAGAGGGTTAATAACTCGTTGCTTCTAGCATTAAAACTTTTTACGTGTTAAAAGCCTATTGTATACGAAGCGTACTTGAGACAGATTTTAAGAGCGGGTACCATTTTCCAATGGACTTAGCTCCAGGTCATATTGACTGATTTAGGAACCACGGAAAGCGTTGCATAATTTGTTGCCTGTTAAGTACAGGGTATGTATAGTTGATTTTGGATCTACCTGATTCTATTTTCGCAATTGGAGATTATAGCAACAAGTTTGAGCAGACGGAAACGCATTAGTTTGAACCAAAAATACTGTACTAAGGAGACGTAACTTGCTATGATGGCTGTGCATAAAAGCGGCCCCAATGCCGGGGATAGCCGTCGCGGCGCTGTCGACATCGTGTACAATCTTCGGTCATTTTCGTTCGTTTTCGCTGCCGTTCGAGAGTTGGAAGCGAGCTAAATTAACCTGTAATCCCGGTTAAAAGTCAGTTTACGGTTGTTAATCCAATGGAGTGTATTTCAAGTATGTTATTAATGGTTAAAACATGGTCCGAATGTGTTGCGTCATATATGCGGCCATGTACACTCAGCTAATATTTGACATTGACAGTACACGAGTTTTGTGAATGGATAAAAGCACACGAAGACCGCCATATTAGGACAACTTTTAGCGGTCCGCTTCGACACGCCAGTTATTTCTCCTTAGTACAGTCTTCTCAGTTTGAACATAAGAATTTCACTACGGAGATCTTGCGATTGCTTGAGGTCAAATGGCAGCTGACGTTTAGCGACTGTCAGAGTAGCAGTTAGGAGAGCAGATCAACGTGTTGCAGGCTGAGTTAAACTCCTCAGAAGGTAGCCTTCGATTTAACAAGCGTAACGAATTACCAGATAAGTAAAGTAAAGATAATCTTGTAATATTTCGCATATTCTCAAAAGTAAGAACAGTTTATAATCTCTTAGTTAATACACTAGCTATTATGTTTCTGTGAGTTAGTATTAATGTCAAATATAGTAGTTAAAAGGTCAAATTGACGTAAGCTTAGGCGGAGTACCCCGTTTTATGATACGAGCTATTGCTTAAATAAAAATCAGAAGTCGATAATAGTTCTCATAAATACAATGAGAATAGACTGACCAAAACTAGAACTATCAATAAATCTATATAAACAATTGCTTCTTTCATAAAACTTTAAAGTTTGACCGGGTTGTATTGTTATTGTATACAGATGGTCCGAAGTTCATTTTGAACATAGGAAATTAATGAGTGCGACAAGGAAGGCATAAACAAAATGAGTAGCAGGAGAAAGATAGAATGTAGTCATGGCTAGGTAAATTATTAAACTAAAATTTGGTCAATGAAACAAACAAACACTTCTGTCAAATATTTTATCTGTCATTAAAAGTTTAATGAAAGTACAAAGTGTGTGAATATACTATTGTTCACTATTCACATAATTATTTTAATTATCTAAATCTCACTTTATACTATGAATGACAGATAAAATATTTGACAAAGGTTTATTTTTTGTTTCATTGACTTAATTTTAGTTTAAAAATTTACCTAGCCATGATTACATTCTATCTTTGTCCTGCTACTCATTTTGTTTATGTCTTCCTTGTCACACTAATTAATTTCCTATGTTCAAAAACGGATTTCGAACAATCTGTATATTGCTATACCCTCACGTATAGTGATATTAATCTGTCTATGAATTATATTTTTATTTTATTAATTTAAAATTACCTTACTTATGATTTGAATATCAATAATTATCATTTGTGCTAGCTCTTGATAACTCTGGAGTGGATTTCTTTTATCTATATTACTTATTCCTGAAATCTGATGTTCTGATTTTTAATTTTATTTTATAAGGCAAATTAACTTCTGTCAATGATATGTCAAACAGATTTGAAAACTAAGTGACAAATACCAGATCGTTTCACTAGTACACAGCAATATTAAAACAGTAAGTAATTCTTTAACAACTAATTCACCTTTATAGTCTTTATTTTCTTTTCTAGTAATTACTTTACTACTCAATATCACCCACCTTTAACTCAAACTCAACAATATTCTGGATGTCGACGAATCCAATCTCTTAAGTTCCTTTTCGCAACAAAAGGTTTCATTGACTGACAAGATGTACAAACTGTCCAGAATTAGTGATGCAAACTTCCCCCACAGCATGTAATCAAGCAGACCAAATCTGCAGCCACCTAATTCCAACACCGCATCTGCCAACTTCCTGAAATGTGCCTCCTCAACCGATGGCCCTCCTTTTGAACTCTCCCATAACACCAAACAGTTTGACGCAATCCAATTCGGTAATACATGATGTCAAATGTAATTCTCCAATAAACTTGACTTAGTATTTTACTCCATTTATTCACAGTTGTAGATTAATTTTGCTTTTCCATTAGTTTTTTACCAGATACTTGTAAGCTTCCTTAGTGTTATATCTTTACTTGTTCTTCGATTAAATTTTATTTTTATCTCACCCCGCCAATTTAGTATTTAACCCTTTTTATTATCCAAACATCCAAAAATTAGTTCAGCTACATTTTTTCAAATTTGTTATTTCTAGTAATTAAAAACGAAATGCTTAACGATATCATTTTTCTACTTTTTACACTCTATCTCCTAATATTTAATTTCTACCTACTATTTATAATAATTTATTTTGATTAAGTATTCGTCATTTCCTTCAAATCTTATTTTTTTTTAAATATTATATTATTTATGAATCCATCTGTTTCTCAATTAGACATATTCCACTGAATTATAAATTCTATTTTCCTTTCTAATTGCATAATAGTTATTCACATTCCGAATTCATATTTAAATAGATCTTGATTATATTCAACTATTGTACTCCCTTAATCCTTTCTAAAATTGATTTTTATACCCTTGTGTATATCATTACAATATATAGCGAAGTTTATAAGTTTTCTTCTACCTATATCAGTGTATTTGAGAGTAATTAAACTTGTTGGCGCCCAGATAATTAGGACATCTCATTAATAAAGGATACACGACGTCTTCACTGTAGCTATAGACGGGCCTCAAGTACACTTTTATAGCGAACAATTTTTTAAAGTAAAATATAGAAGGCTGACCTAAAGGTTAGAGAAAAGCTAACAAATTCTATGGCCGTCTGTTATTGTTGATAGCAAAATAAGTTCTCCGTGTATGCTTTCCACGTATTACATAGCTCATTAAAGACTAGAATAATTTTTGTTTTTTAAGAGCCGTAGTGGTGCTCTATTGACGGATCTGGTAATTTGTTTCACTTTCCTTTGGAAATCAATATTGTTTTCCCTATGGAATTGTACCGAGGGTAAACATATGATTAGGGTTTTATCATCGCGCGCCAGGTGATTACCTTAATATAATCCTTTCAAATATCACACTATGTTGTGATTTTATCTCTGAAGACAATGCAGTTAGGCAAAATCTTTAAGTAAGGTTCGTATAGATTTATTGATCAGCATTTTTGAGCAAATACTCATTCGCGTACACTAAATATTTTTGAGTAGGTCAAAATGTAGTAAAAATTATTATCACTAACATCAACTGCACTTTGACCTTTCAATGTCTAAAGTAATAGCAATAAACACGAATGCCCTATTGCTTTATATCAAAAATATATACAGTGAATTTTTCAAAATAATTATTAAAATAACTCAAAGTTGCCTGCATGTAATAGTTAATAGTGCATAATTAGTTGAATAATTATTCTTCTCTCACTATACTGTAATTCGTATTTATTTCTCCGCGATCCTTACGGATAATAAAACCCCATTCGATTAATATTTATTTTACACTGACGCTTATTTTTAAAAAGAACTTGGTTAGTACTATCACAAACTTTACATCGATGAAGTACGCAATGGAAATACAAGTTACTTCGACGACATTTGACTATGAACTAGAGATAAAAGCTTGATTATGAAATTACGAGATATTTAGTGATGCTGCATGACAGGAAATGCCAGCACAAATTAACTAAACTATTCAGTGCCAGCAAAGAGATAATTCTTCATCTAAGCAATGCTACTTGGAATACGCACGTAACTCTTGCACGCCTCGTAATTGTTATCTTAGTTTAAAAAGCCGGCATAGCTATAGTACGATCAAAAATTATTTTCTTGTAGTATGGCCATGGAATCTATAATATAATTTTCCTTAATGTGTGTCTGTCTGTGGCACCACAAAAAATTTCACGTTCCGGCTTCGCAGATGTTTTTATATTTGTTTAGGTTTTGTTTTTCTTATCTTAGCGCTCGGATCGGAGGTTGACCTTTCGCGTATCCTATTTTACGTGCGCGTAGCGCGCAATTTGCTTGTACTTCATAATTTATGGTGCAACTACGAGGGCCACTAGAAAAGAAATCTACCTAGCCATGAAACAAAAGACATGATTTTTTTGATATTTTTATTTTTCAACATAATCCCCCCTTACACCAACGCACTTACGCCATTTGTTCTCCAATGAACTTATACCAATGTAAAAAAAGAATTCCTCTTGATTGTCGAAAAAGTGGTCTACGGCTTCTTTTAGGCTCTCATCAGAGTCAAAACGGCGCCCTCGAAGGTTTTTCTTTAGTAGTCTAAAGAGGTAAAAGTCAGATGAAGCCAGGTCCGGACTATAGGGTGGATAATCTATCTCTACAAAGCTGCATTCCTGCATAATTGGTCGGACTTTGGCAGCCTTATGCACAGTTGCATTGTCATGAAGCAGAAACACTTCTCGATTGGAAAAATTGGGTCGTTTCTGATCAATTGCTTTACGCAGATTTTTCAAAGTGTTAGCGTAGATATCTGCATTTATTGTGGTCCCTTTTGGCATATATTCGATGAGAAGAATGCCCCTCACATCCCAGAAAACTGTTGCCATCAGTTTCCCAGCAGATGGTTGCGTTCTTGCTTTTTTTGGAAGTGGAGACCCTTTATGAACCCATTGCTTCGATTGTGATTTTGTTTCAGGGTCCCAGTGATGCACCCAAGTCTCGTAGCCCGTTACAATTTGTGATAAAAAGTCACAATTCTGGTCCAAAGCTTTCAAATAACTTTGTTAAATTTCCAGCCTATGCAATTTTTGTTCAGGTGTCAATAATGGTGGAACCCACCTGGCTGACACCTTACTCATATTTTAAATTGTCATGTAAGATGGCTATTACGCTAGGTTCAGATATTCCCAACGTCATACTAATGGTAGAAACCTTCACACGACGATCCTCGAGCACCAGGGCTTCAACCTTTAGCGTAATTTCCTCACTCGTGGCCGTTTTTGGTCTTCCACTTTTGGGATCGTCTTCGATAGATTCACGTCCCCACCGAAACTATTTAGACCACAATTTTACAACATAATACGATGGTACATTATGTCCATACACGGTGACCATTCTTTCAAGAATGGTTTTTGGGTGGTGGCCCTCTTTTGTAAGAAATGTAATGACGCTGCGATATTCTAATTTCAAGTCACTCATTTTCCCTCACAAAACACCTTATAAAAATCAAACTAATTATCACAACTAACGCAAATTTTCCACGTAAGGTTAGATTACACGCCACTATTTGACAAATAAAGCTTGATCGTGTCAATTGTTTTTTTCATGGCCAGGTAGATAACATTGCTAGTGGCCCTCGTATAACTCACTTACAAAGCAAATGTCAAATTTTGACATTAAGTATAAACGTCGTTGCATTCATAAATTAGGAACTATTCCATGGCCATACTAGATGAAAATAATGTTTAATCATACTTTACATGTGCTGCAGCGCATCGAGTTGCTCTAATGCTATACAATGATAGTTACGTTTCACCTGGTAAACAGCTGCAGATGTGGAAATGTGTCCACAAATTCTGCAGTTATCTGTAGGGATATCCAAATTTTACAAAACTATTGTAAGTTTACATATGTTTTAAACTCTTTAATTTAAAATTTGGTTTGGACAACCATTGCAATTTTTTGAATTTATTGTTTTATCATTCAGTCTATCCGGACCCTAATTATAAGCATTTCAGAAGTTACACAACCAGGTGAGTCAAATCTTGGAGCTCAGCACATTTCCTGCAGCCAAAAGGAAATCTTTCTGGTAAAATCCCAGTCGATCCCCGGGAAATCAATCAGGTAGCGTCTAATACACATTATACTGATTTGTCGCCATACCTTCAAGATACAAATTGTGTTAACTATCGCAAGTGAGACTTTTCTCCCAATCTACAACCGACCCCTTTCGTACTAAGCTAAGTCGAACACCTTTTTGTTTGTTATGGATCGAAAAGGGGTTTTCCCCTGCAACAATGTTCTACCTAGCCCAGTAACTATAGCCAAGGCGGTCTATATTGTTCCAGGCAATTACGCAGGGCCTATAAAGTAACCTTTGGAATGTCCTACTACAACCTGGCAACATGGCTGCCTTTCAACAAAAAATTACTAGTTTTGGTCACTAAATAAACTGTACTGTTTCTGTCATTGTGATACATGCCATTTGAAAAAAAATCTATAAGATTACTGTTATTTACATCGTAGTACGTTACTTCACCGCAATATTCGATTTAAACTCAATTCCTAATGGGTAGGTTGCTACTAATTTTGACTTTATCTAAAACAGTCATTTCTTCAAAATAACTTGGGTGGAAGCTAGTCGTATTGCAGTCGGAACAAGTCTCTATATCATGTCACTCTTTATATTCGCTTTTTAAAGTACTTTTCACACGCAACACTAGCTGTCACAATCCGCCAGTTCTCTAAATGCAAAACTTCTTTCCATTTTTGTGCCACCGTTTCATTAGATGGAAACTTGAACACGCTAACATATGCAGCAACTTATGAAGCGTAAGTTGACTTGCAGCTTGGTACGCAACACTTCAAAGGCATTTTTGTAACTTATATGAACTGCCTTTTCAAAATAGTTTTTAATGTCAAATATATTTCAAACAAACAAAACTTAGCGTGCCTTGGAATGGCCTAGCACACAATTTGGCACAAAGCCAGTGTCATGGCCTGAAACAATATAGAGCGCTTTGCTATAGTCCATGTCAATATTTGCAAAATTTTTTCTTTAAGCAAACTGCTTCAGGAAAATGAAGAGTGCATACTTATAGAAGAACTACTTACATTTACGAAATACAGTAAAGCTGGACTTTCATCACCGAAGGTTTTGTACGATGTAGTTTATAATTCAGCAGTAAACATTTCCAAAGAAACAATGTTTTTCAACAATAATTGATTGCGATCAACATAATTAAATATTTAGTAATATAAGTTATTCATTGTAACTGATAGTTAATAATATATTAATTAGTGTAATTCTTTATATTTTTTTATTTACCATCATAATGCTAAGATAAATTATTAAGAATAACAAACCAATCGAGTTTCATATCAATCTACCAATTATTGTCACCGGGAAATATTCATCCAACAAAGGATTTCCTTCAGTTTGCTTTAATGTAAAATGTGTCACACTTCGACATTACTGTGTATCACGGTTATACTGTGTACTACGTTGTGAAATCGCTAAATGGCTAGTTCTGAATTTCCACATTATGAAATTTTTACTTTAACATATTTTAATAGTTAGAATGTACAGAAAGACTCCCGAAGCGGATATCATGTCACGTAGCAACACCCTATCCAGAGTAATAAAAAGTTCCATAAGGAAGTTTTAGCTCCTTAACTGCACTTTAGTACGTGTATGGTGTTAAATATTGGTCCATAATTGGTTCGGAGAGTCACGATTTTCACTTTAAAGCGAGGCAATGTTTGGTAAGCCCTCGAGAATTTGTAATAGCCTCTCTTTGCGTAATTATAATTTCCGCCAGCCAAGAAAAGTCACAAGCACGTAGAAACGAGGGTTGTGGAGGTAAAGGGAAGCGCAGTTCACTTAAGGCATGTTATTATACCAAGATGAGCACTGCGTTGCTAATTAACTTCGCTTTTTTAATTAACTCAGGAATGATTTTTAAACAGCTACATAAAAGTACGGAGTTGGTAAACATTCAAACGAGGTTGCTCCAACAAAATCCCAGGATTAATCCGAACGTACCAGATAAAAATATCTGTTTGTTTGTTGTTTTAATTACATGCTTCTCCCATTACAATAAAAAAATTGTTCCATTTTTGTTTCCCGTTGCATTTTATACGGCGCTTAATGCTTTTGAATTTGGACTACAACTTCGGTGGGTGAATAGCACTGATAAGAGCTGATCGTCGAATTCAATTTCATTTTGATGTTCAAAGGAGAGTGGATAATCTTGTATTACGAGTTCGAAAATACTAGCGTCTTTCCTGGCGTTCGCTGTTCGGACAGCAACGATGATTATTATACATATAAACGTACGTGTTCTCTAATTGTAGCTGTTTAAATAATGAATATCTCAGCAGCAATCGATAATTAGCCATATGTTCAGAATTTAAAAAAAAATCAGAACATGATGGTTAACTTCAATTTATCTGCGATCAGTAGTATCTGAACTAATACAATATAATAGTACTTCGTGACTTGTACAAGGCCTTTCCTTTTCAGAAAATCGAATGGGAATGAAAATCAATTTCTAATTACTGTACTTTGGGAAGCTAAAAAGAAGACGTAAATAATCAGGCAAACAACATAAGCAGTATCGAATCAAATCAATGGTAATAGTGCATTAATGCATTAATGCATTAATATTACTACGGAGTATCGATCTGATATGAAACATTAATCGACGGATTTAATTAAGATTAATAGCAATTTATTTCATTTTAGATTCTTAATTAATTCAGGGGGTCCGAAGAAAGTTTAATTTAGCTGATCGTAGTAAACAATCTCAACCCTCTCAGGGTTTAGATCTTTGGATTAATGTAGTTTCCGTAATTTGGCTGTAGAAAGCAAACACTCCTGTATGTTATGGTGTAACGTTTCGCCCAGCAGAAACGCGTTCTTCGGAATTTTTCTACGTTACGCGTTTGAATTTTTCGCCCGCGCTGCCAAAACGTCATCAAGAGATCCCCGCTCCACGTATTGCGCTGCTCCCCCACTTAGAATGCCCGAAGTGGTTGCTAGATGCACGAAGCACGAAGAGGAGCCCATAAAAAGCTGCTTCGCGAGGAATTCATGGGCACTTCATTCATAGACATTCATTCGCCTTTATTCCCTCCCTTCATTCCCTTCCTGTTCCTGTCTGACCGTTTAAAGAGATTCTTCCCGTCTATACTTCGGATCCCGATATCCTTTAGTATTTTCCCGTAGCTACAGTTGAACCGATGCCTCCGCTCCTGGAGACCGTGTTCCTAGCTAGCATTTAATTAAGCCCCTTTCCTGAAGGATCAGTTTTCTGAAGCGATGCTCCACGAGTGGGGAAACCGTTTCACTGATCAAATTAATACCTGTTAAAAACCTGAACTCAGCGTAGACTTTTGGCCCCAAATTCAGTTGGCAAATAATTGTATCAAAATTTCCCGAAAGACATATTCGAAACGAGGGTTTAACAACCAGGCCGTTTCATATGTCGATTTCGTAATAGTAAATAAATCAGCCGACCAACATAAAATTTGCCCGACCCGAGCGTACCAAATTTCATGTTATTAAGAGCCGGCACGTAGCCGACCTCCAAGGCCCCTTTAAGATTGCATTTAATATCTGTTTGACTACAGGATTGTACTCACCGTTCCAAACATCTTCCCATCGAACACGGGATATCTGCGGCACCGTCGTGGCCGTGGACTGTCGCAGGTCGCCACAACGAAGCGGAGTCCCAGGTGGATAAACGTCGTCAACTTCCCATTCGGCCGCATCACGCACAAACACTTCGGGAATGGCAATGCTATCACGGTGTCGTAAGGCGTAAAACATAACATACTCGAATTAACCTATATTTGCAGCTACACGCGTTTTCGACATCGAACCTGATATTTGAGCTCAGAGGTTGGCACCACCGCGAATTACTTTGGACAAATCGTCTTCCCGGCCAGTGGCGTTCCGACGACTTTTCCTAAACGCGGCCAAACGGACCATCCACACGCAGATGCAAAACGGGTTGCCGAGGCGTAAGGAACGGGCAACAGGACGTCCAACATAATTATTAAAATTCATTGTAAAATACATTTTGTTTGGTTTTTACGAGATATACTTACTTATGTTTGTAAATATTGAACATTATAATTAAACTGTCTAAAATTATCCTGGTGTTTGTTTGCTAATTTCCAAGTGTATATCTGACTGAACCAAATTAACTCCGACTGAGAAAGCTACCCGAAGGTAATTTATTAAATTCATTAGCCCTTATTAGCAGAGGGCTAGGATGTTACAATGGCACCGTTTCAACGTATGCTGGTTCTAACTGATCTCAACTGCTCGATGGCTGCAACTGCAAACTGGTATACTGTGAAATTTCTTGTCCTTTCAAACTGCGCCTACTGCCATCAAGTTCACCTGGTCTCGAACACTGCAAACTCTTTCACTGCTCTTCAAATACGCCCCCAAATAAACTGGTTGCAGTGGTATATTTAATAGTTTTTTTTAAATATTTTTAGGTTATTTTTAACCTTTATTGAAGACTATTCATTATTATGCACAAAGAAAATCAAACACTAGTTACTATTTACACGAAGACTGGGTTTATTTTTCACACTTGTTGATACCCTGGTAAATTATGATTACAAACAGGTCCATTGCAATTCGTGTTCTTTGAACAACATTTTTTAAATTAAATTTGAAACGACCTCTTGCATTTTATTCGAAAATTCTCACATAGGATTGTTCCCGGCTTGTAACATGATTTTTGAATTGGCCCAACTTTTGGCATTGGTTGAAATTTTTAAATTGTAGATTCTCCTCTTATTACTAAACTAATATCTAAAATCCTAATAGCAATAAATTTCGCATAAAATTGTATACATTTCGATACCAAACAATTCGAACTTGGGTTTTTTATACCTACTTAAAATTAATCTCTTATTTTCACTTACATAGTTACATAGTTTAAGATGTAGACACTCTTTAAAATGGCTCCTATTTGCCTTTATTGTGATTCACACCACATTACTTAAACATAAACCTATTTTTAAATTTCACATGTCACACTGTTGAAAAATGTTTTCCTTTTAAATGCTTACATTTGCCTTGTTCCAATTAGTTATTCTGATTGTGTTTCAAACTGCTTGTATTTATACTTTACACTACTTAACATACTCTTATAATTAGAAAAATGTCAATTTGGAATTTTAAGTTGCGGGACTGTTGCTTTTTCGAAATTCACATATAAAAATAACTATTAAGCCACAGCTTGAATGCAGAACAGTTACAACTACCGGATTGTCCATGATTCAAATTTCAACTGATTTCGATGCCTGTGAACATCATACTGTTAAAACGTGTTACGGGCTAAAACGATATTTACGACAACCCGCCAGCTCATAACGGTATTTACGCAAAGCCACGAAAAAGCTAGATGACTAACGCGTACGATATTTCGCAAAATCGGGAATCTAACTCTCATAGGATCGCTGCCCCGCCCCTAACAGGAGGTGCCGACTAAGCTGCAGTGGAGCGATGGGTGGTCCAACACGAGATAACACAAGGGCAACGGCTTAATGAACGGTAAAAGATCTAAACTAACTGAGCAACCGGGAAGCAAGTGAATCCACCTTTCAACTTTAAACTTGCCAGTGATTTTGTCAACGAGCCGGTTCAGCACCAACGGACTTACCTTTTTAATATTTACTTGGTCAACTGGCCAAACTCCCCTTACAACTGTAAAATATAAACACACAAATGGCATGCAAAATAGCAAAGAAAATCACTGTTAAAGTAACATGACATGTATTGAGACAAAATATTTGAATAAGTAGAGAAGGCACATGTAAATCTAAAATATAAATACGGCAATTCGGTGAATTGCGCAATGTCTTAAACTATTGACAAAAATTTACATTAATTCTGTAAAACGATATGAATAGTGAACTATAAGCAAATAATTGTGCTAAAAGGCGACGTTAAACTATATTAACTGACAGTAAATAAACTGTAAATGACGGATACACCAACTGTTCGATAATTCGACGCAACACCCTGTATGTATGTTAAACTTCACATTAAACGTTAATAAACAATATAAACGGTACCTGTAAGGAGCTTGGTTGTGCGATAACTGATGTCATAATGCTGCTGCGACGGTCACGATACCCAACTACTGCAGGGAACAAAACGGAAACCATACTGCAAACAACTCAAAGGGCTGCGGACGCTGGACACATGTGAAATTGATCCATACGAGACGGAATGCGAAGTTCGCACGGAAAGGCAGAACGACGACAGCTTCGCCAACACTTAACACTGCTAATGAGTCCCCCAACAAAAGAAACCGTCTCATCGACGAAATAGCAGTCTGCTACTCCAACGGCAAATCGGAGACCCAAAAGATTTACGACAATTAACACCCCAAGCGATCACTCACGCTCACAAAGCAAAATATTTCTATAAACTGCGTAACGCACGACGAAAGACTTTGAAACGACGGAAATCCTAATGACAATTAAAACCATGGCATTCGCACACAGACAGAACAGCACAAAGCGTTAAACACCCTCGCAAATACAGCCCAGAAGAGCGCACCGCGAGAGATCCACTTCACAAACCAACTGTCGCGTTCAGATGCCGGATGCCCACTCAACTGACAAAACCGCCCAGACGGCCTCGAAAATGCAGTCAGACAGCGCGATCGATAATGTAGTGGGGCAGGAGTGCTATAGCTTTCTTTCTCGCTCCCATGGCCGTTACGTTTTAAATTCACACCAGACGCACGCCTAAAGCCAGTCGTAGACGGATCGATAATTTCTAACAACCGACAAACTTAGCACGCCCACAGATCGAAAACCGTAAAACACCAGCACTCAGCATTTCAGACCGTCAAATTCAAGCGGAATAATACGAAAAACCGTAGCTGTACGTTCGTACAATTTAAATATGTCCTGACAAACGTAACAATTTCGTATAACATCGGACTACCTTTGAATTTTTTCTGCATTATGTTATCAGTCTACTGCGAAATAGGGATGGGCGCGTGACGTAAAACCAATCGGGTCACGATGGGTTACGGCGGCTTCCGTCGTGTACGTGAGTAACATTTGAAAATCGGGCGGTGAACGTAAGTGAAAATGTTCAAGGCGTGATTCACGTTTTACGTTAATTTCACGTTAAATATTTTGTATTGAATAAAAGACTTCAGTGTGCCCCGCTCCCCCGCTGCCCTCCCTTGTAGAAGAGATAGGGCTGGAGCGGGACGTTATTGTGCTTCTGTGTGGCAGTCTGCAGCGACGGATCTTCGTACCTGTTTTGTGTTGTGAATGTTGTGTCTACACTCAATCGCGTGTCTGCGTCTACAGGCACCCAAGTAGAACTTACTATTAGTTCCTCGTACCTAAAAGTACTTTTAAACCTAGGAATTTAGAGTGTTGCTTAGCAATATATACCTTCTTGTAGTCGTATCAGTAAAGGAAATGTAAATTCCAATGACAGATTTGATATTAAAAGTAATGACTTTGAAGATGGTTGTAAGAAATATTTTTGCTAGAAATCGGTATTTCGCCATTGTTGTAAGCTATTTCAGTAAATTTTCGTTTATTTCGTTTTGTGTCTACTATTATGATTGCAACATATCACATAAATTCTATCACGTGCAAAACATATTTCATTTTAGAGTTTTTAGTTCTGTTGCCGGTACTTTATTAGTTTTAAATTTGAACATTCTCTTCTATCTGAATTTTAATTTTCAAATAAAAGCTGTGGGTGACGTCGTGAGTGAAGGGCCACGCCGTGAACAGAGTGAATGTGAGCCTGAAATGTGCGTGACGTGAGTGAATACTCACTCACGCGCCCATCTCTATTAACCAAGGTTATCACAGAAGTTTTCAATCAAATGCGATAACCGAAGTTTATAATCAAAATTAGATTTTTTGATGGATGTACTGCTGCTCTATATTTGCTGAAAAATAAAAATGAAATAAAATAATATAAAACTAGCATGAGAGTGTTGGAGACAAAAATTAATATTGTTTTAAAAATGTTTAAAATAGAATAAAATAGTTCACGTTTTGTTGAGTTTGGTTAATCAACGGTTGCTGTTTATAAGCGATCATCGGAGTATCAGTTTATTTATGAACGCATACAGGGTGTCCAAAAAATGGCGGATTAACTCTACGGTGCGTTACTGAGGGATGCCTTATGAACCCTGGAAAAATATGAAAAAAAATCCCTGGGCCGTATTTTTCGAAATATTTCGAAATTAATAAAAATAAATCTGGCAACATTGATACTGCAACAATTTCTCAATCAAAAATGTATCCATAGTAAGTTGTTAATATGTTGGTGACACTGTAAGTCTAGATGTCAAATTCGAGGTTAGTAGGTTAGGTTTTGCGTCAGTTTTGACACAAACTGTCGCAAAACCTAACCTGCTAACATCGAATTTGACATGAACTTACAGTGCCACCAACATATTATTCATACAACAGATATTTCAATGCCAAGCTTGATTTCGTATATTATTATTGTACAAAGCCTGTTTGCCATATTTAGTAATTGACAAACTCAACAGGAAATCAGTTTTTTAAAATACTTAAATATTGAAAACAATTTAGTTAAATCCCAAGGATATTAAAAAAACAGATATTTTAATAAGTCCCAGATATATTTGACACCATAATTATACACTAGTTATTTAAATAAATGGATTTCATTACCCACCTTTGACCAGAAATATTTCGAAAAATACGGCCCAGGGAATTTTTTTCATATTTTTCCATGGTTCATTAGGCATCCCCAAGTAACGCACTGTAAAGTTAATCCGCCATTTTTTGGACACCCTGTATACTAAAAAAGTAAAAATTCTGGTTAATGTTAAACTTTGAATAATAGTTTTAGTTTTTGCAGGTATAGTAATTTATAAAGTTTCTAAATTAGTCATTTCAGCTTGATAAAAGCTAAAAAATAATTTTCTTTAAATATACATTTATTTGCGTTCAGTGTATAACATTTTAAATTTTCGCCCCAACAACGCGATTTTTTTAACGCTATTATTTATGCTGCTGTACTACATTTTCTTATATTTTAAATCAAAATGTATTATTGCATGCGAGATTTTACTGCTTAAGCAGACAGTTTTGATCAGCTTTCAGTTTCATCTCAATTAATTATCACGAGTTATAAACTTTTCCTTCGACTTCTACACTTTTAATTAATTGAATTCGATTTTGCTGTCGTCAATCTTTGGAAGGCAGCATGGTAATGGCAGATTTAAAGATTAAGCTAGCAATTAAAGTAAAAGTTGTTTGAATTGGGAAAATTGTTATCTTTCCAATAAGGGAAGTTTTAAGAGACTTTACTTATTAAACATTTTTATACATAATTCAGAATTGGCTTTTCAAAGATTAAAAACGATTTACGTTAATGTTTCGGTGTTGTTCAAAAGTTTATTTTTATTTGAGGCGTCAAAGTTTACATAACCATATACTTTATTCTTACTATTTTAAAGTTCCAGCTAATTAAAATTAATGCTATTTCAAAAGAAATTTATTTTAGAATTCAAAGGAATTTCAAAACCAATTGAGAAATCAATTTAGTCAGAGAGTTTTAAAGTTCAATACTATGACGGTTATTAGATTTTATTTAATTTTATCGATTCTGTCATTGTATGTACAGCAAATCATATTTTGTTTACTTTTCTTGAATAAGTTCCATATCCCCCTATCTTATTTAAAACTTTTAACTTGATGTAAAAAATAAATTAATATACACATTTTTAAAATTTTAAATGCGTTAACCATTTACCTTAAAATGTCGATTCCTCTATAAATGATAATTTTAATCTAAATTTTAAAAACGCAGCAACATTTTTGTTGTTAAAAAAGTATCCCAATATAACAGCAAATGCACCGTACTCACAGTTTAAATAACTAACTATAATTGAAGAATTCTTTGTTAAATGAACTACCGTAAGATTAAGTATTACAACCTTCTACTCCGGTCTTGTCTGCGGATGAAGATAGTAATTTCTTTAAAAAAAAAACTCTGAATTTCCATTAGAACCTGATCTGTACCTAAGAAAACTTGTATAGGAAGAACGGAACAGGTTTTCAGTGAGTATTGAGATTATTGGTGATTAGCTGAAATAATTTCCTTAAAAACGAAAAATGGCAATTTATGTCGTTACTTCATAACACTAACCTTTCTTAACTTTGTAAAAATTCAGTATACGTTCCGGTCGTATTTTTTCTGTAAAAAAATCTCAGCAAAACCTAACAACTAACCTAAATCGTTGACCTGAACCGCCTAGAGAGCAACAACATTGCTTTACATTACGAGATGATAGCAGCACCCACAACATTTTTACATACTCCGCTCTCAGCGCATGCGCAATACACCGGACCGTATACTGAATTTGACCCCTGCACTTTTAAGAGACATATTTATCATGACAAGACAACAAATGTTAGTCTTCCTCTTCTTCGTTAGGGTGTTTATACATGCTTATTTCCAAATCCTCCAATTCTTACTGTTTGCTGTAATTCTCATCTAAGTCAATACAAGTATTGCCTTTACCTCATCGGACCATTTCATGGGTGAAGTGAAATTCTAAGGTCTGCATTGTAAAGTTAACTTATTCCACTGATGTGTGTTCGTCGCATGCTGTGGCCTATAATAGTTGCTCTTCAAAATATCGCCTCAGATGGGATGTGTGTAACTGCAGTCCCTTTTTTTGGCATATTCGTTCCTCCGACGATCTTTCAAAAACTGTCGCATTATAGCCCGCTATGCTACTCTTAATGTTCAGATTTTTCTTTGACATTGTTTAAGTTTCAGTGCTACAACTTGTCATTGGTACGCATAATATATTGAATACCTTGTTTTTGAGGTGTAAATTTATTTCTGTTTTAAAGTGTATGACTGAGTTTATCCAATGCTGCTCAGCGTTTAAAAATACCTTCTAATTCACAGGTCGATATGCTTGAGGCCTCTTACCGAAAGCCCCAACAATTCTCTTAATTATTCCGCTATTAACTTCAGAAACGAGTCCGAGTAAATTCCTGGGGAAAACGTAAGCGAACGCTGCACTCGAGAGGGAAGTGAGTGACAAGGCCAAGCTTCAGCGTGAAAGAAAAGATCAGAGGAAAATATGGTTAAGCCCGCTCGTCAAAAGTCGTACAAGTGTCAAAAGACGCTATAAGGCTTCAGATTTTCATATTTCTCGTGGATCGATTAAAGGAAGCCTGATCTCCAAGTCACAGCGAGAGAAATATGCCTGTTATTGGAAATAAATATGTGAAAATAATCTCGTAACCTACTAGTTATCTATAGTGTGAGATATATTGGATTTCAAAAACATCTTACAGCTACAAATTTGATTAGATATACATGCTCTTATGATGTTGCAAGATAATTTACTCTGTTTCCAAAAGTATATCTTAGTTGTACAAAAGTTGTATTAAAAGTGTTGAGAAATTATGTTATATGGCATCATGAGAATCCTGAAATCAGTCGCACTTTTTCACCGAAAAACAAACTTTAAAATTTAAAAAGATATAGCTTCATTCAACATTAGTTATTATTATATTAATATCCTATAAAAAAGAAAAAGACTGTAAAGTTAGAAATATTTTCCAGCAGTTAGGAATTAGACAATAAAGCAATTGTTCTAAATAGAATTGATGCATTAAAAATGTTGAAAAGTAGAAATCTGTAATTTTGATATTTCAAAATGGAATGATATCCAAGGTTTTTGCGGAATAACAACAAAATAGAGTAAAAAAATATAAATTTTAATGACACCAGTCTACAATTTAAGCTAAAGATATAAAAATTCAATTTTAACAATAATAAATACTGATATGTACAATTAATAATTGTAATACAAATAGGTGTGTGGTCTTAAAGAAGGAAATTAGTATAAAAATAATGAAGATGTTAAGTGTACGTGCAAGAAGCCTAGTCTAAAGAGGTTGCTGACTGCAGTATAAGAATAACACGAGATGTAGCTGGTGCAAAGTCTAATTTGCAAATTAAAAAAAGAGGATATTTGAGCTCGAAGAAAAGCAACATTATCATGTAAGTGTACTCCAATTCCAATTTAATAGTACCAGATCTGAAAATAAAAGCAGTAAGTAAAATAATTAAACTGCTAGTTAAAAATGGTTTACAATCAAAGAACATAAAAATAACGACACATAATAGCTATTTATGCAACAAGTGCTAAAAGTCGACGTTTATGCACGAGACATGAAAATTATGAAACGAAGCCGAAGGCGTTGCATACAATATTTTATCTACGACCTTAATTTTATCGTTATTAATCCATAAATATCAATTTAACAAATGTTTGCATCTACCACACTTCTAATTTATGTCATAGAAAAACAGTAGCCCATGCGCGGCCGAATGTTTGCGAAGCCAGTGCTGTCAAGGTCAGTTACGAAATGTAATTATTAATATTCCACATCTGAGTGTATTCATTACATAACGTTTTAATTATTTCAAAAACATTTCACCTGTAATACAAGAAGCAACTAGAATAACTTTACAACTTCACTTCCAGTTTGAAATTGCAGTTTTATATCCTCACTTCACTTTTAGCCCGTGTGCTAAAGGTAAACAGCTGATTTCTTTAACCACGATAAACTATAAAACGTTACTTTTAGTAAAACAAGCTAGCGCTAAAAGGCCTACTTTTAGTAGTGGTCGTAGATAAATTTCGTAAAAAATAACAGTGTTCAAGAAATGTAAGTTTAGTCTATAAAATAAGATTAAACAATAACTATCACATAATTATAAATAATCTAAATGAAACATGCTATATAGCTAACATAATATTGAGTTTAATACTAAATTTTAATTGACAGTAATATTTAAAGAAATTCATTAAATATTGAAAATACAGATTCATTATTACTAAAGAACAACTGCCTCATATTAAGTTTTATGGTTTTTATATTGTGTATGTTCCAATTAAATTCTGCGGTAACCCAAAAAGATAAAGAGTCAAACAATTAATTTTGTTACAATTGCATGCTCGAGCTGTGGACAGAAGACGAAGAATAAAACGCGATAAAACCCTGAGAATAATAATAAATTTCAATTAAAATAAAATAAAGCCAGAAAAACCATAGCAATATAAACCGTACAAAGGTATTAAAATATTAGTTTTATATATTCTACAATTTAAGAATGTCTTAGGATATAATTAAATATGTGCACGAATTGAAACTTTTACAGTTAATTGACACTAATTAATTAATGCATATTTTGCATATGTAAGCATTTCTTGCATATTTTAGCACTTGCGTACATATTATACCTGAAATCATTAATTTTCTGGAGAAAATTTCCTAGAATTGCTGTCAGATATTCCAAAAGTAAAAAACTAACGGAAAATGGTATTTGCTGGTACCTTTTGAAGAAAACGAGTAAGTAATTCTTGTATAATGAATTTGAATTATATACGTACTACAAATGACGATGATTAATTTACGAATTCTGTTAGTATTGATATGATCCTGACATGCGATCAAGATCCGTGCTTTCCATTCGTTAGATTACGGCTCAATTAAAAATGTATGTCCTGTCAGTTAACGCCCTCGAATCTCGCTGTGACTTTTCAAGGAGCAGAAACATCGAGAAATTGAAGCCGTTTTAATTAACCAAAAATAGTGCGACAAGCAGACGCTACGCGTTTATAAAACGCCTCAGTTTTCGAATAAAGAATCTGCAAACGCAGCCGTCACAAAAAAATCAACACCCCTTAAAAGAGAAATTTTAAAACAGCGTCCGTAAGAACCAAATTGCCCCTCAAATAAAACTGGACCGACAAAAGACGGGCGGGTGCCACGTGACAACCGGAGATTTAGGAAATGCAAATTAAGCCAAATCCGCATGCCGCTGGCCGCTCGGACTAACAAAGAAATGAACAAAGAAAGAAAGGCTTAAGCCATCCTTTCAAAGGATTAGTTAATGTAAATAAAAACGAAGGTGTTAACTCCGACAACTGGACTAGCGCCGGAGAGAATTCTCCATAAGTAAGTCAATGCAGACATGCCACGCAACAATTAAACATGAGCCGCGATTAAAACACATCTCGGCTTATATCAACGCTCTCCTAGGCATGTGGGATATCCCTAAACGCGTCTTTTTATAAGGAAGGCGATGGACATCATTAAGAAAGCCGCCAGAGTTAATTAACAAAGCTGCGGCTTAATGGAGTTAAAAAAACAAATTATCTCTCACCGCAAACAAATTGAAATCTGGGAGAATTGGCGGGTGGTGGATTCCCTTTAAAAGAAACAAGAATTCAGAAAATATTTATTCGATCGGCCTTTTGTCTCAGATCAACTCCTCTCTAGTCGAGACCACTTCGGCGCCGCCCATCCAACCAGGGAGCTGCTGCCCACAAGGAGGATCGCCGTCTTTCGATGGTCCGCTTGCGCCGCCTGCTAACGCCGTTTAGCCCGCTGCCGCCTGTCACCGCCAGCCACCCCGAAGAAAGCTACCACCGCTGCCGCTGCCGCACCCTTCCAGGGGTCCAGTCTACTGACGAGGAGGATCGCCGCTGCCCAACGCCGTTTTGCATGCTGCCTCCGCACACGCCGCTAGCCACCCAGAAGGTAGCTGTAGCTTCCGCCGATGAAATGAACGCTGTCACCTACGTTGCCGCCGCCGCTGCTCTCAGCCCGCCGCCCCGTCGCCAGTCGCCACCGTGCCGCTGCATCCACAGAAGGAATCCGCCAGCTGCCGCCTCCGCCGAGGAGATCAACACTGCTGCCGACGTTGCCCCCGCCGCTGCTCTCAGCCCCCCGCCCCGTCGCAAATCGCCACCGACGCCGCTACATCCTCAGAAGGAATCCGCCAGCCGCCGCCTCCACCGAAGGTGAGAAGTATGGACAGCCGACGTCCGGTTCCGCCGCCAGCCGCCCCCAGGCTCGAGGCCCGCTTCAGCGGCCTGCACCCGCAGTGTATCGTCATAAGAAGCATTCTGCACGGCCCCAAGACGCCCCAAGCTCCAGGTCTGCGTTAGCTGCTTGCGGACCAGAGTGGGTCCCGGCCAGCTGCAATCCGTTTGGCCATACGTCCACCACCAGGTCCTTCTAGGAACCCAGGTGCTCCCAGGGATCGCCGCCCTGGCTACGCCCGGCTCCACCGAGGGTCCACCTGACCGCGGCACTGATGCTCCAAGCCTCCGCCGCATCCCCTGCATGCCGCCGAGGACCCTCCAGGTCATCCGTCACGGGAAGACAACCCCCTCCACCAGAGGGATTCACTAGGACGCGATCCCCAGGTCCAAGATGTCCTTGGCGACGTTTCCTGCCCCATGGTCGACCGCCACCATTAAAGCCTCTCGTCCATGGAGATGCCCTCCACCGGCATTTTATCTCTAGGTTAACTTTGTAAAAAAACTGTACATATTAATATTAACTTTAAAATAAACAAATTATTAAACCAATCGTGATCTTTCAGCAGGAGCTCTAATCATCGTTCTTCATTGACACCCTTTACTTTGAGCTAGACTGGTAATGGCACTAAAAACGCCATTCTTAACCGCGGCCACGCCTCACGCAAATGAGAGTGAAAGTAAAATTATTTTAATTTTGTTCACTTTTGGATGACCGCGGTTGTACGTCGTTGTAAAAATTATTAAAGTTTATTATAAATCTATGATTAATAGATCCTTAATTAATGCGCTTTTAAATTCTACATAAAGTAAATAAGATCGCATATGCACATGCATATTTCTAAACTTTTTGCATATTTTTACAAAATAGAGTGTATATGCGCATATTTTGGTAATAATGGGCTGGATATATTCCGTTCTTTATTTATCACCTAGGGCCTATTACTAGAACAGCTCTTAAAGAATTAGTAGGCGTATGGAATTGTTGTAGCACTACAATATAATCGACTAATTTATCACGGTTTATTGGACATGCAATCTAGAACTTTAGATTCGGTCGTTAGATAGAATTATGTGAAGCATGTGGCTAGATTTAAAAGCAATTTACTTGTTCTGTAAACTAAATTATGTATCACGTAACATAACCAGGCTGCGGCGTTTGTAGAAAAAAGGTTAGTGCGCTGAGTGTTGTAACCAATCGTTATATTTATATTTAGATTATGACATTCTTGTAAAGAGTATGTTATGTACATACCGCACTTTATATTTAACGAACTTTCAAAAGCTCATTGAACAAAAAAAAGGTTGTTACCTCATTTCTTCAACAATATTATTACAAGACCAATGCAATTCCGATTTAATATCGTAAGTCATAAATTTCAACAATCGCAAAGAATACTTCTATTATTTTGAGAAAAGTATTTATTTCTAAGCGAGATCTACGTAAATCTAGTGCAATATATCATTACTTGAAGTTGACGAAGTGTTGGCAACACTATTGAAAAAGTATCTGCCTAAAGGAGCAGTATAGGTAGTATAAAACAAATAATGAAGAACCTGAAATTGAAGCTACGTACAAATACTTGTACATATTACCGAAGCAGGAAGGTATCGGGCAGAAAACGATGGGAGATTGGAATTATTTAGTCCAAGGACTAAAAGTGAAGAAAAAGTATCTCTTTAATGATACTATAATGATGAAGATGGTGTTCAAATACAAGTCATACAAAAGTTGGCCATGGTAATGCAATCAGCATCATTGCAATGTATTAGCATGTAGAACTGGTTTAACCTTTTAGAATGTACGATCTGCAGTCACTCTACTACTGTCAAAAAATTGTGTTGCAAATTACATTACAATGAAAAGCAATTATACATCAATCATCGTAGTAGTAGCTATAAACAGTCTGTAGTTATCATAACTGTTAAAATTGTGTACCCCCATTCTTCTCGAAATTGCAATGGTATGAACTAGTGGCAGAATCAACGGAAGGTAAAATGCATTTTCCACCTCCTCACAGACAAAGACTCAGTCCGACATCCATTATATTTCGCATATGGAGTGGCAAAAGTTATCTTCAGTGAAAAACTTTACCAAACTTTACAGGGTAATAAGAGATAATGAATTGACTCGACCATCTATCTCTTATTTTTCGTTTAAATGTATAACTCGGCCAAAAAAATTGCATCTCCACTGTTTGAGATATATAGGTACATGTGTGATTAACGTATATTATTTCAAGGTGTGCGATAATTTATCGGTAAATAAATCAGAACATAGTTATTTAAGCAACTGTAATTATATTGTGGAAAACCATAACGGCAGCATGTCTTCTGTCGGAATTATGCGTACGTGCCAAAATTGTGTAAGCATCCATATCAGCCACTCGAGTGCCTACGCTAAGGTGTAAACCAATGTAAACCTAAATAACATACTTTTTTGCACTCTATAAAGTGTTGAAAAGCTTTGCCCCTTCGATCTGACTGCAATGCATCCGCAAAAGCTTATCGACAGTTTGTATTCATGAAATATAAAATATTCGTGCTTTGTTCAACTTTTCAAAATGAGAAGAATTATGAAAAATAAGTACAAAAAATGTTTTCTTTCGGAATTAACAAAAAATCTTAAATGACTTATGGTTATAGTAAAGCCATGGCTTCTGGACACATTATAGCAAACCGCCACTGCTATGAACACTCGCACATCAGTTAATATGTTAAGTGAGAGTGGAAAATTTAGTGCCGGTGAAGTTGGAAAATTAACCGCTCATTTATCAAAGACTTCCACCTTTGCTGCTAAGTGTATAAAATAGCTAGTGAGCCTATACGAACACATTTCCAACAACCGTTCAGGAAAATTAGATTAACCATTCTTCAGCAAGATCTCCATGGCATTCTAATTGCAATGGTAGAGTCTATAAGTTAGAACCAAGATAGAAAGCTATGGCTTTTCGAATTGCATATGCTTGTCTTCTCTTTTACATTGCCACTTCATTATTTACAAAAATGCATTTAAAGAGTCTCTGTTGGTAGACAATGTTCGTTGCCAGCGTTACCTTCTTCAATTATTTTTGTCGACTTGTGTTGCATACTAATTTAAAAAAAATCTGTAAGAGGCTTTACCCAGAACTTCCCTCGTCGACATTGTGACACTAAATAATTTTAAAAACTAAAGGAAAATAGGTGTAAAAATATCTTCACGTTACAAATAATACGGAATAATAAAAGAAAACATTTGAATGCAAATTACACAAATTATCAAATAAAAAATATCATTAGCGGGGGGATTTGAACCGCAGGCGTCTTCGAATGCGATCTAAACGTTAAAAAATATCTTGTCAGCCTACGGAGCACCTCACAGATCATTGCGTTGCAGCTTGCTTAATATGTTCGCGCCAGCGCCGTGAATAGTTAACTTTCATGCCGAAGCGAGGTGCGATACGCGTTTCGGTAAATCACGTAGTGGAAAATAAATTATATTTTTTATAACAATAAATGAATGCATTTAATTCTTTCACAAAAAATTTCTTCATTCTTTATTACACATTTCATTCATGGGATGTGTACAATTATGTGCAGTCGTTTTCAAAATAACTCGATGGTGAAATATCTACTGCATATTCCCCGAGCGCATTACTTAAACAATTACTGTAGCAGTCGTTAAAAATAATTTTGAGATTAATTTGATATCTTATGAATCTAGAAAGAATAATCTCTCCACCAGTTTAAGAGTCATTGAGAAATATTCAAAACTAAGCTTGTAAATGCGATGTATGTATAAAATTCCTTAATTTACAGCAATAAAAAAAATCCGAAAATATTTTATACGGGTTTTTTGCAATTGCAAAAACAGTGGCGCCATCTACATTTAAATCTGCAAGGTAATTCCAGATAGTGTACATTTTTTAAACTATATATTCGAGTGCACATCTTATGATGGAATTTATGGCCCCTGTTTTCTGACAGCGCACAACCTCGCGCAAAAGATTTTCGCATTTAAGCGGCTCCCGGCCTAAAAAGGTCAACATAACGCACTTATTCTTTGCTCATTTTTGTCTCATACAACATTTATCCTGTATCTGTTGCATCCTATTTTCGGCAAGAATCAAGCATGAGCTATGTATAAATCATTACTTTAATCTATTCCTCAGTTTAAGCAGGAATAAACAAAATTTAATTTTTTTAAGTGCTCACTTTGTATATATTTATCTGAAATTTTCACGGTTTCATGCCAGGTATATATATATATATGTATATATTGTGTATGCAAGATATTATCTTCCTCTGAGAAATAGTTTTTGAGCTATACCGCCAACAGACAGACAGACAGACAGACAGACAAACAAACAGACAGATAGACAGACAGACAGACAGACAGACAAACAGACAGGCGGAATTGAGAAAACCTGATTTTCGTCATCTAGGGACCCTGAAACGTGAAGATCTGAAGAAATCTGGGAAGGTGATTTTTTCGTGATTACAATACTTCCTTCGTCTTTCAGATGAGGGAAGTAAAAATATCTTCACGTTTCTAATAAATTAAATAAATTTTCAAATAAAAAAACGTTACCGGTTGTCGAATTTTAACGGCATGCGGACCGTGTAAGCAGTCCCAACATTTTATAGGATATTTCAAGAGAACGGGCTATTTCTACCTGAGCTACGGAGTACCGACCCTTCGAATTCCTGCGTTACAGCTATATTAAGTAACTCACTAATTTGTTGCTCCTTTTTGTATCGTACAACATTTATTTTGTATTTATTGGGGCCCATTTTTGGTAAGAATAGAGTCTCCGCTAGGTACAAATTATTACTTGTATTTATTGCTAAGTTAAATAAAAAATAAACAACATTTTATTTTTTAGGTGCCCACCCTGTATATATTTGTCTGAATTTTTTCGGTTTCATGCCAGGTAGATATACAGATTGTCCGAAATCTGTTTGGAATATAGGAAATTAATGAGTGCAACAAGAAAGACATAAACAAAATGAGTAACAGGGCAAAGATAGAATGTAATCGTGGCTAGGTAAATTTTTAAACTAAAATTAAATCAATGAAACAAACGAACACTTCTGTCAAATATTTTATCGGTCAATAAGGGTATATAGTGCGGTTTAAATGTACTATTGTTTACTATTAACATAAATATTTTAATTATTTAAAGCTGACCTTATACTCTTACAGCCAGTCTTTTAAAGATCACTAATCTGACGTTAACTTTAATTCGCTGTTAAAATAAACAAAAGCGCATCAAAACGTTAGTGCTTATGACATTTTATTCATTTGTAAACACATTTTTATGCGCTTTTGTTTATTTTACCAGCGAATTAAAGTTAACGTCAGATTAGTGGCCTTTATAAGACTGGCTGTTCATGACAGATAAAATATTTGACAGAAGTGTTTGTTTGTTTCATTAACTTAATTTTAGTTTAAAAATTTACCTAGCCATGATTACATTATATCTTTGTCCTGCTACTCATTTTCTTTATATTTTCCTTGTTGCATTTATTAATTGTTTATGTTCAAAATGGATTTCGGACAATCTGTATAATGTGTATGCAAAATATTGTCTTCCTCCGACAAATAGTTTTTGGCTTATACCGCCAACAGACAGACAGACAGACAGATAGACTAACGGAATTGAGAAAACCTGTTTTTCATCATCAAGGACCCTGAAACGCGAAGTTCTGGAGAAATCTGGAAAGGTGATTTTTTCGCGATTACAATACTTGCCTCGTCTTTTAGACGAAGGCAGTAAAAAAACATCAATGTTTCACTAACCTAGAGATTAGCCCAACAATTTCAAAATTCAACTTAAAGGAACAAATAATATTAATCACATTTTACAATAAATAATAATCTGCCACTATAGGTGTTTTGAAAATATCCGTAAGTATATACATTCACCATGGGAGTATATCCTTTACGTCACTGTAAAGCATCCCTACTTAAATAAGCAAATGTATACCTTCACTGGAAATAGTATACACTTCTCAACGCCCACTTTCACTGTGACACACTTACTCTTAACTCGTATATACAGTGCATCTAACAATATGAGTAACATGGGGCACAACAATAGTAAATTTAGTTACGGATCAGTGTAAACCTCTCATATCCGATGCTGAGCAATTTTGGTGAAGATGCGGTTTTGCTTACAGCGTCATTAATTTATTTTGTGACTCAGTCAATCCTTAGTTGGATAGATAACGTTCATAAAGAATACGCATAGAGAAGATGGATACAATTAACACGGTAAGAACTGTAACAACTAGCATACTGCAGTATAAGTGTATAATAATTTAAAAGTGAATAGTCTCGATACAGCTTCTTTTTACTTTCCTCGTCTAAAAGACGTAATCGCGAAAAAATCACCTTCCCTGATTTCTTCAGATCTTTACGTTTAAAGGTCTCTAGATGAGGAAAACAGGATTTCTCAATTTTGTCTGTCTGTCTGTGTGTCTGTCTGTCGGACTGTTGGTAGTATAACTCAAAAAATATTTGTTGAAGGATGATGATATTTTGCATGCAGATTATAGGTTTACCTGGCATGAAACCGAGACAATTTCAGACTATATATACATTGTAAGCAACTTAAAAAAATAAGTTTTGTTTATTTTTGCGTTAACTTTTAAATAGATGAAAGTAATAATTTTCACATCGGTCAGGCTTTACACCTGCCAAAAATAAGACTCCACAGATACAGGATAATGTCACAAAAGAATCGAAACGTTTCAACAACAAGACCGTTCCGTTAAATAGAGGCGCGCGAGTAATGTAACCACTCAACCAATTAACTATCAAAATAAATGCTTGCTGCCGCGAATTCTATATTTAGAATTCTCTGAACTGAAAAGAAGTGTTAGAGTTGTGAAACGTTGCGCAATCTTGTGAAATTATGTGACGCCACTCAATCACGCCACCCGAAGATGGCAGAGACTATAAATAGCCGTGCTTGTGTAATTTTAGTTTAGTTTATAGATTTGCTTCTTACAGAACGTTACTCTGTACAAATTTGTAACTCCTACATTTAATTAAAAACTTGTGTAGTAAAATAAATAAAGTTTTTTTTCGTTAAGGCCACGATTGGCAACTTAACTGGCGCAGTCGGTAGGATACTTGGCAAAAGGGCACTGTGAAATTTTGAAAAAAAAATATTTTTTTTTCATTTTACGCTCTTTTGTGTATTTTAATACTTAACCAAGTTTTCCGAAATCAACCAACACCGGTACAAAGCAACGCAACTTGGAGGACAAACATCGCCAAAAAGCAGCACCGCTAACTACTGGACCAGTCTATCGGAGACATCAGTCTATCGCAGACACCTGATTCATCGAGGAGTTCTGATCATTGAGATCACCTGTACGACCAATCCAAAGGAATTATACACCTGTAATTAACCACGGATTACCTGTACGACCACTCCAAAGGAAGTCTACACGTTCCAACTACAAATATGAAGTAAGCAACCTTTTACGTTTTAAAGTGTGTGTTTGTTTTTAAACAAATTATAAACCCAATAACATAGTTTTAAATATTTATTTAGCCTACTTAGTACGTAACAGAACGCAGTAAGCTTGACTCAGCATCGCACCGATTAAGCACTGCTTTGTGTTAAATTTTCTCTAGAATAAACTGTTTACTAACATAAAAATCAATCGTTTAAAAATAATAGTGAATTTTTATGCTGAGACCACCACGTTTAATAATTAACCAAATACAAGCAAATCGAAACATGGCAGATTTATTCCCACCAGGTTTTTCTGTACGAATGGTTTCTGAAATTCCAAGTTACGACGGTAACCCACTAACTTTATCAGAATTTATTAGATCTGTTGAGCTAATTTTATCCCAATTTTTAATACCAGCTCAGCCAGAAGCTTATATTATTAAATTTTTACTGTCATCCGTTAGAAATAAATTAAGAGACAAAGCTTTAGAAGTCATTACCGGCTATGAATGCAATAACTGGAATGAATTAAAATTAACACTAATCAATAACTTTGGAGATCAGCGATCAGAATTAAATTTAACCATAGACCTTGCAAAAATTAAACAAAATCAAAAAGAATCCCCTATTGACTTTTATAACAGAGTTAGAACACATTTAGCAACTTTTAACTCAAAAATTTTCCTTGGACCTGAAGCCAGAGCTATAAAAGATTATAAATTAGTAAATTCAAAAAATCTAGCCCTTAGATCCTTTTTGAGCGGTTTAAATGAACCATTTGGTACTTTGTTACGAGCTAGAAATCCTAATAGCTTAGAAGCTGCTATTGCAATCGTTAGAAATGAACTAGATATACGCTATTCTCAAAATGCATCTCGTAATTATTTACAAACTGAAAGTAATAAACCAGTAATGAATCGTCAGAATTTTCAAAACAACCCATGGATTAAATATAACGAACAAAAACACAATAATTTTAGACCTAATCAAAATTTTCAACGACAATCAATTCCACAGTTTCCTAATACATTCCGAAGCCCTCAGAATCCCACGTTACAACGTAATTTTTCTCAAACCCCAGATTGATATCGGCAACCTTTTGAAAGAAATGTTTTCGCTCCGAAACGAAATTTTGTACCTAATAATCCTGTTGAAAAAATGCAAACATCGACTATACACGCCGCCATTCCAAAACGACCCCTAACTAGTAACATGCAAAATTTAAATTCAAACAAAAGACCAAACTTTCGTTCTAACCATTTACAAGTGGCCCAGCCGAGTAATTACGATTTCGAAGAATTCCATCAGGATATCGACACAGAACGTAATGACCCACTTGACCCACTTCTTGAAGCCGACGCACTTGAAACTAACATAAGCAACGATTCTCAGAATGTTTATTCAGAGTACTTAGCAGAACACGACACTGACCCAGATTCTGTAAATTTTTAAATACAGCCTTGGATAAAATTGAAACGTTTCTTGTAACAACAATCAAATCTAATTTACCGTATATTTTAATAGCAGGAACACAAGATAAAATATTAATTGATACCGGCAGTAGTAAAACGCTAATATCACCTTTATTTGTAGAAAAGCATTTTCCAAATTTAATATATAATTATAATTTTCAAATAACCACACCCCATGGTACTACGACACATAATCAAGTAGCCGATATTCCAATAAACTCATTATTTTTAGAATCCGGAAGTCATATGTGCTATATGTTTAATTTTAGCCCTGATTATGTTGGATTAATAGGATCTGATTTATTAGCAAATATAAATGCAAACATTGATTTTAAATAGATGCATATTCAAACCGAGCAAAATATTATCCCATTTTACTACAATCAATCCAAACTTAAACAAGAAGTTCAAAAAAGAAACGAATGTAATTTTTCTAAAATAAATCAACACTCGCAGCCTCTTAAACGAATATATCTACCCCCTAGATCAGAAAAACAAATTATTTTACCAACTGTAAATAGTAATGGTACATATTTGTGTGACAAAATAATATTTGACAAAGACTGTAGAACACCTAGAGCTACAGTTAAAGTCCATAATAATTATTTTTATACAACAGCAATTAATACATCCAATCAGACAAAAGAATTTTATATTTACAACCCACTGTTATTAGATGACTATAAACACTCAAATTTAATAGAAATAAATAACATCAATACTCAGAATCAAAATTTTAATTTAAAATCTCGAAATCAACTTCAAAATTAAACTTAAAAAACATTAATACAACACATTTAAATGCTGAAGAAGCTCATGCATTAACGACTCTATGCTACGAATTCAAAGATATTTTTCATCACCCAGAACTACCATTGACTTACACAAACTTGACAAGACATTTTATACGTACAAAAAATGACATCCCAATCTTTACAAAAAATTATCGCTAACCTCATGTTCATGGCGAAGAAGTAAAAAACCAGATAAACAAAATGCTTGCTGACGGAATTATTGAACATTCAGAGTCAACGTATAACGCACCTATACGGATCGTTCCAAAAAAATTAGATAGTTCAGGCAAACAAAAATGGAGGATAGTTATTGACTATAGGAAATTGAACGAAAATACCATAGAAGACAAATACCCGTTACCTCTCATAGAACAAGTGCTTGACAATTTAGGTAAATCTGAATATTTTACTACCCTTGATTTAGCCTCAGGTTTTCATCAAATTAAAGTAAACAAAGCTGATAGAGAAAAGACAGCCTTTTCTACTGAGGAGGGCCATTTTCAGTTTAAACGAATGCCCTTTGGGATGAAAAACAGTCCCAGCAGCTTTCAACGACTTATAAATCAGGCATTGATTGGCCTAACACCCACACAATGCATGGTTTACCTTGATGACATAATTATTTATTCAGTATCCCTACAAGAACACATGATTAAACTACGACATGTTTTTGAAAAATGTCGCACTGCTAACTTAAAAATACAATTAGACAAATCCGAATTCTTAAAAAAATCAATTGCCTATTTAGGACATATCCTTACCAAAGATGGTGTAAAACCAAACCCAGATAAAATCAGTGCTATTATGAAATTTCCCTTACCAAAAACTAGAACTGATATAAAATCGTTTCTAGGACTTTTAGGCTATTATCGAAAATTTATAAAAGATTATGCTAAAATAACAAAATTCCTGACTTTATGTTTAAAGAAAGATTCAAAAATTATACACAATCAAAATTTCATTGAACAATTTGAGAAACTAAAAATCTTGCTAACTAATGATCCAATATTAGCTTATCCTGACTTTACAAAACCATTTGAGCTAACTACAGATGCTAGCAAATTTGCTATTGGAGCAGTATTATCACAAAATAACAGACCTATCAGCTATGCATCAAGAACCCTTAACCAAGCCGAAATTAACTACCCCACAATAGAACGTGAATTATTAGCCATTGTTTGGGCCTGCAAACATTTCCGCCCCTATTTATATGGCGTACATTTTACAATATTTACAGACCATAGACCTTTAATATGGCTTCGCAACATCAAAGAGCCAAATTCTAAATTAACCCGTTGGAGTATAAAATTAGAAGAATTTAATTTTACCATTAAATACCTACCAGGAAAAACCAATAAGGTAGCTGATGCCTTAAGTCGAATTAATATAAATCCCCTATCAATTGAACAATTAGACACACCAGAACCCAATTTTGATGATAATGCAAGTATAATGGCACAAAGACCATATACACCTGACTTGACTGACTTTACTATACCTACTTTTGTACCACCTACACAAGAAATTGAACCAATAGATAATCAAAATATTGACAGTGATGTAAATACTGTACATTCACAACATTCATCATCCCCAGTAATAGACATATCTGAACTACCCCTGCAATATCATAAGAATCAGTTAGAATTTAGTAACGCTGTAATTCCAAAACCATTTAGAATCACTAGATTCGATGGCTACACACATATAAGTATTTTTGTGAATAACAATAACTTCCACGAAAAGTTTGTACAATTACTATTAGAATATTGTACACCAAACTCCCATTATTACTGTATATTTCAAGACGAAAATATTTTTGATAAATTTTCCAAATTTATTACTGAAAGCAGTAATGAAAATTCTCCTCACTTACATCGATGCACTAAGCAAGTAACTTATGTTACTAATCCTGATCACCGTGAACAACACATTTCGGACTATCATTTAGGTAAAACTAATCACAGAGGAATTAAAGAAACTAGCGAACACTTTAAACGTACTTATTATTGGAAAGGAATTGACAATGATCTTAAGCGATACATCAATAATTGTGACACATGTAAACGAGAAAAATATCATAGACACCCAAATACATTGCCTTTTAGTTTAACGCCTACTTATGAGAAACCTTTCTCTTGTATCAGCATAGATATTTTCCAAATCAATCAAACTAAATATTTAACCGTAATTGACAATTTCAGTAAATTCACACAAGCATATTTATTAGAATCCCAAAACAAAATAGACATAACAAAAGGATTGTTAAAATTCTTCTCACATTATGCCGTACCTCAGAAAATCATCGATGATAACGAATTCGATAACGCTATAATAAAAGAATTTTTAAAATTACATAAAATACAATTACATCTAACTACACCTTTGCATCATGAATCAAATGCACTCATTGAACGAGTACACTCGACAATTTTAGAACACTATAGATTATTAGAGCATACCCCTGAAAAAGAAAAAATGCCTATAATAACTCAATACATTCCAATTTAAAATTTACTCCTTCTGAAATTTTATTTGAAGATACAGACAGTCATAATCCATTTGAATTATGCAATGATAACTATTTTGAGACTTACATTAATGACCATAAAAATAAAATGTCGCATTTTTACTCAGAAATCCAGTCTAAACAAAAACAAGCCAAAGAACAAAGAAATGAAAAAACTAATAAAGATAAAGGACTTGTATCTTTTAAAGTTAATCAAAAAGTTTTCCTTAAAAATGACCGAAGAAATAAAAGAAGTATGAAATTTAAAGGACCCTTCAAAATTATAAAAATCCTAGACAATAATACATATCTTGTTGAAGATTTAACTACCAAAAAAACATTTAAAAGACATGCAAATGAAATACGCCAAACTGACGAAATAATACCTGTTACAGGTACTACATCTGGTTCTGCAGTTGCAGTATCTTCTTAGTTACAGGAGACGTAACAATTAAGGACCTATCAGACAACCCTGGCCTATACCCTCAAAACCTAGGAAAAGCGCAAATTAAAGAAAGCGACTGGACTATTATAAAGACATTTGACTATACACCCTTATTAACAACTTATACTATCCTTAGACGTTCATTATTAGACTCTATTCTTAAATTAAGAAATCGTGATTTTTACACAGTTAAAAATGAAGAACAAACAAAATTAAATCACAATGACATGCTATTGTTGATCCAACAGTACATCATAAGAATTGATAACATGATTGATCAAATATTCCCTTCAGATACACTCAGAATAAAACGCAGAGTAATAAATGGACTCGGTACTGTATTTAAATTTTTAACAGGCAATCTTGACGCTGAAGACGGAGAAAAATACGAGAATGCCATTGCGGATCTTCAATCCACAAGAGATATCCACAATAAAATTCTAAGTCAACATACACATTTAATAAATGATTCCATAAACGCTATATTTACCCTAACTAAAAATCAGGAGCTTTTAAATACAAATCTACAGAAATTGATTGTACAAAATCGTGCTATAACCAACAACATAAACTCACTCTCTATTCAGAGTGTCCTATCAGAATCAATATTTTCGTTACAAATGTTTGTAAACACCTGGCTCGAATTAGAAACATCTCTCACCTTTGCCCAAAACCAACAAATGCATATGTCCCTACTTGATAACGCAGAACTATTATCCAATCTCAATCAAATCTCTATCTACCTTTCTGAAAACTCAGACAACATGCTTTCTTTACCTTACCCTGCGCATCATAAAACCCTTCATCTTTACGAATCTATAATATTAATCCAAGCTTATCAAATTAATAACAAAATAACGTTCGTCTTTGAAATACCATTAGTGCACAAAGACACTATTTACCAACTCATGCAATTGATACCGATCCCGGTATACATTGATGCCAATTTGTACCGTATGATCATTCCTACCTATAAAACCATACTCTTCAACCTTGCAACGTCAATACCCGTCGAACTGGACCACTGTAAATTGGTAACCACCGGTTCCTATTTTTGCACTGAGAAATACCACTTTTCCGTTGTTAATAACCAGTTATGTGAGACCCAACTTTTGTCTTTTTCCTCCAACAAAACTTGTTCACCCTACCTGTTTAACTTACTAAAAGTTAAAATAGCCCAAATTGACGATTCCACTTGGTTGGTTACTACTCCACAAAAAGTAACTATTGACATTAAATGCTTAGACACCAAGTCAAGGAAAATAGTAACGAAAACGAATCTAATTCATCTCACACCGGATTGTACGTCAGTCATTGACCATGACACCTTGTTGTTCCAAATCAGAACCTCTTCTTCAAAACTTGTAAAGTTGTAAATACCCAATATTGATGCCTTGGATGCAAATAGTGCTAAACACACTAAAACAGCAAGTGTGGATCTGACACCGATCAACATTAAAGAGCTGATTAAAGACCAGTCACAGCTTGGGGGAATACAAAGGGCGCTTGAGCCTGCCAATGTAACGAACTTGGAATACATTTCTGTAACCACGATTATAATACTAAGTTTGATTGTAATAATAATCTTAAGTTTGTTAGTGTATACCTATTGTAAACGCCAAGCCTTACAAGATAAATTCATGGCATATATAAAATCAAAAGTATTTAAAGACGATATTCCTAAACCTTTTGAGTTCATAGAAATCTAAACGTGAAATTCAAATGCTTTGAATTGTCTTAAGAAGGGAGGAGTAATGTAACCACTCAACCAATTAACTATCAAAATAAATGCTTGCTGCCGCGAATTCTATATTTAGAATTCTCTGAACTGAAAAGAAGTGTTAGAGTTGTGAAACGTTGCGCAATCTTGTGAAATTATGTGAGGCCACTCAATCACGCCACCCGAAGATGGCAGAGGCTATAAATAGCCGTGCTTGTGTAATTTTAGTTTAGTTTATAGATTTTCTTCTTACAGAACGTTACTCTGTACAAATTTGTAACTCCTAAATTTAATTAAAAACTTGTGTAGTAAAATAAATAAAGTTTTTTTTTGTTAAGGCCACGATTGGCAACTTAACTCGCGCCGCACTCATTTCAATAAGGCAGGATGGCTCAGTACGACTCATCGATGCGGTTACGATCACTACGCAGATGCGGCGGAGTTCAAACCCCAGCGGAATATTTTTTTTTTAAATTTGCAAATTGATCAAATTCGCGCGAGGGAAGTTCCGTGTAAACCCTTTTACAGATTTTTTAGTTATTTGATAGATAAAGATGTGCAGAAATATCTGGTTTGTTATATTTACTATGAACATCCAGCGATTTCAGAGCTCTCCATAAATGTTTAGGGCTAGCTTTGCAAACCACAGACTTGAAATAAGTATGTTTTCTCGTCTTACTGCGTTAGTTGTATAGTTACGTAACTATTTGAAATAATCAACCACAATAAACAGGATTCTTCCGTTTTGTAAATTTAGAAAGCGCTTTATCCCTCAATGATATCAATAATTTCATTTGAAGAAGTTTTGTATGGATGTCTGCGAAAAATTTCATACCATGACTAGCTTTAGATTTAAACAAAAGTTGTCATAACTAAAATATCTAAAAACGCGAAATGTATTAAAAGTTATTTGAAAAGGTTAAATTAATGAAACAGTAGGTCATCGAGTGGTCAGTAATAAATTTGTCATTAAATGGAATAATTAGTTGTTCTAGTTGGCTCGTTAATTATTTTTTTAAAATTAAATGATTCCAAAATGTTTAAAACTCGAGACATAACAGTGGTGGCAGTGTTCAACATTTTTTTATTATTATATTTATATATCGAACTACCTGCAACACTTATAAACCGCTCCCAGGCCTCACCTTAGATCAATCTTGACACAGTTACTGAGTCACCCTGTAAATACGCATGCACAAATACAAAGGATAATCATAAGTCAAATACAGTAAACAGATCTATTAGATCAAATTCATTGCCGAAAGTTACGGCAGTGCCGACGTGGTCGGCGCACACAACAAACTCACAATTTATACAAGGGCTAAACCTAAAAAGAAAGAGAGTCCCGTTGGGGACGCCTTATCTAAAAATAGCACTTAAAAATGTTCAAGTAATTCAACGTATAACCTGCTTCGGCAAACGTAATTTAAAGATCTAGCCGGGCTTGCAACATAAATGTTAAATTTATAAATAAGCACACAATGCCTTGATTAGACGGGTGATAGCAAATATGCTTAATTTAAAATATTCTAATGGACCAGCTGGCGGCAAACATAAACGATTATTGTAAAAAAAATATAGAAGCGCACAAACCTTCACTTTGGCGGCTTGGTCTCGTTGCGTAAGCGCTAATTGCAGTGGCCGATCGTGCACCAGTCGCTACAGCTGTCGGTTGACGTGGCGTGGGTGGGAACCTCCGACGTCCATTGGATCCCCAAATTATTTGGGAAGAATTGCGTAACGCCCACCTGGCGACCACAAAAAAACCTGCGAAGCCGCAAGACAGCTCTCTCGTAAGATAAGATCCGGTTTCAAGAAGCCGGAACAATTTGCCAAAAAGGCCTTCGAAAAGAATTCACGAGCGGCTTAGGCCGTCGACAAGGACATCACACCAGCACCCAGAAGCACAAACTGCCACTTACACCGCTCACCGAGAACCGTCTGCCAATTAGCAAAACACAACAACACGGTCGGCCGCCCGCGCACGAAGCGCAGGGGGCGACAAGCTTGCCCTATAACGACTGTCCTGTGTGGTGGCCGGCGACTGACCCCCAACCAAACAGACGCTACTCTAAGTTTCACGCGAGAAGCCTGAAGCGTGCTCGCACCTGCAGCCAATGGAATCGCATCTAGCAACAGACTCGACGGCTCGCTATCGGTAGCATGCGACAAAAGTTAAAATTAATTAGGAAGATATCCTGCTTGCTCCCATTGACTGTGTTTTGAAAATGCTCTAATCCAACGCTCTTAAACGCGACGAGACAAAAACAGCTGCACATACGACGACATAGAGATTAGAGCGGTTCTGCTGAACCTTTTTAGAAAACCAAAAGCTACGTGCGTGTTACCTTTAGAATTGTTAGATGCAAGTAGCTGAAGTGTTGTACAATTAAATATAACTGAAAAGAAATCTATATACAGGCAAACTCGTCAACTTTGTACCCAAAACTGATCCAAATGGTCACGTACCTATTGAATTTAAAAATGGCCTGACAAAATATGATTAAGAGAATTTGCTTCATCAATTTTGAAAGATATCCATAGTTGTTCAAAAGTATTATTGTTAGCAACGTTAATAAAAACAAACGGATTTTTCTCTTTATATAAAATTCAGCATCATGTAGTAAACGAACATTTCGTATAAAACTAACCATTTATTTTAAAAATGGCGCCTGGGATGTTTTTATTGAGCCACGTTTCAGATGAGGAAAGTAAAAACTCAAACCAAACATTACCTAATTAATAATAAATATAATTTCCAGCACTTGAGAGCCCCTATTGCAAGTATTCCATTTTACGCCGTGCTGCACTAATAACCTAATAAACCAAATAACATGGGAATTCATGCGAATGAGAACTAGTAAACACATATAACGCTAAACCATTTTTAGTTTACAATTAATACCCTAAAAGAAAAAAGACACTATTGTTGTAAATCTACATAATTACAGCAGCAGCAGAAAGATAAAGGTAAACTAGTTCCAAAAATATATGTTTTTAAAACCAATCACAATAACACATCAATTCTGTTAGTTACGTAGATAGGAAACACAGGTAACACAAACAGAGTTAAGCCATTTCAATAAATGCACTGACTAGCTGCATAAATATTAGAGTTATTTGCAGGAATGACAGACCACCTTTTTTTCTCGATAAGGGCAGCATAGGTAACCAAATCCCGTGCACTAAGTATTTTATTAGTCTTCTTAATCGTAGTTACTCTATATGCAGGCCACATACTTTTTCTTTTTTTGGGATTCCTATGCTCTAGCACCGATCTACATCTTGTAATTCAAGCGAAACATTTACTGTGTTTTGACACAGAAACACAATTTTCTCACCAACCTTTTCTTTGACATCTTCAGATAAACCGTAAATTCGGAAACTCTTACGTCTTGTATACTGTTCTACCGCATCTGATTTCTTTTCGCATTCTATTTTCAGATATGAGAGATATGCTGATTTCTTCACTAGCTTTCACTTGGACTTGCTCTGCTATCTTCCTGATCAACTCTTGCTCGTACAATAAGGTATTGACTGTTTGAGATACCAGCTCTTTTACATTGTCCTCAAGTTGATTCACTATAACTTCAGCTGAGAAGGCTTCTACCACAATACTCTTTATTTCGACACGATTTTCTCGTGTAGTCCCATGTTATACTCTACAGTATTACAGATTAGAACTAGAACGCAGCATGACCTTCACAACCTCACACTGTAACGCCGCGTTTCAATAGCGCATTCTATCAATTCCTATCTTCTTTCGGACCACCGTATATTTAAGTAATGTAGCAAAGGAATTCAGGTTTATCGTGTAAAGCGCCTTACTTTAGAGATAAGGCACCTGCAAGACTTTTCTAGCCGAAGTGCGCTCGCTTGGCTTTTCCTGAGTAGTCTCGCTAGCAAGCAGTCGAGTTTCCCGATTATTGATTTTTCACGGAGCGCATTCCCGGGATCTGAAATTAAAAGAGCAGGCCAAGACCGCTCTTGCTTAAACAAATTAAAACCGCTAGCGGCGTTGTTTTCTTCACGAACAGCTGTAAACAGCTTTGGTAAGAATACTCTTCTAGTTAAATTTGGAATACTAATTTAGATATTTAGGCTGGTCCCCATGCGGCTTTCTTAAAGTTATTCTATAGTTACTCAAGGAATAACTAGGCCTCCCATTTTTTCACTTCTACGCGCGTGCTGGCTAGAAACTCCAGAATGCACTAGGCCGCTTTTTGCCGCAGTTAACAACTACTTTCCTTGCTCGTGGCGTCCTTGGGTTCTACGAAATGAAGCAGCCAACTTTGCAAAGGCCATCAGATATCCAACTGAAGCGTGTTTAATTACTCCTTTTAATCAATCAGCTTATAACACTAAAAGCGTGAGTGATGAATCGTTACAAAATTTCTGAAATACGTATGTACCCAAAACTCACTTCAGCCGCGTCCTATGGACTTGAGTACACATGTAAAGTGCGATACCCACAGGAGGCGATCCTGAGTTGCACCCCGAGCTATTAATTAGCACATTTTGTCACTAAAATACTTGGGAGTTCATTCTTATTTGTTGTCTATTTATTTATTAGACAATGGCCCTACAAATTTCATGTTGCCTTCATGGATTACGTATATAATTCATATGTTACTGCGATTATATGGGTTTGATTAAAAGCACCTACTGCTGATATTATTTTTGTGTTCTTTCCTCAACCCTTTATCCTGTACAATTTATATAAGTTTGCAGCGAAGCACTAAAGGTAAGTGGTGTGGTATTATTTAGCTAGATTTGTTTTTATGTTGTGAGTAACGACAAGGCGCCTGTATTTTCATAATCCTACTGTTCAATTTTAAAGCCTGAAGGACCTTTGCCTAGTCCTTACACCACGCCATATTTTATCGAAAGTGCTTGAGCTAGCCCAGGTAGTGTCCACCCTTCGTTTAAAGGAGCGGTACAACACCTTGACAATCATGAGCAGAATGATAATTGAATTAATAATAATAATACTTTTATTCAGAAGCCAAGTTCAGTGCGGACTAGTTAAACCAGCCACCCGCTCTTCCACTTAACCCCATGATTTATTTACAAATATGCAGTAAGTACAAATTACATATTATTTTAGTAATTGAAATTGCTGGTAACTCAGTTACTTTTTTGGGCGGTAATTGACAATTGGCAATTAATTACTTTTTAAAAATAATGTGCCTAGCTCCGATTGTAATATATACAGTGGGTCCAGGAGATTGCTTTTAATATAAATAAATCGTAAACTGTAGATATACTGTATTGACAATTCTTTTTTACCACATCAGGCCATGATAGGAAGACAGTTTGCTTAATCTTTAAATATAAATGTCAAAAACATTTTTCGTGGCTATTTCCCATGCCTCTTACTATACAAGTAAATGTCATGACTTCCCAAAATTCAAACAATCTAGTGTTTCTATAGTGGTAAAATTTTTTTTCTTGGAATTTATCAGCTATTTTTAACATCTACATTCATGACAACCACCAAATACGTTGATTTACTCAAGGCGGTATTCAAAGACGGCATCTAAACTGTCATTGTGCGTTATTATACTTGTCATATTCATTATATATCCATTTAAAATAAATCGATATTTGGGAAATAGCTCACAAAATATATTTCGGGGTCAGGGCTTTGCTCGGAATTGTTATTAGTCAAGCGCTGTTTTTTGTCACAGTGCCTCGACCAACCAACTTAGCAAGTTAGCTTCTGTCGTGACGTTGTTAACACAATAAACTGTCGTAAAATAAATTACCAGAGAATCATTCGCCTTTAATACAATATTACCGATAAATAAATGTCAATAATGATAAATCAATTATTTATTCCAGCAAAAACATAAAGTAACAAAGTTTAAATAAAACCGTTGACCGAAAAAACCTTAAATGCATAAAATGTAGTAAATTTTATCTTCTTTCATTTCATATAGGATCAAGATTTACGAAAAATAGAATGTTATTCAATATAAAGCGACGTTACCCCTGTTGGTTTACACCGGACATTATCAGAGATATTAAACGAAAAGACAGGTTTAGGAAACTGTACAGAAAAACTAAAATCGAAAATTACCGTTTAAATTTTGTTTATTTGAGACTAAAAGTTAAAGTTGACACTGCCAATGCATATAAAAAATATATAAAAAACGTGGAAGATAATTTAAATGTTCAACCTGACACATTTTGGTCTTTTTTGAAATCGATTCGGAGAAACAACAGTAGTGACGTCGTAACGCAATATAACGGTATAAGTTTGGAACGGAATACCTCTGAAGCAGATTCATTTGCAAATTATTTTCAATCCGTGTACTCGAAAGAAAGAGCAGCCTACAATTTGACTGACATTCAACAGTCGTTTCCATTAATAAATAATAGTTTGCATATTACTGATATTACTCCAGATGACATTTTACTAGCTATTAAAAATCTTAAGCCTAAGAAATCTGTGGGACCGGACAAAGTACCGGCATATATATTCAAGGCTTGTGCGGAATATTTTGTAAAACCACTACAATTTATTTACAATTTAATAATAAATACTGCAACGTTTCCCAGCCAGTGGAGGATAACGAAAGTATGCCCCATATTTAAGAGCGGTAGTAAAAATGACGTAATCAATTACAGGCCAGTATCTCTTGTTTCAGTTCCCTGCAAGATATTTGAGTCCATAATATATAAATATCTATACAGTTTTATTAAACCTCATATCAGTACCTCCCAACATGGTTTTGTACCGCGTAGGTCAACGATAACTAATCTATTACTTTTTACAGAATTTATTTCAGAGAGTATCAGTAAAAATTTACAAGCAGACGTAATCTACACTGACTTCGAAAAATCATTCGATCGGGTTAATCATGATGTACTTTTGAAAAAACTTTATGATTACGGAGTTGGTGAAAATTTATTATTATTATTTATATCTTATTTAAAACACAGACATCAATATGTAGTTTACAACGGTAAAACATCTTCGAAATTCGAAACTTTATCAGGCGTGCCTCAAGGCAGCAATTTGGGGCCTTTATTGTTTTTAATACTTATTAATGATCTACCACAAAATGTGATTAACTCAGAATGTCAACTATTTGCTGATGATTTTAAGATATATAAAGGGATTACCTGTTTAAAAGATTGCCTTTTGTTACAGGAAGATATTGATCGAGTGTATACTTGGACGGTAAAAAACAAACTTACATTTAACATAAAAAAATGCGTGATTGTTAATTTTTCAAAAAGAGTTGACTTACATCAATATCACTACAAAATCGGAAATGTGTTATTGGAAACAAGGCAAGGAATAAAGGATTTAGGAGTATACTTTGATAACAAACTGAATTTTAACTCTCATGTTAACCAGTGTGTCAAAAAAGCATATAAACAACTTGGATTTATACTAAGAAATTCCGCTTGCTTCCAAAACATCAATACTTACAAAAGGCTATATAATACCTTTGTCAGATGTCATCTGGAGTACGCGTCGGTTGTTTGGTCACCGTGTTATAATTTCTATATTAATGCGATTGAGAAAGTTCAAAAAAGGTTTCTTAGATTTTTATATTATAAAATGTATGGCCAATATACGTATCTCATACCAACTTCTGAATTACGTGCGGAATTTAATATGCTGTCATTAGAAAGACGACGTAAATTACTTTCGGCAATAATTGTTTACAAGATTTTGCATAATTTAATAGACTGTTCCAGTCTTCTACGGTTTTTCAAATTTAATGTTCCACATTATCCCAGTAGAAACAGATCTGTATTTTACATTAGTACTTGCAGAACTAACTTTTCGATGAATTCGCCTATTTATAAACTAAGTACTGTATCTAATAACTTCAGCCATTTGGATATATTTGCAATGAGTCTGGCTTCATATAAAAAAGGTTTAATATTGGAACTTATTAGATAGGGCAGGGTGTTTGGTGGGTGTCGGGATGGGATGGTGCGGTGCCGTCGTCTGGTTGTGCAGCATCAGCGTGTATTGTACGCTGTTGATGGGGGACCCGATGCTGGTGTGTGCTTCTGTCGTGACACTACACTGACACTTCGTTTAGTATTAACTTTTATTCGCAGTTGCGACTATGTAGATTCCGCATTTATTTTATTTTTTTCTTATAATTTATTGTGTGTGTCTTTTAATATGATTACTACATATTACTATTACGGTATCTCTATTTTTGTATTTTCTTATATGTATATATGTAATATTGCAACCTTTATTTGGTGGTAACTGTTGGTTGCATAAATAAATAAATAAATAAATAAATAAATAGCGGGTGTTACTAAATGTGATAATAAAATATATAGAGTGTTGAACTATAAGACATATGAAAAAACTATATCACTAAGGAGATATTAATTTTACGTACACAAAAAAGTTTGATAGAAAAACATGTAATAATATTTTGTAAAAAGCTGAAATTTTTAAAATAAACCCTTTGCTAATATGATTCATTAATCTATTTTGGTATGTGAAAGGGTGTAAATTTTAAAACAAGAAGAATATAATGCTGATATAGAGAAGATGTGTATGGTAGGAAGAACATAATTTAAAATACTACAGGCTATTGAAATAATTTCTGGAAGTGGATGTTGAACTTAGTTTATTGCAAATAATAACATCTTGTGAATTGGATAGCGTAAGCTGTATTTACTGGAAATAGGACACGCGGTGGGATTTTTGGAGTGAGAGTCTTAGGAATTGGAAGTGGTTTTCTATCTGATGAAGTTGAACTTTGCTGAACTCTTATTATAG
>OW679197.1:83105830-83271270 GCA_940337035.1 Agriotes lineatus | reverse complement strand
AAGTTATTCTGGAACGCATGCTTATTATTTTTCTACTTTTTACTCTAGAACAACGCCCACATATTGTATGTAAACAAAAAACATGTGTTGGAACAAAACCACAGTCTACGTTTTTTTGCTTTCGACTGTATGATTGAATACTTTTATCCTATGGAAAGCTGGGAAATTGTCTTTTTTATGTATGTTGGCAGGTGTAAAATGCTGATATTAATTTTACTGCCAACATAAATTTTAAAAACCAATTCCAATGCCCCACAGAAGATAAACGTATTCGATCATGTGGTACTACAGCATATAGGTATGTCCATTAAATTAAATGGGTGTATACTGACCTCAGTAGAAGTGTATTGCGCTTAAGGAAAATCATCGCATTAAGGTCTGGAACAAACTTTTGAGAAGCACTGACTACAGCAAAACTTTTATTAGGCAAATCAGATAAGAACAGATTAACCGCATGACTAACACGTAATGCACCAAATGTGATTGAAATACTCAAACAACAATGTTTTGCTCCTGCATTTTATGCAAATTCGGTCTTATCGTAACCGCCTGTGCGAAATTGTGTTTATAGAAATTTAATCCAGTGAACGTCAATCAATTTAAGCAACTAAATGTTTTAATTTTTGTGAAATGATTATTAATTTTCGACGTATAGTTTATTATTCAAACTTGTTCTGTTCTGCTTGATGTCATCTAAATACCCTTAAATTTAATTACAATTCTTATGGTACTACTGCAAATCCAAGCTAAAGATGGTTTTAGACTTCTCAAAATTAAATAAATTATACTCGCAGCTCCCAATTAAACTTTTTCCGTTTTATTCCTTCTTTCATATGATAAATTTATCCAGCCATTTTAATACTAGATCACAGATTTTACCCACGTTGTACAATAGTGTATTATTTAATGAATGAGAAAGTTGTACATTATTATTTTACGAGGATACAATTTTGGCCACGAGTCGAAGACGAATAGCGTAGTATATTCGGGTGGAGAGTGATCATTCTGGCGAGTTAAATGCAATGTATTTTTTATTATCAGGGCCTCCTGGTTTATGTTTCGCTCTCATGATTTGCTGAAGAATAATGAAAAACTAGGCATATTATTGGTTGACAACAGTTAAATAATGAAAAAACATTCTATTGCTTGAATAGTTGATAACTTTCTCAATTAAAGACGCATCCACGTTATAGACACATTTTATTTAACGATTAGAAAAACATAATTTTACCAATTTAAGCAAAATGTATCTATAATAATAAGCCAGTGATTTCAATAAGTTATGGGATGTTATTACTTTTCATTATAAACAAACGCAGCAGTGAGGAGCAAATGAAAAGCCGGCTCAGAAATACAATGTCATTATATTTATCTCAATAGGATAATTTTTTGATAGGATATTAATTTCTTCTTGGGCAATTGCCTTTAACATAGCTTCAATATTAAAAACCTCATCTTAATTTGCTTAAGATAATCTGTGAAACTTTTTTACGGATTACAGAAAATATCTTTGGTGAAGCGCCTAGCATCAATTTGAAAGTTGTTGTATTTTTTCCTACAATTTTTATCACGTCTACTAAAAAATCACCAACCTAGTTCCTCGTGTAAATTTAAGTAGCCCTTTACAAGACGTCTACATTCATTAAATATTGATAGGTATAAAATCCCTTGAATAAGCCGAACTAACAATATTGAAACTGTTTACAACTTGACGAAAATGTACACAATAATACTACAATTCATTCTCTCAAACAAAGAAATTAAACGTGTAACCCTGATGAGCCGAACAAACGAGGAGAAATGTCACAAGATATCTCTTCTGTTTTTTCTTAGAAGTTTCTTATATTAACGGATATATCCGACGCCTGGGGGAGACTGTGCAAAAAGTTTTCGCTGAAATGCTTCCGTCTTAATCAATTGTCTGAAATCGTCACTAATACGAGACATCGATATGTTTATATTACACAGAAAAAATATATATCAAGTTTGTTCTCCCGAACATTTCCTTTTCCTTATTGTATGTTTTTGGTACATAAATCACAAATAGTGTCAAGTCATTAATGCAATTTGAATATTAGAATGATTAGGTATGGATCATTAAATTAACGAACACTCTATTAACGCCATGTAAATCTGAAATTTATGTCACATTGTTGAGCACATGAAATTCTCGTCGAACTCCTTTTTAAAATAGGAAAAATATGCACTGAAGTAATGTATTGTTTTAAGATTCTTTGAAGTTAGCAAAATGTTTAATTTCGTGATTTCAAAACATTTCTTATGTGATTTATTTGCCTCATCTCTACGGATCTTAGCCACTAAATTTCACATTCGCCGTAAAAAGTAGAACTTCTGTGCTTAGTTGGACAAATAATAATTATTTCATAGGACAACATTGTGTTAGAAATGAAAATACATAACACTTTTATTAAAGTAAATGCTGCAATATATATTTCAGCAAGTTGTTTAAAACTGCTCAGATCGACATTTCACGTGCTGTATTCATTTCCTTGAAACTATATTTTGATGGTAGAGCTGCCTTCATTTCATTATCAACTAAGGCAACGCCGCAGAAAACAGTTTTATCAACGATATTCTATTCTGGTTGATTTCTATAGACAAACTGTGTTTCAGTCCTTCAGTTAATATGCACAATTACACAAATATTTATAAATTTAATAGTTTATAATGTCATTATTTGTAATTACGCACCAACTCCTTTAAGTTTAATTATTAGTCGAATTATAATAACATGTTTTTTCACAACCATGTATGTAATAAGATCATTACTGACTTTTAAAAAGTTGGAAAATGAGCTATTCCCAACTTGTAACTTTCCAACCGGTCGGAAAAGTGATTTCCGTCGCAGCGGTTGGAAAGTAATCCATTGCCGACCGCTGTGTAGGTAGGGACACTGGGAATCTCGTTCATCCATTCATGCGCGCCACAACCTGTCGTATATAATATTTTTTCCAATTCTTGTTTAGAATAAAGTGGTTGCGAATAAAATAGTATACATACTACGCTGAAAAGTTTCATTCCTGTCTCAAGATAAAGTTGACCTCGATGCTACGCGTCTCAGTTAACTACTTAATCTCTCGACAGGAATGAAACACTTTCCACCTCGGTATGTAATATACTATATCGACTCAATACGTAGGATAACAATCCTGTGAAATCTGCAGAGACTTTTACAGACCAGTTCTGGGAAATTATGATTTGGGGTTGCTGCGTTTGTATTAGTTTTCCTTTTCTTAGCTTTTAGTTAGTATGATAGAATCTAGGAAAAGACACTAGCGAGTTGATTTGGGAGAGGGCAGGTTTTAGAGTAAGGCAGGTTGTGGAACAGTTGTAACCCAATTTATGCAATTTTTGTAGCATCTTGAGATGTCTGTTGAAAACAATCTGCACTTCCTGAATAAGCAGCTTAGAACTGGGAAGAGAACATTAAGCCAATCTAAGCCAGGAGTAAGTTTTGTGGAGGCGCTCCGTGTCTGTGCCACATTAATGGTGTCCTATGGATTCAGGAATTTTGGATTGTTTATTATGGTTATGGTAATAGTTTGTTTTGTCTTGGCTGGTTTTGTCTTGTCTTATATTATCTTGGCTTGGTTTATCTTGATAGGTTCAATTTCACAGATCTTTGAGGTTTGTTTTGTTATATTTGCAATTTACGCGAGAAGGCTGATTACGGTTGAGATTAGAAGAGTTCTTTGGAGATAGATATTGATGGAGTTTGGAAATCTTATTTTCGGAATTTGGGTTTACGGTGGCTGTTGTAGCACCCTTGCACTTCGTTTTCTAAATCCACGCCGGAAGTGACAGCTAAGATACCAACTTACGTTTTAACTAAACGGTTTGGTGCAATTCAAAGTGCATTAACATAATTCTAGAGCGTACTTTATTGAAATTTTCTTGCTCATATGTGTGTGTTAAGTATGCATTTGCGAATAACATTGCATTTTAAACGTTACATGAACACGTCGGAGATTTACTAATTAATTCGTTTCAAATTATTTACATTTAGAATCCATAAATTCAATAATAATTATGTCAGTATTAGGATTTGCCGCTTTTTCATTATTACCTGTATAAAGTAACACTAAATGTCACTTTCAATGCGCCCTAGCTAGATATTATTACTATTTATTAGTTATGTTTTCTCGAAATGTTCGGTTTATTGTTTCTAATTAGATGGGCTTTCGGACAGGTCTAATTAAATTCTGTTATAATTTCTGATTCAAGAATTTTTGTACCATGTTGCATATACATAATATAATTTTTACGAATCCTCCCAGGGATGAGTTTGAGATGGTGGCCTCTAAGATGTCAGTTGGTGCTCATGCTCAATGGAAAACTATTTCCTTTGACGGAATAGTGGTTTTGAAGAATCTTGTTGGTTTCTATTAAGTCCCCGCGAGTTTTTCTCGTTTTCAGCTTAGGTAGGTAAAGTTTTCTTAAACGGTCTGGATAACTAAGATGTCGTAGAGACGGTGAAATTTTGGCAAACCTTCTTTCGAGTTTTTCCAATAGATCAATATTCTTGACCAAGTATGGGACCCAGACTGGAGTTGCATAATCCAGTATTAGTCTTACATAGGAATTGTAAATAGTTGAAGTAGCTTCGGGCTAGGGTTCTTAAAGGGGCATTTGATTAGATAAGTTATGGAGTTTGTTTTCTTAACTATTTTGCTTTTGTCGTGCTCCCATTTGAGATCGGAACTGACTGTGACGCCAACGTCTTCGTGGTGGTCCACGCTTTTCAGTAATATATTGTTCAGGTAATAATGTTGGCAAGGGTTACTTTGACTTATATGCAAAGCTTTGCATTTACAAGCATTTAAAGTAATCAGACAAGTTTTGCGCTGTTCGGGAATGTATTAAACCATTGGTGGATATTTTAGTGTCATCGAAGAACAATGGGATAAATGAGGATATTCTATGTGGTAGATCCGATATATGGCCTATAGAAAGGATGTTGATGAATGTTAATGAAAGTAATTTGCGTGTACCATAGCACCAGAGAATCGTCCCACTTACATTAGCGAGCTGTTTAACAATCAAGTTGGTGGCGCCCGTATTTAGTTTTGATCAGTTTAGTGTTGACTCGCTCCCTCCTCCAGAGTAGCTTAGTCGGCCCGTTGAATGCTTTTGGTTATGGGACTTTTTTTAGGTATTCACAGCTCGCTATTGGGCTTATATTGAAGTGTAAATATAACGAGTCCTTGCATTGGGATTATAACGAAATGATATTCTTAAAAAAATATAGATTATTAGGCGTACTACAAATTATATTTAGGAAGAGAATATAATGATTTAAACTATATACCAGAGATAGCGTAATGTTATTTTATTACATGAATATCAATGCTAATGATCAATGTTTGTCCCAAACACACTTTTTATTGTTTTCTATACTTAAAACGCACGACCTAATCTAGAAAAACCAACTGACATTTCTAAATTAGTTCATTTGAGACAAGAAACAAAACCAAGTTCGCTTCTACCAAATCGATAATCGCGAGACTCTATATTGTCAGTACGGTAGAAGGTCCTATAGCCAAAGGCCTACATTTGGGAGATAATGATTGGCGCCAAATTTAATGAATAATATTCTCGCTGGTATATTTGAGTGTTATTGAGTATTGGAGCGTTCAACGGCTCTATTAAAATTGAGTACTTTTATATCACTCTATTTCATTCATTTTTAGATATTCCATACGAAGTGAGGAAATACAACACAAACAAAATTATTCAGTTTGATATCACAATATTGTTATTATAACATGGAAGTCCATTATAACACTGTTCTTGCATTGTTATTTTTATATGAAACTGTCAGACTGTCACATTTATAAAGTTAGTGTCAAAATTCAAAGTTTTTGATTATTTTTTATACTTCTCCTTAGTCGCAGCATCATTAATGATGCGTCGTGACACTATATGGATGGAACATGATTAATTGTTGTAAACTTTATCATGCGAAATTTGTCTATTTTCAGCTGTGTGCATAGCTTGTTGTAGATTTAATCCAGTTCTACGGTTAATCAAGTCTGACCATCTCGTTGGTGAGCGTCCTCTTCGTCGCTTGCCATTAACTTCTCCTTGGACTACCAGACGCTCTAAATTATCGTCTTTCTTTCTAGCTATGTGTCCAAAAAAAGACATAATTCTATTTTCTATGATGGTGGATAGACGTTGTTTTATACCTAGTTCGTCAAGTATTGATGCATTTGTTCTTCTCTGTGTCCATGGTATTCTCAGAATCCTGAGCCATATAAACATTTCTGGCGCATCAATTTTGCGTTTATCTTGCTCTCTGATTACCCATGTTTCTGCTGCATATAGGAATATTGAATGTATTATAGCTTTAACCAAACGGACTTTAGTTGATTTACTAATGTGGTTGTCCTTCCATATTTTTTGAAGTTTTCTAGTAGCGCTTTTTGTTATTTCGGCTCTTCGTATTATTTCTTTCTTTATGTCGCCGGTATTTGATATCAGAGATCCTAGATATACAAAATTTTGTACCACCTCATAGTCGCCTACTCGCACTAAATTGGGGTTATTATCGTTTACGCGGTCTATTACCATTATTTTTGTTTTTTCTTTGTTGATAGAGAGTCCTATTTGATTACTTTCGCGTTCTAGGTTGGTCATTAATTCCAGCAGTTCTTCGGGATTGTTTGCGAAAATGGTGGTATCATCCGCGTACCTCAAATTTGTTATTTTCTTACCACCAATTACTACTCCACCTTTCCAGTCTTCTAAAGTTTTACGTATTGCGTACTTGGCGTATACATTAAATAATTGTGGTGAAAGTATACAGCCTTGTCTAGTGCCTGATTTGGTTTTGAAAGTGGAGGATAAGTGATTATCAATTTTAACTGTTGCTTGGTTGCGAGTATAAAGTTGTGCTATTAAATAAATTAAGTGTTCAGGGACTCCCATGTCAAATAGAATCTCCCACAGTTTGCCCCAATCAATCGAGTCAAATGCCTTGGAATAGTCTATGAAACATATATATATGGGGACATAAAATTCGCGTGCCTTTTCAATTAATTGTCTAATATTTAACATTTGTTCACGTGTCCCTTTCCCACTGACGAACCCAGCCTGTTCTTGTGGTATTTGTTTTACGAGAAAAATTTTTAAACGTTCATTTAATATATGGAGAAGGATTTTACTAGTATGAGATATAATAGCTAGTAGTCGATAGTTATTACATTTCCGAAGCGATCCTTTTTTATGCAATGGTATAAAGACTGAGTGAACCCAGTCTTCGGGCCATTCTCCAGTCGTCCAAATATTGTTACAAATTGAGTGTAAAACATCTACACCTGTTTCTTCCATTAATGTTATAGTTTCTATGGAGATCTCATCTATACCTATGGCCTTTTTCGGATTTATACGCTTGAGTGCATGTCTTATTTCTGATTTTAGAATATTTGGTTCTTGTTTGTCGGTGGTCGGCATTGTAGCATTTCTATTACCAAGATTTCTCTCTTGATAAGTTCACTACAGTATTTTTTCCATGTCTCAGTTACTTCTTGTATTTCCGTTACTACGTTTCCATCGGAGTTTTCGATTACCCAAGATCTTTTTTGGTATTGTTTTGTTAGTGTTTTAATCTTGCTGAAAAGGTCTTTTGTTTGATTTGTGTTTGCATGCTCTTCCACTTCTTCACAAATTTTACCGACGTATGTGTTTTTATCCTTTCTACACAGTCGCTGTATTTCACTATTTAGCTGAGCCATAGTTATTACCTCTTGAGCATTTAAGTTACCTTTGGCTTTTAGTTTACGCCGTTCTTCTACTACTGTTAGTGTTTTTTTTTATGCAACGTAGATAAAATAGTATATTATACTCGTTTAAGCCGGGGTCGGTAGCTCAGTGGTAAGCATCCTGACTACTGATCTAAGGGTCGCGAGTTCGATTCCCGGTCCCGGTAGGACTTTGACCATATGACCCAAGCAGTCGGTGTCTAACGTACCTAATACTCTGCATGCCTAGACCTTGTCCATTAACAAACAAACAAACAATACTCGTTTATTAAGAGACATTGTAGCACTTGTTACATTGAAGCACTCCTCGCTACGCTCTGATATTTTTAGTAGCGTTGCTTGAATGGTGTATCTAGACGGCGTTCACATCAAATTTGGAATTTACTCCTGCAAAAATATGGCATAATATGTGATATCACAAACAATAGATTCATTTTAGAAAAATACTCTAAATTCAATCATTTGTAAATATTGCATTTATTTCTTTCAAAGGTCAACAATAATTGCTGGTGTATCACAAAGTCCCTATGGTTATTTCCCTGGTGATCCCAATAAAAGCACTGTCTTGATTTTGAAGTTGACCAAGATAAAATGAGTGTTAGATTTATAAATTACTAGTGAATCACCCGAGCTACGCTTCGGTTTGCTAATTTAGGAGAGATTCATTGGACTTTAAAATAAATGCCATTTTCGCAATCAACACCCCAAAAAAACTCAATAACGACAACAATGTCGATTGTTAGGTTTATTTATTTATTTCCCTTTATCTTTGGATTGTAGAACCGGCCTTAAAGCAGACGAGTACAGAAAAAATTAACCGATTCATACAAAAGAAAAAATCTCACTAGTCAAACCTGACATCTTAAACGGTTACATACACATTTTTGGCGAACACTTTAATTATGCGGACTATTTCTGCAATGGTTCAAAAGAAAATGAAGAAAACATATACCCCGAATTTACGTCAAATCCAATTCATGAAGATATTTTCAATGCTGTTAATAGGGTAGCCATGCATGCGAACAGCTTGATAGAATATGTCGACACTAATATTGTGGAAACGTTCAACTCCGTTGTTGCAAAATATGTAGCGGGAAGAAGAATAAATTATTCGCAACGAGGGTCTTATACAGCACGATGTGGAGCTGCAACTACTTCTTTTAATAATAGCGGGGAATTAAATTATAAAGTGCAGATATTATTAGCTGCATGTAGTCCAGAAAAGTATGTAAAATGCTATACCGAAAAAAGGTTCGAAATTTGAACTACAAACGACGTGCAAAAACCCAAGGAACGAGACCAAAAAAATTATTCCATGATGTAGATGATGATGGTGATTACGGAGAAAATGCTAATGTTGAAGATATGGAGACTGCGACGTATTTAGAAAACGAAGCAAAATTCCATGAGCAACTGAAAAATAAAGACCCATCTGAAGACCAAAGAAACAACCTTTTATGGAAGACGATGAGGGTCAAACGATGAACTGCATCCAATTTTGGTAGAATTGCAAAACTAAAGAATATCACTTCCACGGCGGACATAGTAAAGGATCTTCTTTATCAAGATTTGTTTGGATCTTTGGCAACTCAATACGGCATACAAAATGAAAGCGGAGAAATTGCCCAATTTCAAGAAATTTCTGGATTAGAAGTAACAAGTAGTGGGCTTTTTGTAAACCCAAAATATCTATTTTTAGCTGCATCTCCTGATGGATTAGTAGGTAATGACGCCATTATTGAAGTATAATGCCCTTATAATTCAAGAATGTCAACACCACAAGAAGCAAGTGATAATGGTGTTATAAAATCATAGATGGCAGCGGTGGCCTTCAATTAAAGAAAAATGGCAATTACATGCACCAAGTACAAGGTCAATTGAACATTACCAATAAAAATAAGTGTTACTTTGTTGTATGGACGCCAAAAGACTTGCTTTATCAAATTATATACAAGGATGAACATTTCTGGGAAAGCCGAGTTCCCAAACTTATCACTTTTTATAAAATGCACTTTTGCCTGAATTAATCGATCCCCGTAAAGTTAGAGGCCAGAAATTGCATCAGCTATATATTTGAAAATTGTGCGGTTTACCGATATTACATATTTTTGTTAGTAATTGTTTCAGTTTTGTATGTTTTCTATTTTATCTGTACGTATTTGTTTTATATTCTTACTTATTAACTATAATATTTTAAAGGTGCTTCATAACATGTATTTACCTACTTAAATAAAGTTAATTTTTAGATTTTAAATTACACTAAAGCTATATAACTAATTCTAAAACTTGTTACACACAACTTCACTTATAATGTAAATTAGTTAAAGGACTAAAATAGCTGAAAAATAACAGTTTTTGATTAAGAATTACAAACAGTGTTTTTCCGAATTAGAAAATATATTTTCAAACTATAATTTAGGGAAAACTAAATAAAACCACATCCACAGCGAACACAGTAAATGCTCTTCTTTAGAAAGAATTGTTTGGATTTTTGGCGCCATACAAAAGCCATCTAATACCTAGTAGAAAGTTGTAATCTGTCGTAATCCCCTTGTATTGTCTGCTAATTGAAGTTCGTTATTTGTGTTGCCTACTACACTACACTACAATGCTAAATTATATCGATTTTTCTAAAATCTTAGTTTTATTTTTGACGAAACAATTTGCATTTTAGAAAAAAATGGCATGTGACGTTTGAAACAGAGTAGTTATTAGCTATCTATTGACGTGGAGATTTTTTCGATATTCATATTTTAGCAAATATTATTTGAAAATTTTAAAGTAAAATAGAGTTGTACGTTTTTTAATGCTGAAAAGTTATTTTGCCCAAATTTAAAAAAACTCTCTTTGTCAGTAAACAGACAAAATATAAATGATTAGAGAAAAAAATCGACCGCCTTTCCTACTTTAAAATTGGCTCTCTAAACACTGTATTGCAACATGCTGTGTGGATGCTTAATTAATTCAATAATAATATCCAGATATCTAATGGGTATCATGTGATAACAGTTGTGTGTATATAACTGGTGGTAGTAGCAATAGGCAACCAGTGAGTTGTCTACTTCAAGTAAAAAAGTATCTTGAAAATAATAATCTACGTTTAAAATAATCACGTTAAAGGGCTATATTTCCTTTAATTGTGAAAGTAATATTTGTATATTTGATACGTGATAGCAAGATAGCCTTCTTCACGATCAAATTTTACCAAAGGTCACAACTATTATTAAGAGTAGAACTTCAAGATTGTTTGAAACCATTTGAAGTGGCAAAGTTTTGCTTCAACCAGTAAAAAGGTGAAAGTGTTTGTGTTTGTGGCATGCTGTGCTACGATAGAGTCAAATATTCAGGGGCAGAGAGCTTGTACGAGCTATTTTGGTCGCAAACAACCCAAAGGAGGTGTTTACAAGCTGTCATTTAGTTAGGAGCTGATAGAAAATTATTGGAAAGAATTGTAATTTAGATTTAGAACGTAATTTAAAATATTGAGTTTTCTAAATATACATTGATTCGGGTACTCCACGTTTTTCGGACTTGAAGATTAGAAATTAATATCTTTTGAATTAGGGTATCTGTAATTAATTTTAATATCAAGTTTGGAAATTTAAGAACATTTGATTAAATAATTTGACAACATTTAGTTGATTGATTGTAATGTCAAACCAATCTTATACTATACTAACTAACTGAATAAGAAGATTCATTTGAAGGTACTAAAGAGAGTGTAATTGATTAAAGAAGTCAATTAGTTAATATTTTATATAATTCAGTCTTCAACAATAAGAAGATTAATAATTTTAACATTAACTCATTCAGCTGAGGAATAAAAAGAGTCTCAATGCCTTAAAAACTGTCTAGTCGACGTAAATTTTACTTAAATCAAATGACATAATTTCACTCTAATAAATCTCTTTATCTCTTCTTTGAATATTTTTTAGGTAGCTGGAGATAATTTTGTTAACTTAAGCTGACATTTAACTAATGTAGATTATATTCTTAGTAGCCAAATTTCCCCAGCGTAAATGAAAAGCTATACATATACCATATCGGCGCAAAGTTAATAGCAACTTTATCAAAACCGTGCATCTATTCAAACAAATATTTAAATAAAACTTTGCAATAACCACTACTCTTAAAAACGCAAACTGCAGTTAAATAAATAGTAATAAATAAATACCCAATGCAGAAATTAAAAATATCAAAGTTAAAAGCTCTACAGGGCCGAGCACCGTTAATTAGTAACATCACTATTGAAAAATAGTTAACAACGCTGGAGCGCTTTCATGGAAACGAATGGGTTACTAGAATAATCCGATAAAATTTCCCGGCTTTCCTCTTATTGGAAGGCATGTCGAACCACTATTGAATTTCCTATTCAATATTGCTTTTACATTTCTGAACGCTTTTATACTCATGTTATTTACATACGGGGATTTGGAGGAACCCGTATTTGCGTTATATCACGAGAAAGCCTTTCTTCTTGCCGCTGCACGTCCTATGCACCTCGAAAATGTAAGAGCCTAACACAATTAAGAGGGATGTTATAAGCAACAACTTCATCTTCTTCTTGCCGCATCTTGAAAGCCACACCATCTAATGAAATTACGCCGCTGCTTTTACAAAAACCGGAAGAGATCTCTTACAACATCAGTGTTACAGAGAAAGTTTTCTTTGAAGGACATCGCGCTGCCTGAAATTCGTTTTGTTACAGTCGAAGTTGCCTTAATAACATTTAGTAGACAACCAGTTGAAAAAATGTTACTTGAAAGGAAATTAAAATGCCGTTTGCAATTTATGAAGTCTTGAAATTATAAACTTTCTTATATTGTGAGTAATTATTATTCTGTTACACAACATGCCTTAGCTTATATTAAGCGCTGGTAAAATGTAAAATTTGTAGGGTGAACATGGCCTCAAGAGATCTAACAATGGATTTGCTTTATGTAGCGCGTACTCCATCTGTTCCTCCTAACCCAGATATCCACATTTCAATTTAAACAGGCTGCAAATGCCATTAAAAGAAGGAACGGAGAACAATTAAAACTATTTAAACCAAATTGTTCGGTAATTATACAAAATTTACGCCATAGCTCCAGTTTTTCCCATGAACACTTAATGACTGCGTAACTGATACTAATCTGCTCTTTAAAGTTTCTTTCAACAAACTTCACATTAAATTCCATTCTGTTCGAACCGTTGTAAAGTTTTCTAAGCAACAAAACATACTTATAATATCAGTAGGTATGGATTATTCTGCCATTGCTTATTTTTTTGTGAAAGTGCACGACTCCAAAATAAACACAAAGCTTTTTTCAATTATCCTAAAAGCCTGGACGCAGTTGTGACCGAATCACACAACCACCTGTTCCGTCCCTTATTTGATCTTGTCTGGATTAGGAATTATCCTGTCCACACATTTCTCTCTTAATGGAAGCTCGACAATAGTAGAAGTGAGCGATATTTAGAGGAATCAGATACAACAGCTCTGAAAAGCAGCCTTTGTTGCAAATGGAACAAAATAGTGACAGTTGTAAAAAACTGGAAACATTCGAACAACAAATTTATACCCTAACATTGAAACCGTTTAATTATCTCCATAATTTTACGGGAAGGAATTTAAGAAGGGTTGAAGAAGCGGCTCGAGTCTATATATTATATCAGTATAAAAAACGCAACTCCCCAAAAACAGCAAAGTTCCATTTAACTAAAGTTAAGAAGTAATAATCTCGTCATTAATTAAAACTACTTTTACCGTTTTTACCCTAACGTTGCGCCTTCAAAGTTGCCGGTCAGGATTTGCAATCTCTATAAAAGTTTTGAACAAAAACAGGCTGTAAATTTTCGTTGTAGTTTTTCTTCGCCAACAAAGCATGGCTTTGGTTCTTACAAAGCTTTGTTTACGAGACAATCTGGAAGGAATACGTGATTATTGAAAGACTGGCAACGAAGTAAGTACTTTAGCGCCTCCATAAAATCTGTAGTTCGTCATCCGTTGTTGAATTTAAATAAATAGTAAACAGGTTTTTGTCTGTATTAATTAATTAAATAAATACGAATGGTTAGGTAACTAGATAAGCATTTTACTGCAATTGTGTAGCATAGAAGAGCTCAGTTCATGTTATACTACCTTATTTTTAAGTGCTTGCGTGGAAAATTGTAATGTATGTACTTATTAATTACCCTCAATATTATTATGGCCTTCTTCCGTTGATTCTTTATTTATGGGTTTCATTAATGTACAGAGCATCGTCTATTAATGACCCTTATTAATAGATGATTTTTTATTAATGAACAATTTTTAAAAATCTGTTTATGTTGGTGGCACTGTTAAGTCTATGTCAAATTCGAGGTTAGCAGGTTAGGTTTTGCGTCAGTTTGTGTCAAAACAGTGCCAACCTAAGAAAAAAAATCACAACCATTTATGGTCACCCGGTACCATTAATGTCAAAACTTTAAGTGTCAAATTATTTTCATAAAATAAAATTAGATTTTCTTCAAATCAATAATATACGATCAACGGAAAAATATTGTAACTAACTCGTATGTTCGGCGATTAATAATCTATACAATTAATGCACTCTTTGGCGCTCGTGAGTTAAAATGTCTCGATTATTAATCGCTCTCATTAACATACTTGTTTGTTAAATAACTATTTCAACACTTGCGTACTTTATAAATATTAAAATAAAATGTATACTTAACCTATACCACTAGCGCAGGGAGATACCCAGCAATTTTGACTTTATAACGTAACTCTAATACGGATTCTTGGAGTTCAGTGCACTTGGATTCGGTGGCGCGTAACCGGTTGAGGAACTCTGGCTCTGATTTTTTTTATCATAAATGACAAGAGTCCAATCACGAATAATCAGAAATATGTAAGTGTATTGTAATGTATTATCAACTTCATTTCTACAACTTACATACATATGACATAGCACACATTTGCCCTGTAGCGATGTTTGTCTTATACGTCGTAGCAAACCAAACACCGCAAAGAAGGGTATGGCACAGGTGCATTGAACAAAGCAATCTGAATATAAAAATACATTTATCTACACTTTTAATGTTTAACGCTATTACGTATTTGCAGAATTACAAATATATACAACATACAGGGTGTCCCAGAACTGCCTCCCCATAGAAAACAAACATGTGCCGACAGCAAACGAGGCTGCAAGAAAGCAAAAATAAATGTTCTACTACCCCAAATAACTGAGTTATAGAGTTTTCAATTGCACAAATCCCAGAAGCTCGGTCCTCAGGTATTACTGAAAATCCGACACGTTGCTAGACAGCAAAAATAAATACTGGCTTCGCAAAAATCAAAGCACCGATTGTGGTAGACTAGATTTATGGACAGGAGATATTAATAAAACTAATAATCGCAAAACCCTGCCAACGCAAAATTGTGATCATCCTACCTTGATGGTGCTAAGCCCTAATTGGTTAACTTCAACATGTCGTTTCTCAGTTATCGCGTGAGACTTTTCTTCTTCAAAATACCGATTGATACATTAGCCGGAATACCCCCATTTCTCTCTGGGGAGGCGTTCTGGGACACCCTGTATGTATACCAAACTGAGACTTTCACGAAATATACGATACATATGGATTATTTGTAGCACGGCGGTATTTTCTATTTTTACAAAAATATTACATCCTAATAGACTAAAAACTGTTAGTGGTTGAGCTTTTCATAATCCGCCACATAAATTTAAAATATAAAATTAACACAGATTTTGCAGATATTAAAATATATAACAATTTTGTATTTCGTAAGTCCATTTCATTTTATTTTGTTACATAGATACTACCACGATAATGAAATTAAATCTACTTTCCATTGCCAAAGTTTGCAAAGAGGCTAGTGAATCGCCCTGTATAGAGCAAAGCTTATAGCAGCGCTTTCTGAGAGATAACTATAAAAATGCGAATTTATAAATTGTTACGGGCTAAACGTCATTTAAAAGTATTACATATTTAACTGCCCTATTTTCGATCAATCTAAATATTACCCACTTCTAGCTTTGAATTTCCAGGAATTTATATTCTCAATTAATTTGCGTTAGACTAGGTCTCTCTTGTTGCATCGGTGTTAGTCTGGTTGCATATTCAAGGCTCCCTTTTCGAATTAGGCCTCCTTATCAGCCTTTTTGGTCATTCGCCATGTCATGTTGCTACAGAACAGCTGCCCTGTGAATCTACGTTTTGAAACGTACCTTAATAGGATTATTTCACAGACATCTAGCCTGGGAAATCTTTTGTGTTGTGTTTTGAACCTTCCGGTTTTGACGATGCAGTCCCCGGGAAGGTTATTTTGCTATTTCCTAAGCCTCAAACTTATTTTGGATTTCATCTGGGAAAACGCATGTTTCCTTTTGGCGAAACGGAGCCTAGAACAGCTAAGGGTATGTTTCCTTAATGATGTTTATTTAGATTCTATGGTATGATACTTTTTAGCTCCATTTTTGTGGTCCTTGTTTTTGGTGGCGTCCGCTTTTGTGGACCTCTTCGTGGTCCTCTTGTGACCTCTAATGATCGGGCGAAGTTGACTTCAGCTGCCGCCTTGAGCATTGCGAGCATGTAGAAGCCCCCATGCCTACAACCGAGAGCGAAGGTAGAAGTTCCTGCGTACCTTCTTCATCTACACGTTTACCTGCACAAACCTTGGTTAAGCACGGCCCTGGTTATCGCACCCTCCGTCTACCCTTGCTGCAGCCTGGAGGACTATTGCAAGGTCGGTTGTTATTCATTATGATTTGGGCCACTTGAAATTTGGGATCCGTTTTAATATGTTTTGTAACTGTGGTACTTCGTATCCGGCAAATTATTGAATGCTTGTAGTCTGTATTTTAAGCGCATTACTTACCTTTTGAGGCAGTTTAAGTGTTTGTATTTAATGATTTGGTTGCGGTGGTTTATTGTCACAATTTTCAGTTAAAAGTTATTAGGATGGTTGTGTCCAAGTGTTTATATTAGCGAAAGTTGTACGGCATTTGCATGACGAAATTAATCCATTCTCGGCCGTCACGTCACACTTGTGACATAGCTATAGGTTGAATCCAGACTCAGGATAGGCCAGCATTTGCAAGTAATTTCGTATGATATTAGCTTGTGACATCTTGACAAAGATTTGAAACTTACCTCAGTTACATATCGGTTTACAAAGCGCATTAGGAAGAAGCAAGATTGGTTCCGTAAGAGCGATATTACTATTTTTGATATACTATAAGATTGCTCTTGCATAGTGGGTAATTGGTCAGATTCACCTAGTAATTCTAAATTTAAGCTGTAATAAATGTGTCATAGCCATTGTGCTATCGACAACTTGTTAATTTTACATTTAGCCATTTGATTAGTCATTCTGTGATTCGATTATGCATATTAATATAACCTATTTAATTGAGCTACGTTAATATTTCGTATACGCCTTAACTATTATGTAAATTATTTACCGTTATTTTGGTGAGATTTCTTATGGCGCTTACTACTATGATATAAATTTGTGATATGCTGATTTGGTTTGCCGTATGATATTTTTATGTGCATTTTAAATGTGTTTATATTTCTGTTTGCTGCAATTATACTGCCTTGACATCTTTGCCTGCGTACCAGGTTTGTGCCTTTGCCGTTACCCTTTTATTGTCAGGTTTGGTTAGTAGCGCCTTCTGTAGTGTACCTTTTCATTAGCAAAGTGCTGGGTTATTGCTACTTGGCGCTCATATTTTTATTTTACAGCTGAAGCTTTTGAGTCTTTTGTTTTACTCACGACCAGCTCCGGCTGAGAAGTCAGATGCTTTTACTTACTTGTTTTACAGTCTCCGTAACGGTAACAAAATTTAAAGAAAATTTATTTCTGTTTTACTGATTTTCATACATTTGCAGTTCTTGGCGAAACATCGTTTAAACGAGGCTAACAGTTTTTTCTAATTGAGACATTTAAATTGTTCTTTTGTCCTTTTATCCGCATGCCGTTTTAGCCAGTTTAGCACGGAAAATTTGAGGCATGCAGACACACTTTTGTTTCATCATAAAATTAACATAGGACGGATACTTGTGTTTGTCTTTTCCGATCTCTTATCAAAAATAGATTCTCTTCGTGGTCTACATGGTATTGTGAGTTTGGGTGCAACTGAGGGAGTCGCCAGGCAAACCGTAGGGTGTGATGCTATAAAAAGATTTGAGGGGCATATTCATAGAAAAGGGCTTCGGCTGTATGTGATCTGAGAAAATATCATTTGGTCTACTTGTGTTCGAAGCTAGGCAGGGCTCTAGTAGGATATTGAGAGAGAAAATTGTAGTCAACATTGCTTTTCGCTTTATCCTTTTATTTGTGCTTTTTGGAAGAACCCATTTTCTTCTAGAGGGCCTCCTTTTTAAGGTTACCTGCAGAATATGGTGATCGCTGAAGAGGTTCTGGAGCTCCTCTGTCCGATAGTAGGTAGATGCATTGTTTCACCGCTAACGAAGGCATATTGAATATCCAACAGCCCCCAAGGCTGAAAATGCGATCAGGCAAAATTCCTATAAATTATTAACGTGCCAGCTAAGGTTTAGTTAAAATATTAACATATTTACAAGTACTTTGTTGCCAAAACTCGCCGAAGTTAGATTTTAGACTAAGGCCCGTATCGAATTTCACGAGGATATAAACGACTCCGATAAATTAAATAAAATGCTAAACTTACCCTGCCAAAGAATAATTCGTGCCATAACCTTGCCACGCGCCGAAAGACAGATAACAGCTGGCTGGAATTTAATCCGAACACGAGGTCAAACTCAACGGGGTTATCACCAATTCACCCACGTGCACAGACCCTTGCATGAAGTAATCAATTCATAGTTTCAATCAAGCCCCTTTATAAGCGAAATAAACTAGAATCTCCCGTTTGCTTACACGGGCACTAGCTGTCATTTGTTCTTTTTAATTTGCTTTGACGTTCCAGTTCTGCCAACATCGAAGCGAATCCACCGTTCGGCCCAACGACCGGCCATAGTGAAAATCGCCGTCCTACGCCGATGTGACTAAGGTGGCCTACCGCTCTAGGGTCCCATACAAGATCAGAACAAAATACAGAAATAACTTGTATATAATTTAGTAAAGAATTTATTTTAATTTTATGACATGTACATAGTAAAGAATAAATGTCTCTTCTATTAAGCCTTGTTCCTTTGAATCAGTAAGTATAAGTAAACCGAATCTTTGCCCAAACAGAAGCTACCATTAATAAGGGCATAACATATTAATGCTACAGTTTAGCTTACTAAAATAAATATAACTAGGTAGTGTTACAGTACGATACATGAAATCAAAATTACTAGACGACTTTGGTCCGCTCTACAAGTCGTACTTTTAGTTACATTTTAATTTAAATCAAATTGCAGGTATTTTTCAGTTCGACAAGTTTTATAAGACCTACTGTTTCTCTAAATCAAACGAGAAACAAAATACAAGCGAAGAAGCGCAAAAAAGTCTAGACCTGTTCACGCTTTCCTTTCGCGTTCGATACTCGACTAATATCGCTCGACCGTGGAAAAGTAATTGAGGATAAATTGTAGAGCATATAAAATGTGCAAATATAAGGTGAGCTTGATTTTTATGTACCATTAACGGGAACCGAGTTATCGCAAAAAAATCAAACGCACCTTTCTTTATGATGGCGGAAATAGCACGTAGAAGATCTTGATCGGCAACAAACTTAAGCTTTACTGGACCTCCCCCCCCCCCTCAAAAAGGAATTTTTTAATGTCGGTTCGTTTTCGCTTTTTTAGAATGCGCAAAAGATTTTTAAATTGAATTTTTATATTTTCCTTTGATGCAAAACTTGAATTTCTAAATCAGAATTTAAATGCTGGCGATATCCTGTTTTGTACAATTTTTGAAAAAAGTTCAGCTTAGTAAAGCTATGATTAGTAGTAGTAGTAGTAGTATTTTCGGGGAGACTCATGTCTAGCAAGTAGGCCATTATAGGCCCTTTTTTCCAACCACGTGGACAAGGTCTAGGCATGCAGAGCACCAAGTACCTTAGTCTTACTTAGAATTTTTCCGAGACTAAGGAGTTCCAACCTTAGCAAGAGATATTTTACATGCTACACATCGTAGTAACGGGTGACCCACGGCTTTACATTACTTCCGACGGATGGCATTCTGTAGAGGCTTTTATCCACATTTTTTTTTAATTTTTAAAAACCTCACCGGGATCGGGGATCGAAATCTTGACCCTTAGATCAGTAGCCAGAATGCTTACCACTGAGCTATGGAGCCCGGCAAAGCTATGATTAACTTTACCTTTAACTAACTTCATGTCCACTGTAACTCATTGTTTCAGACATTCGAATTTGCATAAAGGCATCTCTCTCAACAGCTATGTACCTTAAACATGACAAAGTTATGATTTAATTTCGACACGAGACAAAAAGATTATTCTACACAGGCCAATAAGACGTAGAATAGCACCGCTATTTTAAAAAATACTATTTAAAGTCTATAATTTCCAGTCAAATTTCACTTAAGTATTACTGTTTCACTGTAAATATAACATGTTCTATGTTCTCCTTTTACTCCATTGTTATTCACGACCCAATAGCTTTCCTCTATTTTTTTATCAAAGCTATAAATTACTCTTCCAATTCCAAATGTTACAATTCACGCCTGGCTTCTCTCAGATAAGCCGTTCTCTATGCAGGAAGCCGATAATCCAGAATATCCAAATTACATTAGATTTTTGACCAAACTGAGTTATCCCTCTTGACAGACGCCAGATAATTTACCAATTAGGGTCTTATCAATTATTCATGAACGAAGACGTTGGGGAACAAAGATCGCTGACACTTGATTTAGAGGTTATTCGCTGAGCTCCGGTTTCGGTTTCACGGTACATAACATGAAATGCCAACCGACTACCTTCATATATTTATTTTTTACAATTTAACTGCTAAGGAAATTTCATCCACATTGGAATTGCCGGTTTTAAACGATTTTCCGGTTGAACTACCCCTACATTATGTTTTGTCTGGTGCTCAGTGGCAACATTAACATGCAGGTATTAGTTTCAAACTTCTCTGCTAGAAATTTACAAAGCGGACACGGACGAGTACAGCCCAAATTCCGTGTAGTATTACAGTTAACAACAAGCCACTTGCGTAACTACTGCTTTAACAACAATGGCATAGGGAGCCTTAGGGAATTTAAGGAGCACATTATAAGGAAGCCGTTTGTACACACATATTCCAACTTCAAAACAATCTTGTTCATTCGGTGTTCTAAAATAATACGAGACTATGAACCTACACCGACCGAAATGAAATTTACATGAGCTTATTTTGAAGCTAAACAAGTATTCAAGCAATTCCTTTACAGTGAATTCTAAAGGCAATGAATATAAAATTTAGCAAATACTTTGCTTGGAAAAACATTTAATTGCAAATATAGGTATTTGTAGTATATATTAGAGTTTAATGTATTTTCCAACAATCTGTTCTATAAAAATATTGGAAGACCAAAACTGTTCCTAGCAATCGGCACAGAGGAAACGAACTATTTAATGGTGCTTTATCTAACTGAAATAAATTAAATAAATAATCAAGACAATAATTTCACCTGTCATTATTTAGTAACCATCTTTATAGTAACATTACTACACTTAATAACAATTTAAACATACTAATCTGTAAATATGGGCACGGTTGCAACAGTTGTTACTCTATTGACATTAAAGCCGTGATTCTAGAAACGGCTCTATCTATCGGCAGAACTATGCGATTTCTAAAATGCCGATAAGTTTTTTACAACTGATTTTACGTTTTTTAATATTCATCGTGACTAATTTGCTACATAAACTTGTTAACATTCACTATGTATCTCTATCTTTAACTTACTGTAAATACTTTTGTAGCGGTAAACCTTTAAAACGTGACATTTTATCTACCAAACTATTTGATGAGCGACCTCTTCTTTTACCATCAATTTCAACTTCTACCATTAACTTTTCCAGCTCATTTTTTAAGATAGTATAACCACAGACTTTTATGATTCGCTTTAACTGCTTTAATGCGCTCGCGCATTCTACATTTATGGTCCATGTCCTGTATAGCAGTAAATCATGGATGTTATCAACAAGACAGCAAAGGTACGTACAGACCTCACCAATGAAGTTCTCAAGGAAGATCGAGAGATGTACAATACAATAAGAGAACGATTAAATGATTAAAGGGCCCGAAATAATAAAAACTATCGGTGAATTAAGAGTGGTATAGAGAGCCATAGAACGAGAAATCCTCAATGCCTCCTAGAGGAACAGGCTTAGAATCGAAGGCATTAGCAGAAGAACGCAAGTCACTGCTACTGCTGTAATGGCTGAAATGGCAACGAGCGGGCAACAAAGAGACACACGCTGGATACCAAAATTCGCACAATGACGACCAAGAAAAACAAAAACAGATAGAGGCACACCACAACTACCATAGGTGGATAATATCAAACAAATAAATCGGCTGGCTGGCTTAGCTTAGAGGCTTTCTGGGGACCGAACCTGAAACTAATAATATTAAATGGCTGCCCTAATTTGTCGTATACACCGCTGTGACCACGTGCAGTTATTTATGGGTAATTCACACCCCCTGCACCAATTGTCAAATGCCAATATGTAGATTAAAGGCGACAGGGCGTCCAATATCAATTTAAATCCTGCCGGCAAAGACCTTGCTTGACATAATTTTGGCTTTGAAATAGCCCGGGCGAGCTTGAAGTTTCTTGCTGCGCTCGCTCATTCATAAAACTGATTTTCACCAGAGGACGTTGTGGTATAATCCTGATGGCCAGGAGGAAACTTCTACCCACGTAAGTTACGCCTTTGACGAAGTAAAAGTTCGCCCCGCAGAGGAATTTTTAGTGCTAGTGTTCTGTAGTACCGAGAATTGCCGAGATAGAGGGGAAGTTTAGAACCTGGTTTTAAAAATATTGTTCGATAACGACATCGGCGAGCCGTAGAGGTAATCTACGATCAGGAAGTATTCCCTAGTACCGAGAATCGGCAAACCAGTGTAATTGCTTAAGAGTTCGGAAGAGTATTTAGAGTTCTGGAAAGTTTTTTTACCTGGGCTCTGGTCTCTAGTTTCTTGAACCGACCGCGACCCGTCTTGCAAAATTAGGCAAAGTCCGAATCTGTTTGGCGGGCCGGTTTCGCTGGAGGAAACGGGACTTCAGGTGTCGGCTCTGGAGGAAACTCGTTTTGTAGGTTCAGGAGGACCTGTCGGCGGTTTTAGGCTGTACGATCTTGACTGGAATTTGCTCTGGCCGCAGACCGATGGCTCTTCCGTGTGGAGCGGGACTCTGAAGTGTCTGAATCTGGCCAATCTTCGTCTTCTTATACTCGTTCGGGCCCCTTCTATCTAAGCAATCCCCTAGAGGGAATTCAAGTAGGGATACGCTGGGCAGTTGATCTTATCAGCAAGTCACCGCGTGTTGGAAATCAAGCGTCAATTGCGACATATTAACTATGTGTAAATTTAGTTTGAACATTACATCATAACTCAGAAAGTAGCTTATGCAGCCTCGCGTACCATTGAATGAAACGTGCTCATTTTGTTTTAATCGGAGAATATGTAGAAATAAAATTTCTCTCAAAATTGACCACACTTTACTCTCGATCCCATTGTTAACCGCCATAAAATTTCCTGAAAAACAAATGAAAGTGGGCACGTCACGTTTATAGCAGTCTTAAAGTATTTGTTTGATGTTGATAAGCTAGCATCTGGTGCCACGATCTGAGACAAATTCCACTTGTTCACGAGATATCTACGGAAGGAAATCAGATTTTAACAGCTCTTGAATGTCGGTTCTTGCATATTATATCTGAGCTATCGTTCTGTACTTGTTCCGGATATCGCGAGTATTCTCTTTATAAAATGTTATATAAAACCGTTCAGATTTAATCCAATCAGCTGGCCAGATTCCAAGTATTCATAACCTATTGCAAATGAAGTAAAGAATTTTTAATCTGTGAGCACTAGCAGTTTCTATCATTTCACACACGCATTGCACATGTCATAGAAAATATGCTACTGGTAACAGGAATATGCTACGTTAATATTAGAATAAAGTACTTGGATTGTTAAGAGATTAAAGACTAAAAAAACTATAAATAGTACAACATATGGAAGAAAGGGGTAATTGGGTCCTGCATTTTTTTATTTTCCCGGTTTTAGAACTATCAATGGTTTCCCTACTGGATTGTCTATAACTGTAATTTCAAATGATTACAGTACTGACTTTTGGTAGTAATATGTAATGCCCATTTATGTTACGATTAATTTTTTACTACATAACGACGACAGTCATAAGTCTCAACAAAGGAATGTAACAAATGTTCTAGATAATTCACTGTTAGTCAACAAAATCAACATGGTTAGTTCGCTTATATTTTATCGGATATCATAATGTCGAAATGAATTTACGCCTCTTAAAATATTTCATTCAAAACTTTTCTCCACTTCGTAACTTCTGCATAATAAATGCACGACTTGCACATCGCGTAAGAAATGCACCAAAAGAAAAAGCTACAGTACTTGAAAGTTCCTTCGCCGCAGATAAGCTTTATTTCCGGCACTGATTTAATCGATAGTCAACTTCAGTCAGTTAACTTGTTTTGCTGAGCTCGAAGCGAGAGGCCACATAAACTCTTAGCAGAAATTAAAAATTCATTTAATAAAGTCTTTCGTTTTACTACACTGCGAAAACAATAAAAGAAGTGACGGAAATCCTATTACCTCTACCACAAGAGCTTAAAAGTTCCTGACGGTAAATTCAGTTTTGTAAAACATTAAAACAGTTTTATCCCTAATGTATACAAAATCAGGAAGCCAAGGGGTCGGCAGTAATATAATAATGCGACTTATTTACAAAAAGATTTCGAATTCAAGCCGTAGAGGCATTATGAACGATGTACTGATTGAACTTTCTCTATGACCAGCCCAGCATGAAATTAGAACTCTGCCTTGTATCTGAACAATGGCGAAAAACCTTTAAAGCATTAATAAAGCCACCGGCTAAGCTACAGAACAATGGAAAACGCAACAAAAACACTTCAGAGTCCATGAAACCATAAATAATTTCAGAGCTTTTTATTTCCAAACAGAAATATTTCATAACAACGAGGGAAGATATGGAATGAAATCTAACTGAAGCTCGAATCCTGTGGCCCTAAGTGCTTTATCCGAGAAGTATCGAACTTTATTGCTAAGCAACAGTTGAAAGCTGGTTCTGATGTACTATTTCAATTTGAAAACATATAACTACAGAGGTTGGGATTTAAACTTTGGAAATATAAATATTATTTTTTCGTTGCATTTTTTCAATCGCCTGCAAAACGTATTACGCAGATTCAAGACGCTGTAATATCTCTATTTATTCGACAAATTTAAGTTTTCTACAAACCTAAGATATGTTATATTCGTATACAATTGCTAAGTACATGATGCTGTTGATGATGATTATACAGTATATATTTATTTTTCTCATGTTAATCTTCTCGCCATATAACTGACGCCGCTCTTAATTGCTATACAGTTACTTGATCATCCACAAATAAAAGTATTTGATGGAAGTCATCATTAATTGGTATTGTAACGACCCGGTTCGTGTAACTCTCGCAACTAATAATAATCCTGGTATTTAATCATTAGTCTGTTAGGAATAAAACTAATCTGTATTTCTGTATTGTAGTAATTGGATTATAGCCCATTGTGCATTTAAAACATAAGAATTTCACGCGCGAGATGGTGCTTGAAAATCAGCTGGGACACTGTGGCGTGCGTCTAATAATAGAACAAAGCAGCGGTGTGCCCCAAAACCAAAACCCAAGAGACGCGACGCCAAGTGTTAAAAAGTGCGATTGAAAGTTCTGCGTGCCTCTGCGTTAATAGCAGTCTACCCTAGTGAATCTCGAGCCGAAATACAGTTTTCGATAGTAGATAACCACCTTGGAAGCAACCCCAAGGTATCGACCAGTCGACACAGTAAGAAGCTGCGATTCAGGCTTCAAAGGAGCTAATACCTTGCCCATATTCCAGATATGTAAATGCAAGTTTAGTTTATATAATTAACTACTATAATAAATTCAAAGCACGGGCCAGGGAAATTGTGCAAACCAGAATCGTAAATCGCGAATTACTCCGGCTTATAACACTCTTAGGGCGTATCAGTGCGAAACGATTGCATCAGCCGCTGACACATCGCGTCGGCTCAAATTTAAGTACGAAGACAGAAGCGGCTTGAGTGAATTTTTGCGGGAGATTTAAACATATTTCGCATTGTTTGTTTTGGGACGGACGTCAATAATTAATAATTTTCACTCATATTTAATACGTGTATAAAAGCAAGTAGAATCACTCCTGTTGATAACGTATAATCTTTATATTGAGATGGTATTGAGCCCGCTACTCAACTCTGCTTGCAGCACAAATAAATAAAGCAAGTCAGATAACACAGAGTTGGGGTAGTTCATACAACTGCAAGATTTAGCGTATAAATTTCAATCCGTAATTACATTTGCAAAGCAATGCCAGTAGTAATGAAATGATTTGAGTACAAAAGGCAAAGGGCAGAACTCGTTTTTCATAGACTGGAGTCGATAATTATAAATTATCCAAAAATAAGAGGTTTGTGCAAAATGAAAGCCAAACAAAATAAATAGTTTCGTCACAGAAAGGTTTATAATATGTGCGTGTTAAATGAAGCGTAGATGTCAGAATAATTAAATAGGATACGTTTATGAGCATTTTAAATAAAGGCAAAAGAAGCAGAATTATTACAATACGGTGCAAACAGCATAAACCAGACTGAACATGGCAATTGTAATATGGAACAGCAATATTTGAAAATCTAAGAAAAGTAGACAGTGGATAAAAATATAATGAAAAGGACACACAACAGGATGTGAAACAAAATTGGTGATGGAAGTGGGCTATTTTAAATAAACAAATCAGTGTAATTACGCGAGAGTGAAAAGACAATCTAAATAATACAAAGTGAGTGGCTATGGGACAGTAAGTATAAAATTGAAAAGGTAATATTTTAAAGTTAGAAATTTTGTAAATAATTTTAGTTATAAGAAATATTAGTTAAGAAGGTTATTGTATTGAACTTGGTCAATATCTGTTTTTGTAGTTTAGATAGGCATTTGTTATTAACGACCAGCAGCCAGAAAGATTTTAATAAAATTAATTATTGACACACAGTTTTTGGTCTCTCATTTAAGTGCAATATTAATATAAAAATACTTGATTTATAATAATAAAAAGTACACCATTGTGTAGAAAAATTAACAGTGCACCAGTAAAAGTGTGGTTGGCGACTTCCCTCACACAAAAATTATTTTCTGCGATACCACATTCCGAGGCCAGCTCAAGCTTACGAACAGCAATCACAGGCACATTTGAAGTCATGAGCCCAAAATTTCAATTGCAGCATATCCGCCCAGCGTATAGGAGGCCGTCACAGCAGTCACAGCATCCCAGGGCCCCAGCTTCAGGCAGAGATCATCAGGAGACGCTGTCCGAACGAGTTACCGCAGCACTGCAGAAAACTCAGGTTAGATTACGATCAAAGTATCGGCCTTCGTAACTGGAAATTTACCATTGGAGCAAGAGTACGTCTTACGGAAGCCAGATCCAGGCAGATTAAAACATCTATTAAAAGCAAATAGCCAGTAATTGCATAAAATCCAGATTTGAGGTTAAGAAAAACAATTTCATGTTTGGCGTCGTTTCACAATCACGTGGAGGTTTTGCCTGCAAACAAAAGATAGATTAATGCCATCGAAGGCGCGAGAATTCAAAAATTACCTTATCGAATGCTCATAAAACTCCTTTTGATAAATTTAAAACACAAAACGCGAACCGCAACAAATAAACCGATTTGTGTAGGATTTTGACAGCGCAGCCAAGTGGCGTCTGCGCTATTAAAGTAAATTTACAGCCCAGTGGCGTATCACACGAATTTTAATATTAACAAACCGGGGAACCCAACTCTGAGGAATGAGTTTTTCTTGTCTACCGAGCTAGTCTTCTGTTATATTAAATTGCAGATGAATGAAATACAACAAAGGGCATACTACTGTTTATTTGTAAGTAGTTAACGAACCCAGTTAAAACAGAATTATTTTTGGTCAGTCTAACATTTGAATCAAATTAAGTAGGGTAGGTGTAATTACAATTCAAATTATTACTATATTATATTATATTACAATAAAATTTACCTATAACATTACAATATATTATTCTTTTTATGCATTCCACTGCATGTATTTTCCGTCGGCAGATTCTATGACTTTATATGTAAATTGTTTGATTTTTATTTATGGCAGTGTTTGCATGTGTAATTACAGCATTATAGGTGATCACAAGCAGGTCTATAAGAGCAATATCGACAATACCTTAGCCATATTGAGGTAAGAGCTGGTTTTGTCCTTCTACCACTGAGTAAACTAGCATACGAAGGGGATTATAAGTTCATAGTATAGTAGAGTATAACGGCACGCGAAAACGCCACATTACAGTATTTCCATTTGGCTATAGTTATTTCTCCAATCCTTTACTGCGTCTTCTAAGTAGATCTTAAATAATACTTTTTGTATATAAATATCAAGTGTGTCCATGCCTCTTTCCTTTCTTTTTTCTAACAAAAATTTAGACAAAATCTAGTATTTGGTAGCAGGAGGCAAAAATATAGAAACAGACATTTTAAATTTTAGTGACAAGACTGTAACAACCAGTAAAAAATACAAATACGTGGGAGTGTTAAAATCTGAAGAAGGAAATAATCAGCACAAAATAGATCACAGAATCAAGCAATAAAAACAAGTAGTCCAGAGGTTAAACCATATACTATGGTCAAACGGAATCTAAAAGAAAGCAAAAAAATTATACAAAGTACTACTGGAAAGTATAATGATGTACAGCTCGGAATTGTGGAAAATTTCCGAATTTCTTTAATTACTTCTGTAAAAACAGACCTTCTCAGACGAAGCTGCCTAACATCCAGACTGGAACATATAATAAATGACGACATTCGAAGGCAGATTGAAATAAAAAATACGTTAGTAGAACGAATAGAAGTCAAAAGATTGATTTTGTATGGTCTTATAAGGGGAATGCAACCACAAAGATGGGCAAATAAAATATACAGAGTGTCCCGTTAAAAAAAAAACAAGTTTGATTTATAGCTAAAAATTGACAGCTCACAGCAAAAATCTGATTACGCCACTGGATTGTACGTAATAAACTGTATAAGAGCCAATTTTTAGGTTTGCGATATGTTAAAGGCTAACAGAGATACGATGGAGGTCCCAAAATGCAATATTTTCAATTTCGCCCTGTATCTCAGAAACAAAGCGGGCTATGAAAATTTTGTTTATACCATCTTTATATACCATCTTTATACCGTCTCTATCTTTACTCGTAAGTGAGATACCCTGTAATATCATCGAAAATTGACACCCTGTACACCATTGCATTCTCAATATTTGTTTATCTGAGTTGTTTTTTAATGTGTAACTAAAGGGTTTTCCAATAGCGGCGACGGAACTTTAAAAACTGATTGTAGTCATCTTGGATTGGTTGAGCCTTTAACTTTTGATAGTTGTGTTTAGTCAACTTTGGCAAATCATCGTGGAACGCTATGCGACTTCAACGACATATAGTTTTTGACGAATTCATTTAACCAAAATAGGCCTCATCACTAAATATGACTTTTTTGCCAAATTTGGGATCGATTTCTAACTGTTCCAGAGTCCAATCAGCGAACTGTCAACTGTCATTTAGTTTCAGCTATTGGATGAATTAAATCTTGTAAGGATAATACCTAAGTCTTTATGCAAAATTCGGCAAGTTGAGACCTGACAAACCATAAACTTCACGTAGAGCGCCGAACGTTGCTCGAACAGAAAGAGAATTTTGATAATAAATACGAACTGTTTCTATACATTGTTAAAATATTTAACGTTCCGTGATGATTTGCCAAAGTTGACTGAACACAACTATCAAAAAATTTAAAGCTCAACCAATCTAAGATGACTACGATCAGTTTTTAAAGTTATGACGCCACTATTTGAAAACCCTATATAACTACTTTATGATTAGTTTTATTAGCACACTATAGAACTAAAGTTCACAAACAACGCGAAATGTAAATTCTAACATCTCCCCTTAAGTTTTTGCGTTTGTCTGAACGTTAAGTGTATAGAACCCTAATCCATTTACACATCGATCCTGTTTTACTTTACTCGGAGTTTTCGTCAAGATGTCGGCTATCATTTTCTCCGTAGGTAAATACACAAGCTCCACTGGCTACTTCTTCAACACTTTGCGGATGAAATGATATCTGACGTTTATGTGTTTTGACCTTGTATGATGAACAGGATTTGTCGCCAATTTACTTGCCCCTTGATTATCATTAAAAATAACAACTTTATCAAGAGAATCAAATCAGGTATACAATCTCTTTCGAAGCATCGCTGAGTGCCATGTATTCAGCTTCGGTGGAAGAAAGAGCCACCGTCCGCTGTTGGATTCCCAGGAGAAAGCAGCGCCGGAGTAAGACCTTCTATCAATGATGCAATTTTCCTAATCTGCTTCGACATAGTAGGTTAAAGCATCGTTGTTCTTCCTATAGACGAGCTTTTGATCTATGGTACCTTTCAGGTATCTAAGAACTCTTTTGGCCACTATCCAATGTTCTCTATCAAAGCAATTATTAAACTGACTTGAAATAGTAAAGAAGCCGACCTGCTATTAATTAATAAAATTAAGCAATGGTAGTAAAAATCGCAGATCAACCCCTCTACAGTTTATACACCACGGCAGCTCTGAAAACTCTTTACTCACCGCGATGGTCCTAACTAACTCAAATTTCGGCGGCCTTAGATCGTAGGTTCAAATCATCAGCTGTGTGCCCTGGAATGTCTTCAAAAAAGGAAAGGAAATGGAAATGGGCGCCAGAAATCAAAAGATTTCAAATAATAAAAAGAAATAAAATGCTAGCGACTAACGTTTAATTAATAAATAATAAAAAGTCTTGAAGTGTCAGTAGTAAATTATCAGAATAATTAAAATGCAAATAATGTTATAACAAAATTGTGTACGTAAACTGAAGGTTGCGACACGCATAAAATCAAAGAAACCCCTTTCGGGTTATGTTAATAACTTTACCAACAAATTATTCGTGCGATAAGCTTATCACAGTCATTTAATAAAACCTTCTGTTTAGACTATTGAAAATAAAAAAGCGTGACTGTACCTTTTACAGAGGGTCAATACCCATCAAAATTGCAACTTTAAATACTGAGCATAATTAAATATAAGCATAAAAATTCAAATGTAAAAAGCAAGAGCATGTATGAAATTGAACATTACATATTAATAACTGCGGAACGTATGCATTTAAATTTTAAATATTGACGGGTTTAAACTGTATAAATGTAAAATCCAGGTATTGAAAATACGATAAATCCCGGAATAGCACAAACTAACCTCGCTTCTCCAACGCTCACAAACGGCAAACAGGCAAACGCCGGCCGGGGTAACTACACCCTTCGGTTTAACATAAGGTGGTCGCAAACTGCACACATATAGTTGAAATCGACGTGGATGCGCCGAAAATTGCTGCGGAAGCATCCTCAAAAAGGCAGCAAATACGCCGAACACAGCAGGTGTCGAAAATGCAAGCGCCTTGGCCTCCGCGATAAACTCGTGGTTGAAATTAATAATTAAGAGCTAAGAAAACTGTAGTTACTATGCGAATAACAAAACAGAAAAGCGCCATCGTACCTGATCATAATCAGCCCTTAGGAAACACAATGCTGATAGAAATTGGTTGCGCGCACGTAATTTGACTTGAACAAACATAATTTAACCACGCCGGTGACGGCGGGCCAAAAATAGCAAGTGCGAGGTACGAACAATTCGAGCCCAAAAGAAAGCTTGCACTCTGATAAGAGATAGCGCGTGTCGAAAGTTCATCGCGCGAAAGAAAGAACTCGAACCAGGTACAAAATGCGCTGATTTGGAAAATTTGCAAAGGATTTATAATTCAACTAAAAATATACAGGTTAAGCCTGAAATAATTGGATAACTGGCGAAACAATTAGGCAAAGCCAAAAAAATGTTTCAGACTTAGTGCACTTACTGCATATGCTATATCAGATCGTGTGCCTACAGCAACATACGTGAGAGCACCTATAAGTTCCCTGAATGGATAAACTGTCTTGTTTTCATCTTCGAAATTTTGTTTGGATAATTTTATTCCGACCAAGATCTTTTATATCGAAAGTCTTGAACAATGCATTCTTGATTTCCAGCTCACGGTTTCTGTTGTCGAAAAATATCAAAATATCGTCCACAAAAATAAGAACAAAAATGTTCTCGTGTTCTTGTCGACATAAACACAAGGATCAGCATTCGTTGAAACGAGTCCTACTCGTACATTACGCATCGCTTTGTCAATCTCAAAATTCCATTATCGTCCCGCTGGTCGCAAGCCGTACAAGGCTTTTTGAAGTCGATATACTTTGTTTCCTCCCTGTAACTTCTTTAACATGACCTTTGTCTTATTTACAAGAACGCGGTGTCACCTTTTTCATTTGCGATTGGGCCTAACATTTTCTCAAGTAGTGCTGGCTTTTCCATGTAAACTTCGGTGTCAATTTTTGCATTTAAATATGCCTAGGTAACATCCAATTGCAATATTTTCATGTTAAATCGTGCAGCTAAAACCATTAACAATCGCAGTGAACTCAACCTAGCAACTGGTGCGAAAGTTTGGTTGAAATCAATAACTGATCACTGAGTAAAACCTTGCGGGACTACCCTTACTTTACGTCGGTCTAAAGCTCCATCGGAGGCATATCTCTTAAGAAGTATTGTTCTGCAACCAACTACCTTCCCATCGATAGGCTTATTCACAACATCCCAGGTATCATTTTTTATGAGATTTTTTATTTCATCAATATAGCTTCTTCTCATTTTTCCTTATCAGCACCGGTAATTGCATGCAAGAATGAGATATCCGTAGCGGTCATGATGAATTCAGCATCGTGCCACTTATGACTGAAATTTGTCTTCTGGTTGTCTTCTAATAAGCTGACTGTAGGAAGAGAATGTTCATTGTTCACCGTGCAGTATTGCTTCTTGGGTCTTCCTGGTCGTCCAGTGGGTCTACCTCGACCTCTATTAGAAGAAACCGCCCAGTTTAAATTTATCTTCGTTCGGTAGACTTACCTCATCGACGAAATCATTTTTCATTTTGATTTGTCCTTCACTTTGTGACAAGTTCTTTGAAGGTGTGATTTCTTTAATATTTCCACCACCCATAATAATTGGAAGTTACCTGACTGGCTCGATTTTTTGAAAAATCCGAATCGTTCATTTAACGTTTCATTCGAAATAATCTTCGAAATCATCGAAAAATTCAACAACCCCTGCCATGCGGATTTTCTGTTCTGAAGGAATCCACACTCGATAACCTCGAAAAATATCGGAATATCTAACAAATATCCTTTCAACAGTTTTTGGATCGAATTTACTTCAATTACTCGACTTGTTCAGAACCTATGCTCTGCATCCGACGATTTGCAAATAGCTGATATCAAGATCTTTTCCTGTCCAATACTTTTAGAAATGCATCTTATTGTGATATGCGTTCTCGTATACAATATACATTACACGGTTAGTGAGAACAGAAGTTAGATTAGTAATTATTATATAAAATGTAAATACTTAAATGCTATTTTCGTAGAATATAATTTCATGTTTTGGATTTTGGTAAACAGCGGCCAGGATAGTTTGCATCATGTGCCTCTGTGGCGGAACTAGTGCAGGTAGTATCGTAAATAATGCGGACGTGCAAAACGCACCCCCAGCAGGGTCATCTGGAATGCAGATGTACGATGCTTCCCCGTAAAAGCGGGTTCTTGTAAATATTCAGATCTTAAGAAACTGTGAAACGAAGCGGTCGGCTTCTAAAGGGTAGTTTTAAATAAATGTATTTAAGCTACTGCGTTTTTTAATTTCTCGTAAGAAGTTGGTAGAGACTGAAGTTAGTGTGCAACTTGTTCTTTGTTGGCTGTGCTCAGAACCCCGACGTTAGGCGAAACGCGACAGTGGTGTCAAGTGGTGGAATTTATAACAAAAAAAAATCCCACGACAAAAGAACTTCTTTTGTTCCGACGTTGGTCCTGGAGCAAAGCAACGGAGCACAAGAGGAAGCGCAGGACAGAAGTATCAACAACAGAGGCGGTGTCAGGAAGAGTGGCGGCGTCAGAAAAACCAGTGGAGACGTGCAAAGCGAAGGCGGCGTCAACAACAGTGGCGGTGTCAGGAAGAGCGGCGGCGTCAGAAAAATCAGTGTAGGCGTGCAAAGCGGAGGCGGCGTTAACAGTGGCGTTGTCAGGAACAGTGGCGGCGTCAGGAAAACCAGTGAAGGCGTGCAAAGCGAAGGCGGCGTCAACAACAGTGGCGGTGTCAGGAAGAGCGGCGGCGTCAGAAAAACCAGTGAAGGCGTGCAAAGCGACGGCGGCGTCAACAACGGTGGCGGTGTCAGGAAGAGCGGCGGCGTCAGAAAAATCAGTGTAGGCGTGCAAAGCGGAGGCGGCGTCAAAAGTGGCGTTGTTAGGAACAGTGGCGGCGTCAGAAAAACCAGCGAAGGCGTGCAAAGCGAAGGCGACGTCAACAACAGTGGCGGTGTCAGGAAGAGCGGAGGCGTCAGAAAAACCAGTGGAGGCGTGCAAAGCGGAGGCGGCGTCAGGAACAGAGGCGGCAACCGGATCAGCGGCGGCGTCAACAAACCAAGAAGGGGCAACAGCACATGTAAAGCAGCAGATGCAGTGCGGGTAAGTAATGCTTGTTTGTATGTTTCGAGATTTTATGGTCTTATTATGCGATTTAGTAAGGTGATGCTGATATTTTGAAATATTGGGTTCAAGTATTGCTGGAATAAGTAGTTGTCAGTAAAAAAAACATAATTGTAACAGGTTGTAAAATAGTCATTTTTGCAACAGTGTTAGAGAATTTATGTTTCGCAGAATTCCTGGTTTATAGAAATAAATTTAAGCGCGTGTTTAAATTTCAACAAGGAAATAACAATGGGTTCGGATTTTAATATTTTTACCGTTGGGGAGTTAAAATATGCTGCTAATTTGTTTGAGCTACTTGAGAAAAAGAGAAAGGCAGAGATCATTCAAGAATTTGTCAATGCTAGTTATACAGCAGGAGAAATTAGAATTGAAATAGATATCTGGGAGGGAAATCCTCAGAAAGGCAGGTTAGAAAAGCAAGAAGCAAAGGAACGGGAAGAAAAAGAAAGACTCGAAGCAAGACAGCGGGAAGAAAAATTAGCGTTAGTTAGGATAGAGCAGGAATTAGAACTAGCTAGGTTAGATGCACAGGTAAAAATTGCGCAGGCTCAAGCACCCAATCAGAATGGGAATGGATCGAATCATGGCAACGTAATTAAGAACGCATCGTTAAACATGACGAAGCAATTACAACCGTTTAAGGACGATGGCGACATGGGGTTGTTCCTCACCAATTTCGAAAGGGTTTGTGTCCAGCTACAATTCGAAAAAGAAACGTGGCCAATACGGTTGACAAGCGTATTGTCACCGGCAGCAAGTGAAGTGGTTGCACGCTTATCAGAAGAGGACTGCAAGAACTATGATAAAGTTAGGGCTAGTCTATTAAAAAAATACCAGTTAACGGCGGAAGTTTTTCGAACAAAATTTCGGTATGGAAAACGGAAGGCTGACCAAAGTTATGCGGAATTTGCGTATCAGTTAAAGACAAACTTTTACGAGTGGATCAAAAGTGAAGAAATAGAAGAAAATTTCGATAAATTGGTTCAACTCATTTGTTTAGAAAAATTTTATAGTGAATTACCTGGAGAAATGAAATTTTGGGTGGAAGACCGGAATAAGGCAAAAACTGTGGAAGAAGCGGCTGAACACGCGGACACATATGTTACTAAAAGGGGCCCAGGGACCGAAAAGCATTATAATAATTCGAACTTTAAGACACAGAAAAATAAGTTTGAAATTAAATCAGTGGCGTCAAACCAGAAGGATGATTTAGGGATTAAACAAGTGACAACAGAAAACAATACCAAGGAAAATCTGGATAAAAGTAGTTTCGATAAAAGAAGGCCATTTAAGTGTTATGGATGTGGGTCGGTGGGTCATTTTAAAAATTCACCAGAATGTCCGAAGGCTAAAGTTGTCTTAGCAACGATAAACGATGGTAATGACGTAGAAAAGCTATTCGAACCCTATACCATAGAAGCTAAAGTAAACGGTATTGAATCAAAACTATTGAGAGACAGCGCAGCAAGCTATGACATTGTACACTCAAGTCTAATTAAGTCACACGATTATACAGGAAAATGTGTAAATGTAAAGGGAATTTTAAATGAACAAAGTGTTGCTTTACCAGTTGCTAAAGTGGAATTGAGTTTACCAGAAATTCAGGTGGTTACTGAAGCAGCTGTCATAAATCATTTACCTTGTGGATATTCCTACCTATTATCAAACCGAACGTGGGAGATGATACAGGGAAAAGAGAATATAGCAATTCAACAGGTTTTTGCGTTAACTAGAGCAAAGGCGAAGAAATTAATGGAACAAGAAACATTTCAAGAAAAAAACAAGGAAGCTAGTGTAGAAATACAAAATTCTCAAGAAGCAATAGATCCAAAAGGAGAAGAAGAAGCAATAAAGGAGATGAATTATAAATCACCTAGGCAAGACAATAATGAACCAATTTCAGTTCCGAAATCAGATGTGGATTATTCAGATATAACAAAACTTACACCTGCAAATTTAAGAACACTACAGTTAGAAGATCCGAAATTAAAGGAATATTTTGAATTGGCAGAATCTAAAAAGGAAAGTAATGGAGCAAAATTTTATATTTCGTATGGAATTCTTCATAGGAGATTTACTGACAGATTAGGCAGAAGTTACGAACAAGTAATGGTACCAACCAAATTACAAGGGAGGTTGCTAGATATTGCACATGACAATATGTGGATGGGACATCTGGGATGCAATAAGACGATCGACCGGATCAAACAAAATTATTGGTGGAACCAGTTGGGCCGAGATGTCAAGAACAAAATAAAATGTTGTGATGTCTGTATGCGAGTGGGAAAGTCAACTGACAAGAAAAAAGCACCTATGTGTCGAGTGCCAGTAATTACGGAACCTTACAGAAAGGTGAACGTGGATATCGTAGGACCATCGGCAAAAACCGAGAAAGGAAATCGATATTTACTAACTTTAATTTGCAGTGCAACTAAATTTCCCGATGCTATTCCCTTAAAAGTAGCAGATTCGGAAGCAGTAGTGAAAGGACTTCTGAATATTTTTTCCAGAGTAGGATTTCCGGTTGAGATTCAAATGGATTTAGGAACTGTTTTTACGAGCAATTTAACTACAGAATTTTTCGACCGGTGTGGAATTAAAATAATACACATCTCTGCTTATCATCCGCAATCAAATGCGGTGGAACGATTCCACGGAGTGTATAAAAGAATTCTTAGGGCTCTATGCTATGAACACGGCAATGAGTGGGACGATTACATTGATCAAGCTTTATTTGCTTTGCGATGTGCACCTCATGCGGCTCATGGATTCAGTCCTGCAGAATTAGTGTATGGTCGGCAAATTAGATCACCGTTAAATATGGTTAGGGAATTATGGATTGGTAAAGAAACCAATGAACCGGTGGTAGTTTATATTTTAAACTTGTTAGATAGATTGAAGAAAATGCAAAATATCGCAGAAGTGGCGGTACTGGAAGCGCAGAGTAGATCGAAGAAATATTACGATAAAAATGCAAGGAATTTGACTTATGAGGTTGGTGATAAAGTGATGTTATATCAGCAGGCAAGAACGAATAAATTACAAATGCAATGGACCGGACCTAAGGAAATTGTTAAGAAACTTTCTGAAACAAATTACGTAATTAAGGAGCTCTCGGGAAAAAGAAAACAAAACCTAGTCCACGTAAATTTATTGAAACCGTATTATGCAACAGCGGAAGTGGTGGCGATAATCATAACTCAACCTGGGGAAGAAGGAGCGGAATTAGACCTTCCGAACTTAGAAATAGGCAAAGACTCGGAAATACTAAGTGCTTCTGAAGTATTGAAACAAGCGAAAGGAGTGGGACATCTCACAGAAATTCAAAGAAAGGAATTGGAAAAATTAATCCAAGAATTTCCGGGATTATTTTCAGATCGACCGGGCAGAACACATTTAATCGAACACGATATCGCTCTTAAGGAAGAAAAGATAATACGAACACGAGCGTATTCACATTCGCAACGAGTACGAGAAATTATCGATATAGAAATCGACAAGATGCTCGAATTGGGAGTAATTAGGCCCAGTAATAGTGCTTATTCGTCACCCATGATCATTGTGGAGGCGGAAGGAAAGGAACCAAGACCTGTAATAGATTACCGAGCTTTGAATGCTATTACCGTCCCCCAGCAACATCCAGTTCCAAATATCGAAGCTTGCGTAGAACGCTGTAGTAAAGCGAAATATCTAAGTTTAATCGATGTGGTAAGAGCATATTGGCAAATCGGAATGACGGAAAGAGCGAGTAAATATGCAGCTTTTATCACGCATCGGGGTGTTTTTGAACCTGTGACGTTGGCTTTCGGATTGCAATCAGCACCATTCTCTTTCCAAAGGTTAATGGATACAATTCTAGAAGGAATGAGTGAATTTGCAGAACCCTTCCTGGACGACGTAGCAGTGCATTCGATGAATTGGGAAGAACATTTGGAACATCTACGTCAAGTTTTCACTGCAATGCACCAAGCGGGCTTAACCATAAAAGCAAAGAAATGTGAGTGGGGTAAAGCCGAATGTTTATACCTAGGACATAAGATCGGACAAGGATATCGAAAGCCGTCTGAAGCAAAAGTAGCGGCAATACAAAAATTTCGACGTCCAGAAACGAAACGAGATGTTAGAGCGTTCTTAGGCATAACGGGGTATTATAACCATTATATACCGACGTATGCAGAAATAGCAAGTCCACTTACGGACTGCGAAAAATAAGGTCGAATGGGATGAACAGAGGGAAACTTCCTTTCAGCGATTAAAGAAAGAGTTGATAAGCGGTAAAGTACTGAAAGCTCCAGACTATTCCCGCGAATTTATATTACAAACGGATTGTTCAAAAAGGGGAATGGGAGTAACTTTATCTCAACGCGATGAGAATGCGGAAGAACATCCAGTCTTGTATTTAAGCAAAAAACTTACTGACAGGGAACAGGCTTATAGCGCCAGTGAGCTAGAATGCGCGGCACTAGTGTGGGCTGTAGGAAAATTGAAACCCTATTTGTTTTTAAGTCATTTCACAGTAGAAACTGATCACTGTCCTTTGACTTGGTTAAAACAGATGAGCAGCAAAAACGGTAGACTGTTGCGTTGGTCGTTAGTTTTGCAGATGTTGAATTTTACAGTTGTCTATAAACCGGGAAAAAAATGTGGAAACGTAGATTCCTTGTCACGTTATTTTGTGTAAATAGGTTACCAAATGAAATGGTCTGACAATTATGACCGAATATTTTATGTTTAAATCGCGTAGAGTAGGTAATTTAATTAGGTTAAATTTTGTAAGACCATTAAATTTTGAGCTTGCAAGAGGCATTACTTGAAGAAACAGTGCGAAAATTAAGAAGTTTTGTGGTGTTAAAAACGTGGGCTTTTACCCCCACAAGACTGTTTTATCCGGGGGCAACTATTGTGATATGCGTTCTCGTATACAATATACATTACACGGTTAGTGAGAACAGAAGTTAGATTAGTAATTATTATATAAAATGTAAATACTTAAATGCTATTTTCGTAGAATATAATTTCATGTTTTGGATTTTGGTAAACAGCGGCCAGGATAGTTTGCATCATGTGCCTCTGTGGCGGAACTAGTGCAGGTAGTATCGTAAATAATGCGGACGTGCAAAACGCACCCCCAGCAGGGTCATCTGGAATGCAGATGTACGATGCTTCCCCGTAAAAGCGGGTTCTTGTAAATATTCAGATCTTAAGAAACTGTGAAACGAAGCGGTCGGCTTCTAAAGGGTAGTTTTAAATAAATGTATTTAAGCTACTGCGTTTTTTAATTTCTCGTAAGAAGTTGGTAGAGACTGAAGTTAGTGTGCAACTTGTTCTTTGTTGGCTGTGCTCAGAACCCCGACGTTAGGCGAAACGCGACAATCTGTTACGTACGTGATTCGCCGCTACGATGGCTTCTCCCCAAAATGAAGCGGGAAGACCGAAATCTAACAGCATACATCGTGCCGACTCGACCAGTGTCCTGTTTTTTCGCTCAGCTATACCTTTTTGTTGTGGCGTGTGGGCTATAGTTAGACGACGTTGAATTCTAGATTCCATAAATATCTTATCCATATTCGAGTTGCAAAACTCCTTGCCATTATCAGATTGAACTGCTTTTATTTTTCTTCCAGTTTGCGTTTCCACAAGGCTTTTGTATTCCTGAAACTTTGATACAACATCAGATTTATGGCATATCAGATATACTTCAGCCCAACGACTATGGTCGTCTGTAAAGTAACAAAATAAGGGGCACCACTTTTTAATTGAATTCTCATTGGACCACACACGTCTGTATGTACTATGTCCAGTAGATTCTTAAAGCGCTCATTATGTCTCAGGAAGGGAGCCGATGTAAACTTTCCAGCAATGCAAGTTTTGCACGAGCTCGTACTTACGTCACTTTTTAGTTTGACACTGCAGACGAGATTTTTCTTGATCATCATCTCCAAGTCCCTGGAATTTACATATCCGAGACGTCGATGCCACTTGTCAAAATCACGCACCAAATTATCTGAAGTTACACATGCTTCTTGATATCTTTCACGCAAATAGGCAAGATCACCATTTCGGTCTGCCATCATTTTGACATTTACACTGGTATTTTGAATAAAAGCATGACGTTTCGTAAATAAAACTTCATCGTCTTTGTTAACGATTTTCGCGATTGACAGCAGATTTGTTCGAAAATCAGGAGCATATAATGTATTTTTTAGGATACTGCATTGGTAACTAGCGTTTACATAGTTACAAACGAGTCCGGTAGATAAAATTTACCGGCCTAGACCAGTAGTAAAACTACCGGCCGGTAAATTTTATCTACCGGACTCGTATCCTAAAAAATCTTATACGATACACGACCGGTAGCATTTTTATGGCCTTGCCAAACATACAGGTCTCGCCCTACGGGCTCAACCTGTAAAGTATTGGCGCGGCCATAAAAATGTTGCTACCGGTCTAATAACGTAAATACCTATTTCCGTCGACCCACCTATAAAATGTGATTTTACGGACGCATTTATGTACGAAAACTGTCATTTTTTTGGACCCCATTAATTTTTCGTCCGCAAACACTTTACGGCCGCACTTTACAGCCGCAAACGCCTTTCGTCCGTAAACACTTTTCGTGCGCAAACACTTTTCGTCCGCAAACGTTTTTCGTCCTCAACAACTCTTATAATTCGGACTTCACTTTCATTTTTTTTCAAATTATGACGGTCGACGGAAAAATTTAATATGCACCTCGGACGAAAGCTGCTTTTTATGGCCTTGCCTGATTGCTTGCCTCGGCTATCGCCTCGGCCAGCAATTGCAGGCATCGTCCATAAAAAGCCAGTTTTTCGTCCTTGATGCATAAATAACTATTTCCGTCGCCCCACCTATAAAATGTGATTTTACGGACGCATTTACGTACGAAAACTGTCACTTTTTGGACCCCATTAATTTTTCGTTGGCAAACACTTTTCGTCCGCAAATGCTTTTCGTCCGTAAACACTTTACGGCCGCACTTTACAGCCGCAAACACTTTTCATCCGCAAACATTTTTCGTCCGTAAATGGCACCTATCCTGTAAAAACTCATTTACTGAGTCAGTTCAGACGACAATAATGAGCGTTTAACAAGTCAAGAGGAATTAAATAATTTTTTCTTCCAACGGATGTAAAATGTGTCATTATCCTGCTGGATTGATGATGCTATACTGTCATTTTATTGCCATGCGGCAGATAAAGTTATTATCTGCCGCTGACGACTTTATCTGCCGCTGACGAGATATAGTAATTTTCTTCGGATTTTGTAATAAACGTTTGAAGAAAAAATGCTATATGTTATACGGAGCAAAAGTATTTTTATGTGGCTCGGCTGTACTTATCTGCCTCGCAAGCTCGGCAGATAACCCGTCCAGCCTCGCCACATAAAATATAACTTTTGCTCCTAATAACATAATATACTATTACGTTCGAATGAATAACCATGGCACCACTAGGACACTAAAATAATCGGAATAATAAATACGCAACGGTATCGTATATACCAGACGAAAATGTAGACAGTTTCGCTGTGCCTGCGAGCAATCTGAGTATTTATCTATGCGTTCCAACCCTGCCATTTGGTGAAAACAAAGCATAAAAATAAAAATTACGCGCTGGACCACCGCCGTTAATTTTTTTCCAATACGCTGAGTTTATTCGGAATAAAGTGAACGAAACTTTTTCGCCTTCCCATTTCAATAGTTCATTGTTTTCGAAACAAAAGCGATTAATAACATACTGTTATCGATAATCAAATCTTTGTTAGATCGCTGTGGTGTTTTTACATTCATGTTTTAGAGCAACAAGCAAAACTGGACGTTTACATGGAGCGAGAGTTTAATTTTCAACGCCGAAAATGTTTAATTCGCTCATAAGCTGGCTATTTCAAAGTTTAAATTGTAAAATTACTGCAGGACGCAAACTCTATATCAAACGGTTCAAGTCGAAAAAAAATCAAAAGTAACACATAAAAAAAGGAACCTCGAAAATTATTTTGCATTTATATGTACAAAAGCGTATTGGCCCTACATGTGCCACGAGCTTCTTATTTGCCATAAAAGAGTAAACAATTATTAATGAGAGGATGGAAGCACCGATGTAGAAACGCCGACCCCGCTTAGGTAATATAATCAGGAAAAAAGGAGAAAAGCGATGGATGCGGAAAATGAAGTTCATATCATCACATTTCCTGTCGTTTTTCTAAAATAAATTTTCTTATTTTATAATTTCTTTAAATACTGTGGTTAATATTTTGTGTTTTTTTTTTTGCTTTTTACTGTAGTAATGTACCATGTTTTCAGTTTTAGGATTACTTAGAATTATTAGACACAGAAAAGTCTAAAATATTAAAAACTATAAATGAAGGAAGATTATCGATAAGAAGAAATTCCAAATAAATTACCAAACCAAATAAGGTTCAAAATAAACAACTGATACAGAACCACTAGGGAAAAATGGAATATTGATCTGGAGCAGGTCATAGCGTCTAACATGTAAAGTAATAACAATAATAATAATACTTTATCGACGGCGGGCTAATCAGCCAAAACGCTAATAGGTCGAACCATGTAATAAATGTTATACTTTTACAGACAATTTTAGGATCACCGAAGTTTTTCTACAAATAAAAATAACCTCAAACGATACTTACAAGTGCTGGAACAGTTGTTGGTAAAGGCAACGAAATGGAAATACAAAAGTGAAAATGCTAAACGCCCTTGTCAATTATTAATTATTTCACACAATGGCATTCAAAAAAAGAGACACAGGCATGTTTATGATATGTTTTATCGGACTTTTTCCATTGTCTGGAGTGTTTATCACACAACGTTTCGGGAGGTTCTGATCAACTCTCGTCCTCAGGTGAATGAACTCCTAGTTAGTCCTGAGAAGAACTGATTCAGTGAACAACAAGCATCTTTAATTATGGTGGTATTTCATTATATAAGTGGGATAAGAAAAAGATACAGTATAAATAATGATTAATTAGGAATAAATAGACGTTGACTTCTAGGATTATGATTATGGCGCTCAGCCAAACCTGTTAGTATTTTATTTGGCAAATAACATAAATATTTGAGAATTGCGTTATTAGTTCTATGATGGTACTGCTTTACGATTCCAGCGAAGGATAAACTAACTGCAGAAACCAGCGACCTCCTAACTCCTGGGAAACTCTGTTATACTTCCGATTCTATACAGTCTTCCCGTTGTTTAATATACAGATTGCGGCAGGTAACTAGGACCATAGCAAAAGCAAGGGGACCTTACATGCGGCCGTAATTGTGTTTAGCAAAGGAACAATCAATGTACGATAGCAGTAGGTCGTAGAATCATTATAAATACAAGGTATATATTAGATTTTTAATTTTTTTAAATACAATTACGGCCACATGTAAGGTCCCCTTGCTTTTGCTATGGTCCTAGTTGCCTGCCGCAATCTGTATTATATTCACCCACCAGTATGGCCAGTATGGTGAGTTAGGGTAACCTCCCCCCTTCCTCCCTCCTATAAACAGCGTATTGAAACTAACCAGGCGGGTAGAAAATATTCTGAAGGAAGCAAACACTTGCTAACATCTCCTAAACAAATCGCTAAAAGTCCAAAATCCAGTAACCTATACGCAACTGCTTTCAACATCAGAACAATGCAATCGATGGACCGCTTACACAAACTAGAAAAATACACAGATGAAGTGGATATGTGTCAAATAAGATTACCTGAAGGAAAATGCACTAACCTACAATCTGGATATCTACTGTATCAAATCAATAGCGAAGCAAAGGAGAAATAGCGATTCTAATGAACAAAATAATAACGCACAGAATTATAAAACTAAACTGAATATAAAGTGAAATAATGTACATAGTACTGACAATATCAGGGAGATACAAACAGCAAATAATCCAAATATATTCCCCTCAAGCGCATGGGAAGACACAGAGGTGGAACAATTATATGATGATATCTCACAAAAAATTTCACATCGTACTCGTTACGGGTGATTTTAACGCAAAAGTTGGTAACACAAATGAAGACAATATACCCAACGAGAACAGCTCGAACTTGGTACATAAAAAAGAGATAAAATACTACTAGACTATACCGAAAACAACTATTTATTCTGCATAAACTGCTTCTTTCAGAAACCCAACGAAAGAAAATGGACATGGAGGAGCCCCGACCCAAAAACAAAAAGAGAAAGCGGACACACAATATGGAAGAAGAAATATATCGCCTCTGTATTAAATAAGCAACTTCCTACCTTAGAAGATATAAACAATAATCTAAACAAGTACCAAGAAGAGCTGAACACAATAGACATAAACGGCTTGGATAAGAAAATAAAAAATGACATACAAACAACAAACAGGAAGCTATTCAATAAAGCAAAAATATTAAAAATAAGGCAAAGTATATTACAGTAAGAAATTCCAAAGCTCATGAAGATAAGAAAGTATTTGTATGAGACACCACCAGAATATACAGAGCTAAACAAAACAAACAAAAACCGCGAGATTTCAATTAACCTCAAAAGGTTGTTTTCACTACGTGCATTCTTCCAGTCGTGACTTGTGGAATGCAAACAATGACTCTCACCTTAAATCAGCTAATAAGTTGAGAACAACACAATGGGCAATTCAGAGAACATATGTGAAACGAAGTCGACGACGTTACAGAACGATTGCTATCTCAAAATGGACCTGGACGGGGCATATAGCCAGACAAGACGAAATTAGATGTATGAGACGAATATAACAGTGAAAGCCAATATCACACGAAAAAAGTGTAGGGAAACCGCAAACCCAATGGACAGATAATATGAAAGCAAAAACAAACATTGGCACCGACTCTCCCAAAATAATGCAGAATGAAAAGGGCAAGCAAATGCCTACATCCGAGAGTAGAATAGAAAGGGATGCTAAAGAAGAAGATTAGTTTCATAATAAGGAGAAACGTGTTTAAATCTCTCTATATTGGCAACAAAGCAGACACAAGAATTTTGCACTTTCTGCATCATGTAACTGTTACCAACCGACAGACACGGACTGTAACCTGTATCACGATAGTTAAAAATTGATAATATTGTAACGACCTTGCAACCTTTGACCCCAGGTGCAGACTCGTGACGTCAGCGCCCTTGAAGGCAGCTGCAGACGCGTGACGTCAGCGACCTTGCTGCCGGTTAGACCAGCTGCGAAAGCAGGCACCTCAGGTTGGCAGAACCTTGCAGCTGAAGGAAGGCAACAGCTCCATTTATTACCTGGTGACGAAAATGTTGTCTTACGAAAAACCTAGTTACCAGGAGCTCTGATCTGCTCTTTTGGACCTTAAGGAGCAGATGGTGAAGAACGGCGAAACCTGGCTAGCGGTGCCGAAATTAGAATGCGGCCTGGATTCGTTGGACTGGAGGGTTGTACGCAGCATGCTGGAAGTAGTCTTCGACCGGACCGGCATCCAGATCGAGGTCTGCTGTTGCAGCCTGTTGCCAAACATTGAGCCCACGGTGGACTGCTACTTATTCAGCCAGTCCGTGTGCAAGAAGGGCACCGCCTGTAATTACCGCCATCAAACCCCCACAAGAGCGAGTGACAGGCATCCGACGCAACTCGTTCTGGGACAGAACGACCTAAGGCGGTGGCAGTGTAACGACCTTGCAACCTTGGACCCCAGGTGCAGACGCGTGACGTCAGCGCCCTTGAAGGCAGCTGCAGACGGGTGACGTCAGCGACCTTGCTGCCGGTTAGACCAGCTGCGAAAGCAGGCACCTCAGGTTGGCAGAACCTTGCAGCTGAAGGAAGGCAACAGCTCCATTTATTACCTGGTGGCGAAAATGTTGTCTTACGAAAAACCTAGTTACCAGGAGCTCTGATCTGCTCTTTTGGACCTTAAGGAGCAGATGGTGAAGAACGGCGAAGCCTGGCTAGCGGTGCCGAAATTAGGATGCGGCCTGAATTCGTTGGACTGGAGGGTTGTACGCAGCATGCTGGAAGTAGTCTTCGACCGGACCGGCATCCAGATCGAGGTCTGCTGTTGCAGCCCGTTGCCAAACATTGAGCCCACGGTGGACTGCTACTTATTCAATCAGTCCGTGTGCAAGAAGGGCACCGCCTGCAATTACCGCCATCAAACCCCCACAAGATCGAGTGACAGGCATCCGACGCAACTCGTTCTGGGACAGAACTACCTAAAGCGGTGGCAGTGTAACGACCTTGCAACCTTGGACCCCAGGTGCAAACGCGTGACGTCAGCGCCCTTGAAGGCAGTTGCAGACGCGTGACGTCAGCGACCTTGCTGGCTAACACGCGAATGCGTCATGCGGTTCCCAGAGAGGTCCAGCGAAATCTAGATGGATTTCGAAGGAAATTACCCGAATATAAATACACGGCCGCCGGAGTTCTCAGCAGTTCACTTTAGACTCGAAGCGCGCGTGATATAAACGAACCCTAGTGACATAAATAACAGATAAATAACTATATAAATCGTTAGTGTTTAAGTCGTAAATAGCCAAATAAATAATTGATGTTTGATCCAGCGCATATAAATAAATAAATGTATCGTTGTTAGAAATAGTGCCTGTAGTTCGTTAGTTTAAGTAATTTGTGTTTTGCCTTGTTAATTCGTGTGTTTGTAAATAATAATAATTAATAGTTGTAAATAAATGTTTAATACAAGAAGCGTCGTATAATTTTTAAATAGCCCAGAACGTAAAACGTAACAATATTAAGAATTCTACAAGTATAAGTTTAATAGCTGGAGGTAAATTAAACTTAAAACGATACAAAACTGTAGGTTTGCCATAAGCAAGGATTATTTACACAGGGTGTAAATGAATAAGTGTAACAAACTTGTAGAACACGTAGGGCGTTCAAAGTAAACTAACTTTCAAGCATCGTTTGCTAGTTGTAGGTGTTTGTGTTCGTACATTCCGTCATATTTTTCACGTTTTTGTTAGCTCCAGTATTGAATTTTTATAGTCAACTAATGACGTTCAATCTAACTTTAAACTGGCATTCATTCGAGTTGAGAGTGTGTTATAATTTCTTATAAATTTTATGGAAACCCAGCCTTTTGAATGTTTCAATCCGGCCCATCAGCCTTGATTGAGGTTAAGTCGCAGATGTATTATGGCTGAGCATACTTTTTGCAATTACAGTAGCATAATGCTAATGTACAGCGAAGTTCGTTGTAACGATAGAGATGCTTGCCGTCTTTATGCAGAACATTTTCCTATTTGTCCAACCACATCGCATAGTATATTTTCCAGACGTTCTCAACGAATAACAGAAACAGTAGCCTTCACACCAATCAACAAGATCAACTACGGAATTTGAAATAGCTGTTGAACCGCAAGCTTTGAAAATGAGGTTCTTCATAGGGTGGAACAAAACCCATCGACCAGCACCCCAACCATTGGACGTGACATGGGTGTTAATATTATAAGCGTATGGCAGGTTCTAAATGAACAACTGCTCCAACCCTACCATCCACAGAGAGTGGAAGCGATGGGTCCAGTCAATTTTCTGCTGCGGGTAGACTTTTCCCGCTGATTTCTACAACGTTGCCGCTTGAGACGTCAATTGCGATCGACTATACTAAAGTAGAGAAAATGAAAAACGCAGAAGTGGACTAGAAAGGAGTTTTTAACAACCGAAACAGCCATGTTAAGGACCAATAAGACTTTCACGCCGTTCCATCCTTTAGATTGGAGTAGCAGTTTTACGTCAGCATGTGGGCTGGTATTATCGACGGTCGTTTAATTGGACCTCATTTCTTCCACCCCAGCTCAACGCCCCAATTGATTTAACATTCATTCGGGAAGTGTTGGAACACGTACAGCTGATAATTTGTCAACAGATGTGGCTGCAACAAGACGGTGCACCACTATATTTTTACTTGTCCTAGATTAGGTACGTAAGCCAGATATTTGAGAACAGATGGATTGGCCGAAGAGAGCCCGTAGCATCTAACTCCGCTGTGGAAGCGGTTAGCAGTTAAATTTGGAAGAAAACTGCACTTAATGATGAAAGCAAACGGTTTTCAGGGATTATACAAAATACCTTAAAGAACGATTTTGCCGGCAGTACCCAAAATTTCTTCCCTTAGTACTCAAAATGGCAGCTATTTTCCATATTTACTGTAAAAAGTAAGTAAAAAAAAATTGTTAACGTGCTAAAGGTAGATATTGCTTTTCAACTAAACCAGTTTTTTTATGTTTACATTAACGTGGTTAGACAAAATGATGACTTCGAAAATGTATCATGGGGTGCTTTTCATGCTTCGAAATTACAAGACAGAAAACCAGTTTCTAGTATAGGCGCATTATTACCACTTTTTCATGAGCATGCCGCTACTGCTTCAATGGTTCATCATGGAATGAATATCATAAAGAAACTAACAAAATATTTAAATTCGGATCAAATACCAATTTTATGTGCTGACCAACCATTGTATACTCTGGGTAAAATAATCCAGTGGAACTGTCCAGATCAGTTTGGCGAAGATAAATTCGTACTTTTATTTGGACCGCTTCATATTGAGCAAAACTTTTTACGTGTCTGTGGCCAACTGTTAGAAGATAGCGGCTGGTTGGAAATCGTAACCAACTCAGGAATTATTGAAAAAGGATCAGCAGAAGGTGTTCTCAAGGTATATCAATTCAGAACTAAGTTAAATCCCGTAAATTTCTCGATAGTACTTAATAGTCCAGTCAATCTGTCATCAAAAGGGGGTGTTACCTTGCATCAAATCGGGTAGTTCTGATTTTTTTATATGTCTTACATGGTTGAGGCCTAATGATGAATCTAAGTTTTCGACCTCGGCCTAGTGCCGGAAGTACTTCAAATAACTAAAAAAAGCCAAAATTTTCTACCTCGTTTCGGTTTTCGTCAATTTTAACCCCGAAGAACTAGTTTTCGTAAATGTTGAACGTATATGAAATGAAATAAGATAACATTTCCTACATTTTATGAACTAGAGTTTTTTTCTCCGATCAATCGTTCAGCTGCGAGAGCGCCGCGAAGTTATAGTGCAGTCAAATGGTAGAAAATAGTGGAAAGTTTTGGTGGAATTGTGATATTTGGTTCCTATATGGTTTTTGGGTCGCTGTATACGAATATCAGGTTTTCCAACAATGATTTTGACCGGAAACACGTTTTTTTAAGCAAAAACAGTCTTAAAAAACGATTTTTTAAAAGTTTTTCAAAGTTACTCGAAAACTATCCAATTTCGTCAATGTTAAACCTATATGAAACGAAAGAAGATACAATTTCCTACATTTTATGTACTAGAGGTTTTTTTCTCCAATCAATCGTTCAGCCGCGACAGCGCCGCGAAGTTGGGTGTTAAAAGCTAAAAAAAGGGAATTATCCCAATTTATTTCAAAGTAACTCGAATACTATCCATTTTTCGTAAATCAAAAATGGTATATGAAATGAATCTTCATAAATGAAATGTTGGAAAACCTGATATTCGCGTACAGGGACCCAAAAAACATATAGGAAGCCAATATCAAGACTCTTAAAACTTTCCTCTATTTTCTACCATTTGACTGGACTATAATTTCGCGGCGCTCTCGTGGTTGAACGATTGATCGGAGAAAACAAACTCTACTTCATAAAATGTAGGAAATTTTATCTTCTTTCGTTTCATATAGGCTCAACATTTATGAATAATGGATAGCTTTCGGATAATTTTAGAAAGACTAAAAAAATCGGTTTTTACACTGTTTTTGCTTAAAAAACATGTTTCCGGTCAAAATTTTTGTTGGCAAACCTGATATTTGTGTTCAGCGACCCAAAAAACATAGATGAACCAAATATCAAAACTATACCAAAACTTTCCTGGACTATACAGGGTGATTTATAACGAAACATAAATTTCAAATTCTGTTTACGCCAATGTCCTAGGCTTCTTAATACTATCTAGCGAATGAGATAATTTCATAAAAATCTTACAAAGGGAACTTGACCTTTTCAAACTTATTTTTTATTTTTTTTTAGAATTTACTCTATTTTTTATCTCATACACTAGAACTGTGAAAAAGAATAATTCTGATATAAAAAAGACTAAGATTGGACAAGCCGTTTGGGAGAAAAACTCTTTGGAGATAAAATGCAATGTGTTTTTAAAATATTTTTTTAATGCCCTTCCTACCAATAAATTGCCATCAAATCCATATCGTTTGACAGATAAAACTACAGGCTATCATACAAAAAAAAGTTTTATATGGTTAGCCCACATACTCGTACGTAGTAGATATGACGCTTGAAACATTGGCTACTTTGAGCGGTTTTACCTTTACCCGCCCCTTAATAAAACTTTTGTCTCTTGTAGTTGGGTAACTAAATGGAATACGACCTGTGTTCATCTGACATTTTTTACTCAAAATGACCTCCCCAACATACTGTTGAAGTTTGGTCCGCCTGTTATAAATCACCCTGTATACAGAAGATATCTTTTAGGTACAGACAGTTTTTGAGTTATTTTTCAACAATTCTACAATGCAACTTAGCTTATCACAGAACGAGGTACCAAGGACCATTTTCGTCTCATATTATTATAATTTGAATGCAGATTGATTTGCTTAACATTATTTGTGTTGTACTACTACGAACCTTTCGAGGTACAGCTGCGGAAACATAAACCGGGACAAGTTCTGTAGGGTCAGTTTTTACTATTTGAACGTTGTAATGTTGCCTTCCTGATTTTTTCTGAAATGGTTTCTATCATGTGTCAATGAACAAAGACGAACAGGTTAATGCAGTACAAGAAGCTTGGGATAGCATCGCAAATGAATTTATTCAGACAATTTAACTTCGGCAAAAATTTTGTGTCCCGCTTTTTATTTCCGCAGCTGTACAACCGACTAAAATCCTAAAAATGCAAAATGTGAAAAATTTGTTAAACTTTGAAAAGCTGTATCTTCAAAACTATTAGGTCTACAGACACCGTTCTGGTCTTAAATTGTATAAAATTTCCTCTAATTTAACACAGGATATAACAACTTTTGCTGAAAATCCAGTGGTTCAGGATGAAAATCGACAAAAACCGTATTTCGGTCGAAAATTTCGCGTTTTTTTGTTATTTTAGGTACTTCCGGTACTCGGCCGAGGTCGAAAACTTAGATTCACTATTAGGCCTCAACCATATAAAACATATAAAAAAATCAGAACTACCCGATTTAATGCAAGGTGAAATATACAGATTGACTGGACTATAAACTATGAATACTTCATTATAAACTGTTTTTGTAGGTTACTCATATTACCAAGGCTCGGTTTATGCACCAGGTTACAGCTGCTGTGCTTTACACTTTAATGATTGAAGCCTATGAAATACAAAATCCAGATAGACAGAAACCTTTTGAGGAATGGTTATTACAAATCTCGCTTGATTCACCAACCGTTATGTTCTGGCTTATGGTTTTTAGTTTTGAATTTATTTTACTAAATTTTGTCAGATCAATAAGACAAGGCGATTATATTTTATTTAAGGAGAGTTTACAGCAAATGATGCCATGGTTTTTCCTGTTTGATCATACGAATTATGCACGCTGGCTAGCAGTTCATTTGAAGGATCTAGAAGACTTGGAAGTAAAAGCTCCATCTGTCCATGCCGAGTTTTGTAAAGATTTGTAAATAAAGGAATATTTGACCGTAACATAGTAATATTTACTAATTACATTTTTAGGCTATTTTGTAATTCATAAGTCATCTGGATCATTTTTGGGATTGGCGATAGATCAAGCTCATGAACAAAATAATGCATTGGTAAAAGAATCTGGGGGAGCTATTGGTCTTACTCAAGATCCGGCATCTCTGCGACGCTTTACTGTTGCTGGTCCACAAATAAGTTATATTTTGAAAGAATATGAGTCCCATATATTTAAACCAGCTGTTAAAAGTCGTCATCATAAAAATTATCCTGCTTTTCAAAGAAAATACTTCGAGTATTGTATTGCAATGAAAGACAGCTTTACACAAATGGGTAACCCATTCCTAGAACACGGCAAAGAACTGGTAGCTTTAGATACACGGGTAGTTGCAACTCAAGCCTCAGCCGAGGCTTTATACAGTTTAGAAAAATCCGGTAAAGACATGTATGAATCATTTATTAAAGAAAGATTTGTAGAAGGTACAAAATAAAATAAAGATATTCTCTGCGCAGCAAACAAAAAAGTCTGCAAGTGCAATTAGAGAAAATACTTTAAAGGGTGATGTCCAGCTATTTTCAAGGCTTTTTATAATTGCAAGGAAACGTCACCTTGATATAGACGTTTTTTTTAAGTATGAGAATCATAAATACCCGCCCTCGTTATCGGCTAACGGACTACTACGCCAAGGAACGAAAGCGGACTTGGCTGAAAAATTGGAGTCTTTAGGAGGTGCACACGATATTCCTGAAATGTTTGATTGCATTATTTACGATGGCACAGCATTAGTACAAAAGATCAGACCTAAAAGTTCGAAAACATTTCAGGACTATTTTGATATAGACCTGAAGGTCTATGTAATGCGGGATATTCAAAAAACAAAATGTAAAAGGCTTGATTTTGGGATTTGTATTTGCCAAATAGTTTAAAAAGACAGGAAAGAGAGGGTCGAGGAGTTGGGTCTCGGAGACAAGTTTCACCCAACACTTCTTTGCCTTCGGACTGGTTCAATTTTCTTCAAAACGGAAACAATAAAACCGAGTTCTTCCGATTTCTTGCAAATAATCTTTTAAGTAACATGCCTGAAGTAAATGTAGCAACAAATGTTGATCAAGTGGTGTATGCTTCTAGTGATAATAATTTTTCCTCTATTGTGGGCAAAGAGTTTTATATTATAGAGGAAGCTGATGCTCGTCTAGTCTGGCACGCAAGAGATATGGCAGAACATGGTGCTACATGTGTATTGGTAAGGTCCTCAGACACCGATGTCTTGGTTTTATTTGTGTCATATTTTGGCATTCTAAAAGAGAGTGGATTAGAAGAGTTGTGGCTGCTGACCGGAACAGGAATAAAAAGTCGATATGTACCGGTGCATGCTATAGCAGAGGCTCTTGGTAGAGAGAAATCTGAAGCCCTTCGTGGATTTCACGCTTACACTGGTAGCGACAATACGTCATATTTTGCGTCTAAGGGTAAGAAAATGTGTTTTAATACGTGGATCTGAGAGTAACACCAGCTTTTGCCATGCTATCCTCGCCATTATCAGTGATGTCAGAGGAAAATATGAAACTTTTGGAAACATTTACTTATTTTTTATATGATCCTCATACACGTCTCTACATAAGTACGGAGAGACCTTTTTGCGACCAAGAACAAGCTTGTACAGTTCATTCCACCAACTTTTGCGTCATTAGAGCAACACGCACTTCGTGCAATGTATCAAGCAGGGCACTTGTGGGGAAATGTGATGACAAGTGATCTTAAGCAGCCACCATCGCCATCTTTGTGGGGTTGGCAATTATCAAATGAATGTTGGGCACCTCTATGGTTTAAAGAAAATGAAATTTGGAAAGACCTACCATGTCTTGATCGTTGTGGCTGCAAAAAAGATTGCAACACAATGCGATGTGTTTGTCGCAAAGTTGGTGTATTTTGTACACTGCAATGTACTCCGTGTAGAGGAAAATGTGAAAATAATAATAGGTTAGTTCTTTTATGAAGGTGGATATACCTAGATCTGATTATTTTTCCAAATTTCCTATTAATTGTAAACTTAATAAGTTTTTTGTCTTTTAGATTTTCTTCGACCAGTGAAGACCGTGGGTTCGAAGAAAATGTTTAATAAATCATTTTTATATTTTATATTTTTTTAAGAAAATAAAGTTTTATAATGCAAATTTGCTGAGCTTTATAGTTATATAACGAAAATTACCCACTAAAGAATTAAGAAAAGAGAACAAAATTATTTTAAATCCTTATTTTGCTGTTTTCTACTTTTTTTATTTTTGAGCTACGCCACTGGCATATTTCCCATGAAATTAGTTTTTTTTGTGATGTTTAGATTAAAAAATATGTCATTTCTTAATTTTAATCATAAAATCATAATATATTTATATTAAGAATTTAAAAATTAATTTGTAATAATTGTTTTTGAAATTAATTTTAAATTGCCGCCATCTTGAATTCTAAGGGATGGAATTTGGGGTACTGCCGGCAAAATTGTTCCCTAGGGTGTAATACGTTATCCCTAAAAGCCGTTTGCTTTCATCATAAAGTGCAGTTTTCTTTTGCTATCCGCTTCCACTATAGACTTTTCTTGTGGGTTACATGAAGAGTTTCATTTATGATACCCATATCAAATCAAAGGAAGTTCTACTAACATGCATTCTATGCCGCATCTCAATAAATGTACATAACTACTGCCATTTTTCAAAGAGTGCATCCATAAAAATGTAATAATGGCAATGATTCCTATCAACGAATTAAGTTAGAATACATTTCTTTTAAAAACCTGTTGAATATTTTTTTCAAAAAAACCTACTGCAGGTGCTGCTTACAAACGGATATAAGTTTCGTATTGGAAGTTGGTCTATTTTGCACGTCCTATATGCCCAAAAGTGTACACTTATTTATTTACGCCCTGTATGTTGTACAAAATTGACTTCTTCCTCGCATAACCGAAAGGCTGAATCGAGTGGAAACCTTAGGGGGTGAACACTACTAATATCAGTATACGATTGACTACAACATTTTAGATATATTGTTTTACTTAAATATAATAGTTAAGGATATACTGATAAAATTAGTAATGTTTACCCCCCAAGACTTCCACTCGGTATGTATGTTGCTCATCACATTCTGAATCGTTTCTTTTAGTTTTGAAAGTTGGACTTAACGCTGCATTTAAGGCTGTTCAATAGAAAATAATGCAATGATGTTTCGTCTTTGTTACACAATCTTGAGATGGAACAACAGTCAGAGCTCATTTTCTTTGGTATTGACTTTCGCTGTGTTGCTTTGTGACGTTTCGCGTTCCTGCACATTAGTTAGAAACGTGTTAATCACCGTTATCAATTTGTACGGCGCTATCACCACCACAAGAACCTTTCAGACATGACACAAATACATCTGGGCCCCACAAGATGTTACGTAAAGCCAGATGGTCGACACAAGATGTAGCCGATGCCACCAGTGTTTTAGGTAGGGCCAGCAGCACACGTGCTCTCGAAAATCCTATGTTTGCTTTACTTAAGTTCCTCTAGATAAGCGACGTGGAAGGATACTACAAACTAGTAGGTATAAGAGAACGACGCCCGGCCACTCTCAATCTCAGATATAATCCGTTACTTCCAGACTCCCGTCAAGAACTTAACCTCCAGCCGGAAGTAACCGTCGTCTTCGCTTAGTTCTAATAAGCGAAAAACCGCTCGTCCAGTACTTAAAAAACCAACATACAGTGACACCTGGAAGCGATCTCGATTGATTCATTTTGCGAATCGAATTTACGTAAGGAAATTTCTGTTCCACTTCTTCCTGACAAGTTGAACTGTCCGAACGACCAGTAACCTGATTTGAAATCACCCTTTTTTTCTGGAGTTAGTCAAACTGCTCTTAGCAACCCTCCTGTCTAAAACCATATTTCTTACATGCTAGCACATGGATTAACCGAGTTAACTCCGCTTACAAACCGTCCCTCTGATACCACCTAGATTTCTAATCCCATCTTTAACACTTCGACCGGTTCAAAATTTTATTGGGCTTTCTTAGAAATTTTTTTTGCCGGTTTGCGGGACAAGTGACTTCAATCTTGGACCGTAAATGATCCGTGAACCTGTACTATGCAAGTTTCAGGTACAAATTTTGCTTATACAATTGTGGTAGTGCAAATATTCAGTGGAGGAACGAGATGTACACCCTGCAGTAATGTTCTGTATAGTGTCGGGGGCGCAAACATATCTCCTACATTTGTCATTGCCCACATTTACATTCTTGACTATACACTTAAAGTAGTTCCTGGTGGCGACTACCTGATAATGTACAGTAGGGATGGGCGCGTGACGTGAAAACAGTCGTGTCACGTCGTGTCACGGCGTGTCACGTCGTGTCACGGCGTGTCACGTCGTGAACGTGATTAATATTTGAAAATCGTGACGTGAACGTGAGTGAACGTGAGTGAAAATTTACAAGGCGTGATTCAAGTTTCACGTTAATTTCACGTTAAATATTTAGTAACGAATAAAAAACTGCAGGGTGCAGCAACTTTTAAATTCATTAAATCACAAATTGTGCCAAACAAGTTACATCATGTGGCTTTATTTTTGGACCCTAATTATAAATCCTTAAAGTTCATACCTTCACATAAAAGAGAAGATTATAATGCAAATAAAACTATAGATGATAATAATGAAATACATAGCAAACGACTCAAAACTGGTACATCAGCATCAGATTCTTATCTGTCTACACTTAGAGATAGCTCTGACGATGACACATGTAATTAGGATGATGTCGAAACAGAACTAAATTAGTATGTTAAATTAACATTTGGAAATGTAGATGACATTTTAGGATTTTGGAAAAACAGTGTAAATACGCCACTTTTAAGAAAACTTGAGAAATTTTAAACATACCGGCAAGTTCCGCTACAAGCGAAAGAGTATTTTCTACAGCTGGGCGAATTTTAGAAGAGTGCAGAATTCGACTTAACGCTGAAAATGTTGACTACATATTATTTTTAAATCAACATTTTAATGTGTAGATGTGTAGATGAACTTATTATTCTAATAAAAGTAATGTTTTGTTTTTTATACTCGGCTAACGCTGAAATTGTTAATTACGTTTTATTATTAAACCAAAAATGTATTGTGTAGATGTGTAGATGAACCTATTTTTAGAAAAGTATCTAATGTTTTGTTTTGTATACTTGACTTAACACTGAAAATGTTGATTAGTACTTTTTATTTTTAAACCAATTTATTGTGTACTTGTGTAGATGAACTTATTATTCTAATAATAGTAGATTATGTTATTAGGAGTAAAAGTGATACTTTATGTGGCGAAGCTGAAGTTTATTTAGCCGAACGTTAGTGAGACAAATAATTCAGCTAAGCCACATAAAGTCACTTTTACTCCGAATAACATATACTATTTTATCCGCAAACGTATTCAGGTAAATTTCATTAATATAAATTTTAAAAAAAGGATGCATCGGCCGGGAATCGAACCCAGGCATTTTTTTCTTTTTATGTCAACTATTCTGATTGCAACATATCACGTAAATTATGTCAGGTGCAAAACATATTTTTAGTTCTCTTTAGGGATTTTTCATTGGTTTTAAATTTGAACATTCTGTTCTATCTGAATTTAAATTTTGAAATAAAAGCTGCGTGTCACGTCGTGAGTGGCGTGTCACGCCGTGAACGTGAGTGAACGTGAGCGTGAACGTGCGTGAACGTGACTGTTTAAAGCAAGCGTGAAACGTGCGTGACGTGAGCGAAAATTCACTCACGCGCCCATCTCTAATGTACAGCTTGGATGAAACCTTCAGTCTGAGGAAAGAGGTCTCTACGCTTTTCCATTAACTTCTTCAGTAATGCGCTCATGAGGATGTCGCTCGCGTAGGGTCTTCAGCGTACATGCATTGATCTGCAAGGTTGTTGGTTTTGCCTTTGTAATGGTATCCTTTTCGATAACCAGCAGCAGCAATATTATTCTGTGGGTCAGCTATATGGAGATTCAAAGTTATCTCACTGTATGTACTCAGTGTGGGCGACATAACTCTTACCTTCAGATGAAGTATTTTTGAAGGCCTACCTACACCTTGAGCTGTGGTAAGTCTTTCGTAGGCTGATTTGAGATGATAGACTCGAAACTAAGTCAAAAGTAATTTTTGTCTATATGCCTTCTGCATTAGGCTTAGTGCACTTAATAACGCCAAATGTGTACACCTTGATCGTTTGGGTATTAATAGCTTTTATTGTGTTTTTAGAATTCCACTTAGTTTTAGAAATAGTATTCAAGTGATTAATGTACGTTTTCTGGATCTTCAGTTTCGTGGTCTTATGCTCTGTACGGACTAATTAGTGTACATTTAGACACTTGTAAGTTTTACCTTCTTCCATTGGCTCAATTAGATCACTATATTTCAGTATCAACGTGTTAGTGGTATGCCTTTTAGCATTATTGGGTCTTTTATTTGTCAAGACCTAAACCCATGCATATTTCGGCTATATGTCTACGGTCCTTAACAGAACGTTAACTTGAAGTGCTGCACTGGCGCATCCGTTAATATCATCGATGTACATCAAATATGACACCTTGTGTTGAATTTCCCTGTACTCTTGATAGAAAATCCATATTGACAAGCCTATTCCAGAGGAGGTTCATAGCAAAAAAAAAACCAAAGGGACTTAAGGAAGTTCCCTAGGAAATTAATACTTTTTTGTAGTATAATGAAGTTAGTCGCAATAGTATTATCTTTATAACTGGGTTAATTGCGTCTACCATTCAGACATGGAGGAAATGACCGAGATAAAGAGTCACATATACATCCAATGAAGAACGCGCCACTGAGTCGAATGCCTTTTGATAGTCTATATTTGCCGTGTGCACGTTCCTCTGTCTATAAGTTGCTTGTTCAAGGATTACTGATTCTATTAGGAGCTGCTACTTACATTCGAGATTTTTTTTTTGCATCCCTTCTGTTTATAAGGAATGCGGGCAGGTACTTCGCAGGATTTTCGGTGTCATTGTCCTTAGGGAGGTTATAAGTTATTTCTTCCATTACGTATCTTGGTATACTCGTTGGAGCTTGCAGAAACCAGCTGTAATGGTGAATGTGCGCATGGGTACATTTAAATCTTTTGTTCGAGAATCCGTATATGCAGTCCACCTAGCGACTTTCCGGTTAAACAATTTGTTGATTACCGGTTTAACTTGTTCAAAAGATAAAAGAGGGTCATCAGTTGGTCCCTGCTATTCCATCCTTCTTTCTTCTTCATATATCCATAAAGCTTCAACATTGTGAGCTGTGGGGATGGACCAAATTGATTTCGATAATTCCTTAATTTGGCGTCACGAAGGAGGTTTGCTTTTGCTAGCTAACTCAACATGTTGGAGTTTCCGGTAAAACTGTTTCTCCTTGTTCTGGAACATTTTGTTGCCTGAACTTCTCATATCTCCTTAGTTGTTTAACGACTGCGCATACTTTTGTTTGAGTAGGTCGGTCACCTCACTAAGGATTTGGTTGGCGGGATTATGCCTGGCATGTCCGACAGTCTCAACTTGTCTGTGCTGCTTGCTACTTCTTTGTTCTTGCCGGTGCGCAGAAATCTGGTCGATATCATCCCCTGGCTTAGCGATCTTCATATTCAGTCATCTTTTCCAAGGCCAGACTGTCCCCTCTTTTCTGTACAGTATTCGTCTTGTGGGCGTCAACTGTTTTCTCACAATTAAAATAGTTCTATTCCAACAAATAATGAAGCTGTTATTCTCCATAGTTTTCTTGGGGACGTATTCATAATATTATTGTTGTTATTGTAATTATTTAACACAAGTAATCCAAAATAGCTACCTATGTGACTCTTCATTGAGAACATTTGTATGATGAACTTGTTTTAATACATTTACGAACATGTCTGCAAGATTTAAGTAAGTAAATAATAATTTAAAACAAAAGTGAAATTAACTACATGCCTTAGATATCCAAACAATAATTAAATTCCGCCGTAACTGTGTGCTAACTGCATGAGAAACTCGATTCTAGCAGCTCTTCTATAGTTGGAAGACAATTCACATAATAGCACACGATATATAGATAATTTACGGTTAGAAACTGGAAACCCACGCTAAATTAGTGCTCAATAATCGTTACTGAGAGTTGCCGACATAATTGCTACTGCTAATTAACGCAAGAGTTTGTCGAACACTTTACTTCGCTTTCAACGCCCAATAACGCTCCTAATGGATGATTTAATAGAAGAACGGCAAAAAAGTACAAAATAAAATCAATTAAGATAGACGGCAAATTAGTGTTCTGCTCGTTTTTCTGCAATTCGTAATAATAAAGCCAGCAGAAAACGACTTTTCACTATTTTTTTATATTTCCTTAAGCTGATTAACCGTATTTTTGTGATAATGATACTTCAATGAGAGACTAATGCATCTTTTGTAGTTACTTGAAATAAAAATGCATAATGTTTCTAAATGGGTAATAATCATATTCACAGTGGGCCTTACTTCCTTATTTAAGAATACAACACCAACTACATTACATGTTAACATAATTAAGTATAGGTGCATTAAAAATGCATTTCAAATTCTTCTTCCCCATTATTGTATTTTATTTCAGTTCAAACCAGATCAGTACAAGATCGCATACAGTAAAATTGATTTTCGGCATTCCTCATTAGAATATTGTTATGGTCAAAGATGTCATCGTAATAACAAACTACAAATAAATTGTATAAATGTTGGCAGAAAAAGTAATCAGTCAAAATAAACACACAAAAACAAAAAAAAAATAATCGTAACGCTAATAGAGCATAAAATAATATGGTATGCAATATACAGGGTGTCCCAGAAAACGCAATAAAACGCTAGGTAGCTATGTAGCCATTATTTCTGAGTGAAAACTGTAATGATAGAAAATTATATGTTGCTAGGTTTACTTACATTGCTTAAAAAGGATAAATTTAAATTTTATAACACTGCTAAAAGATCGTTCATATTTATTCGATCGTCAGCAGTTTGTTTGTTTTGACAATGAACGCCCTGAGAAGGCGTGTGTCATGTAGTTCCACAATGATCCATTTTTGATCCCTTATTTTTGTATATAATTTATATAACTGATCTCACTTCATATACAGCTCCCAAGAAGAGTGTTTTATTTGCAGACGATGCAACGTTACTTTGCTTCAAGAAAAACCATAGTCATCTGATGGATTTATTAAATAGTAATGATGTTAAAGCTTCTAATAAATTAAAACTTAATCATAATACTACAAGGGGAATTTCTGTACACAAAAAAAATTAAAATAAATAATTTAAAACAAGGCGATTTAGGAATTGCCTCGTGGCGTAGCAAATTTTTGCCAGCTAGTTCCTGAGCAAGATTGGGGGGGGGGGGGGTTGGAAGCGCCACTGGTTCGAGACTATCCAAGCCAGAAAACATATAGATGTCCGTGTAAGTTCCTAAACCACTTAGCTGTTTCATAAAAATAATAAAAGAAAGAAAATACCAGAGATTGAAATAACCTAATTGTTTATCTACAGTAATATAAACGTATAAACTCATGCACCATACTCACAAAAGGCAAAACAGGTCTGTGATAGGATACTTGTTTGTAATTGGAATTGCAGATCTAATTTAGTTTTAATTATAAGATGTACCTACAATGTTTTAATGTTAATAAATTTGAAGTGAAAAACAAAACTCAATTCGCTTCAACAATGAATTAATTTTTAAACGCGAAGCTTTCGCGAATGGTACTATACGCCTAGGGTGTTACACACTAACTGTGTATTTTCAGTGTTAAAAAGGATTTGCTTTAATGTTTAGGCTCCCGGAGATCCTCGCGTGGAATGCATTAATTTTAAAATGTTTAGTTCAGTTCCCGAGCTGAATGCGACCAACACTAACAAAGTAGCCAATCTAGGAAATAATAAATACATATAAAGTGAAACTAACTATTTCGTATACCTAACTAAATGCACAAGGACAACATATCGCAGTTACACATTTTTAAATTTCTCGGCACCTTCGGCTAGGAATTTCACCAGGACAAATCGTAGGTAAAATACTTGAAATTTTATAAAAGCAGCACTAATGGTATTTTCCGTTTTGAGAAATCAGGTGACTAAATCGCTAGCTATACACGCAGAAGATACCTGGTGATGCATAGCAGCGCAGCTTCGTCAGAGTAGCTATGGAGGGTGATGGACTTGGAGATGCTGCGGTCCAAGCACGTGCAAAACTAGGTGTGGCAGGCTTTTTTCCAGCTATCACACTGGGGAAAGACCTTGTGATCCAAGATTCAGAAACAGTCAAACGAAGTGAGGGACTCAGAACGGTGTGGGAGTCGGTCCTCCAGGTGTTTTAGCCAGCGACATCAAAGCCAAACACATGCAGAGTATGGCACTAAGCCACAGTACGAGTAAAACGAAAAACGCCTAAAATGACACAATATCGAAATCGGTGTTCAAACGGAACTATAAAAACATACCAAAGTTGAAAGGTGGCCTCAAGTAAGTGATCTTGCAGAAATAAATTATTATCCCAGTATAACTGGCTTCATTAGTAGTCTCACATCGAATTTCCTAAGACTGATCAACAGGATTCACAATAACTTTGGAATTATATTATCCACATGGAGTCAAAATTCCAGATCACATATCCAGCCTCAGAAGGAACAATCTTACGAAATCAGAGCCATAAAATGGCCGTCCCCTAAAATTCAAGGTTTTTCCAAAAATTAAAAATGAGTATGCAACCAAATATACACTTAGGAATTGCAGGACACTCGAAACATTTCTTCAACTGATCTAAATGATTTCAAAACTGTAACAATATCAAGACGAACAATTCTTATTTTCAAATAAAAAGCAATACAAATAAAAATTGTGTAAAGTTGCTTGGGGTAAATTGATGCAAATTTAATTTGGTATACGCATACAGATATTTTGGAAAAAACTTTCTTCGCAACTATGTCTTTTAAGACAACTAAAATAAACTGTGAGTAAAAAAGTTCTCAACATCTAACTTCTCGCTGTCTTATTCGTATATAACTTATGTAATGAATTTATGGGGGTACCTCATGCTAATAAAGTATTTTTATTGTAGAAGCACACAATCAGAATTATTGCGAATATTAACGTAAACGATGCTTGCAGGCCCCATGTTGAAGATATTATAATGCCGCCTCCTTGTCTCTATATTTATATTCTCCGTTAGCAATTTATAAAAAAACTCAAGTTTAGTAAATTGTCCAAATCTTATAAAGTGCTTAACCTATAGCAATTTAAAAAAGTTTTAAACAAATATTGCTAAATAATAATTGTTTCTACACAGTGGAAGAAGTTTTTTCTTACACTTAAGGACCTCAATAGAAATATTCCAAGATTATGTTTTGTGTTTGAAGTTTATTGTCTAAATTGTTATATTATAGGTATATGTGATATACACGGTGAGTCAAAAATCTTCTTTCAGCCAAAACAAAGCAATTAACCTAATACACTTCCAGGCCAATACAGATGAGCCTCAAAAAACCAAAAGTCGTTTTACATTATTTAAAAAAATTAAATCTAGCTTGCTTAAACAATAATTACTTTTCGCGCAGGCTCACACTGTAATATTTTCACAATCTATGGAGGCATTACTGAATTCAGTCACTAGCCTGTGTTGCTAAAAACGTTTTTTGTTGCAAACTAGAACGATCATATAACATGGCGTCATACTTTTCCTCCAATGCCAACTTGAATTTTTGATGGGCCTCAAATAACTCCAAAGTATCTAAAATTGGTGTAATTTACTGCTTTAAAATTTGACTAAAATATTTTGAGCAATATAGAGGGGCGTGGCCGACCTTTGGTCCTCCCTGTATAGTTATTGTAATCTTTATGCGATGTAAAATTATGTTAAAATCATTATATACTTCTTATGTTATCCATAAACTCAGAAATTCATTAAAGAGGTGGAACCGTTTCAGCACAATAAATGTGTCCCTCTAGATTACGAAAAGACTACACTGTGCGGCGAGGCGGGAATAAATATCTATTTTTGTATTAAGTACGCATGGAATGTCACTTTCAGCGAAAACTGTTAAGTCGAGACAAAAAAGTCATCCGCATGAGCCCAAAACCACCAATTTCAATTACAATCGGTGAAAGTATCTATTGAAGTAAAAAAATATCAAAAATTATTTTTCACAGGTTCAAGAGACTATTTTTCTACGACTACTACTAAAAGTATGCCTTTTAGCGCTAGCCTTTTAAACTAAAAATAACGTTTTATAATTTAGCGTGTTAAAAGTGAAATCAGCTGTTTACTTTTAGCCCATGTGCACATTGACATTGCCAAAACAAAAAACTTTCGTAAACATTTTTATTTGTTCCTCACTTGTAAACATCAATTTATCAAGTCACTGTATTCACCTTGAAAATGTTTCGTAACTAGCTAGCCATTAAATTTTTTATTTGTTCCTCACTTGTAAACATCAATTTATCAAGTCACTGTATTCACCTTGAAAATGTTTCTTAACTGGCTAGCCAGTAAATTTTTTACTGGCTAGCCAGTTATATTTTACAAGCGTGCTCATAGATAAATGATAGCGTGCAAAGCCAGAGTTGTCTTCCTTAGTATGTGTCATATTGATTAATTTAGTTGCTTGTCAGTTTGACATTTTGAATAAATGGTGAATTTCTAGTTATTTACAAGTGAGGAACAAATAAAACATTCAACAATACACGCCAGGTAACCATTTTTACTGGCTCAAGGATATGACAGGCTCGCCTAACGGCTCGCCAGTCATCCCAATCCTATCGCCAGTAAAACCTGTTTTACCTGGCTTGTAATGTTAAATACTATTACTTGTAGCCAGTAAAATTTTACAAGCGTGCACATAGATAAATGATAGAGTGCAAAGCCAGAGTTGTCTTCCCTAGTATGTGTCATATTGATGAATTTACTTGCGTGTCAGTTTGACATTTTGAATAAATGGTAAATTTCTAGTTATTTACAAGTGAGGAACAAATAAAATATTCAACAATACACGCAAGGTAACAGGTTTTACTGGCTCAAGAAGCTGACTGGCGAGCCAGTCAATACCTTCTATTCGCCAGTAAAAACCCTCTTACCGGGCTAGTAATGTTAAATACTATTACCGGCACAATCATTTGCCCTTAATACATTATTACTGATAAATCAACTCCTATAGCGATAAAAAAAGGTGCATCCTTTTTTACAGAGATAGAAACGCCTGTTCCTCATAAGCAGCCTACATCTAATAGGCGTACGTCACTTCATGTCTGCCGTGTCAGTTATAATTACTTGGTGAAGTTAATAAGATAATTATTGTTTTTCATTCATGTTATGTCGTTAATTTATCTTGCCAAAAAACACTCGAGCTTTTCCTTTAAGGATAAATTTCACTTTGTAACTCAACATTTTTCCATTGGTAATTTTGCTCGAAAAACTGACATTCAACAAAATCGCTCGACCTTCGGTCTCTTACTGATTGGCAAAATTATTTCGTTACAAAGAGAAATTTATCCGATAACAAAAAAGCTCTTGTGTTTTTACTGTTGAAAAAATACTATCTTTTCACTGCGAAAAAATGTATTCTACAGGTATTTCTTTTTTTAATGTTAAAAAAATGGCAAAGTTCCCTTATCGATAACGATGCCTGAATGTAACCTTTTGTACGGTTGTAGAAAATAGTAACTTTTGTATTAAGTGGGCCAAATGAGTGCTTCTTGTTGCGTATGAGAACGAGACTTTTAATCAAGAACGTTAGCTCGAGATAAAAAATTAATTCAAATGTGCCAAACAACAATCATTTGAGGAAATATAAAAAATAATTTTTCTACTACTGCCAAACAAGAATAATCAAAAATAATTACATAAGTGGTGATAATTTTTTGATAATTGTAACTAGATTCACGACTCTTTGTTTCTATTAAGAAATCTCACGAGTGGAAGAAGTGCTAATCTAGTTAAAATTTTAATAAAAAAATATTATCACCACGAATGTAATTCGGCGTGATTATTTTTTAAACAGTCGAAGTTGTAGATAAGGTTTGATGGAGCTTCCAGATGAGTGTCCTGTTATTTTTAAGAACTGCTGCTCACCTGCTCTATTTTTAGCTAGTTGTGTTACAACAGAAGAACGATTTGAATTGTTTGTGAAAAAATTGTCACTGTTATCAGCTACTAGCAAATAGTCAGTATAATTTTTATGCTATTGGACGATTTGAATTTTTTTCTCATTACTATTGGCTGACAGGACTGTTTAAAGATAATCAATATTATTTCGCGCCCTACTCGTGAAAATGTTTTGTATCCTTGTGTACGAAATGCTTTTTGTTCAATCCTATTGTTGAAACATGTTTCTTACTTGGATACAGAACGACAAACCGTTTGTTATGCTCACTCACCGTGTTTGCTATGACAACGTAGGCGAAAGCAGTGAGGTAATAGTTATTTACATTACGAGTGAGGTAGGTTGCAGTTTGCAGGACGAGATTTTAATTTTTGAAGCACAACGCTGGAAAATGCTTAACGCACGAGTATTGTACCAATTTTTTTAGCCGAAGTATATTTTTAACATTATCTATAAATTCCAGATTTTACTTCTGGATATCACACCCACCATTGTCATCAAGCAAGCTACCTGCAGTAAATTTTGAAGTCGGATCCACATCACAACGCTTTGATACGTCAAAAACCAAAGTTAGATACAAACTTTCTTTATATCTCCAAAACTCAACTGATCTAGGTATTTCGTAACTAGCATTTCTGCAAATACCCTTTATTACTAGAAAGCAAATTTTCTGTTTAAGAGTGCCTGAAGGCTAAAAATTTACTAGTTACGTTACCGCACCGGGATGGGTCAAAACAGTGTATGTATGTATGTATTATCGATAACCTCATTTTACCTTGCCGTGAAGAGGCTGGTGTCTTATGCGCTTGCATCTGGCGGTATAATGGTTAACTTGCCCCGGATTCGGAATACAAAGTTGGAGCGTGCTTTTTGTGCTTGCGCAGCAATCATTGTGTGAGGCGTGTGTCATGGTGATGTGTTGACCTTGTTACTCTATCTCTTAGGTCTGTGGTTCTGAGTAGAGCACCGTTAATTTGGTGCCCAACTGTGAATGATCTCACCGAGCTCGATTCCAATCTTCAAGGCTGTGCAAAAATTCCGGCTCTTCTGGGATTCGAACCGAGGACTTGATTAAGGCAAGCCTGGCGCCTACCCAACTGCTCCACGCGGCTTCTCCAAAACAGTGAATAACTGTAAAATCGTAGTTACCGTGGACGTCACGTGTGTATGATGTTGTGGCTTATACTGGAGGAGGCCAAAAAATAAATAAGCTATTTTGGAATGTTAGAAAAGGCAAACTTCGGGTATTGATAATAATACATAAATATCACCCTTTCTGACGATTGTGGAAGAAAAACATATTTTAACATCTTTCAATCGCAATTATTTTGATCGAAGGTGAACTACGGCCGGTCGTTTTAAAATAGACCCCCCTTGATTGCCCTAGAACATAAGAGGACCAATTAATAATAAAATGCAAGCTATTTTATTTAATATTTCCACATTTTACATACATTCTGTGTACATGTTCTTGTCATCCTAGTTGCCTGTTTAGGAACCAAAACATAGCAAAACATAATTTTAACTTTTAAAATTAAAAATGCATACATTTCGTAAGTTGGCTGTTATATGCGGAAATTACAACAAAGCAGTCAGCGTTTCTTGTCAGCATTGGTCGAATGACCCGGTGAATAAACTGCAATTATGCAAACTTGCTCTCTGTTTGTTATGAAATTGAACACGCAAGTGCATATGCGAGCTCAACTGGGGCAAATAAACTGAACCTTGTAATTTACGTCATAGTATTATGTATATAAATAGAAATGTTTCTAGTCGATAAACGATACAGTTTTAACATCTGTCTGTATTCACCGAACCTCTGCCACAACGGAACTAGTCTATTATTACATCACCTCGTGTGAGACTGCACGAGACCGTTGGTTTGCAACCCTTTTTAATTCCTGCACCCCTAAGACGTATCCTGCAATTGTCCAAAAATTAAAATCATACAGTCCACTAGAACCTCCACCTTGAACATTGCCTTTCTTGGACCACTTCTTCCACTGCCTTTACGTTCAGTTTTTCAGTATGTTATGTTCCTGATTCTGTTTTGTTCAGTTTTTTCTTCTATTTTTCTTCAGAACCCCATTTCTGTACTTGTCCGTCTGCTCTTCTGTTGATATGTGACCGTCCACAATTCTCTGCCGTAAACTAAAGCCGGGTACACCACTTTTTTCACTACCTTTACTTTCGCCTCTTTTGGTATTTCGGTTTTCTCCAGAAATGTGTTTTTTATATTGTTAAATGTTCTTCCTACCACGGCTGTACGCTCGCTTATTTCGTCGTTTATCTTCCCATTGCTACATATATATGTCCCCAGATATTTTACTCACTTGCTCTATTTCTTTCTTTTTTATTGCAATGTTGTGCCTTCTTTCCCCTGCTGCTATTACCATTATCTTTATTTTGTCTGTTAATTATAATGTTGCTTTTTTGAATTTCTTTGTTATATATATTCAGGTTGTGTTGTATTTCTCTCTATGATCTTGCTATTATCACCATATCATCTGCATATAAGAGTTCCGACATTTGTACATTTTCTATTTTCCACCTACCTACTTTATAGTCTTTTGTTTTCTTTTTACCTTCTTTGGCTGCCGAATCCATAACACTGGTCAACACAGTTTGGTTTTCTTCTACAACAATACGTGTAGTTTATGTCTTTTGTCATGCTGATTCTGAATCTGATTTCAAATTTGCTCCATCACGTCAGAATTTTGAGAAATGTCCTTAAATAGTTTTAAAAAAACGCATTAAATTTTACACAATTTCAAAGTTACTTTTATATAATAAAGACAGTACACGAAATATTGTTCTGTCGAACATTGAGTGGACATGTCTGAACATGTCCTTGCATGTTTCCTAAGTCAGAGCACTTAAACCACGCCCATTTTTGCTCTGGAACCAATCAAATCAAGAATTGGTCGATTTCTGGCTATAAAGAGCTACACCGGCTCTTTCGATTTATGTAGAGTAGTGGTTATCACATCTGCTTAGCATTCGGGAGGTCGTGGGTTCGATTCCCCTAGTCGTCTGCTCTGATTCAGGTGTTTAGGTGGTTTTCCTGAGGCAACAGAGTACCTTCTCTGAGGCGAATGCCAGGGTAGTACTTCTCCGCCTTTACTGGCCTTTCTTCCATTCTCCCCCCTCCTTTCGCTCACCCATCCTATAATTCCCGTTCTTGTCTGAGTCCCTATAGCAGCCCGCCCCCCAGTTGGGGGAATTGAACTAACCCTGAACCTTTACCTACATACCTTTCGAGTCAATGTAAACCAGTTTGTGATAGCTGAACGTCTTTTTATTTCATAATGTCCCGAAGTGTATAAATAATCCAAACAGGACGATAGCATAACGATTCATGTAATGTTTTTATTACTATTATTGGAACTATAAAAGAAACGAAAATTGTAGATAGTTTCTAAAGAAAAATAAAAAAATTAACAATTGTTGTCTAGTGTAATTAGTGCAAATAATATTGGGTTCAGCACGCAGTCCTGTCTTATCCTTCTTGTTGTTTCAAATACTTTTAACTACTCATTTCTTATTCTCACTACATTTGTTGACTTGTTACATAATATTTTGACCATCTCTATCTCGTTTGTTGTTATAGCTCCGTTTTCTAGTCCTTTCTTTAAATTCTATCGAACGCTTTCTGTAGGTCTGTGAAACATATGTGAATTTCACTTCGTTTGCTTATTGCCTTATCGCTTCTTGGCCTTAGTATGAAAACGTTGTCTTGTATTTCTCCCCTTTTTCTAAAACCACATTGATTATCTTCTATTGTGTCTTCTAGTTGTCTTCCTTAATCTGGCTTTCCATATTCTTGCCCATATCTTTCCTGTTATGCTTAATAATGTAACTCCTCTATTATTATTACATTCTCTTCTATCGCCTTTTTTGTACAGTGGCACAATTACAGCCGTCTGCTAATCTATTGGGGCTCTTTTTGCTTTTACTATGTTGTCATTAGCCTTAGTATATTTTCCTTGTCGGTTTCTCTTATGTGCTTTATCATCTCTGGTGTTATGGCGTATTTTCCTGCTACCTTTCCTAACTTTATCTTCTGAATTGACTCCTCTAATTCTTTTGTATTGTAATAGGTTCAACGTCTGTGTCATCATTTGTAGTTGTGGTGTTGTGTTCGTTTTCTTTGCTACTCTCCCTATCTTCTTCGTCACTAATGTTGCTTCCATCTTTCCATTATGTCTTCTTCTTTTATGAGAAATTCCCCTTGTTTATCTCTAATGTTTTTTAAACTACCTGTCCTTTTTTTGTCTTAGCTGTTTTATTGTGCTAGAAAATAACTTTTGATTTTCCGTGAAACTGTGCTTCATTCTGTTTCCAAATTTCACCCATTCTTCTTGTTTTGCTTTTTTACCTCGTTTTCCACTTCCGTTCTTTTATCTCTATATTTTTCATAATAGTCCCTAGTTTTCGTCTGTAGGTATCCCTTTAATTTATTTTTCTTTGTTCCCACTTTTTCTTTTATTTCCGTTAACCAACATGCTGTTTTCTTTAGGCCTTTGTTGTTCTGCACATTTCTTCCCTGCCTGTAATATACTTTGCTTTAGATACACCAATTCTTCTTCTACCATCATTTTTTCTTGTTTTTTCTTTAATTATCTTTTTATTATTCTCTGATACTCTTTTCTCGCGTTCCCTTTTTTCAATCTGTAACTTTGGATACTTTCTCTTATTACTATTTTTTTGCGGTATCTCTCTTTTCACCTCCATATCCATTCTTTCAAGTAATGTTCGCTTCCTATTTCCGTTTCTCTTTTCACAATTACGTCTTTTATTAGTCTTTTCTTCCTACCAGGAAGTAGTCTATGATTGACTCTTCTTGCCTTGAATATACTTCGCGTGTGTATTTGTGGATGTTGGAACTTAGAGTTTGCTACTACCAAATAATTTGCTATACATGGCTCGAGTATTCTTTTTTCATTGCAGTTTCTTGTTGGTTCCCCATGTGTCCTTAGATATCTCCCTACGTCTTTATTATTTTTACCGACCCATTTAAGTCTCTCATCACAATGATGTTGGTTCCTCTTAAGTCTATTTCTTCTTGCAAGTTCTCCCAAAATGCGTCTTCGTATCTTAGCTGCTTTCCTTTTCCTTTATTGTTGTTCGTATTCTTTACAATTTTTGTCTTCTTGCTAGTCCGTCCGTTATGACATCTCTCTTTTTTGTTTGCTTCACTACCCCTTTTTTCTTATCGTTCTATATGTATTCTTCATTATCAATGATAATCTTTCTTCCCTTAACTCTCTATTTTCTTCCGTATTGTTCTTTACTTCATCCATTATTTTGTCCATCATATCCCGGATTTTCTTTAGGGCCTCCATCATTTCTTCTTTATTTGTCTTCGACCTTTCTTCGACAGTTGGTGACCTGATTACTTTTCTGCTTTTCTTAAAAGCTTCTGCTTCCGCTTCTTCACTGCTGTTTGCGCCTCAGTCTCTATTGTTTCCTTTATACATTTATCGGCTTTCCTTTATTATGTATATTGCCGTTTTTTATCGTTATCGCCTTCGTTCAGCCATCTCAGATAGTTCTATTGCAGCGCCGGCCGTTGGTCTTGTTTCGCTTGTACCGCGCTGTCGGATATTGGTTTTAAATCGCGCCCGCACTCCAGTAATACTTAAATTGTTTACTCACTTACTAACTGTGCTTATTAACTGTTTCGCTCCTTTATCTGTTATACTTCCACTCTATTTCACTCTACACTGATACACATGTGAATTTTGTTGGGATAAAACCGGTGACTGGGTCTGCACTTCAAATGCAAATAATTAAATTTACAAACAGGGAAGGTATGACCACATAAATTAGATAAATATTTTTTATGTCGCCACTGCTTGCAATTACAGTTTACAATCTATCTGTCATTTAAGTTTCTGATCTATTCAAAAGATAACTTGTATTTTTACCTATAATAAACTGAATGGCAATGGCTCTTATTTGCATTCATCTCATTAGCCTATGAACAACTCTTACCTTTTCGAAATAACTGATTTTCGACGTTCGATGTCGGCGAAAAATGTACGGGTACCTATTAATCTAAAAGTTAGGTTTACATTAGGAAAAAATTGGGTACACTTATTTCTTCCCAATGTAAACTCACCTTCTAGATTAATACCTTAGTAACCAATACATTTATCATTTTTCCAGGAAGGTAGTACAACACTTTCTAGCCAATAAGGATACATATTTGTTAAATCAAAATAAACTCGTATAGAAGAACTAATCCACTTCTTTCTCTTTAAACCTCTCACAAAACTAATTTATTATCTAAAATTCGTTATTATTTAAGTAAAAAGAGAAACGCTTTTCAATTATTAATGCAAAACATAACGTCATAAAATTAACTACTACTAGGGCACGTATGTTCCACAGGGTTTAATAACAGTTTTGTAAAGTACTGTCATATAATAAATCGAATAGCCCCACCTTTATTTACGACGTATAGTGCAGTAACACTGAAAGCATTTTAGCAATAATTATAGTCGGAGGGAGCATATTTCAAACTGGTAAATTATTTAACATTATGGAATATTTAGGGTGTAACTCAAATATTCTATATATACCATTAAAACTTTCTAGCCTAAATTATACGGAGCAAGTACCCCTGTTAGTATAGCCCCAAAACTGATGTTAAATTCGAAGAAAATCAATTATCTCTAAAAGTATAAAAAGTAGCATGGCTTTATTTTCAGATCTAAATCGCTTCTTTAAAGGGTTGTTTCATATTAGTATTCATACATTCCTAGAATATGAGGAATATTTTACATAAGCGACGGTGAATCCTAAACAAACTTTACCGTTCATTTTAAATTTAACCACATTAATTTCAAAACTGAAACATTTCCCCTTTTATAGTTTTTTCTTTACTAGCAACTTTATTTAAATAAATCTGCCCCATAAAACCACATTGGTTGCTGTTGTACGTGGTTTTAGAGAAAAATGCATATTTCTAAAAGATGTAATAAATGCTCGTCGTCCATGTCATGTTCGTCTTCCATAATTGGTAAAATCTGTTTTAGATGTTGTAGAACATAATCGGGAAGATATCATAGGAGAATAGCTTTAAATTTAAATATTTCAAACGGCGTTGTAGATTCCCACTCTATGGCATCAAGCCAATGAACTTTTATGTAATTAATAACATCAGTCGACAATATTCTGGTTTTTGAACCGTTACATTCAAGATCCAAAACTTCTTCAAAGCGTACTCTAGATTGTAAGTTGTAATTTTCTAAAGGTTATTAGTCAACAACATGAATAGTAATTATTACAAAAATCCTTGGTTAGGCTGGAGCCTGTGGTTTAAATCTGAAACAATTCGTTAAAAACGCCTAACCATATAAAATCATCAGTGAACAACTTTAACAAAATGAGTGGACAAACAGCATATCTTCGGGAATTCGTCTCAGCTAACTTTACTTTAGTAGTTTTGTGGAGACAATATCTTCAGAGTTTTTTTTAGCCAACTTTGTAGGGTTAGTCTCTCTCTTCAGGGTTGAGTAGCCCTGAAGAGAGAGACAAACCCACCAACTTTGTAGGGTTAGTCTCTCTCTTCAGGGCTACTCAACCCTGAAGAGAGAGACTAACCCTACAAAGTTGGCTGAAAAAAAACTCTGAAGATATTGTCTGAACAAAACGACTAGCGTAGCTATCGAAATAAGTATTTAGCGTTTGTTTAATATTTGTGTGGTTAGAGATTTTCAAGAAATTGTTTCTTAATTCCTATAAAATACGCATTTTATTTTAAAACACTTAAATATTTATCTCAATTAAAAGAAAGCCTAAATTAAATATCCACTTGTTACCTGGTAATACCTTACTAACATGCTCCTATTAAATTTTATAGAAAAATTACATCAGTGTATATATGGAAATTATGGGGTTTCTACCAGGACTCAATAGTGCTAAATTGTTATGTATTTAAATTCAGTGAAAATGAACATCCCATAACTGCTTTTAGACCCATGACCTTACACGATTGCAAACGGCAGTTAAGTTATTAGCAAAGCCATGAAAATTTAGTGCCAGCTTTCAGTGATAGTTTCTCTTCATTATCTAATGTTAGTCATGGTTTTCAGAGTTTCGGCGAGGACGAATATTTATGCCGCCCTTCAGCAAAACGCGATCAAAACCCGGACTCGCTCAAACCCTCTCGGAGGTTTTTTGTCATGAGTAAGAATCAGGCAATGGTTCTTTCTGTTATTAAATGAAATAAAATGAAGCAAAATAGCGTCAGGTGTCAACTACGACAACAGCAAAATTAGTTGAATTTACAGTCTAAATAAAACTCACTTACTGTTTACGGCTTCTAGCTTACACTAACATATACTCGAGCAGGTATTGGTTGGGTCAAATAATACGTAATGTACCGCTAGTAGTACTGTTTGAATACAGTTAAATAGAATAACAGTATCAAAGTAAACAACGTCTTGGACGCATAAAAGTTAAAGCTGGCTCGTCGATTAACAAAATTTGGATTAAATGTAACAATTTGTTTGTAATGGGCGCAAACGTTAAACTGGACAATTAAATGGAATAATGAAGGTTAATTAAAACAGCCAATTTATAATCAGCATTAGTTTAAATTTTAATGTGTTACGTTTCGTTATATTTAATAACTTCATCAGACATCGAATAAAATAAATTAGTTATACAAAATTATCTGGAAATGAGAGAGATACATTTTTAACAATATTCTAAAATCATCCATTTCAGAAATTAAACATAAACTAGTGGTCCATATGAAAATAAATAATCTGGAAGTGAAAGAATTAGGTTGTTGTTAAACTGGACCGCTAAATGCAAAAGAACCGAGAAGTTACATGTTAATACAATGAGCGTCCTACATTAGGGATCAAAGCAATAAAATGATCCAAATTAAATAGTGGAAATAGGTTATTGAAAATTTTGCCCAAAAGCGAATTACGAATTTAATAGTATCAAGGTTTATAATCGTAATACAATTACTATAACTATCTGACGCGCAGCTTATGTGTATAAAACACAGCATATACCTTCAAAATAATATTTAAATGCCTTTTGCTAGCTGCATTAGGCGCTAAATAAGAAACTTCCCTTTGTACCATCTTACCAGAAGTATACTCTAACGCACCTACTTCTACCTAGTTTTCCGGGGTCAGCAACACCATCGTCTCACAAGAATGCAAGGCCTAATTCGTAACAGTAAACTAAATGAAAAAAACTCGCCTACATTAAAATTGATAGCGGCCCACGACCAGTAGAAAATTAGGATTACAAGATACAAGACACGCATGTTCTAAAGAATACCAGAAAATCTGTGCATGTTTCTTAAAACTAGATATCCTGCTGTTTCAGATCCCTATCGGCCCCACAAAACAGAACTGTCGACTTGGCTCGCTGGGATGCAAGGAGAAAGTGCCAACCGCTACAAAATTTAGACCATGCATGACTTAGCTCAACTTCCCAAAATCCCATCGAGTTACATAGTAACAAATAATAAAGAAATGTGTTGGTATGCAAGAAGATTCTAAACGCCAACGTCAAAATCAAATATTGTTATGAAATGAAACACGACCAAGCATACCTGCGAATGGGACAGTTTAGAAAATGTACTCTGCATAGATCTAAATATTACGTATAGGGAGATTCAAGAAGAACTAACAAGTTGAACTTCCACAATAAATACTATTTCACATAACTATCTTGGTGTCAGGAAGCTAGGTAGCCGTAGCTACCCCATTTATTGTTTACTGAACATAAACAGGTTCTTGTAAACCGGTGCAAATTTATGTTAAAAAATGTTGGCGCGGAAGCATCAAGATGACAAATCCTGACTATACAATTATGATCCCGAAATTAAACAACAGTTCAGTGTTTGGGTCTTTCAAGGTGAAGCGGTATCTACAAAAGTTGTTCGTAATAGGATTACGAATAAGAAAATCATTGTTGTTTTTTTTCTCTCCGAAGTGGCCCTTTAGATGTGTTATTCTATTGGAAGATCAGAGAACAATTAATTCTGAATAACATTTTTGCATATATTAGTCAGTAAGTTGTATCCAGAATTCGTTCGACAGTGCTTTCATAATGGCTTGAAATTAATCTTATACGTCTCTTTCAAATCCCATTTATGTCTTACAGCGTTGGGTTCTCCATCCATCTCCTATAGTTAGTTCGTTGCCTCGCCAATATCCTGACTTGCTTGATGGTCTCTTCTCGTTTCCTTGCCAGCTCCGTGATATAATCATCTCATGTAACTGGGGGTCTACCTCGTTTCCTTTGTCCTTCATGACTCATGCTTTAGCTCGCATACAAATAAGGTGCCCGTACCTACCATTTGAATTATTTCTTTTCTAATGGCTACTCTACTATTGGTTTTTGGTGTAGTTCCTCTCTAATTCTCCTGTTTTTAATTCTAACCCTTCAAGTCTTGCCTACTACCCTACTTAGATAGACGATAGACAAAAAACGATAACATTTTAAATAAGTAATATACAGGGTCCTGCATTAGTGCGTCGGGCATCTATAGCGTCCTTATTTACAACAGTAGAAAAAAAAGTTTGATACAAAAGTTGTAGGATGTGGGTTGATGCATATTTTAAAAATGTTTTTAAATATACAGGGTGGTCCAAAAAAGTGTGACGTTATAAAATATATATATATATTTTTAAACGACACATTCTGTATTTTTTGGCACATTTAGGTTCCTTTTGTTGTTCTCTCTTACGTGCCAAAGTATTTTTTTATTTGCTTCGATATTTTAGGAGCAATAAATAAAAAAATATGAAAAGATCGTTTTGCACGCTTGGAAAAATTAGAAAAAAAATCTTGTTAGAACTGTTTTGTTCCAGCTAAATAGTGTGAACAGTAATGCTAGACATCTAATAATACTCTGACAATAAACAGCTTTTTCTTATTTTATACAGGGTGTTCAAAATTTGGTTACAAAGATGGCAACCTTCAAATCAGTTTTTCTTAGTATTTTTAAATGGCACACCCTGTATTTTATTTCATTATTTAATGCAGAATTTAATTACAAGCATATTTTGTTATAACGAATGTATTAAAATTCTCAATGGTTTTAGAGATATTTACCAAAAACTATCAATATCCTCATTAAACTAAAAAAGTATTGGGAAAATATCATAGACAGCCATGGAAAAACAATATGTAGGTGTTTATTTATCACTTTACAGACTTTAGCAGGAACTATTGGCAATTCATTTCAACAAACGTTCAAAATGTCTTCCATTTTGCTGCAAACATTTGTTTATTCTTACTTGTAAGCTCCTATCCACATCGCCCAGCATCGCTGGTGTAATTGTCGCAAATGCGTTAATTATTCTCTGCCGCATGTTCTCCTCGGTAGTTGGCCGTTCCTTATAAACTAGATCTTTTACATACCCCCACAGAAAAAATCTAATTTGATTAAGTCGGGCGACCTCGGAGGCCATCGAACTGGCCCTCCTCTTCCAATCCAGCGATTTCCGTACATATTATCTAACTCTGCTCTGACCTGTTGCGCATAATGGGCTGGAGCTCCATCTTGTTGGAACCACATTTGTGCCAGCATATTTGGTGGTGAATTAGCAAGTGATACAAGTAAATCGTTTCTCAAGAATTTAAGATAAATTTGACCGGTAAGGTGGCCGTCAAAAAAGTGAGGACCGATCACATTACCACCAATCACTGCATGATAACGATGCATTTTTAGAATTCGCTGAACTGACCTTTCACTAATTTCAACCTCATCTCCCACGCGTGCCTGACTTATGTTTGAATTTTCAGTAACTGTTAACAAAACTGCTATTTGTTTTTCCTCATTTGTAGCTGGTTTTTTTCTTTCTTCCTTTTTATAGTCCACACTCCCTGTCTCGATAATACGCTCGAGCAATCTAGTAAAGCTTAGGGGATCTGGATGACGCCTTTCTGGAAACTGAGTCGCGTTAACTCTACTGGCCAGTAAACAATTTTTGTCACAATTCCTCAACACAAATACCATATCAATTAACTCTTCCCTTGAAAAATTCATTTTTAAAAAATTTATACTCCAGAAAAGAACTAAATGAGATAAAAATATGATTACAAGAAACTAGAAATGTCAAAATCATTTGTTATTGAAAAGCACCAATTGTTTTTCCATAGCTTGCTGGGATAATATTTCAATTCTGGGGAATTCATGGCTGTCTATGATAATTTCCCAATACACTGCACTAGTTTAATGAGGATATTTATGGTTTTTGGTAAATACCTCTAAAACCATTGGGAATTTTAATACATTCGTTATAACAAAATATGCTTGTAATTAAATTCTGCATTAAATAATGAAATAAAGTATCGGGTGTGCCATTTAAAAATACTAAGAAAAACTGATTTGAAAGCTGCCATCTTTGTAACTAAATTTTGAACACCCTGTATAAAATTTAAAAAATCTGTTTATTGTCAGAGTATTATTAGACCTCTAGCATTACTGTTCACACTATTTAGCTGGAACAAAACAGATATAACAAGATCTTTTTTCTAATTTTTCCAAGCGTGCAAAACGATCTTTTCATCTTTTTTTATTTATTGCTCCTAAAATATCGAAGCAAATATTTTGGCACATAAGAGAGAACACCAAAAGGAACCTTAATGTGCCAAAAAATACAGGGTGTGTCATTTAAAAAATATATATTTTATAAAGTCACACTTTTTTGAACCACCTTGTATATTTAAAAATATTTTTAAAATATGCATCAACCCACATCCTACAACTTTTGTATTAAACTTTTTTTTCTACTGTTGTAAATAAGGACGCTAGGAATGTCCGACGCATTAATGCAGGACCCTGTATACAAATTACAATTCTTGTTTGAAACTTCGCAAAACTTCAGATAGCTAAAACCCATTATTTACATGATGCGATATTTTTACTTTATTTCGGAGATTTTAAAGGTGCTAGTTCAATAGTCTGTACACTATTAAATTAAAGCTACTAGTGACAAAAGAATTCAACGACATTTGCAAACAATAGCTTTATAAAAAAATTCCTACCTTTCGGTATTAATTATTCACTCTTTATATGCTGACTTCTATATATTGTAACTTTAATTTTATTCAAACGTATGCTATGCCAATATACACATGAAATACACAAATAAAACTTTAACACCAGATACCTTTTTGCGAATTCACAAACAACTACATAACCAATCGGGAAACTGAACTGCACATTTTCATTATAGCACGACCAACAGCTGGCATTTTCATAATTTTCATTACTGCAATCACAATCATAACATCAGTTAAGCACACGATATAGCGATACACCGTTATTACATACCTACTGCTATTATTGCCGATAAAGTTTAATTATCCCACTGCCCCACTTTTCTAAATATTTTAATAACATACAGCTTTTATCTAACTATGTATAAGTGAAAACGTTTATCGTCCATGAATATATCTAGTTTTGTATGTTTCTGAATCGTAAGTGCAAATAAGTGGAGAAAAAAAACTTTAAAAGCTGAATAACAGAATAAAGTGCGTCAAACTTTTCGTTCATCTATTCCAATTAAATTGCAAAAATATTGTATTTTAAAAAACGTAAAGATATCTACTGCTCTAAAAATGTCGCTCACTATATTAGCAGCGGTATCAGATTTTAGTCCTACAGGGTGTTATGGAAATGAATGCAAATATTTTAACCCGTAATAGAACTCGCTAAACTGAACAACTTCTCTATTTATCATTTTTTCGAAAACGCCCTCAAAACTGAGTTAAAATTCAAAACAATTTTACTCTAAAAATTCATACCCGCCTATGGAATAATATTTTAATTTAATGGCACAAAACACAAAAACATTGCTTTGATATGCAAACCAACAAAAACTGCATAGGCACTGATAAAACCTTTAGTTCACATCTGGTCACCAACGTGCTTTATCAGTTGAGATAGGTAAGTTATTGACCTCATGTTTTTTGTGCAAGAACTTTAGAACTTTAATATACTTGTGTCGTTCACCTTTAAATTAGATTTGCTTACCAAGCGGCTCGTCAAATTTATGGGAGATAAATGATTGAAAAAATATGCGATTAAATGAAAAATAACACCCTGTATATTTCCATCGCAACGGAAACATAAACAGAAAGGATTCGATTTATAGTCTACCGAAAATAAAGTTACCGAATTCTAAACCGGCTACCTGGATTATCGTACTTCACAATTGCATTAGTAAACAGCACAATGCCACCACTTACGACAGTTAGCCTTAACTATGAAATATCTGAAAGTTATGTTTCTGGTTTCAAATGTATTGCGTTTACAAAGAAATTACTCGATCACTCACGGGGTGGATGCCATCCAGCTAATGCCTTTCTTGACTTAAAGTTGAAATTCTAAGGGCATCAAGAACAAGGTTGATCCACTAAAATCTCTACATTAATAAGTTCCACAACAGTGGTGCTCACAAAATCAAGATTACAACTTACGGGTCGAAGGCTTTCACAACCGCCGTGTTAATTATAGGTAAAATACTTGGAAAACAAAGAAAATGTAGTCAATCAATTTAAGTACGAATGCTTCAATAGATATGAAAAAGAACCATCATCGTAATTAATAATAAATTTATATATAAATTCTAAATATCAAAAACACAATAAATTCCACAAATATGAATGACACACAATTAACAGCAAATTACCAGCAAGACATAAAATGGTTCGGAATTCGAAGTTTAATGTTATCCCATCACAGTTTAGAAAGTTAAATCAAATTATTAATTAAACAATTGTTAAACTTTAAAAGATTAAAACATCTTATTCTGATGTTACCAATAACTAGGCAATCAGCTATTCAGAGCCCAATGCTCTATTTTACACTTTTAGGGCAATAAGTACAAATCTGTCTAACAAATTACGTAAGATTCAAGCTACTGAACAAAATGGAACTTGAACCAAACGTGTGTGCATAAGTAAAAACATAACTTTTTACCATTATGAAAATCACTTCACAAATTACAAAGTTACTCGAAGTTTAACATTTATGCATGCAACAAGAAAAGTTACATAAACAATTAATTATGATATGAATAATCAATTACAATATTTTAAAGCAAAATGTTTAATTGCTCTATTCACGGTTTACAAAATGTTGTTACAAACCGCCCTTCACCAGTGTAAAGTTTTAAGGTTCAAAAATTAGTTCCCGCGGAGATTGAGCACAAAAGTTCTAATTAAAACTATGGTTGCTCAATAGAGTTATGATACCATTTAGTATGAACCAAATATACACAAAGGTACCTAACTTTATGAGCACAGAGTTAAAACCCAGTATGAATGGTTCGATGAATCACCAACCACAACTGCATACAGCTCCAACTCAGAAATACTGCCAACAAGTACCGAAGACTAGATTCTTAATGACAACAACCAGTGTTACGTGTCAAAAGCGTATTTAGCGTTACAATTTATTTTCTTGGATAAATTTAGTCGTGTTCACACATCTATATGTATGCTCGTTAATCGTGCCCCGTCTAGCGCCGACAGTGATTATCTGCTATACCGGTAAACTTCGCTAGGTTTTCTGACATCGCTAGCCTATTTGGTTATGCGTTAAAATCATTATCTTGTAGTTTAGGAGTCCTTTCTTTCGGCTTTTCGAGATACGAAGCGACTTGTGGCAGTTCGAATAACGTTCGTTTTTGCGTGGCCTCAGCTTGCCAACGTATGTAATTTTCGTGCCCCGGAATTAGCCCTTTACCTTCTTGTACTTGGAGAGATTATTTGTGGAAGCATCGCTTCGCTGCCAATTCTGGGCCTGGAGCATGTATTCTGGGACATATAAAGTCCACGTCTATTAGACGAATAATTCATTACAAGGTGTTAGCCGCCCTCGCCATCAAAAGCTTGTAATTCATGGTGAGTGTTTAATCCAATTTGGTTTTAGTAGCGTTGTGTATTTAGCTGATTATTTTTTTCGTAGAGATTTCAACCAATCAGAAGGCTGGATTTAGTTAAGTTATCTTGTATAATTTCGATTATACAAAATCGATTATACTATAGTAACTTCACTAGGCAACGCAATATATCACTTTTGTCAACTTGATGTCGTTTTCATGGAGATGACTTTCAGCTAGGTTAATACAAACAAATCGAGCTGCCAATAAAATATTTATTTGTTCCTAATATTAAAATTTACTCAAAAAATAATCAAATCGAATGCAATGCGTACTTCGAACAGGTTATACGTCTCAAACTTCCTGCACAATAAGAAATCGTGTCAGTTTGACAGCATAATCCTCCCGCTGACGCGGTCGGACTATTTAACCTGTCAAACTGACACTCTTTTATTATTGTGCAACAAGTTAGCGATATAAAACCAGATAATATCGAAGTACTTATAGTATTACTTCTGATTATATACGCGTTACTACCGTTTCCTGGGAGGTTTTAAAATTCATCGATACAGCCGTCTTGGAAGGCGTCTATTTCCTCCGTTCTGTGCGCATCATTTGAGTTTGATTCACATCGTCTGGGCGACCCGCTTTGCACCATACTTCGCATGCGACCTTGCTACAAAGGGAATTTCTGTACACACAAAATACACATAAAATAATTGGCATTGCTTTATTAAGTCACAACACGGTGGTCCAGGAATTGTCACGTGGTGTAGCAAATGTTTGCCAGCTAGTTTCTGAGAAGGATTGGGGTTGTTTGTCGTGAAGCGCCACTGGTTCAAGACGGTTCAAACCAAAAAACATACAAGTATCGATGTAAATTCCTAAACCATACAGCTGATTCATAAGACAATAAATTAAAAAAAGCTCCAGAAATTGATGTAACCTAATTGTTTATTTACACTATGTATATCTCTTTCTAATACTTAAGGGTGCAAGAGCAAATCTGCGGAATGTTATACTCTTATGAATTAGAATACAAATAATGACATGGATAATCTTAATTCTGTAAGAATCCCTTCTTAATTCTAAGCTCTATGCTGTTAAAAATGTACTTATTGGAAGTTTCAAAGTTGTATTTATAAGTTTAAATTAGTTTTAAAAGTTCTATTGGTGACATGAAATTTTAATAAATGGAGTAAAAAGCATAAGCTGTACGATTGCCCCAATTGTCAATAGTGTAATTTAAAAAACCAGCGATAGCGGATAACGGGAGGTACAGTCGCATAGAGATCTAAAACGCGAAAACCACGCGGATGGGCCCATATGCTCAAGGTATATTACACACTTTAGTAGGTATGTTTAAGCAATTATAAATATTTTCTAATTCCCTCCAGTATTTCTCGCATTATTATTAGTTTTAAGCCAAAACATGGTAAAACGTACTGTTTCGCGAGTCGAATGCAACCAAAAACCGCGAACAGAGCTGCCACTCTAATAAATAATGAGAGAACTAAACTAATTCTCACAGCTCAAAGTAAATACATTGTTGCGACAGAGTTCCTAAATTCTAACATCAACCAGAAATTCGACAGCGTATCCGTAAGTAGAAACGCTTACAGTATCATTGAAACTACATGAATTGGTATTTTCACAGTTTGAGAGTTCATGCAAAGCGAAATAAGAGAGCTTAATGATCCGAAGATACCTGGGGGAGTTTCTAACAGAGCAGCGTCCCTGAAAAGGCTATTCTGGGCTCCGGGCTAAGGGTTTTCTGCGGAGAATCCGTCCAAACAGATTTGGAAGGTCGGGTGAGGCAGGCTTTTCTTCACTTATCGCACCAGGGAAAAACCATGTGGATTAAGTTTTCGGGAGCAGTTAGACCAATTAAAAGGCCTACAAATTGGTTCTCCAGGTCTTCTACGAGGTGGCATCACAGCCCAGAAAGGGACATGACATATACAGAGCGAAACACTAAGAGGCACCAAAAAAGTACGAGGTTTGAAGCTGGTCAGGAGTAAGTAAATTCACAGAAATAAATTGTATCCTAGTATGACCAGATTTATTTCAGCAAGCTCACATACAATTTCTTAAGAGTGAGCGACGATTTTTATTATAATTCGAGAATTTTCTATCTGCATGAAACAAAACTCCAAAATTACAAGAGCATAGCCAGAAATTGCGGACAACTCAAGACATTTCCTGGACTTAACTTAATTTTCAACTAAAGCCAAAAATAACTTGTAACAGCTTGGTGATTTCTGCAAGCACCCTTAACCTGCTGACAGCATAGCTGTGAGAGCGAATTTGGGGGCTATTTAGCCATGCCCTAAAAAACCTTAACCTCTCAGATAAGTAGTTACGACTTATTGAACTGCATCGCCGCAGCCTCATCAAAGCTGTGGAATTATGGTTACCTTCCTGACGTAACGTTCTGATATTCTTATGGTACTATTCCAACCGACGCACCTGGTTGATTCCCTTCAGGTTCAGCCAATTCTAAAGTGGGTTAATAATATTCGCCCTACGAGCATTCAAGGGTTTGCGAGGTGTGAATTAATATAATGCTGATTGTAGTTTATTCTTATTTGTTTATCCTTTAATTAGTCATTGTTGAGTGAATAATTACTAGTATAAAATGCTATTTAAGATTACTCTTTCGCTTAAGTAATGCTTTTAGAAACTGTTGTCCTGGCTATTCTATGCAGCATTTGTAATAACTTTATTGCACTGTTTATGTTATTAGTCTGGTTTCGTCATTGCTACCTTTGTACGATTGCCTGTTGCGATTTATTCGAGTTCATAAGTTCTCGACCGATCTGAGTATATTTGTTGTTAGTAAAGACTCGTTGGTGCTCACAATATTTAGTAATAGCATCTTATAAGAAATCGCATACCGTCTTCACGAAGCTTAGGTGGCGGTCCCTCAAGTATACTTTCGTAGCGTTGCGATATTTAAAGATTTAGGAAATTAGAGCTAACACCAGGTCGAATTTTTAAGCCACAAAAACCGAGCAGCAAGCCATAAGCCAAGTCAAAATCGTTGACAATACATTTAAATAGAGGGAACAAATATAGGCCTAAAAGAGTAAATGAGCAATTACCTAATTACAAATAATGTAGTTAATCACATACCAAGAAATGTACTGCGGTCTGATGTAATTGTAAGGTTTTAACCAGTCGAACCGAAAGGTAGCATCAAAGATTCCAATCAATTCAAACGAATTCAAAGACCAAACATTTACTTCATACATTGCCTAACGCCCGATGAAATCGGTTATTCACAAACTAAAGTGGCAAACAAAGCATAATTCTTACAATTGTTTTATAACAAAAAACTGAAGCTGCCTAGTGCAGAGATTAGATTAGTAGCAACACACACGTTACATATCAACATAGCGTATATGCATCATAAGTTATGGAAACTATACCTTATATTTGCAGTATATACAGGGTGTGTATAAATTGGCAAAAGAACTGCACGTGGCGATGTTGATTATACAATCCTGAGTCGACATATTTTTTTACTAAAATGTTGGATTGGTCTTCATGGACCCTCACGAACGGTAGATAAAAAAACTTGTTTTTTTCAACCTTTCTGTTTCAAATATGTGAAAGTACCGTCAAGCAAATTTGTTCAAAATGTAAAATTATAGTCGCATGCAAAGTTTAATAAATATTGGCTTACTTTTATGAAACGGTGTGTACTAGTACTTTTGTGGTAACAAGGTTTGTTAGAACAGTGTTTCTCAACCTTTTTCTACGAACGACCTGTATTTAATTAGCTGTAACTTGACGACCTTTTATTTTATTTTTCACATCTCTGATCTGTGTTTATAGTATTTAACATTACAAGCCAGGTAAAACAGTTTTTACTGGCGATAGGATTGGGATGACTGGCGAGCCGTTAGGCGAGCCTGTCATATCCTTGAGCCAGTAAAAATGGTTACCTGGCGTGTATTGTTGAATATTTTATTTGTTCCTCACTTGTAAATAACTAGAAATTTACCATTTATTCAAAATGTCAAACTGACAAGCAACTAAATTCATCAATATGACACATACTAAGGAAGACAACTCTGGCTTTGCACGCCATCATTTATCTATGAGCACGCTTGTAAAATATAGCTGGCTAGCCAGTAAATTTTTTACTTGATAAATTGATGTTTACAAGTGAGGAACAAATAAATATTTTTATTTGTTCCTCACTTGTAAACATCAATTTATCAAGTCACTGTATTCACCTTGAAAATGTTTCTTAACTGACTAGCCAGTAAATTTTTTACTGGCTAGCCAGTTATATTTTACAAGCGTGCTCATAGATAATTGATAGCGTGCAAAGTCAGAGTTGCCTTCCTTAGTATGTGTCATATTGATTAATTTAGTTGCTTGTCAGTTTGACATTTTGAATGAATGATAAATTTCTAGTTATTTACAAGTGAGGAACAAATAAAACATTCAACAATACACGCCAGGTAACCATTTCTACTGGCTCAAGAATATGACAGACTCGCCTAACGGCTCACCGGTCATCCCAATCCTATCGCCAATAAAACCTGTTTTACCTGGCTTGTAATGTTAAATACTATATCAAGTGTTTGTGTTTTAGGTATCTAAATAAACTGTTTATGTAGTTTATGCAATAAAATTATTGTTATTAAAGCATTCGCACCCTAGTTACACACAGAACTGGGCAGTAATTAATTACTTTGTAATTAAATTACTAATTAAATTCCTTTTTGATTATTTGCCTTGGAATTGAATTACTTTTCAAAATGCGGTAATTGTAATTGGGAATTGGCATTTTTGTTAATTACTTTTTGAAAGTAATTGATTACTACATTCAATTACTCAATTACTTTTGTGTAATTAAATTACTCTAAAGTATTTAAATTACTTTACAAGTATTTGAATTACCTGTGGTAATTGAAAATACTCGAGGTAATTGAATTACTTTGTGGTATTTCAATTACTGAATTACTGACCTTGATAGGGTGCCAAATCTCCAGAAAGCAAAAAATAAGATAAGGTCTTATTAAGTTACATATTCAGCAAATCGGAACCGGAACAATATATGCCTAATTTATTTATTATTTTCTCTGAAGAGTCGAATAACAGCAACTTTTGCATTTTGTACGACGCCGATGCGTGCACGAGCTCTGGTGCGTGTATGTAGATGTGATCTGTAGCTTGTAATAGTGACACTAATATTTATTGTGCAAGACGCTAAAACTATATGTGCAGTAAGCACATTACAGATTACAATAACTACGGCAAAAATATAATTTAAAATAGCTTCATTAGACGATATTGGTTCATAATAACTATTTATTTATTTCAAATTGCTTGTTTTAAACGATGTACTAGCCTAGGGTTATGCTGTCGTGGCAAGTATAACAGGCGTTATGTTCAGAAAATTACGTTTTTGAGTGAGAAATTGATCTAAACGGCCAAAATCCAATAACAACATGTAAACAGCATAAAACTCATATATAAAATATAAGTACCTAATTGCAAAATTCCACGCCTGGTTGGCTCAAAAATGCAGCATGGGGTATTTTATTGCCCTAAACTTAAAAGCAATAGGTATTATTAAAAATGTTGATAATATTTTGAAATTTAAAGTAAAAATATGAAGCAATCTGAGCAATAATTGTAGAGCGTTGACAGTAGTTTTATGAAATACGTATTTTTACCCGTTTCTTATACGGTGTGTTCAAAAACAAATTACATCAGGGTTGGCCATGGAATAAAAGTAATGTCAACTGCAAGCTTTAGAATTCATTAACTGTCATCACGGTTGTTGCTGTCATAAGTTTATATTATACACTGATATCGTGATTGAAAATTCTAAAAATTGCTCTCTCTAAAGCTTGCTGTTGACATTAGTTTTATTTTCCATGGTTAACCCTCATGTAATTTCTTTTTGAACACATGGTATAAAGGTCTCTTGAATGTAAAAATGACTTCATTGTTACGTGCTTGAGCAAATGTATTTTGTTTTTGTATCTGATGTAAAAATTCATATTTCAATCTGCCGTTTTCAACTAGGTTTATCAGTCACCTGTTCATCTGTTAACTTTCAACAGTCCCTGATCAACACCAAATTGATATTTTGTTTTAAAAATTCAAATATATAGGTATTTGTATTACTAGAAAGGAAAATGTATCATTTCCTCTCGCGGATGTTGTTTAATTCTTCAGCGTTAGCGAGAACGTTTTAGTCCAGAGGTATACATACAACACTTTTACATTCTATGATGAGACTATTTCTTGTATTCAGCTCCATTCAAATATATTTAAATATGAAAACTAGGAGGCTAGTTGATTTATTATTAATCACATTGCCTCCCGCCTTTAATGACAACGGCAGTCAATGTATTATATTCCCTCCCACTGCCATTGGAAATCGACCAGGGAACCAAATATATATTTTCAGGAAACCCCCTAACAAGCGACAGAAAATGCCACTTTCGTATAAAGGGATAAAAAAAGTATTTTCAAACTGAGCCAACAAAAAATGCTCAAGTTGCTCCAATTGGATCACCATGCCTTGTTTTTTTACAAAATCTAAATAGAATTTGGCTGTCAAACAATTAAGAAATTCAATGTTCCACCCTGTATACTTAGGTAAGTTACATATTTTTGTCATTCAGCCTTATGTTAGCAATATTTAATAATTGATTGTTCTACAAGTTAAGAAAAGTGAAAGTTTTTCAACGTTTAATTTACGAGCGAGCGATGCAAAGCAAGTGGATTAATTTATCACGAACAAATCACTTTTATAACATATTCAGCGTGCTATTTTTTCTCATACCATTACAAAATCTAGCGAAAATGAAATTCAACATTTCTTCATATTCGAAAAGAAAATTAAATCGGCAGTGACAACGTCGAAATCGTCAAATAAATAACGAGAAATCGGCAGTGAAGTAATCCATTGTTTTACGACTTTTTGTAGGCGGCTGGAGGATAGGGAAACATTAACCGACGTCAACAAAACCTACAAAAGTTGATTAAAATGTTGTAATTTTGCAATTTCTCGATTTAAAAAAAAAACAATGTACCCCTCGGCACTGGAAGTTCCTTTTTATCCCTCATGTGGTTTATTCGATTTGGCCCTACGGGCCTCGGCAACTAAATCCACAATCGTGATAAAAAGCTCAACTTGAGTGATAACCTATTTGGAATCTAATATATAAATTTGAACTTCCAATTCCTTATACCTCCTTACCTACTTTGTACTAAGGTATATTAGGTTTAATCGGTTTATTATAACCTAAGCAATCTATGCCAAATCGGTGCCCATTTTATTTGGGACACCCTGTATAATTATTATCCTTGAATTTATTTATTTACTTACATCTTACATCAAAACAAACTAAAAACTTTTGGTTTTGGTGAACGGTGCATGTAGCTACAAGATTTAATTATCAAAAAACCTTCAAGAGTGATAAAGTATGTAGGTTAACTATAGTTAAGAAAACATAAAAATGAAGCATTTTTAGATTACGATTGCCAATCCACACGATACTAATGATAGTTGCAACTTGCAAGAAAGTTCTACTAAATACAACTGCATATATGATAATAATTTTTATTCAAAGTAATTGAAAAAGTAATTGATGTTGTACAATTACAATTACTAAGTAATTGGTAATTTAATTACTATTTCCTGTGAGTAATTGAATCTCTGGTAATTAAATTACTGCATTGAGCGGTAATTGGTAATTAGTAATTAATTACTTTTTAAAAGTAATTTGCCCAGCTCTGGTTACACATCCCTTACGACCACCGGGTTGAGAAACCCTGTTTTAGAATATTCCAGTAAGTTTACTAGTTAAATCAAGTTCAAAAACGATATAAGGTTTTTTGTACGTATTTGATAATTTAAGCTAATCTACAGGTTTTATATTAAGTTAATCATGCAATTTTTAAAAAATGGATACGCGACATGCTAACAACGTTCATGCAATATTTCATTAAAAAGCAATAATAACCTTGGACTGTAACTTTATAATAAATATTTATACAAGACAGCAAAACGGCCAGTCCAATATGCTAATGGAAACATGTCAAAATTAATACTTAATTTGTTTATTTATTGCTATATGTCACAGTAACAGATATTTTCTTTTAATCTCCACAGAAAAGGGAAAACTCGAATAAACACCTAAAAGTATGAATGTAGATCTAATCTACAAAGCAAAATCCTCAACGGCTGAATAAAAGCACGCATTTTGCATATCGCAAACATTGAAGAACCCTTACATGAATATCTGATACTTTTCCATGAAAGCCCAATAACCCCAGCAAAGAGAATCTTGTAAATTTTCAATATTTGTTTTGCCGCATTTGCGACTCATATTTAAAGCAAACAGAAACGTCCACTACTATTTATTTTCATTATTTGCAACATGAGGATTGCTTGTAAACATTTTACTGGTCATTATTAGTTAGACTCGTTTAGCTAGTTGAGAGTCTTTCTTCTTTAAAATTATTGTAAAATTTCCCCGTTACTATTCAAAATGGCAACTGGAAATTAAGGTTTTATTTTTGAACTTCTCTCCTTGGAGAATTTGATGATTTAACTGGTTCACAACGAGTATCGTAACTAGAAAGGATTCCACGATAATTAGTAGCTAAGTGAATTCCCTTGTGTTAATCATACTCGTCCAACGCTTTAATGACAGAGATCGAAAAATTTACAACAAATTGAACTAAGCTTGTCCTTGTAATTAGATTATCTAACAAATTTCCCATTATCTGGGACTACTTAACTTGTCTCTTTCACTTACTGCCTGAATAATTAAAAAGCCGCTAATTTCTAATTAATTACTAATTCTATCCAATGAAAGTTTTAATACAAAAATACGTCCAACCTCCCAATGGACGTAATGGACCCCAAAAATTCTTTGATGTCGGTTTTCCCGCCACATTACCCTTTATAATCGAACTCGATTTAAAAAATTAGGTTTAAAGCGCCCATGTACTGGAGTAATACTAACTAAAATGCAATCTATCATACAGTAGGACGACGGCTCCGACAAACAGTGACATTGATAAATGGGGTTCTACTCGCTCATCCCGGCAGGTTTACCGACTTGACTAACTCATCCACAACTCTATATATTACAATTTGTCACAACAAATTTGGATACTACGTAGAATAGGTAGTATAGTAAGTCGACACCACACTTTGTCGTAACGCTGTTAGCGTCACCTTTTGCTCCTGTCAGAACCGCCACGAGATAAGTTGACCGAAGGAAAATAAATTATCTAGACCTTTAACATCTGTGAAAGGTTTATTGATATCGGTGATATTTCTCCAAATTTAGTTGGCTATGCTACCTACAATCTAAGCACTTTCATAAATGTTCAGCCAAGCATTTTCGGAAAATATAATTAAACTCAAATTTCTGAAGGATGCAAATACTAGTACGATACTCCTACATCAATTGACTGAAGTAAAGCCGGCTATATTAATCGAATCGATGTGTTTGCTGAACTTCAACGTGCTTGAGAACTATTTTTGCCACTATCGCATCTCATTTCTGTAATCGATCTACGTTGTTCGAGTTTCAGTTAAATTTAGTGCGGCTGCAGAAAGGTCGGGAGATACAAACTTCGCGCATGAGGTAAAGTCGGTTTTGTTTCGAACATGAACAAACCGTAGATAGTGAAGATAAAACCCCTTGGGAAATAAGGAACTTTTCCAACAATTCTCTATAAAACGGTCACTAGCCGGCTGACAGTTTAAAATTCTGTTTTTATGCAGCTTTCAATTTTGATGACGAGGTTGATTAAGTTACAGAATGTGGTAATCACTCTATTTTGGATTTTTGTAGGTATGCCAAAAGAATTAACTGTTACGTTTTTTCTGTTTCTACAAGTCAAGGGTAATATTGTTTATTAGTATATGTAGATACGCGATATAGTTTGTGTGATAGTCAAAACTAACAAACTAAATGTATTTTACATGAGAAAATATGTTTTGATATCCCTGTTCTGCTTTTACTTCGTTTAAAAGACGTCTATCCGCCTTGACGAAAAAGGGTATATTTTGGATCCAACATACACAGGGTAAGGACCTTAAAAACTATAATGTTATTCATTTTTGCTTCAATTGAGACATAAATTTAAGTAACAATTTCCACATAGCTCAGGCTTTACCCTTGACGAAAATGGGAACCAACAGATACATCATAAATGTTCTAAAAAAGAAAAAAAGGTCAATAATAACTGCATTGTATTTAAGGCAGCTGCATCACACCAATGGGAAACGTCCTCGGTGGCCACGGCAGCGAACGTCCACTTTACTTGCGGGCTACCGCCGATCTTTACAATAGCATTTGCAGGCTCATCGCCGGTAAAGTTTTTTATTTGAAAATTGATGTAATTCGCATTATCAGATGTTTCATTTTATGGTTTCAATATTATTACGAACGTGAAGATATTTTTACCCCTATTTTCCTTTGGTTTTTAAAATTGTTTAGTGTCACAACGTCAACTTGCAAGGGAAATTCTAAGTAAAGTTAAATTTGTTCCACCCTCTCATCATCATTTGCAGCATTTAAACATTCCATCTCTGGACATATGCCTCCCCAAGCTGTTGCCATGCTGTTCGATCAGAGGTAGTTCGCATTCAATGTGATCCTGCTACGCTGATGATGTCGTCTCGCCATCTAGTTCTCGGACGGCCACGGCCTCTTCTTCCGATTCTTGGTCTCCACTCGGTCACTTTCCTACTCCGTCTGTTGTCTTGTCTTCTCATTAGGTGTCCCGCCCACTGCCATTTTAGACTTGCTATGCGCTGCGCTACGTCTTCGACTCTTGTCATATTCCTTATCCAGTCGTTTGGTTTCCTGTTGTGTAGTCGTATACCCAGCATCGATCGTTCAATTGCCCTCTGCGTTACTTTAATCTTCCTTATACTGGTTTCCGTGAGGGACCAAGACTCTGAGGCATAAGTACTATTTCTTATTTTCGTTTTTTACATGTCTTTTAATTTATACAGAGTAATAATTACAAACTTAACAAACGAAAAACACGCTCAGATCAAGATGCGGATATTTTCCTTTCACTTTGACGATTTTAAATTTTGGAACTTGATCAACGAATTAACATATCCTATACTAACGAAAGTCCTTAATGTTATACTTATTCCGTTTACTTTACATTTACTAGTTTTATGGCACAAACATTTGAAATGAGCAAATGTAGAGAAAAACCAAATATGAAAAACATGGGCAAGCGATAATGCACCATCTATACTATGAACGTAGCAAGAGCTACATCTCACCATAAATAAAGAAAATGGTAAATAATATAAATAACAAATTGGCTATACAAATATTCAGACTAAAAAAAATTCTAATGATCTGAATGAAACGAAGAAAGCAACGAAATAACAGAAACAAACCTCAGGGCAAAAAAGTGCAGCACGGCAAAGAATAAAGATAACAAAGATATGAGATAGGAAACGGGATGATCAAAATATATTTGCTTGGAACGTACAACATAAGAGAGATAAATAGAAAAAAACTGCAAATTTTAGTTGTAATAGCAAGGGGCTGTTACGGGTCAAAAGTCATTTATAGGTGTTTACGTATTTAATTGCCCAATGTAATTAAACTAAAGTCAAGTTTCTTATTTCAATGTATTCGTTTTCCTAAATAATTCTACGCTATTTCCTACAACATTTAAAGCTCCAAGGCATTCTGGTTCCGATTCTATTGTGCTGCATTTTCAGCTCGTTTTCTGAGTTATGAGAAAATACATTTTGTCGTGTAAGCCAAGACCCTCCTTGTTTGTTTTACGATGTGTATGTTGAGAATTCCATTTCCGCAAGAGCCGAGGGTTACAACGCCAAATTGCAGTTCTAAACCTATCGCAAACACCTGGCTTCTGTTGTGGATTATCGACATGATGACTAGCTTCCAAGTGCCTGTTTTATACCTGGTGATCAACAATATGTTTGCTTTGAACTGGCCCATTACGTATGGTCTGGAATGGGGTCACGTTACAGCTGCGACCTCAACATAACCTTTAATTATGGAATCCTCCTTTAACATGTTCGGTTTTCGTGTTAGTTTTATTGTATGCGTCAAATACCAGACTGGCTCCATGATTACATAAATGCAGTATAATACAAAACTTACCTCCGTAGGACAGTTCAGCTTGCAGTTATTTTAAATTATTTTGAAGCACTCGAGTCACTGTTTATTTTCATTAATTTTGTTGCAATGTCAAGGATAGTTTGAATTTAAATTTTGGGATGTGTCTCACGTATCATCCAGGTCATTATTGCTTTTAATTCTGGCTTTTTGTAATGCAATTTTGCATGTGATATTTGAAATGTAATATTTGGACATTTACTTCATGTTAGTAATCGATCACTCGGTTGAATTAAACTTAATTATTCCTCTATTTCAAAATATTGCGTTAATAATTTTTTACCCGACAAAGTGAAACTGATGATTATCATTAATTAACTACTAAGCATACTTATTTTCACATTATTTATTAAACTAAGTATTCATAGCTTGATTAATTACTTTTTCCCGCTACTGATCATGTAAGTCAGGCATGCAGCCTTAGTAACAAAACGTATAAGTCGGTGATTATATTTGTTTGCTGCTTTCCGTTGACAACGAAACTTAATACTATTATTAAGCTTCTAGGATAATAAAATTAGCAACGCAAGATGCAGAGGTTTTGTTGATAAATGCAAGTGTTTATGTGACATGTGACACTCACAGGTAACACGACTTGCGAAAATTCGATAATCAGCTGGAAAAATATAATAAGATAACTCGGAATGTATCGCCTATTAACATTTTCGGCAGGCAACAAGCCGCGGCTTTGCCTTGGCTTGTACTTGACTACCTCAAATGTTAATAGGTCTTTACATTCCTTGTTACTTAAATAGCTATTATTATCACTTTTAAGGGGGTCTCTTAATACTGTGATATTTCCCCTGTGATATTTGATCTTAATTGTCATGTTTTATTGTTTTGCTTTGTGTACATACTGCCAAATACATTTGCCTAATATTATACTGCCCTGAATTTTATTTGTACCCGTGTCGTCCTCTTTTTTCAGGGACTGGTTAGTAGCGCTTCCCGATGTATACTTTTTTTATTAGCAAAGTGCTGGGTTACTTGCTACTTGGCGCTCATAATTTTTTGTACAATTAAAGATTAGAGTCTTTTGTTTAACCCATGACCAGCTCCGGCTAAGAAGTTGCATGTCTTTGCTTCTCCCCTATTTACGGCCAGAGTGGCGTAACAGGATTCGGTCTAAATTTGTCAATAATATAGACAAAAATAAATGAGAAATTAGTATAACTAAAAAAATATATAAATACCAGAATTATAACCAGAACGGCAATATAAATAGCGTTGGCACAAAGCTTTAAACAGTGAAAATTGTAAGTCAGTGTAATATATGAAAATCTAGTAAGAATAGAAAACAACGTAGTAAAATCTACAGATATGAAGAGAAGTCATAAAGAAAAAGGAGTTGTGAATATATTTCCTAAAAGTACGCACTGAGGCAGCCTTCTATAAATACAAGAAGCAGAGTACTGAAAAAAGCGACAGATGAAATTAAAATATATTTTTGAAAGTGTTAAATAAGTGAAGGAACGGAAATAAAGTGACAAGAAAATTAAATAAAGAATACAAATTGTGAAATACTTACAGACGATGAATAATAAACAGATGGAACAGGCACATTGAAGAACTACTAGGACGACCTGAAAAAGAAAAAAAGCTGTAACAAATACGAAAACGGGTAGTACTAATATAAGAAAAGATAATGCCGTCATACAGAATAAGGAGGCACGATGTCAACAGAAAAAATGCAACACATATAAAATGGTCTAGGAACAGTAATCGGTTCTTGGCTATTGGTACGCAAAAAACAGGAAACGTCCAGTTCTTTAAAAAGTACGCATAAGATATGAAACTTATGAGGGTAATGTGGAACTAAAATTGAAAATAAAAACTAACAAAATGTTTTACAATGAATTTAAACTAAACTGTAGTACCCAGGGCGCTGGTTTTGCAATAAAGTAACCAATAAAAATATTGGAAGATTACAACAAGGAGATGTATGTATCAGTATTTGTCACTGCTTTGCAAAAGGCATGTCATAACCTACATAGAAACGATTCATAGAATCTCTCTTCTGGTCTAACCCTCAGAAAGGGTGTAGTGACATCATGTTGGAAGTCTGTTGATGGCTTTCCTCCAGGATTTTCTGTTCTGGGAGTGATGGGCTGCTACCCGTAAGCTCTCCCCGGTCAGGTTCTTCAGTTGATCCAACCATCGGAATGGTGAACGTCCCCTTGGCCGTCGACTTTTCCCTCAATAATAAGTTTGACTTATAGAATAGTTAACCGAAAAAATATATAAATAAAGATTAATAGAATAACAAAATCAGTTTATAAAACAACCAGTAACTATGTAATGACACAACATCGGAAACCAACAAAAATCATAAAAAAGCAAGATGAATGGCAAGGTGACATATTCTTTCTATTCATTATATTTGTGAACCATGTAATTAAGGATACCGAGAAAAGAATTAGCATAATAGGTAGAAATATAGAGCAAGTAAAATGAACGGATTGCGTGATTATGGTGACTTTAACTACCTATATAAGATAGTGTTTAATCGGCCTTAACCGCTGTGCTAATAGAAACTTCGATCTGTTAAACTATGTTGACCAACTTCGCCCTGTACGTGCGTATCGCCTTCAGCCAACCAACGAATTGGATATCAGGTTTATCTTTTGGACCCCTAAACCAGAACATTCGTATTTCCTCCGTTCTGACAAACAGCTCCGAAAGTGACTCGTGCACTAGGTCTGGAGCAAGCCCTTCCATTCCATCAGGTATTCCCTAGAGCCATCTGGACTTCACTACTACAAGGTGTAGGTTTGCTGTACCTTTAAATAGGCATTGTTAACGCCTTGGAACATTTTTTTCTGGATATCACCTACAAACCTATAATAAATATATAACTACAAGCAACTCTGGTAATATTAGTATCTACCAGTGTGTTATTCAAGTGTTCACTTCACGACTACACTTCCAGCTTCCGTTCCGTTAAGGTAGGGTTTCGAGTAACAACCTAATACGTTTTATAAAATATAGCTTGTAATAGTGACGCCACCTCGGGGGCATATTTTCCTCAAATACCAATAAATTGTACGTATAACGAACCGTGTGGGCTGAGACTGGATCTTTTTTCCTGTAGTCTTGTGTGAATTAAATGTATGCTATTGTTTGTACAATGTATTTACCTGTACTCTGTACTTGTGCATGCAGGTGATTTTATGAGTGAGATTAACGTTAACAGTTCTTCTGAATTAGGAAATGCCAACTATATCTGTAGAGGATGATTCAATTCAGTGGCGCCCGCGTTATAGCTTTTAGAGCCCCGCCCGTATACCCCTGTAGCTAGCTGGATGCATTTTGGTTTGCTTACTGTCGTAAATCCGTATTATAATGTTACAACCTAAGCAACGAAAAGACAAAGGATATAGTTATAACTGAACGGAAAAATGGCACTGAAACAAACTATAACAGGTGTAATAATTTACATACCTGGGTTATGTGACACATATCAAGGGAAAATTTAACAAGAATTGTATTTTTGCAGACTTAAAGTTTCAAATATCTTCCTTTCTTGAAGACATAAGATGTCCAAAATAACAAAAAGCTGTTTTTACACTATATACTGCAATGTTAATATATAAAAAATCCTTTACGAATTAAAGCCTAGAACAAAAAGTAGCAAACTAGCAAACACAAATGTTATTTGAAATCATCGATTCCAAGTCACCTTACAGCTATTGTAAATTTCTTTATAAAGGATAATTACTTTAATTACCCTCAGCAATAGCAGCTTCAATCCTGCTTGCTCAGCCATTCGACAAACTGAAGGAAAAATTTCCACTCATTTCTCATCCAACGAGTGAGTGAAGTTATTGAATTTAGCAAATAAAGTCTATTCAATTATAAAGAATACGGAGAATGAAGCAGATGCAGTTTGCTGAAGTAGTTTGTTTTCAATTTCAATTTCGCTGCTCACGAGAATTATCTCCTCTGGTGCATCGGACCGTACTATTACTGCGGTTATTTCTTTTACGACTTACAAAGCGCGGTATTGTGCAAGGGTTTTATGAAAGAAAACGTGCTGCCCGAAGAGAAAAGTCTGTTCGTTTGGCAAAACCATTACAGATGCATTTAATCGCATTTCTGTTCAGGCAAATAATTTTCTGGTGGATCCGTATTAAAATTTAGTAATAATTTCTGATGTGATTGGTAATTCAATAGAGGTGGAAAAAGATTATTCACGCAGTAAACTTGAAAATGGTTGTTTTATTGCAGGTTCCAATATTATTTCCTGCTACCAGTTTGCATGGCGAAATTGAATTCCAATAAAATTGAATTGATGCTGCTGATTCTAAGGAAAGCAATTACGTACACGATGAAAGGCTCTCTGCAGGAATTATTGGTAAGAAACAGGGCGCCATAAAACATTAAAACAGTAATAGCAGAAAAGTACTGCAGTAACTATGTTTTATTATCGTTAACAATATTAGCTATTTATGTATCGAGTACATAATATAGAACTTTATTGGACGAGTAAAATAATGTCTGATTATGTACGAGTTGCACACAAAGCTTTATTTTCAACTGGACTGCAAAAAATTTTCTTTTACCCACAATAACATTTATGTTATGCTAGCGAGTAGAAATTGTTTGTTTTGTTTTTGTTTTGTTTTATTATTGTTTGTTTTTTATTAATACATTATTGGTATTATTATTATTACATATAAAAAAAAATTGTATATAAACATTAAACATTATGGCCACAGAAGCAAAGCTTGCGCGTGGCCGTTAAACAAAAAAAAACCTAACTATATTACTGTAATGACAGCAATCAAAACACTTTAAAAAATTAAACAAAATATATATGTTCATACATCAAACCAACAAATCAATTTACCAAATTTATCAAATAGGAGTAATAATCCAGTCCCACTTCTTTTATCCATTTTTTAATTTTATTTTTAAAAGAATTTAATGAGTAAGAAGACTTAATCTCAACCGGAACAAGGTTAAACAATTTGACACAAAGGTAATATGCATGTTTTTGGGAATGTGCTGTACTTGTTTTGGGAATTAAAAGATTACATTTCTTCTTACTTCTTGTATCGTGCTCATGTGACAAGACGCTAAAGTGTTGTTTATTTTTATAAACAAATATAGCAATTGATTGTAAAAACAATTGTCGAACAGAAAAAATGTTTCCTTCGAAATAAAGAATATCAGTTGGATAACTAAATGATGTAGAACGGGAACAGAAACAAAATGAAGATGTAATGACGTATACGGAATATAAAAAAACGGTACAAGATCTGGAAGCAAAAAAAAACAGTAGTGATAAACCAGACGCCTTCTAAAATTATAAAAGATATAAGCAAAAACAATCCTAAGATATTATAGAAAATAGGATCCGAGATGTATGACACAGGAGTAGTACCAAAAGAGTTTACTAACAATATAATAATATCAATAAAAAAAACAAGTGGATAAATATGAAAACTATTGGACAATCACCTTAGTAACATATGCATAAAAAATATTAACAAAAACCGTATACCGAAGAATAGAAAGGATAATAGGACAACTTACGGGAGATCAATTTGGGCTCACTCGAAACTTGGGCACAAGAGAAGCAACACTATCTCTAAGACTAATATTAGAAAAAGTGAAAATACATACATCGCATTTGTCGACATCGAAATGATCTTCCACAGAGTAAAGTGGGAAGTGCTCTTTGAGGTGATATGTAGAGCAGGTATTAAATACAGGAATTGAAATATTATAAACATCCTTTATACGGAACAGAAAGCGATAATAAACTGGAACAACCCACACAGCTATTCAACTTATAGAGTTAACATAGAAAACACACTGAACAAATTCAGAGAGAGAGAGAGGGTAAACATAGGGGTTAAAATACAAGGAGAAAAATATAAATTATAAGATATGCGGACGATATCTATATACAAGGAGAAAATTCCCAGCATCTGGAAACAGCGCTCAATGAAATGGACAATATAATGATAACAAGGTATGGCGTGAAGATAAATCAGTCTAAAATAAAGGTACGAATATGTGCTAGATACGAGCAAGGGCATAGAAAAAGTAGACTGGACGAACATATGATACAGGAAATAGAAGGGTTTTGCTACTAAGGAAGCACTGGTAACAAGAGACGAAACATACAAGACAGAAATCACAAAAGTTACAAGCCAAAGCCATGTTTCTCAAGAAGAAACAAAATACTAACATCAAATAAAATCGTACTAAACAGAAAAAAACACCTGATAAAAACATTAAGTAGAGTATAGCATTTTACAAATTTAATGCGAGTCATGGACGATCGCCAGTAGTAAAAGAAAGAGAATGGAAGCTTTCGAGATGCTCTGCTGCAGACGCATATTACGGGTAAGCTGGGTAGACACGACTACTATCGTAGAAATAAGAGAAAGGGCTTAGGACGAGGGAAGATTTATAAATAACATAAAAAAGAAGAGACACATTAATGGGGCATATCCTAAGAAGTGAGGGAATTCTTATGACTATTGTGGCGAAAGCAGTCGATGGAAGAAATACACGAGAAAGACCGAAGCTGCAATATACGATCTCAGATAATAAAGAACATATGCAGCAATTGCACCGAGCTGAAAAGGCTGGTCGAAATCAGAAGACGATGAAAGAAGCTAGTGTGGAGTCAAACTAACCAAGAAGATTGATAACTGAAGATGAAAAACATTTATATCTCACATATTAGAAAATTCAATTTGTCACAGTTGGGAGTCCAGTTTTACACATTTTTGCAAGTCAGTGGTCAGGCATCCTTTCTACGTGGTTATTCCTTTGTCGTTTCCTAGTTTTAACCCATTTCTCTACGTCCTGAATGTCACATTTTTATCTGATATCTTTATTTCTGTTCCGATCCCCTTCTTATTTTTACACTTTCAGTCAGTAAGATTGTCTTATAGATCTTGGCCTTGCTTTCTAAGCTCATGTATCTATTGCACCATACAGTATCATTCAAGCAGCTTGCTATTGTCATGCTTTTGTTGATTGTTTTTGTAGCTCTGAATGAGATTTCTGTTGCTTGTCATTTCTACTTCTAATTATTTGAATTTCACAGCTTGTATAATTTTTCCGCCTACTTTTAATTTACACCTCACTGATTCCTTGCTTACTATCATGGTCTTTGTTTTTTTAGGAGAGATTTCCATGTTATATTTCTTTTCGGCAATATTGAATTGGTGCAGTCGTTTCTGATGGTTGGCTTAGCTGTTTGCTGTTAGAATCGCGTCGTCTCCATAGAAAACTATATTTATATTATTATTGCTCATTCTAAAATCTTCTTTGTGTTTCACTGCTTTAATCAGTTTGTTCATTATTAGATTGAGTGAGACTAAGGGAGTCGCCTTATCTAATTCCCTTATTTATTCTTATTGGATCAGTGGGTCAGCTAGTTGCAGTTTCGTTTCTATGCCAGCATTTAATCGTACAGGCCACTTCCATAATTACAAATGAGATCAATAGATTAGAGCGTTTATTTTACGAGTTAACATACGAATTTGAATTAGGTACTTGCTAATAAGAAACTGTAATTTTGTATCCGGAATGTAGGTATGCAACTGAAAAGTAGATACCTAAGTACAACTTACTAGTTGCATCTTTTCTTCAGTTGTATACATTAGGATAACTTTTAGTTGTCTTTTTGACAAGTAATAATTCGTATGTTAACTCATAAAATAAACGCCCTAATCTATTGGTCTCATATGTAACCATGGAAATGATCTGTATGATTAAATGCTGGCATAGAAACGAAACTGCTATGTTAACCATTAAAATAAATTCACTGTATCTATCGACTTATAAGTTCGTTCCTGGTAAATGCAGTAAATGCGTTTGAGATAAAATTTAATAGGGACATTCCTCGGTAGTTATCTGATACCCGCTTGCTGCCCTTTTTAAAAATATATTCGGTATAAATTTCCTTCCATTCCTCAGGAACCTGCATTCTTGTACAACCTTAACAAAAAGTTGATGAATTAATTGAATTGGTGGATCTCCTCCATATTTTAGAATCTCGTTAAACATATTATCAGGACTTGAGGTATTTCAGAGTAGTTATCACCTCTTTTACTTCCTCTACGGTTACATTCATCTTTCTATTGTCATCAGATTGCACTAAAAAGTGTTAGGTGTTTCGTTAGGTTCCGTGCATGCGGATGTAAAGTGCTCTAGCCAATGAGTTTCATTGCTAATATTGATCCTAACATATTCATTAATTTCCCCTTTCTGATTTTTCAACATTTTCAAAATATTTCTTTGTGTTCCGTGGAAGCCAAATTCTCTGTCTTTTGTTTACTTTTTCCAAATACCCTTCCCTAATGCTTTTAAGCTCTCTATTAATGTTGTTTCTAACTTTTTTCTATTTGTCGCAGTTTGCAAGAGTTGGACGTGCTTGTGTTATTTGATTTATGTATTTATGCCTTTGACCGTGTTGGTCCGCTGTTGTGTTTATTTAGGACGACTTATGCGCTTTTCCAGACCTGTTTGAGAAGTCAAAATTAGCCAGTCGTAGATTGTACCACGATACGTAGTTTTTTGGTTTAGCATTGTTAACATGACATCACGGCCTAGACAGCTCTTAGAATTTGGCCGGCTAATACCGAGATAATTAAAGTAAAATGTGTTATAAGGTCAGCAGATCTTTATTTTAACAGTAAAACTGAACACTAACTCGCGAATTTCAAATTAAATTATAAACATTGGAACGACCAGGACGAAGTCCTTATCTTGTTGGGAGGTTTCCAACCACATCTTTAGGCTTAAACAGCAGGTGGCGCCTAAAAATTTTCCCCGATTTTCAGGTATCTTTGTGGCGCGGTGGTCTTTCTCTTTAACGTATTGACCATGTAGCAATTTGATTGGGATTCATCTCCTTTGTAACGTCTTACATCTAATATACTTGAGCATAGTCAACTATCAACTAATACGTGGTCTATGTTGCTACTTGTTTTGAAAGAGTTCAATGTAATTTAAGTTTTTCTTTAGGATTCTCACTATTGGCTGCCGTAAATTCAGCTTTTCTCTCACCATTATTGTGTCACTACACATATAGGCTTATTATCAGTTTATAAAATTTAATTTTTATTGTATCATTAAAATTTCTATCATTGTTAAAGGTCTGTCTTACTTCGAATTCCCATTGCATATAGAAATTATACAATTGGTTCATATCTCGAGAAAGACGATAAATTCTGTATAAGCTGTTTGGCAAGATTATAATTTTTAAGGTTGTTACTTCATTTTTTAATTTATTAATTCCATTTAGAACGCCTTTAGTTTTGTCCAACAAATTTACAGCTTAAATTCTAAGCATAACCGCAAAATCAATATGTACCTTATTCCACTCCATAAATGAAGAATGCTTGCAACTCATTCAGCAAACCAAATTACTCATTCCCAGCTTGTCACCAACGATTTACTTTCAATATGTAAACCTGTACTGTTCAAGCTTATTTTGAATGATTGCTTTAAATGCATGTAATTACGTGTGCCTTTAACAAAAAATCGACATAACGCTCTAATTGCCAACGAAGCTTTATATTTCAGACGAACGTCAATATAAAAAGCAGAAATTAATTCCGCTTAACAGCACTGAAGCTCTTTTTAATGCTGTTTAGCTCTCTTCCAACAGTTTTGAAAAGTTATTTTTAAACATTAATGGCCCTTAAAGATGTTTTAGTTCTAAAGAGTGGGCAACTCTGTGAATTATAAATTATAAATAGCAAGAGAATTTGTTTAATCGTGCTCCTTATTGTCAACCTTTTAATAGCCAGATCATTTTAAGATATTTAGTGCATTTCGTCATCACTATCTCACTTGGAAGTTCCTTGTATCACAATATTTTTTTTTAAACAATTACCGCAGTAGTACAATTTTGAAATGTTGACACTGCTATTAGCATATTTGCAGCTATGAATCCTATGTTCGGGATACCTCTGCAATATTTCTGTAGTCTTCAAAAATTTATTCAAATTCCTCGGAAGTTTATACACCAAATAATGCTTACAGTAAAAAGCGCAATAAGTAACATCAACTCGTAAATGTTAACGGTATCTGATTTTCAATGTCAGAAAAGTAGTTTAAAAATACACAAAATGTTCATATACAAAACTGAAGAAGAAATAACACATACCAGAATTAGTTACTTTTTTCTTTTCGAGCCTACCATGACGGGCGCACCCTGTACACGCTATGCTTTTTTAGTTATCCAGATAATTACTTAAAGAAACTAGTTTCATTTTGTTTCATATATGGCTAAAGCTTTCAAACGTTTCTCTTTTAGTAGTAAACATCAAACCGCGTTGCTTTTTTTCATTCTTCTCAGGACGCTTTCGCTATTCTCTCTGTTCTTTGCTTCAAGAATTTGAGAAACTCGTCGGCCTCCACTTTATATAAGAGTTGAAAGAATGTAGCATCTCAGCAATAGTTTAACTTTTAGATATACATATATTGCTGTGATTTATTTAGATAGATCGTGACCTTGCCTATAAATGTTTAATCTCAGGGTTCTTATCAGATAAAAAATATGTTAATCTGACTCTTTCTCTCGGGTAACTCAATCCGCTGACACACTGTATATATGCGTTAGATTAATAGATCGGTTTGTTATATGTTGTCTTGTGATTTCCCCGAGCCTGTTGCATGCTTATTTTGAGGCTGAGTTCTTCGCCGTGTCAAATCGATGTGAAGTGGAGCCTGGAAGAACTTGTAAGCGTCACAGGTTGGTCAGGGCGCTCATCGTCGCAGTACGGAAAGTCGTGAGGCTGTGCATATATTCTACCCCGTTTGGCTTTCGGGGTTCTGTCAAACGTGGGATCCAAAGTCTGAATCTCGTGGCGCCCTATTATTTTGCAACACCCTATATATATCGTCACGCTTGAACCTATGGTGCACCGTTTCTAGGACCACGCCCATCTCCCTGAGCGTATTAAGCCGTGGTTATTGGCCTGTTTTCGAGAATTTCAGGGCAAGTGTTGACATTTTCCGAAGATGATAAAACAAGTGGCCGTACCCTTGAGTGTCGTTAAAACCATTTGATACCGTAACAAGCTGAGACGTTTGCACCGCGTAAATTATATATTAAACAATAATATGTAAAATTTGCAAGGCGTCATTTTACCACAATAAACGTTTGGCTTTTGTCGAGTGTACACTAGGTAATTTACAGTGAAGCGCAGTGATTTCCGAAGTCGCTCAACCCAATATTCTTCTTCTAGAAGACGATCAAAGTAGAAGGAGGCGCAAATGAGCATGTCAGGATAATACCGGGTCTGTCCAAGAACATCAGTCTAGGACTAGTCTGGAGAAGACTCCCCAAGTTTATAAACCATCTCAAAGTCGCAAAACTTCTACCCAATATATTGCCGAGTCAATTTTTTGAGGAAAACGACCCCTGACCCTTTGTAGAGCCGATTTTCGGTGGCAAAAACCCTGATTCTTTGTCGAACCGATTTTCGGTGGTAGCACAATCCCTGAATCTTTTGTCGAGCTGATTTTCTGTAGAGAAGCTCCCCTGAAACCGTTCCTGCTTTCAGGCCGTGCAAGAGAAGAACATAACTTGAAATCCAATTTATGTGGTGAAAAGATCCAAAAGCGAAGATCATGTAATCTCGAACTCTGGCTTGTGAGTTACACAGAAAGGACAAATGCAAACGGGAGAAATAAATTTAAAACTTCTGTTACGTTGCAAAGCAGAGTAGCACCATGAGTTGTCCTATTGCTTTTGTCATAGTTTAGCGACGGTTCACGAGAAAGTAATAATGCAATACCATTTACTACTATTAACTAAGCAACGATTTTTCATTATACAGGGTCCGGCAATGAAACGGGAAGATTTCGTAAATAATTTTATTGTCGAAAAATTATTTTTTTTATAATTATTAATACATTAATGGGAAGTAAAAGAGTTGCCATTTGATTTACAATGTTAAAAAAAAATTTTTTTTGAATACTACATTTGCCAAATGTCCTCCGTTGACATTAAATTTATGCATTCTTGGAGTCGATCCTGAAAGTTTTGCATCACTCTTCGTAGCATATCAACAGGTATTGCTGCAATCTAGTCACGAATTCGTTGTTTGAGGGCCGGAATTGTCCTGGGTGGATCAGTTCCAAACACTTTTGTTTTTAGGTAACCCCACGAAGAGTGATGAAAAACTTTCAGGCTCGACTCCAAGAATGCATAAATGTCAACGAACAACGGAGGACATTTGGCAGATGTAGTATTCAAAAAATATATTTTTTTAACATTGTAAATCAAATGGCAACTCTTTTACTTCCCATTAATGTATTAATAATTATAAAAAAAATAATTTTTTAACAATAAAATTATTTACGAAATCTTCCCGTTTCATTGCCGGACTCTGTATATTGAAATGGTTTTTATTATGTTGGTAACATTTTGACAACCAAAATTTTCTGCACGATTATCCACATTTTGTACTAATTGCGAACGTCGTTCAAAGTGTTCTGCATGATTCTGCAATTTTCAGAAATCATTAAACAAACATTGATCATATTTCTACTGTAACTGTTAGTTATGGATGATCATTTAGCATTAAGCAAACATTATCCATATTTCTACTGTAACCACTACTTATGGATGATCTTATAGCGTTAGGTCATTGAGCGAAAACAATCGTACCCGGACTCTGTGTTCTAGGGCTTAATAGTCGCAAATTAATTTATTGCATAATATTAACGAATCCTTAAAATCATCGATTACTATCTTCGCCGGAAACACTCATAATTTATCTTCTTTTTGCAGGAAAACGACCTCTATAAAAAAGCGGTTAAACCAATTAAATTTGAGTTTAACCGAACCTCTTTAAACATAAGCAACTTTTAACAATCTGTAGCGAATGGCATATTTAGCTTTGTAATAGCACAGCTCAAAATTTTCAATGTGACATCCGTATCGGTTAAAAAAATTTCGCCTTTACATTAATTTAATTTTCGCTGTTCGAATGCTGTTAAAGAAATTATTGGTTACCTTCAGACAAGTGTTCGACAATTTGTAAATTACGAGTAGAACGGTCAACGCTGAAAACTACAACTTCCCACTGATAACAACGTTTTTTTTTACGACCGACCAGAAAATATGCAGTTTCTGAAGAATTTTTCGCCAGAATGTAACGTTTTAACGGTCAAGATCGGAAAACGGGCATCAGGGACCGGTAAAAACTTTTGCCGGTCCCTGATGCCTTCGTTACGATGGAAACCAGTCTGTGTTATTGTTGGATAAGTCAAATAATAGATACTAATAATTTTTTTGAGTTTTCGAAAGTGAATTCGCAAATTTGAAACAATGAACTCGGATGTCGTACAAAAAAAAAATTGTACGATACATGACCGGAAAGTGTTTTGCAGGTCTCACCAAGCTTCCAGGGCTCGCCTGCGGCTCGCCCTGGAATCTACTTGGTTCAACCTGCAAAACACTACTTTCCGGTTTCGTAACGTAAATTACTATTGTCTTACAATAGTAAATAACTAAGCTCTAAAATAATAAACTTTTTTACTTTACCGCACAGAGAAGACAATATCACTATCTAATGCAGTGTTTTAGTCAAAAATTTCTAGTTTTATTCCAGCATCATCAAGGATAGATATAAGAAGTAAAATATAAAAACTTCGATATCTTATAAAACCAAAATAAACTAAAAATAGTAAACTAACACCGGAACAAGCAAAAGCGGGCTTACGATTAAGGCTACTAGTTTAAGTACTCTAATTTTTTCTTTTAGTTGCAATTACAAAAGTAATAAATAGTTCTCCTTACTAGTAACACTCTAATGGAAATTTCAGTTCTTAAAACGTAAAAGCGGATTTAGAGCACGACGCTTAATTACCATCTCCACAAAGTACATCTTTATAATTCAATGATTTCGAAGTAAGTAGCTACGTTTCAGTTCATCGATGCAGCTCTCAGATGGGCATTGATGAAACCCGTGTTTATTTTTCAGCGCGAAAATTAACTCTTACTGAATCAACACGGTGTATTTACAAAATCGTCAAAACTGAAATGCTGGTTCAATACGTAAAACATATCAGCAGCAAAATCCTTCAATGATGCGCACATTCTGATTACCCGAAGCAACAGTTATCGGTCAGACTGTGACGCGCCCACAGCTTTTAGGCAAGCGCATCGCGGCAAAAGCTTTGCGCGTCACAGTCTGGCCAGCCTCAGATGCAGACGACAACATAATTATACAGGGTAACTCCAAACGACCTTATTCAATAATTTGCTGTGCGCATGTATACAGGTGTATTGATTCTGTGCCCAAGAGATACATCACGCTTAAACTGTAATATTCGACGCACAAGGATTGTTTTATCTCTTTCTGATGTGCTTTCGCATTGTACAGACTTGATAGCGCACGAAAACGGAAACCTTAAACAGTATCCGCTCTGATATCTTAGTAGGAATCGACATTCACGAAAAACGGACCCCAAAATCATCCCCATTTGCGTGCCCTGTCCCGCGCTAATAAATGTTAATTATATTTGGGCACCTACGGTTATTTCATTAATTTAATGACCCTGAAATTGGGTTCTTACTGCTTCGCTAACTCACTATTTTCTTCAGCACACAATCTAAAATAAGTAATATCCAAGGTATAGTTATCTTTGTTTTTCAGTGCTAATAAGCTTTCCTCCAGGTTTTTATGTGGATCCGTATCTCTTTCATGATACTTCGTAACGTGTAATAAAATATAACTTCGATTTTGTAATTTTATTTATTTTATTTTTTTCTAGCAACATGCCTACACTTTTAAGCTAATGCTATGTTATTTTTGTTATTCAATTTTATATACAAAGCATAAAATAACTATTCCCAATAATCCCTTTTTATATGTTTTGTTAATGGCGCCAGTTTTACTGGCTTACAATTACAAGTACACAGACAATTGTCATCTTGTTAGGGTTGCGATATCTAGTGAATTTCTAGAAGATGGTAATTGTGACGGTGATAACCGTAAGTTTGTAAGAATTTTTAAGCTTAAATGCTTGTGGTCCGTTTATTGAATTTTTGCACAATTTTTCTTGTATAAAATTCAAATGATCTTGAACAAGATGTATTCCAGCAGGGCAGTAACTAGGTATAGGCAGAGTAGGCGGGGGCCTGCCTACAGCCGCAAGCGACCAGGGGCGCCAAAATGGAAGTGAGAAAAAATATTTCTTTCATACTAATGAAACAAAAACAAATCAAGGAGTGGTCACTTTTACGGACAAATTAATTTGAAATATTGAGGATTTTGCCCTAAATAATGCTAATTATAATCATTAGAATTGCTCTCAATCTGGTCGACACATTACATTCCATGCTAACGATCATTTTCTAAATTATAACAAATTACGAAGTATCTAAAGTCAATTATATGTCAAGACAGAGTGTCTCGCACAGTCTTAATATCAATAGAGAGACCTCTTACAAATGATCTCATTTGATACAATATATTTAAAAATTTGCAACAAAAAAAGGAAAAAAAGTTGTAGCTAAAATAAATACCAATAAATTAAACTTTTAAGGTTAGGTGGCAGGTACGAAAAGTACGTTTAAGTATTACTATTATTTATGTTTTGTGTTCATAGGATACTAAGCATAATCGTGTGAACTTATTAGTTAGAATTGCGTTTTATGTTTTTTATTCGAATTCCCATTATTTTGTTTGTGTTTCTAATAAAACTGAAATAGTAAAATAAAACGCTTAGTAATGCGAATTACATTAATTCACAAAAAAGGGAAAAATCGCATTCGGTGGGATACGAACCTGTGTTCTTAGAAGGAATCTGATTTGTAATGCGAACAAACTGCGCCCAACCGACAACAATAAAAACGTGACAGACGCAGACAGGCAAACAAGCAGGCCGAACACGCATCATACCTTTATAATAAAGCACAACACTACATGCCATGTTAAACCGGTAAAAATACCAAGGCTTTATTCAACGGTTTACTATTTTCTGGTTTTGTAAACAAACTTTTCATTACTTTTAATATGGATATTATCGCAAAAAACAGTTATTTATTATGCCGATTGGTTGTGTTTTTTAAAACTACGAGCATACGTATATTTCATTTAATAATAAAGAAGGTTTATTACTAGGTTGCTGAATGCGCCCAAACGCTACGTTTAACTACACCCTTACAAATCTATTTTCCGTCTTCGCCGCTTGATGCTAGTTCGGGTGGCATTCGTAGCATGAAGATCTGCGCGCACCTCACACTAACGTTCAAAAACTTTAAATTCGACATGCGCCGCAGACTACAGGTAGTTTATATATAAGGAAATAATATATATTTTGTTGTATTCATAATATAATATGTACTCCCGTTATTAGAATTATTGTTTTATATTTTTGTCTTTATTTAATTTTATTTATGTTTTATTTTGTGTTAGACGCGTTTTGGTGTTATATTAAAATGATGAAACAATAATTGTACTGGCCGGGGTGGCCGTCCCCCTGGCACCTTCAACTTTAACTATTGTTGCAACCCGTATAGAATTAGTAAGTATCCGATGTCTACTGATCTTTCACATTACAACACTTACTTTAAATCGGTAAATCCGCTCGGCTGCTACCCGCTGCAGAACCATTAGGCGGAGCAACATGTCTTCGCGGGATCCCTACCGGAACAACATGCCTTCGCTCTCCTTAATTATCATGTAATCATCCATCACGAGCAAGAACCTCTGGAATCTATCGTTTGCTGTAGTTTCCAAAAAAGCTACCAACATGATGAAAGCAACTAACACGTGCATTCTACAGTAGCTATCATCTGACGCATTAACTAAGAATACGCAGAGCAGCGCATTGTTGCAACTCATCCTATTATAATTAATTATTGCTTCGAATAATCGCATACGCCAACAACTCCGAAAAATAGGACGCTTTGACAAACATACGTCGCGCCAGTGCAAGAACTCCAAAAATTCTGCCCCGATTGGAATTCTATCCCTAACCAGCACACATGCTTCGACGTAGTACATTAGTTGCACCTCCACTTTGGTTCTATTTGCCAAGATTGCATTATATTTTAGGGTTAAAAACTAAAACTTAAAAATAATGCACCTTTACAAACTACCAATTATTTTAACCTTAGCATGTATTATTTTAACAGTTAGTTGTTTATTTTTAAAACTTTTAAATTAAAATTGTTGGATTTAGTTTTGAATATCTACCTATTCGTTTTCAATATACATCATACATGCTGAAATAAATGCAGAAGTCACTAAAATTAGTATTTTATGTCGCCTCTATCCTTAGTGTACTAAGGGGCGCAAAAATGTTGGCTTGCCTACAGTAACATTTTGCTTAGTTACGGCTCTGTATTCCAGTACCATTAAGCGAAATTAATCAGAAGACACAAAAATTTAATTCATGGACGGCATATATTACATATTAAAAACTGCATCTGCATCTCGTTCATCACAATATTTGTATTTATGGTAACAAAGAATTAATCGATATATTTAGCGTAAATAATGTAGCCTAATTTCCGGATTTTAATTATCAACAATTTAATGAGCATATACAGTCTGTTTCTAATGTCAATATTTTCAATATTAAAGACATAAACAGGAAATTTCATATTTTAATAAACAATTCAGTTACGTTATTCGATTTGCATGCTCCTAAAGTTTAAATTACAGATAATCCCATAAAGTAATAAAAATGTCAAATTTATGATGTCAGGTAGGGATAAAGCTCTGAGGAAAAAGCGTACCAAAGCTCTTGTTTACTGGGACTATTATAAAAATTGGTGTAACTTAACTACTGCAACGATAAGTAGGGAAAGAAATGCTTATCGAAATAGTCACTTTCGTGAAATTTATTCAAAATTAATTTGGAAAGAGCTTAAGTCGTTAAATATAGTCAAAAACAAAAACAACAAACTACTTCCTAGTTAACTTTCTCATCCAAATGTTATTAATAATTATTTTGTTAACGGTATTTAAAAATTAGTTCTTTCTAATAGCAACTTAATTAATTCTTATATTAATTTATAATATCATAACATCTATTAATCAGTTTTAAATTTTCTTCTTGAAAATAATCTCTTCGATCAATTCACAAACGGTCGGGGTAGATGGTATCGCTTCTTTATATCACACATTTGATAAATTATTGTTTATCCAATTCTACGTTACCGAATTCCTGATCTGCTTCTTATGTCATTCCCTTACAATATCGTCTCCAAAGAGTTTTCAATACCTTCGTTCTGCAAGTATTATACCTGTTTTGTTAACATTTTTGAAAAACAAAATTCTGTACATGTTAGCAGACACTGAGAAGATAATGGCATTCTCCGTGACAGTCAGGATTTAGATCTTACCATAGATCTTGTACATTTTTTTCAAGAAAAATTGCAAATTAGTTTGCGGTGATGTTAAAATAAAAATTGTTGATGAAGTTCTACCTTTAAGAGACCAAGGTATTACTCTGGGTTTGATTGTGACAAAAATTTGCGTTTCAAAGGTCACCTATCGAAATGCATTCAAAAAACTTACCGTTGTTTAAAATTAATATTCTTAAACAGACATTTTCTTAGTCGACATTTAAAAATTAAATTATATGCTTATACGTCTTGTCAAAATTAAATTTGTGTAATACCATCTACAGTTCGCTTATTTCATTATATTATAACATTCAATTAAACACTATGTCATCTATAGGTGTTTATAGAGTCACTTGCTCTTGTCATGCTGTATATGTTGGTGAAAGAAGACGTTCAGTAAAAACTCTAAACAGCTATCGCCAAACACCAACGGCACTTGTCTATAAATGCTCTTCTTCTCCTTCCGATCGTTAGAAGAGTTTCGCCTCTGGCGTGGACTATACAATTAATTACACGCGAGATAATTTTTTTCCGGATATAGTTGTCTTTCTAATAAAAGTTTGGGCAACCACACAGAACCGTTGCCACGAAACTTCATTATACAAACCGTCCATGATAAAATGACGGGTCCGCAAGAACGAGTTATTTTATCTGACGGTCTATAGAATTCAGTTGTCGACAGGAAACCCAAATTACAGTTTAAAAAGGCGACTATATTCTGGATTAAAAAATGGAGACGAACGTAATTTGAAAAGGTAATTTAACGGGTGTTTCACAATTTTTGTCTGTTTATTTTGATATTAGTAATATGCTATGATATTTCACGAGTAGAAAATGAGAATCACTGAGTTCATGAGAGGAAGGCGAGATTCTAAGTTTTCCCTAACTTTATCCACTGTCATAATGCCAAAAACTTCTCAAACTACGTGATATTAATGATAAAAGTTAAATTATCTGTAATAATAATAACTGTATAATGTTGTATACCTAATATATTAATTCTTACATTCTTAATTTAGTATAATTTATGTTACTTCCGATAAGCCTATCTAGTTTTTTTTGCACAAGGCTCAGTGGCAGAACAGCAAGTGTCTTGATATAAGCTGAACCGTGTCCTGATTTCAACCATATTCTTTTGAAATATTGTGTATTGTTTTTTGTTAACAAATAAAGATTTATAGTATTATTATTACAAATCTTGTACGGCATTTATATTACCAAAACTTCTAACTAGATCATGGGACTGTAACAAAGTTTTTCCAGCGAACAGTATTTGATGCTAACATTTTGATCTGACTTGCTTTTTTTTGTTGTAGGGTTCCAACCAACACCATGGTTTTTCGTAGGGCATAATCAATCCAGTTCCTCTTTATTTCTGATTAGTTATATGCCAAAGTTATTTGTTGATATTTTGTCTAGCCAGAAAATAATATTTCATAATAGTTGTTAATTTTCAGCCTCACTTTTGTTGCTTAAATATGTTCGTATTGTAGTTTCTGTTTTCTAATTTTGCATATATTATGTATGTAACAGCAAGTAGATGTCATTCGTCTAATTCAAATATTTTAATCACCTATGGAAATTCCAGATAATTCCTCTGTTATAATGGCACACTGCGATTGTATTTCCACTAAAATCTTAGTGCTTACTTTTGCATTGTCAAATATTCTAGAGGAAGAATTTTGATATAAATTTGAGATCACCTTTATTATTCACGTTTAAGACTTTTCCATGTGACTTCTTAATTGAAGCTATCAGAAGCTCATTTAAAATCAATGAAGACTAGGTAGGCTTTGAATTCTACTCAATAGGCTTGTGAATGACAATCCGAAAAGTATGACTAATATATGTACGATTATTAAAATCTTTTCCAAGATTAAGTCAATGGATATTCCTAGAAATACGATTGAAAATTATTGTAGCCAACAATTATAAACCGTAGATGCGATTTTTCTTTCTAATTATCATGAGTAAGATCACCACCATCTTAAAGGTTAAAACGTCAGCATTAGATTTAAGAATCTCAAGGGGTAGATAATCAATGTACAGTTTGTTACGATACGAAAGTGTTGCTTCAAACTTCAGCCCGATTTTCCTGTAGGTTCGGCAACTTCAAACTCCTAGTTTTTAGTAACTTTTGATTTCTTATTGGGCATATCTTTCTTTCGAAAACTTTCCGTAAGAAGCTCTAGGGTGGGGTTATGTCCGGCGCCCATTTCTGTTTCGGGATTTTCAGGCAGTCTTCATTTTACCTTAGAATCTATGGCAAGTGTTTGCTCTGGCACCGGTAAAAATGTTCTCCAAATCTCTGCTTTAGTTTTTAGCAAAATTTAAGCAGCATAGTGTCCTAATAATGCCAAGTCTTCTAAGTAACATAATAATCAACGTATTACAAGAAAAAACGAAAAACAGAAATGTTTATCTTTATATTACTCAAAAACCAAGACGGATAGGTCCAATTTCGATTTTGAATATTATTCAGCATTAACATGCAACTTTACCCTAATTTATCCGATTTTCCATCTCTTACCATTGTCTAAATTCCAATGGAGAGCATCGAAATCAAATAACCCCTGTATATTTTAATTTACATAATGTAGTCGAATTAATCCGCCAATTATAATACTAGAACAAGTACCAGATATTTTTAGAAAATGATACACGTTTCAATGCGAACTATTTTACGACCAGAATAATATCTCTATAATTACAACAATCATATGTCCTACTACAATTATATGTGTTTTCTCGGATCGGGAATGGATTTGAACTCATTAATCAAGTCAGCTGGAAGTTAGGTGTGGTATGTTTGGATGCGGGGGAGCGTAATCTAAGTTAACTACGTTTCTATGGAAGATACAGAAAAATTAATAAATAGCATGATTGTAAATTTGAGTATTTTTAAAACGTTTACAGTTGAAAAAATTGCGGACTATCCACAAAATTTTAAAATACTTTGATTTGGAAAAAGACATTTACAACGTAGTTTATTTTAAAAAATACAGCCTGATAGCAATTGGAGACGTTTGTTTGAGTAATTACTGACTTTATTTTAAAAATATCCGCAAAATAAGTGGTTAGAAACTGAAATTTCGTTTGTCTGTGTAAGTGTCTGTCATAGTAAGGATATTTTTGGAAAAATGTACATCTACGAAAGCATGAGCATCTAAATATTGATAGTTTAAACTACCTTCTGCACATACTGATCAAATCTCAAAAAACATATGTTGAAATTAAAAATATACAATTGATTTTTTAGTTCCCAATTAGTACATTACAATTTATATTACATACTTCTATGCAGTGCCTCAAACTTTACTTTTCTATTGTGTTATGACCAACCCTAATGAATTATTTATTTGTCAACACCATGTACATCTACATCTTTTAAATTAAACCCTAATCGATCATATTGATATTTTGTAGTTATTTTTAATTTTCAGTAACCTACACATGTAGTACTACATTTTTCAGTAAATATCTGAGCCTTTGTCGTATTTTACACACATATTTAGTAAATGATTATGGTTTATGCTTAAAAGGTAATTTACTAGTCGATACATAAACGCACAGAATCAATTAATAATATATCAGAACAATTGCCCAACTAAACAATGTAGTAATTCTTTGTGTAATAAAGCTGCTCGCGATTCCAGCCATCCACAGTTTTAATATTTTTCCGGGTATTTCGTATTTATTTGTTCACGGGCAGCTTAACAGGAAAATGCAGTCCCTACAACAGCGGGTTGTCAAACTAATGCATGAACGAATACATTAATTGCCTGTAAAAGAGCATATAACAAAGAGCTTGACATTTGATGACTCGTCAATAATTTGAAATGCAAACATTACAGAATACAGCACTTTTGATATATGTTTTTTCAAAACACTTAAAAATACATTTTGAATATTTTATATAAATTCCTGGTAAATGCAAGGTGGCATTTAAAAATAAAAGTGTGTTACGCAAAAGACAACTTGCTTTTAGCGACTACAAGTGCTTCCACTAAGGCAGCATAATATATTCATAGAACTTTGGAAACACATTTAACGAAGCACTTAAGTAGCGCTGTATATAGGGGTTCTTCCTGATAACACACAAAATCTGAGTATTCTAACCAGCTGGCGCTGTTTATTATTCGAGGTTTTGATTAACTGGTAATTTTGGTAGAGCTTAAACCTGTGGATTATCCCTTTTTAACTAATGTTGCAAAACTAGTCATTCAAGACAACAAAACATTAAACAGAATCTTCTGCACAACCAAAGGTACCTCTTCAAATAACTAGTATTGATCGTAACTATATACTGATTAATAAAAATAAACGACTATATTTAAAGCAATGTTAACCAGTTCAACTTTCAATTTTATTTTTTAAAAATGTATTATAACTGGATAATGGTAACAAACACATCCAAAAAGCCGTTAAGTCGATGTCGTACAATGTTTGTTGGTACATGAGTCAGTAATAAGAATTCTTCAATCAATAAAAACTTATAGAATTTACACACTGCAGACGTTTTTTGTTCAATAAACAGAAAAAAACTAGTCGTTGCTCAATAATAGTAAATCACTCCGCATCTCTTACCAAAAACGAGAGAATCTTTATGATTTCAGGTATTATGTAAGCTCTAACATGCAAACATAACCATTTAAAATCTATAAGTATCTATACTCACTGCTTTCAACTGTTCTAAAGTAAAGATTCGATTAAAAATATTTTTACAGAACGAGTTCGATGTCGTATAACCTATCCTCATTTTTTACGATTTACTGATTTCTCATTGATTCGCCCAATATGTTTAAACATTTATTTCACTCCGACACTACTTGCCGACCGTTTTATAAATCTACACCAGTTTCTGTGGAATATTAATACAAAGAACTGAAAAGCCTTTGGACGACATAAATTTCTTTTTTTACTTCCCTCATCTAAAAGATGAAGAAAGTATTGTAATGACGTAAAAATCACCTTCCGCGATTTCTTCAGATCTTCACCTTTCAGGGTCCCTAGATAACGCAAAACCAGTTTTCTCAATTCCGTCTGTCTGTTTGTCTTTCGGCGGTATAACTTAAAAACTAGTTGTTGGAGTAAGACGATATTTTGCATACAGATTATATGTCTACCTTTACCCGAGAAAAATTCGGACAAATATATATAAAGTGAACAGTTCAAAAATAAAATTTTGTTTATTTCTCTGTTAACCGAGATATAAATAAAAGCAATCAATTGCACATAGATCAGGCTTTACAATTGACGAAAATGGAACCCAACAGATGCAGGGTAATGTCGTAAAAAGTCAAAAAGTTTCAACAATAAGTCCGTTTTGCTAAATACAGCCGCGCATCGCAAATCCGGTGGAAGTCCTCGGTGGGCCCGTGGATCAGGCACCCGGATTTAAATTCGAGCTTACAGACGCTGTAGTTCGAATCCCATCGCCGGTAATTTTTTTATTTGCAATTGATTTAGTTTGCATTGCCATGTGTTTCCTTTTATTATTTATTATTATGTAAAATTTTACCCCTATTTTCCTTTGATTTTTAATAGTATATTATACATCAAGGTAGCGAAGCGTAGTATTATCACCTGAGCGCATATTAGATACTGAACGCGAAGCTACCGTTACCGTGGTGTATATACTATTTTTTGCTCTACCAAACGGCCTAATACTCAAATTCCCAACAAATTTCGAAAATATTTTAACTGTCAACCTGACAATGCAGCTCTTTAAAACGTCAAAATTAAAATAATTCATATTTGGTAACTTAGCAAATTATTAGTTACCACGGTGAAAATTGCTTATTTTACTTTCTCTCCCATGGTGGAGAAAAACAACTTCACGACCTAAAGATATGCCAATAACGGTGCGTTGTGAGACTAGTAGTGCAAAAAATTGTTTAGTGTTACAACGACAACTTGCCAGGGAAATTCTGAATAAAGTCTTTTACAGATTTTCTTTGTATGTATTTGTCTATTTCTATTCGTGTTACCAGTAATATACGTTAAGTAGTGGCATTGAAAAGAGACATAAACCACGGAAATACAAACTTAAGAAATCTCCATAACTCTGTTTGTAATGTAGACGAATCATTGGAAAAAGAGTTAAGAACAATCAACTCCCTCAACAATATAAATGGAAACAGCGGGCACATTAAATAACATATAGGAAATCCAAATAGAATGAATTGAAAAGAAACACAGATAACACAATAATCTACAAGAATCGAATACAAGCTTAAGATGTGATCTCAATATTCGAAACACTTTTTTGCGATGACAGACCCTCCTCGTCCTCATTGGAAGATGAAACCGAATTAAAATCATAAAATAACTACAGAAGAAATCATACGTGCTATGAAAAACGTGTATGCGGAAGTGTATAATAATACCAGAGCAGAATGGCTCCAGCTTAAAACTTCTTGCATCGCTATTCAAGGCAATGTATACTACAGGGATGTTCACTACTGGCTGAGATCTACTTTTACGATTCTGCATAAGAAAAATAACTCCCCTCACTGTGACGATTACAGTGTTATTAACCTCGTGTCACACGTGCTAAAAGTTTTCATACGAATAATACATACAAAAATATAGCAGACATGCGAAAATCAGATGGATCAAACACAATTCTAGTTTGGAAATGTAGCCGACACGTGTGAAGCACTGTGCTCTTTAAAAATTTTAACGCAACGATGTCAAAACCTGAACCAATATGTATACGTCTGCTTTATAGATTAATGATTAACATCTTGAAATCAACAGGAATGGCCGGACGAGGCATTAGGTTATCATCAATAAGCTATACTAAAACCAAACAGCTGAAGTAACAATAGAGTATGCAATCTTTGAAGCATAGGCGGCAGACAGGGATGTGTGCGATTGTCCCTTCTCTTTAACATTTATTCAGAGACCATTTTCAGAGAAGTACTCGATAGAACATTATGCAGAGTCAAAGTAAATCGAAATCCAATAAATAATTTCCAACACCCCGACAACACAGTCATCATAGCACACACTCTAGGTGATATACAAAAAATAATAAACAAAATAGTAAAAGGTTCGGTTCTTTTATTAATACAGCGAAGACAAAATTAATGATATGCTCAAAAACACCAATACACGCAGCCATAACAATCAATGGCTGCATTATAAAGCAAGTGACTAATTTTAAATATCTGGGCACCCTAGTACACCGACAGTGTAACAAGACAAAATAAATAAAATCCAGACTCGAACAAGACAAATATTCATCACGATGCGAAACTTATTCATCTCGTATACTGAGCCATGCTTTCTCAAAACTTAGAGAAACTCCACATCTAACGTCTCAATCATTATCGTTCAAAAATTCTCGTTCCTAACAGCTTAACCATAGCAATTAAGTATGGAAGATAAGTTGGTTAATATCCATTCTGGATGAGGTTCCCAGTGCCGCTTTTGTAATTTCTCGTACTTGTAAACTTTTTGAGTTTGTAAACTTTTGCCCTGAATAAATTAAAACTTAGCTACATTCCTATTTTCCTCAAGTACATGCCTGCCTTTTATGGTTAGCATTGGAAGCCAAGATTTCGATTTATATTCGAGCGAAGTCAGCATAAGAACTAAATAAACACACATACATTATTGTTCTTTATATTTATCAGTGCTATCGGTGTTGTGTGCCCAATTCTGTAATCAAAGCTTTTTAAGGATATATATATATATGAGATAGGCGGCCGCCTATCTCATACAGATATGGGTCAGCCGGTGCCTTTTATATGTGATTTTAAAAGTAAAAAAACACCCCCCCGTTGTTGCTCCCCGTACACGGAGCTATGGCAGTGATTAAGGGATGCAGTGTACCAATTTTTACGACCTGAGAAACCGACTTCTGCCTAGTCCTTGGGCTGCGTTCTTCTGAAGCTAAAGGACGCTCTACGCCTACAGAAAAGGGTATGTGTTGGGTTGCAGAGATTGTAGAACCTTTTCCTCGGCGGAAGGGGCCTTCTTTGTCAAGTAAGCCGAGATTTGCTTATGTATGGTACTGGTGACAGACCAAGGTTTGCCTTTTCTTGAACGGCATTGGTGGCTTACGTAGATTGTTAAATTTAGCAATAGAGCCGCTATCTAAAGGTCCGTGGCGGCTTCGGAATTCAGGATGGAGCAAGTTACCTCTACTAAGGCGGCGGAGACGACAAAACGGCTTCAAAGAGCTGTATAGACGTGAGACTTCGGCGTGAGCTATCAGATTTGTTTCTCGTTGCAAGAGGTAGCTAAGTGGCTGGTGTCTAGGTGAGCGGGTAAATACTACAGCAGGACTCGTCAGCCATAACGGCAGGATGAACGTTATAGGGGCTGCAGGTTAGCTCATCACCGATTAGCGGCTTGGTGGGCTGTTAGGCGCTGCAGGAGGATTTACAACCGATACCGGCTTGGTGAAAGGAAATGTACTTAAAGGAAAAGCTTATCACCTATTAGCGGCTAGGTGCGTCAGGGGTCTAAAAGGAGATTTAAGGTCGGAATTGCTCCAATTTGCTTTGACTACAGGTGTTAGAAGCTAAGCCCACTTGGAGCTTAAGACTGATGAAGTTGGAGCGTTAGAATCAACTCTATCTTCCAAAGATATATGTATACCTCCTTCTGGTGGAATATCGGGCGATCTTATTTTGTGGCGGCCTAGGGGAAGTTGCGTTGTAGCAATACGTACGGGCATACCTGACCAACGAATCGTGTTGCGTTTATCGCATTCCGCCGTGATCTGGGTGTCACCCGCCAAATGTGATAAAATTAGCGTCATTTAAATTTTAACACACTAATGAAAATTAAATTAAGGCGACCCTTTCTTTGAAATAGACCTCTACAGGCTGAGATACCCTTGGTGCAAGTAGTGACTAACGTCGAACTTCTTACTCGCATGAAGAAACTAACTGCTTTTAATTATGGAAAGAACAACTCAATATTTAAGACTTATGATGGAAGAGAATGGATACGAACTCCTCCGACTCATTATTGAAGATAAAATCCAGAGGAAGCGGTAGTCGACAGGTGCCAGAATTTATAAGTGTAATGTCTATGACATTGGTTAGGCTATTCGCCGTGATATATTTGATTTAGTGGTGTATAAAACGATGTTAGCTATTTGTACCGCCCTTTTGCGAAAGGAGAAGACGAAAAATATCGCATAACTAGGCTGTCAAAATGGTGGCACTCTTATGTACGTCCGAGCCTGAGGTCGTGAGTTTAAATCTCAATCCGGAAAAGATTTTGTTTTTAATTATAAATAGATGAAGATGTAGATATCTACCACTTCTCACCATTAAAACTGAAATTTCACATTATCGGCGCTGTCTGCTTCATTCGCATTCTGCCCTAACAGTATTGATAAAACTCCGACTTGATTTTAAACCGATTTCTCTTTAGCCGTAGCCGTCGCTCATATGGCGCGACCGTGTATATAACATAATATGAAAACAGACTGAACGCACCCGTTTCATCAGGTTGCGTAGATTAAATGCATCTTAATGGGCAGGCATCTCAAAGCGTGCACGTCAAAAACCTCTCCATGTCAACACTGTGCCAAAGCATCGATAAGAAGCTTGCAGCATTTCATCTTGTTTAGCATGAAATTATTTTATTGTCAGTTAAATATTTACTGGTTAATTTTAGGGTTGAATACAACGGGAAGACTCGTTACTAAATTTAACATTCACAGAACATCTTGTTATTCTCATTGGAGGGTTTCAAATAAAGCTACACTCGAAACATAATGAAACGATAACTGGAAAACATAAAATATTTACCAACTCGACAGGGCGAACGAAATAAACCAATCTATGTCTATGTTTATATGTTGACCTTTATAGAGAATTGTGTACATTACGTCATTGTTCGATATTTTCAATTAAAGTAAAGTATATTCATAAATATCTAAAAGATATTAGTGTACTTCAATAAATTCCCTTGTTAGGGGTTAATGACACCCGTCGGTATTAGAGTAAGAGCCCGAGAGAGTATGATATCTAAAATTCCGGTATAGTTACTGGGGATCGAACCTAGTCCAGCTGGATGCGAGTCCAGTCTATTGATCGTGCAATCATTCCCTATCTGTTAAAAAATTGTATGAGCTGTAAGCACAAATTGACAAAGATTTAGGTTTATACAAAGTAGGAATATTTCTCTTCATAGGCTTTATTACCAATCTCGCAAGATTGCAACTGAAAACTGTTAAAATAGTGGGCTTTCAATGTATACAAATGATTGCTACTACTACTTACATTTGGCAGAACAGCCCCCGTATCACAAACTCATTGATCATTAAGAAATCAGTTTGGCTATTACCAAGCAACGTGGTAAAAGAAGTTGTGCCAAAATTATAAGTTACTTATCGATGGTCGAGAGATATTCAATAGTAATATAACAAGGGCGAGACATACTTACCGATCATTTTGCACACGCCAAGGGTCGAGTGCTGGTTGCAATGGAAACTGTCCCGAGGGCTGGCCCGAGGGCAGTTTTCTAAGGGCAACCAGCATGATGACTCTTGGCACGGCCAAAATTATATGTAAGTGTGTTGCCCACGTTTATATTTTGAAGATTATTACACAAAACGTGTATACGAATTATGATTTAAAATTGATCTAATAATGCCAAAAAACTCTTAATTGCTTGTTTCTTACAATTCTATTTCTAGTAAGGACACTATCTACAGGGCCGATAAGCAGACCTAGGGCGCTTATCGCTTGATAATCATCCCTAGGAAGCTTATCAGGTAATCAGTTCGGTATTGGTCGGTTTTCAAAAGATGCATGTTTCTTATTGGATGATATTAGTCATGTGACAGTTGTGTGTAATAATTAGTGAGATTTTTTAAAAGTGACAAATTATGAAACTGTCAAGTTGTTTATTACTTAGCAAACTCATAAAATGAATGTTGACTATCAAATAAAATGATATTACACGTGTAAAATTTAATTAAGTTTAAACAGCAAGAAATTCTGTCACTACAAATCACTCATTTCCACAAACGTTTAGAACTCTAAGTTTTCGAAACAAACACTTCTATGACCCGTTTTCGAAACAAGGCAAACATGTTTGCGAATCTTGTAGTAGCATTAAAACAAACATTTAAAACAGTTGTCAGCAAATACAATTTTCATAAATAAACCAGCTCAATATACACCACCCGAAATTGTCAACACAAGTTGCTACAAGTTACAGCTCTAAATTGTTAAGTTGAAACGTTTTGAAGCTTAATTTACATTTCAATCGACTCCAACAAAACAATACACAACCGTTCATAAAATTCATAGCGTCAGGAGTCGGTGCCGTGCTTAAAAGCATAACTGGAACTGACAAAAATATTGCATCAGCCGAAATCAAGTACTTATAATAGGCTAAGCATGACCTACATACTAAATTTGGGTTTCCTCCTTCCCAAAGCTTCGCATCGTGCACAGCCAGGTTATCTGACAAAGACACAAGTACATACTTTACTATTATTGAAGATCCCCAGTTTGAAACAAAAACCAGGGATTATCGTGTCGGGCAGAAAACTTCTAAGTGCAATTTTATAAGCTCAAGTTTTGTAGCGGTTGGTAACCAAAGTTATATATGGTGGAACGCTACTAGAACACAAAACTTCTGTTCGGTAATAATAATAGCCGAATCTGCATATATAGTAGTGCGAAAACGACTATAAAACATATTACTACCTTAGAAAGTTACAACCCTGTAGTGATATTGGACTTTTTATTGTCATTCTCAAGGAACATCTAAATGAAACGTTCGCAAGGAAAGGAATAGCACTACGGTCACGCACCAATCCAATATATAAATAAAAAGAAATGAAATACAGGAAAACTGTGTTCAGAATCAGAAATTCTCAGTAACATATACCGCTGTTATCCTTCAATTTACTTTGCTTTACTTCGATGTCATTTACCTTAACTTGAGAAACCGCACAAAGTACATTTACACGTTTGCAAATAAATGGTGATTTACATTAGTTGTCAAGTATTATTGACATATGTATTTATAGTGCAGCAAACATTTACTTATACAACAAATTCTCTTCGTATCTTACCCATTAAAGCTTTGAAGGTTTGCACCTCTTTTTAGTTGCATAAATTAATAAATGTATACGTCTATATGATACCCTTTATAAATACGAGGTGTATCCAGAAAGTAAATTCTGATTATTTAATATTATAGTCAAAATATTATATTTCTATTGGATTCTGCACGTCTTAAACTACTGTTTTACGTAGTTTCCACCATTATTAAGGCACTTATTATAACGGAGCATCATAGCGTCGACTTCGAGGAAACCCATCTACCAAGGATTGTTTTTACAGGAACACATGAAAATCACTTGGCGTCAAGTATGGGCTTACGAGGAGATGATAAATTTGTTCCCAACCAAATGTCTTGGTGAAGTGTTCTGTTTGACATCTTTTCACGACCTTCACTAAAGTTCCATCTCCATACCAATGGATCACTAATGGTATTTTTCCCATAGGCCCCACAAAGATGACGATGAATATTTGTCGTTTTCACACTCCTTGCATTCACGAAGCTGATATCAAATTACATTTTATAGGTGGTAGACCGCTCGATTGTCTTGAACATGGCAAGCAGAACTGTGCCTCAACATGATCATATTGTCTCAAAATAGCATCTATAGCTTGCAAATTGATAACGAAACCCAGCATGCATGCTCAGAATTGTGACATCAACGGTGCAGCGTGGTTCTTATCGGTAGACTACCAGCGGATGAAACGTGGATGTCACACAGATCTGAGAGTAGTCAATTAATGAAATACATTTTGGAGTAGTAGTTGGAAAATTGAGCATGAATTGTACATGTTTTTAAATGCAACTAATAGAATTTCGTACAAAATAGATTTTTTGTCGTTTGTTTTCCAGCATCCAAGCAACTATCAAATATCAAAATGATTAATGCATGTTCCTATCTGTATTTTTTTTTTAAGTTTCCATTACATAAATACTGTACCGTGGTGTATCATCCAATAGCAATCCACCAATAATAACCTATACCACCTCAAAATATTGTGACGTTAGCACATGCACAAAATTCAATGCATGCATAAATAATATCCTTGGAATATCGCAAAACTCAGTGCATTCCCTCTCAGCCTCCCTCAGAAAACGGACCAGCTAGCGAGCCTAAAAAGGCCAAAATGCTTGACCAGCTGAAGGCACTTGGAACCATCCACCCGTGCAGCAGCTCCAACTGAAAGGGCCACCAGCCGACAGGCTCTTTGGGCCTATCCGAGGCCACCTGTAGCCACAAGACCTAGACCTGCCTGAATAACTCATTCAGAACGGTAAGATTCCCCCCGAACTCCAATCCTGAATCTGCTTTTATGGTCGCTGAGTCCGATATCAAAGAGCAATCTTGAAACCGCCCCTAAGGTGTTGTTACCGTTACGGCGACTAAAAAGAAGCAAGCAAAGGCCAACGGCTTCTCAGCCGGAGCTGGTCGTGGGTAAAATACAAAAGACTGATAAGCTTTAGCTGAAAAATAAAATATGGGCGCCAAGTAGCTAGTAACCCAGCGCTTTGCTAAACAAAAGATACACTACGGAAGGCGCTACTAACCGAACCTGAAAAAGTAAAAGTAACGGCAAGGCACAAATCATAAACGCAGAATAGGTCAAGGTAGTATAATTTTCGAGGACAGAAATACAATACACAATTAAAATACACACACACGATATCTCAATATACGGCTACCAAATCTTATCACAGTATCTCAATAAAGAGATCATATATCACAGTTTAATCGATACCATACAAAGCACAAGGCTAAACTCACCACAAAACTGCCAATTACATTTATAAGGGCATAAAAATAAATAATTATAAACGGTATGTATCTGTTACAAATTAGTAGTATTAAAATAGGATACAAGATTGGTGTTAGATTTGGCCAAATGCACTACTGAATAAACACTTAGCAAAAGTTCGAAAGCATCTTGGCTTCGACACAGCTATTAAAATTAAAATCTAAATTTAGATTGCACGTTGAATGTAACCGAACACCCAGTATGCAAGGCTTAGCCTTTGTTTAATTAATAATTAATTTATACCGACGCAATCACGGGCCTACAAGATCTTGTTTTGGTTCCGTAAGGGCGAATTCGCGATATTGCAAGGCAAATTGCATTTACAACGGACGTGACGCGAGCATTATAATTTCTCTTGCACAACAGGGCGCAGATAGAAATATTATTCAACGGTGTAATAGGTGACATTTGAAAATGTAAAAAAAATGCTTTCATGCACTTGACTGCACAACTAACTTACAATACCGTCAAAAATTATTCCGAGGTCGGAGACCATACAATACCGGTAAAACATAGTCCGTACATATGACCTAAATATCGATCAAAAGAGCTACCGCTAAATTTTGTTTACAATGCAGAAATTAGTTACTGTTTTGTAATGCAGAATCAAATAAGGTTCCACAGGTGAGCTTACCGCTTAAGAATACACGTTAAAAACATTCATAAGTTTATCGAGCACATTGCAGCACCGTCACGCAGTTGAGCCGAAGATTCGGGAGTTCGAAACGGATAAAGTAATCTGACAGACCTTTGCGATGGGCTACACTTCGGCAGCAGTGGCTGCAAGCAGGGGCCAAAGGGCAATGAGGAGGTCAAAAGTGGGTGACCACCGAGTAGCTGTCGCAGGAGGTTTGCTGGTGCTATCCTGTCATGTAACGCAGGCTCGACTGGCCACTGGCGGAGCAATGCTCGATTCGCCACCAAGTAGAAAGGGGGCTGCTGGCTCGTTGCCAAGCGAAGGGAGTACTGCAGGTACGTAGCCACACGGCAATACTGTACATATGTTCCCAGTGGGGAAAAGAAAAAGCTGAAAGGACAACTAACAATAGAATCGAACTGAACGAACCTAGAAAAACCACATACCCGTTTCAGATCTTCACGGCTGAGTTTCGCCAAGGAGGTTGACCATGTGCTGCTAAAGCAAAATCCCCAAACAAAGTCTGGGCTAGGAGATCACAGCAAATAACATCCTCGGGGCCTAATCCAGACCACCTCGGAATCCAAAATTACACCAAAAGCGATTTCCTACACAGGATGCGCTTGAATAAATCCAATAAAGTTACGTCTCCAAGACGCGAATTTTCAAAGCACCTGTCTTTAACAGCACAAAAATGGCGAATGCCAAAATGGTTTCCAAAACTGATAAAACCAAAAATCAAGTCTTGGGGGGGGTTCAGATATGCATAAAGTGAAGCCTACACACCAGGGGCTCTCAGACCTGTAATTCTTATCATATGGTTTACTTAGATTGGAACGTGACTTTCAGAAGATCTAAATGCTCAGTAATGCTGTAAGAAAAATTAAACTCGAAGGAAAATATGGCAAAAGTTAGTTTTAACCAAAATTAGGGCAAATAATTAGCTAAATAGTTGTAAATGACTTTTGAACCGTAACAGTGTTTGTTTGGTCGCCGGATACGGTATCAGCAAACAGCTCCTTGAAACCGCTTTACTCTGTATTTTTGGTTGCCGGCCCCGGTATCAGAATACAGCCCCCAAACCACTTTTTAAAACCAAGCCTACATCACTTTGCATCGTACCGCAAACACTACAACAATACATGTGAAGAGGTGACAAAGAACACGATCACTATGTGATAAGTGTTCACCAGGTCAATTCACCGCCAGAATTAATTAAGGACAATACTTACCAGTACAAAATGCGAGTAACTTTCCTGTCCATCAGCAAGATCCTAGAGTATTGTCGGACAAAATCGTAGCTTCCGTTCGTACCCTGAAGATGGGATCTGAAGTTTGCCTCAAGTCCCTACGAAGCATCTTGCTGGCGCCCGGACTTTTGTAAGGTAAAAGTTAAGTATATCATGGCACTCTGCGTGTTGTAAAAAGTAGCCCCGGCAATCGTCTATCACCAGTACTGCCCGATTCAGCACCGAGGAAAACTCCACTCAGGGTCATTTTTCAAAATTTAGCAATATTAGTTTGACACTAAACATAAACAAACGCAGCCATTCGGTACTGTTATTTTTAATTCCAAAATCAACCATTATAAAATACAGCCTGCAATGCTAAGTAAATATTATTTTGCGACCGTACAGAGAGCTATCAAGAATACCAAAGCATATTCCATACACTTATTTTAGAGACATCCTGTGCATTATTGAAAAGAAAAGATACTTTACAATACTGGTGCATAAAAAGTATCGGCCTTGTATATTACTTCTGTAATTCAAAAATTTTCAATCCCAGCAATTATTTAGATGCTACTCTATTTAGATCTGTAGCCACATAATACTGCTGCCAAAAAAACATACGTAATAATTCTCTTATAATATTATCAAATGTAATTATGAGTTAGAGCATTTCACGTTTTTTATTGAAGTATATTGCTGTGATCCTTGCTACGTTAACGAAAGCTTTACACGGGTGAATAAATTTTACCTTTAACATTTAACTGCTAATCGTGCATTCAAATATCTTCGTGAGTTCATAAGGGTTGGTCAGACGAATGAACAACGAAATTTTGCTCGCCAATCGGTCAAATCAAATAGGTTTAACAAAATCAACATTTACAAACAACTTCTCGAACTACAATGGCAATATTCATCCCACCTCCTTGTGCCGTTACTGGTTCTGGACCCCTCCGGAAACGGCAGACCAATGTTGCCCTTTCAAATTTGTTTGCCGCCCAAATGCGATTGTGTTGCTGCTACCTCCCCAAAGTTGACTACAGCCTTGATTAATTCTTAAAATTCTAGCGCTAATTACTTTATTGTCCTCCAGATACACTTATTCCGGTAGGTTTACTTTTGTTATTACTGGCTGCATCGAAATAAACCAAAATTTTTCGACAGATAACCTCAGTTTTTAATTAGAAACAACTACAGAACTATAAATTTTATTTAATAGATCAGCGTGGGTTTGCTAGCACGATAAAAGTTAACCTCATTCTCGTTTTCCAGAGCTCTCGTATTTATACTTTTTTGCGGGAGTCCCTGTAAACGCTTTTCAGTTGTTAATAACAACTTTTCTTATTGGCTTATTGAAACCAACTAACGGATAAACAATTGACAAATAGACAAAACAAAAGAGGATCAGCTATTTACAAAATTAGAGTTAAAATTAAAACTATAGGTCTAAGCTTATAACTACTATATTTTTTAGGATCTGCAGTGTCTCGATAAAGTATTTCTTGACCATCCTCCACCATGGACCCCTTTTCCATCAAAGATGAAGCCGGAGTATTGCTTAGAAAAACCTTGTGCATCTTCAATAATATTTGTTCATCTGGAAAATGGAAATTTAGCAAACTCCATCAACTTGCTGTAATTGACAGGTTTGTTTCCACATTTTAACAGAGTTTATTCCACTGCTTATCTTTGTAGGCCCAGATTTGGGTCATCTCAAAGACCTGCCTTGCTGTAGCCACCCCCCTTATGCCTTAAATTAAACTTGCAAAGTTTTCCTGGTGCAATTCTGGTTTTGTCAGAACCTAACATTTCGGACGAATTTTGTTTTGCATGAAATTCAGCTATGGGAGCTTTCTATGGACCACAACCTTGCTACACTACTCTCTAATATCAAATATATTTTTTGAAGCACAACACAAACGTATGTTTTAGCATCTAGTTTACTTTTGTTCTTAGACGCACCGATATCACAGACGTCCACTTAAAACGTAGTTGAATATTGTTATTGCATTTTTAAAACAGTTTTTCTAATCGATACTTGTTCCTTGTAAGTTTGACTGATTAAATATACTCATAATTATAGCTAGATTTGTCAAATATAACCTTACTTTTAAGTTAAACCACCCTGCAAACCCTCGAAGCTACATGAATGCTATGATCGCAAAACGAAGTTGTCTGCGCTTTTGGATTATTTTGACTAGAATAGATATTATGAGGAAAGAGCATCCTTCTAGTATTTATTTTATCATGGCTGACCCTAATATAAATGCTTTATTATGTTTGTAAGGTTGTCCTATTTGCCGATTATGCTTATTAACAGATACATTTATTATTGTTTCACCAATGCTGTAACACAACTAATCATGTAAAACCTTATATGATAGCTATACGTAGTTGAGGAAATATTATTTAAATGCAACTGAGAATAACAGTAGCAGTAATAAAATAGTTTCCTTTCATTTTGTATCAGAATGGAAATGATAATTCGGAAAGGAAACGGCAAAACGATTCAAAATCAAGAAGTACCAACCCTATCCAAAGAAAAAATTGTAGAAGAAATAAAAAATTAAAAAGCTGTCGAAATGAATGTGGGAAGTAGATTTAGATTTGTCACATAAAGTCGATCAACTACCATGACCATCTAAGAAAAACCTGCATATGGGGAAATTGCTGACATATTGCCTATCTATAAAAAAATAACAATAGAAGTAGTGAAAACTATAGAATTATGTCACTAGTGAATGTTCAGGAAAGTGTATGAACGAGCTGTACCAGTGAAAATAGTAAATGTAGTCTGCATGTGCCTGTACATGGAGAATACATTTGACAAAGTGTTAAGTTCTCTTCGTAGACACCCCGAAGGGTTTACAAAATAATTTACAAATATGGGAAGAGGAAAAATGGATAGCAAAAGGCTCCCGAATGTGACACCACTCCAACAAAAAATAGCAGAAGAGGAAATGAGATGACGAAGTTACGTAACAGGGATGCAAAAAGAAATTTAAGAGAAAAAAAGTCTTGCGGTAGACCAACAATAACCTGGGTGGAATAGGTAGGAGGTGCTTTAAATTTGTTCTCCTTAAAGTTATTGTAGCATTAAGAGTGTACATATAATTTGATGATTGTAGTTGATTCGTGTGATTAATATAACTTTCATTTAACATATTTCTTATTAAGACGCCAACGGATATATTGCAATGGATTCTCTCTCTCTCTAAGGACTGGGTTTTAATTAATATTTGATTGATTTATAATGTATAAGTTAGAGCAAAATCCAATATGCACAATTCACTGATTTAATATTTTACTGTGTACGGAGCTTTGCCTGTTATCACTTTATTAGGCTGGTTAAAATGTGAGCTGTACTTATTTACTGCCCAAAATAAATGGTTATATGCCCTTTTAATATTTTATTTACCTGCAATTAATTATAATAAAACGCTAGCTCAAGTAGAACAACAAGCTTCCTAACTCATGTGGGTTCCTAGTTGATTGAGAAATTACAAATTTTCTGTAACGGCTCTGTTCACCGCATTTAGTTCCAATGCACGGCAGCTAAATGTTTGCAATACGGTGAAAAAACATACAAAATGGTTCGCGGGTGCAAGTCTGCGTTGTTGACGTTAAACAATAGTGAAATTAAGAACATTCGAATAGGTATTTATTCAAATTTTTGCCCTTTGGCGGTAATTATCAGCTTTTGTTTCAGGCACTAATTTATTTCGTGACGTCAGAAGGGACGCCGACTCGAGCTTGCAATTGTTTTACCTTCGCATAACCTCCAATTTGGAAAACCGTTTGTTTTTCGAACTGCGCCTACGCTGTCGTCTTGAAGATGCTCGAATCCTCCTCAGTAAAGCCTCCTCTCATATGCACGTCAAAATCCGACCGTTCACTCTTATATTTTAGGTAAATTTTGCCTACCTTCAATTCTGCGGCTTCCGATGAGCTAGGAGATGAGTACCTGTGGTGTATCTGGCCCTGCAACGGCTTTCCTCGCTCTTCTCGCTGGCGGTGGCCCTCATGCAGTACTGCCCGATGTAAAGCTGTGGAGAAGCTTGGCTCTGGACCCTTATTTTGGTTGGACGCAGTTGTCGAAATCTCAAGCTGGATCGGCTGGCGAATCCTAGGAAACGCTCCTGGAAAACTTTTTTTTATGGCGGAAAACACCACAAACGATACCACATTAACTGTGGGAAATGCACAACACAATGGCATACTTTTTATTTTGAAAAATGCTCATTTATTGTATTGAAAGTATAATTAAAGTGGAGCACAATTTACACTGTCAAGCTTAATTTACTTATTCATTTGTCCTCCCCCACTATTAAAACAAAATAGAAACTATTGCTATGGTTACAATATAAACGGAAATAAGTTTTGGTTAATTTAAATACATTCCAGAAAAAAATTTGATAACAGTTTTAAATTTTCAAATTTCTTACAAACCAAATTTATTGTCTGTTTCTTATATTTAAAATCGTCTCTTTGCGCCACTCATACAAACACGTTATATTATTCGAAGGGTAAGGGAATAAAAGAAGGAATGTCCATTTTATTCTAAATTGGGGTTTTTGGCGCAACCTGTTGACTTTTTGTGGTACTTCCTTGGTACAAATTCTCACTGGAATAAAACTAGAATTGTCCGTGTTACCGTAAGTACAAAAATTGCTATACTGGAATAAAAGTGGGAATGTCCATGCATTACTGGAATAAAACAAGGAATGTCCAAACTTGAATTAAATCGAATTTCTTTAGCAATATAATTAAGTCTTCGTGTTTATTCTTACAGTTAATAGTTAGAGTGTAACAGTGTGCAAAAGTGAGGTTAAGTGTTGAAAACATGACTTCAGAGAACAAGCATTTTGAAACTGTGTCGACAAAAAAAGGAAAAAGATGGGTAGAATACAGGAAGTAATGAAAAAACTGAAGCTCCCATCTCATCAATCAGGTGATCCGTGTCATTGCAAAAGACTAAAGTGTTTTCAAAATACAACAGAAATTGAACGCAAGCAAATTCTACGCAATTTTAATGCCATGTCTGATAGTAATGAACAAAATGCATATCTGTGCGGGTTAATTTCAGTCACGGTTGTCAAAGACGTCGAAGCCGTAAAGCCGAGCAGAAGGCTATGTATCATGATAGTACATATTCTTACAGAGTAAGAGTTAAACGTGGTGATCAAGTTCTAGAAATTGCTATCTGCTATAAAGCCTTTATGAGCATTCATGGAATTACAAAGGGAAAATTAGAGTACTTACAAAAGTCCTTAAAATGTAAAGGTTTAGCTCCAAAAGACCAAAGAGGCAAGCATAGTTCCTCAACTAATAAACTTCCTGAAGATACTTACAAGAAAATAACGGGTCATATAAATTCTTTTAAAGGACGTTTGTCTCATTACAGTTTACATGATTCAAACAAACTTTACTTGCCTGAAGACCTTAATATCAAGAAAATGTATGAAATGTTTAGGGAAATGTACCCTTCATTAAAAACTTCGAATGACACATATAGGACGACATTTAACACCAAATTCAATATAAGTTTTGGTTACCCAAGAACAGACACATGCAGTATATGTGACAAATATACTGCAGAAGTAAATCAGTTGAAAAAAGAGGGAAAGTCAGATAAGCAAATCAAAATACTACAAACACAAAACGTACTTCACAAAAAGAAGGCACAAGCATTTTACGACAGGAAAAAAGAAGCAAAGAAACAAGCAAAAACTAATACAGATTTTGTTGCTATTTCAATGGATTTTCAAAAAAACGTTTATTTACCAAACATACCTACTAACGACGTTTATTATCTTAGACAGCTGTCTATGTATTCATTTAACATACATGTTCTTGCTACAGGCATGGCAATTTTCTACATATATCCAGAGAATATTGGTAAAAAGGGGTCAGATGAAGTCTGTTCTTTTCTTTTCGATTTCATTATGAATTACCTTCATCCAGATACAAAACATGTGCATATATTTTGCGACTCAGCGGGAGGACAAAATAAAAACTTTGCAATGTTCAGGTTCATGCATTTTATGGTACACACTGTTAAAAGACTGCACTCAATAAAAATTACGTTTCCAATAAGGGGACACTCCTATCTTGAGTGCGACAAAAATATGGGACTCGTTAACCTCAAAAAAAGAAAGGAATTGCCTAATGATTCGTATGAGCTTCTGAGTTGCTCCCGAAAGAATCCTTGTCCATTTACTGTTGTCGAGGTTCAGCAAACAATGATTAGAGGTTGGAATGAATTTTTCAAGAATAATTTCTTAAAAAAATGTCCCTTTCCTATACAATACATAAGAGAAATTTATTGCTCCAAGGAACATATTCGTTTATTGAGTCACCGTTCTACTTACAACGGGCACTGGCTACAATCTCCTATTGCCAAAAGTGGTAATCAGCATGATCAAAATACCATACTGGCTGAAAATGAATTTATACTTCCTACACAAAGTTATTATGGTAAGAATTTTTCATGTAGTGTTTTCGTTAACTCTTTTTTTGAAAGCTTTTATTATTTTTCTTAGGACTTCTTCCAATAAATGAAGATAAGTACCTGAATCTTCAAATCCTTAAAGGATTCTGTGAAAATCCAGATGCTGCCATATTCTACACACAGCTTCCACGTGAGAAGAAAGAGAAAACAAGGAATAGGAAACACAAGTGAAGTCCCAAAAATAATATCGCCATTCCTTTTTTACGCATCACCAATACCTGCATGTATTCGCAATAACTGTGAATATATTTTTCATTTTTATATTGTGTTAGCATTTGTAATACAGTAAAAAGTTTGTTTTTGTTTATATTTCTTCTTTAACATGTCTCTACAATTTAACATTAAAGAAATAATACTAAAAACCCAGTTTTCTTCAAATGTTGATTTTATAACATTCCTTGTTTTATTCCCTTACCCTTCATTTGCTCTGCTATTCACAACCCTTAAACGCACTGATTATTTTAAGAGTTCCTTGCTTCTCAATTGCTTTCTTCATATCCTGTTGCCTGCTTTTCTAATTGCTTTCTCATGTCCACCTGCCTGCTTCTTCAGATTGTTCTTTCGCAATGTATTGTTATCTTATTCTGGCTTCTTTGCCTTTTTAGAATCCTCACCAATTTCACTGACTAGCTTTATTGAATTCTACGCTTCTTTTACTTGCACATAACAAACCCTTTTGTGATTATTAATTTCTTTCGGTTCGGCTATTTATCATGCTCTTCGACCCCTGTGAAAAACCAGCTTGCCGTTTGCGTTCCTTACTTAATTACTTTATTATTACTGGCATCTCTTTACCAATGCATTTATTATTTGAAATTTAAGTTTAGCGTTGCAGTTATATACAACACCTGAACTCTGTGCTTATTGAAATGTTCATTAATTTACACTGCTAGCAGAATCGAGTCGTGGGCCTAAGACCATTACAATATATATATATGCCTTTAATCTGAAAATATGGACTGCAACTGACAACTAATTCTCAATCGTGTTTTACAAAACGCAATGAAAAATTCTCGCTTACTTCGAACAACTGTTAAGTCAATATTGTAGTTTCAGGACTTTAAATTTTAGTTTTTTATTTAAATTTAAATATGACGTTCTCCAAGGCTTTAAATTATATATCATGCCTTAGAAGCCTTTCAAGTAAAATACAGTTCTACATTATATTTCCCAGGTGGTAAATTTAATTTTTTTGACATAATTATAAAGCAATTTAAAAATATGTAACTTAAAAATAAAGCCACTGCGGTATAATTAGTTTTAAGAAGAACTAATTATCATATACAATACAGTTCTTTCTCATACTAGTTTATTTTATAATTAAACACACTACTCCAGCAGCTTATATCAAGATATTCTGGGGATTATAAACACATGAGACCACTGTACGTTTCGATAAATTTAAACAATGCTCCAGAAACTCGGAAGAAGGGCGAGTAAATTGGACTTGAGAGTGTCGCTTCTGCCAAGAATAAATCTCAATTATTCAGCGCACTCTCGCTCTGATTTTAATAAATAATGCGACCTATATAAAATAACATTGACATTAATCTTAACCGCTAGCAGCAATCGTGTCAGGGCGAACCGGAAAGCCGAGCTAAAAAAATATCAGCAACAGCATCTCCTGCTACCTGTGGAGCAGGAACACCCTTTGCCGATTTTACGATCTAAGAGGAACGTATTATTGCAGTTCCGCCACTGAGAACCTAATAAAGGGTTTTCTTTTTGAATTTCGTATTGTCATATATAAAATTTGATACAAGCGCTGCGGTACAATTAACGACATTGTGGAAATATTGCATTAAATTATATAAAATCCACAAAGATTTTACATATAATCTGAGCAAAACTAGTCAAGTAATAATAGCAAAAGGATAAAACGTTGTGATAGGTATACGCCTATTTACCAGCTGGAATATTAAACCGTAGGTGTGTGAGTTACGAGGTTGTCAAAATCAACCGAGAATACATTAATGTCTGTTAAACCAGAACTATAACTTTGCCTAGCAGGACACATTAAAATGCAAGGAGAAATGGAATGGGATTATTTCATGACTTTGGATGATAAAGCGGTATATAACTTTTGTATTACACCTAAGTTGAATATAACGCCATGTCGCTTTCTCAGTGGTTGTTGATCTTCCATTGCTTCATATCTATGGAAAATTTGTATAATGCCCAATACGAATAATAATGAATTTATAATCAAATTATATTTAGTGGTAGTGAGGAGATACGTTCTCCACTGAGGCTGGTAGCCAATTAAGAGATTATTTATGAGGTAAGTAAATTATAACCTATGTGGGCAACAATAACACACATAAAATAAAAATACACGAATATATATAGCAATAGTACTTTATACAACGCCTTCAGAAACGATTGAAAGTTTTTGAATGTTCATTATTTTGGCACTAGTTGTTTTAACTATTTGATGTTGGCTACACTTGCAGTGTTATATTTTGACATTGAAAGGTTTTATTTGCGTTCGTTCGTTCGTTCGTTCGGTTCGTTGTGATTTAAGGTGTTGTACGAAGCTTACAGTCGGTTTTAGTTATTGTTCTGTGGTTTCAGCGTACTATTCTTTTGCAAAAATCACTTGATTAATTAACGTATTTGGGTTTGGTGTAAGTATACACACTAGTTAAAAAATTTGAGGTTTTGAGGTTATTTTCTTATTTTAGAGTACAAATTATAAATATGACGTTCACACCTGAACAAGATGCTTTTATTCTAATGACTCACTTTCGCATTCGAACCCGAAATCAGAATGGTTCGTCGTCATATTTTACTCAGTCATGCATCGAACAATTTATTTATTGTGATGTGTTTTAAGTCGCCTGTCAGTTGGCTCTGGCGATTAATTCATAACTTCAGTACAATAACATAAGTTGTTATCACTATTTTTTTTTATCACGGGAGCAACGGTAGTCCCTTAAACAGCATTTAGGGTAGAACAGGAAAATTACTTATCTTAAGTGAAATGCACTATTTTTTCCTACAACTAACTTTAAAAATTGAATTGATGTGATTGAAATTGAAGTTTCCACTTTACATGAAGACACTTGAATAAATTGTGTATCAATAAAATGTTTATAATAATAAATGTATTGTAAATGTATACGATTATTCCGATTTACTTTAGTTTATTCCTTGCGAGGTAAAATTTTACAATTTTGAAAATATAAGACTGATTTTGTAAGAGCTAGGTTGATTTGAGTGTTATTTATTTTCACTGAATGAGAAGTTAATAAATGGTAACATAATAAAGTGATTGCCCCCAGTACCCACTTGGACGCCACTACCATGGTTTTCATGTTATACAGTATTACCAATTCCTGTTAAATGGGTTGCCTACATACGTCCTTAATCAGCGTTCGGTCATTTCTGAAAGCACTGTATAAAAAGTACGCGAATATAAATTCATAAGTAACACGCCTAAGTCCGAAACTATGAGAAATGTAGTTGAACGAGTGCTCTCGTAAATGGTGCTTAACCGAATTTTTACTTGGGATCTGATCAGAATCTTTCAGTTTCTTCAAAGTAAACAAGCTAGATACGCAAAACTTGCTCATGCCCTCTCGTCTCGTTTTATACTCGTGTTTACACAAGAAGTAGAGGGGTTTATTATTCCTAACTACGTCGTACTACTCGGGCTTGTAATGGGTATTATCCACCTCAGACTTTAGATTTATTGCTTCCTGGAACGGTTGCGTCAAACCTTTATGGGATTCATTCAGAAGCAGTCAATAAGGATCACCGTGATGATTAAAAAGAAAGGTGGTAGTCTAAGATTTTGTTTCGATGGTCGAAAATTAAATGCAGTTACCGAATGCGACGCTTATCCGCTACCGTATGTAAATGGCATTCTTGACCGTCTGAGAGATTCGCGATATCAGAGTTCGATAGATTTGAAGAAAGCTTTTTGGCAGGTTCCTCTTTCGAACCATAGTTGTAAGAAGACAGCTTTTACCGTTCCTGGGCGAGGCTTATTTGAATTCATACCGTTTGGCCTTACTAATAGTCCCCAAACCCTTCAAAGATTAATGGATAATTTCCTAGGTCCTCAGTTTCCTAATGTATTTGGACGACATAATAATATCATCAAGAACTTTTTCTGAACATATTTTGACCGTAACTAGGGTACTCGTATATGAAAGATTACAAGACGCTGGTTTAGAAGTAAATATAAACAAGTGCGAGTTTTGTAAACCTTTTTTTTCTAATTTGCTGTCTTAACAAAGCCTTTACCGCATCCATTTTGAGTGCGGTCATGAACCATTACCAAACCCAAAATCAACTTTTTTTGGGTTGGTGACATTGCACGAAATGTCAGTGTGAGTTTAAGGTTATAGCCAATGACACTAATGACAGTAAGTTAACCGTAGCATTTTCGGAAATTTGCCGTACTTCTGGCGGAGTGCAGGAAATTTCTGAATTCATTGTGAAACACTAATCCACACTAATTTTACAATTTCACGTGCGAACGCTTACGAAAAATGACATTTATGGTGAGTCTACTTGATTCAAATTTAAAAGTTTGTTTTAAATGTATGCTTTGCAATAAAACTGTTACCAACTGTTACAAAATTCCCTAAATTGCCAAAATTGATTTTATTTGTAGTAAAACGGTATTTAACTTGCAAATTAGAAAAAATTACATAAAAAACTCGTTTTATAAAACTTCCGAGCACCCGTCCTTCACAGCACTCCTGCCTTCGCCAGTCGTGCTGCAAACTGGACTCGTGTCGAAATACAAGTTTTATAAAACTCGTGTTTTAATATACTATTACCATACTTAGGTTTTCTAGTAGACAAGGATGGACTACGCACGCATCCTTCTAAAGTAAAGGCAATTGTGTCATTTCCTACTCCAAATTTTTCCAAAAAGAATAATCTGTCCGTCGTAACATACGTTTATATATGCATTCATAATTTGTAATATTTATAATTAATGTTGCGTTCCTTACAAAACTCCCAATTGAAGAGACTTACTCTTGACATTTTCAGGATCTAACAGCTACATATATCCTGTTCTGAATTAAACCTTCTCCCTCGCAAATGTTTCTTGAGTCCATAGAATATCCAAAAGTCGCACATCGCAAAATCTGACGAGTATAGAGGATGCTCTATTGTTTTTATTCCAGTTTCAGCTAAATACTGGAGAGTTAATGCTGCTGTATGGGAAGACGCACTATCATGATGTAACATCATTCCCATCTTTGGCACTTTACTGAAGACATTATGCACATAATTTTCCACGTACCATTTAGTCTTTTGTTCCTCCAATTTAATTGCTGACAACAAACCTGCACCTCTAAAAAATACAGCGTACATAACTTTCTTCATTGCACGTTGCTTTTTCACTATTGTGAGGGTTTCCCCGTCGTCATGTATCCAAACTCTACTTTCTTGACGATGAAGAACATCAAAGAAGGGTATGAATGTTTCGTCACCTGTTACAATTTTGAATAAAATTCGATGGCCACCATTATTTAACAGTTTTAAGGTTTGTTGACAAATTCTTACACGGTCCGCAATCTGAATATCCGTAAGCTGATGTGGTACAAATCGACTAACAACCTTTTTTTAAGTGTAAGAGTTCGTGTAGCCTAGTTCTCACTGATGTGGATCCAATCTTGAGACTTGACTCTATCATTGCATAGGTAATTCGGTTGTCCTCATCGACCATTTTTTAACAGCGGCAACAATCAAGTAATACCACAATAGTTAGCTTAGTTTTATCAAGTTCATAAATAATGTCGTCTGTAATATTTAACACTATGTCCAGACCGAAATCCAGATTAAGTATCTAGAAGAATTTTATATTTATTCCCGTAAATCTTTAAGTTGAGTAGGATTACTAACTTTAGGCAAAGGAATTATAAAGGCTTGCTTCCAGCAGGCGGGGAAAATGCTATTTTGAAAGCAAAAATTTATAATGTGACAAGAACTATTGTAGATTAAATTATTTATAAAGTATATTAAAAATAAGCGCTTTCGAAGATATGTACTTTTAACTCGGAGTGTACGCTTACCCCTACACTATATCGTATTGATGCGCGAAGTGAAAATTTTTCTAAGGTTACGATGCCGGAGCTGTACAACATTTACCTCCAGCCGGAGGGACACCTTCGTTAAACTTTTCCGACTTTTCTTTAACGCCAAACCGATTGCTAGCTTCACATAAGTTATGCAATTTCATGTGACTTTACGTATTATTTTGGATTGGTCGCGATTGATTGAGCGTTGAGGCAAAAATTTCAAATTAGTCAAAATGGTCTAGCCCGAAAGATACTTCATCTAAATTCCGTAATTCTTGATTTAAGAATCATAATTCAAAAATGGGAGTACTTACATAGCTAATGTATCTATATATATATAATAGACTTGTCTGTCCGTCCGTCCGTCTAACTGTGTTACAACAAAGTGGCAAATAGAATTACATCACTATGGACACTGTATATGCGTCTAGTTAAAAAGGGCTTAATTTTAGAAATGCTGGCTCGAGAAAACAGAGCAGAAATGGCTTTTTTAAAGTACCTTATACAAATGTTGAAATGTTTATCTAACAATTCGCTGTGGCGAACACATCTCTCCGTACTCTGCTTTAATTATTGATTCGGAAAAACAGTTTAAACATGGCTCTCGTTCATAAATAATATAAAGCTTATGGAAACGTGAAATTTGACCTAAATATGTGCAACTCAGCCAACAAAATTATAATGAGAAAATAGTTAAAGTAAAAGAAATTCCTGTATTGTTTTATGTTAATGTATGTGTTCATACATTACCAGCACTTAGGTGAAAATGTAGTTCATATGAAGCAATTTCTTCCAAACCATTGTGTAAAGAAAGCAAATTTCAAAATAAATAGTCGAGTAAGGATAATACAGTAATTCAAATGAAAAATTAGTGTATTAAAATTTCCTAGCTATATTTCATTTAAATAAGATGGATGCTTTCATTAGTTAATTTTAAAAATCATTGATTTGCTATTCATGAAAATGTAGTTTATTCAACTTTTCAAACAGATATTAATGCTTTAGTTTTTTAAGCTTTACTAAAGTTATAAACTTAATGTGAAACATTAAAAATCTGTAAAGTGGTTTACACGGACCTTCCCTCACTCGTATTACATCAATTTGCAAATAAAAAAATGTAGTCCGCTGGAATTCGAACTCCTCGCTCCCAGGCGAATATTTCGAGCCCAGTTTCTAGTCCGCCGCTCGGACCCGCCGCTTGCAGCCGCTTGAATAACTAAACCACGACCGTAGTCGAAATGTAGGACTCTCTGCTGCGTTATAAAGACACCATACTATTTTGCCCCATTTATGATGCTTACCCTGTATCTGTTAGGTCTTATTTTCGCCTTAATAAAGCCTGAACTATGTGCAAATTATTATGTTTATTTATTTCTCCGTTAAAGCAAAATAAACAAAATTTTATTCAAGGTGCTCACCCTGTATATATTTCTCCGAAAGTTTCTCGGTTTCATACCAGATAGACATATAATCTGCATGCAAAATATTGTCTTCCTACAACAAATAATTTTTGAATTATACCGCTATAGGCAGACAGAGAGACAGACAGACGGATTTGAGAAAACCTGTTTTTCGTCATCTAGGGACCCTGGAACGTGAAAATCTGAAGAAAACTCGAAAAGTGATTTTTTCGCGATTACAATACTTCCTTCATCTCCTAAGAAGTAAAAAACATGTTTAGTCTTATCTCACAGAATAAAGAAATTCCTTACCGATGATGTTATTTAACGTTACCAATGTTAGGAAAATTGAATTTATAAATTAATCATACTGAAATTCTTGAAGCACAGTAATATGGTTAGGAAAAAAGTCAAAATTTTAAAGTAAAGTCTGTAAAATATAAAAAAAAATATTGTTTAGTAACATACTTTCTAATTTGGTTTTCCATTTGTCTTTTACTACAAAAAATTTACATTTTCTAATAAAAATCTAAATTGTGTCCTATACTCTACAATATTATTATTAGTTATGATAAAAATAATGTGAATTTGTGTGTGTACAATTTCCTTTTCAGTAGTAAAATGCACGTTTTGAATTGATTTACTTTTGATTAGCTCATGCAGTTTGCATATCAGTAAGATTAAAATAAAAATTTCGGGTTGACTGAAAATAAATCAATTTCTATTTTAAACCAGATGTTCAAAATGTTTTAAAATTTATTTCATACTTTTCGACTTCTCTGTATCTAAAACGATGTAATTTGTAAGCGCATATGAATAAAGCTGATTATTTGATACTAAAATTTGTACTATTAAATAATAAACAAAAAACCAATATTTAAACATTCGAAATGTGGTTTCCTATTATTATATGGTTTGTACTAGCCGTCATTAATTTAGATTTATGAAAACGCAATACTTATCTAGACCAGGGGTCGGTAACGTTTATCGCCACGGATCAAGTGTTACAACTTTTATATACACCGTTTAATGCGCGGCGGGAGGAGGGGTTACCCGTTACCTTATTTTTGTGATGTAGTAAAGAAAATGGTGTGTAAACTATAGTAGTTATATTAAAATCACAAAAGATAAAGGTTGCGTCATCCACCATATAAAACTAGTAACACAGACTAACTGTGCCTGGCAACCGCATGTACTACATAAGCCAAAGATGAAAATACGAACGTATGTACTATTGCTACCAGAAAAAAGCTGTAATAGGCTTTACCCAGAACTTCCCTTGTCGACATTGTGACACTAAATAATGTTAAAAATCAAATTAAGTTAGGAGTAAAAATATCTTCACATTTCTAATAAATTAAATACATTTTCAAATAAAAAAAATTTATCCCGCTGGGGTTTGAACCCGCCGCATCTGCAGATGAGGGAAGTAAAAAACTAGAACACGGTTTTTACTTCCCTCGTCTTCAGATCTTTACGTTTCAGGGTCTCTAGATGACGAAAAACAGGTTTTCTCAATTCCGTCTGTCTGTCTGTTGGCAGTATAATTCAAAAACTATGTATTGGATGATGACGTTATTTTGCATGCCGTTTATAGGTTTACCTGGCATGAAACCGATAACATTTCAGACAAATATATACAGGGTAAGCACCTTAAAAAATAAGTTTTGTTTATTTTTGCGTTATCTTTGAAATAGATGGAAGTAATAATTTTCACATAGGTCAGGCTTTACACTTGCCGAATATAGGACTCAACAGATACAGGATAATGTTACAAAAGAGTCGAATCGTTTCGCAGTACGACTCATCGATGCGGTTACAATCGCTACGCAGATGCGGCGGGGTTCAAACCACAGCGGAATACAATTTTTTTAATTTGCAAATTGATCTAATTCGCGCGAGGAAAGTTCCGTGTAAACCCCTTTACAGATTTATTAGGTCTGTGAATCTGAACTTTTAACTGGCAAGTGAGATATGAATAAATATCTAATTATTTCCAAACGTCACTGTTTCAAAAGTTAGGATTATTTCTTTCTTAGAAACCGTATTCGGCAAATTGCACAAGTATCTAGTTTCATAATCGCTTTTTCTTGTAGTTTTTTCTATTAAAATTACGCATGACATATGACAGGTTTAAATTATTCACATGACAGGTATAGTCATTTCATAACTTCGTGATTTAGAAGTTGCCACAGTTTTTTTTTTGTAGATATAACAGCGCATTTGACTGACGTAGTTGCGTCGGAGCTGTGTCACCTGTCAAATCAGTTAGGTTAGTGGTTCTTAAATTTCTTTATTTTTATAATGAAATTCTCCTTTTCAGGACTAATTTTTAGGAACTGATTTTTGATATTCATTACTGGCGATATGTCCGTGGACGGTAAGACACTACGTTCTCAAAGTCAACAATTCGTTTTAAATTTACTGTATTATTTCGAGACGGAGAAAACCATTGGGGACCCCATGTTACCCCTATCCTGTGTACAAGAAGTAATTAATTACTTTTATCGAGTTAGCATTACGTTTATTGAATTAATTTATTATAGCGCGTAGCAAATGCTTTGGGAATTTGTTTTACTTCGAAACCGAGGACAAAATCGTGGAATAAAGAGCATCCCATGTTGTCTATCTCAGGAAAGAAACGCCCACCAAAGACATTAAAATTCGGAGAATTATACTTCAAAAATTAAATAAGGGATATGCTTTATGCAATGTGTTTGGAAATTAAGTTGAATAACTGATATGTTCAACGATTTTATTTCTTAATTATTTGTTCTTACAACATATTAGCATTTAATCACTAAATGTTGAACTTAAACAATACCACATATTACTGAGCAACACTAGCTTAAATCGTGTTCTACATGAGATTGGTTTAAAGTTTAAAGAGGCCAATCGAAAAGTTTTAACCGAAAAACCAAATGGTGCTCACATGCTGTTCCTGTTTTTAAAAGATTATATAAAAAATGTACATTCACCCCAGCATGGATGAAACTTGAATCTTTTTCTTCAGGTTTTCACGTTTCAGGGTCCCTAGATGACGAAAAACAGGTTTTCTCAATTCCGTCTGTCTGCCTGTCTGTCTATCTGTCTTACCGGTAGAACTGAAAAACTATTGTTGGGGGAACACGATATTTTGCATGCGCATTATATGCCTTCCCGACATGAAACCCAGAAAATGTCGGTAAAATATTTACAGAGTGAACGCTCAAGAACTATTACTTAAATGAAAGTCATATCAACCAATACAAGCTAAGTGATGTACGAGACAAAAAAGGACAACGAATAAGTGAGTTGTCTTGAATACAGCTGCATCGCAGAGATCCGAAAGATCCCGTGTGGCAGCGTTGAAATCGCATTCGCAAGCGCTAAAGTTCAAATCCCACCGCCGGTAATGTTTCTTTATTTGAAAATTGATGTAATTGGCATTACCAAGTGTTTACTCTTATTGTTTCAGCATTATTAACCCTAGTTTACTTTGATTTTTTAAATTGTAGAGTGTCACAACTTTCACTTGCGAGGGAAGTTCTGAGTAAAGTCCTTTTACAGATTTTTTTCTAAAGGAATTCCAGGAAAGTCATGGCAAGCTGAAGACAAAAGCAGTGTAAGAAAACCGCAAGGCCATAATGGAAAACGTTTTATTGTTGTTCACGCTGGATATAAATCAGGTTTTGTAATTAGTATTTGCATCAAAATCAGAAAAATAAAACTACCATAGTGAAATTAATGGAGATAACTTTAAGAAATGGTCAACTACATATTTAACAAACAATTTAGAGGGACCATCATTAATCGTTTTGGATAATACGTCATACCATTCAACTTTAATTGAAAATATACCATCTTCAGCTTGGAAAAAGGCCAATTTTGCAGCTTGGCTAACTGAAAATAAAATTCTATTCAATGTGAACTAAATAAATTGAATTACTTACATTGGCTAAATTACACAAGAAGGAAAAACTTGAAGCGGTTGAAGAGTTACTACGACGTAATGGGCATGACTTCTACGGGTAGCACCATAGCTTTGTGAATTTAATGCTATTAAATTAGCAAGGGCACATGCAAAAACTATGATAAACATATTTGCCGGGATGGTTGTGGTAACGACCAGATCAAAGCGATGTGAAAGGAAGCCTTAGAACAATCTACCTTAGCAGTATGGAAAAACTGTATACGACACACTGAAGACATTATTAAGAAATGATATGAATGTGAAAAGATATTAGAACAAAAAGTTAATAAAGTGTTATAATAATTTCAAATTTTACCAAGTTCTCCAAAATTCAGCTCATTCAAGCATGGCCGACTAAATTAAATATTATGGCCTGCACATACGGAACAGAGCCATTCTCTGATAGGGAATTAGTCCACTGCATTTAGTCAAAAATAGGCCCAAACTACGGAATAATTCATATTAAAGCAAATAAGGTCAATTTAGGTGTGTTTTGGTGTCCTGAATAGAAGTAGCAAAAGTGCCAAGGATGGGGTTGTACGCTTAACATTTGGCAACGCTGTAATGGGCTGAAATTGGGATTAAAAATCATTTTTCGCAAATTTCTCGGTATCTATCGACTCTACGATAGAAATACATTAAAGCAAAAATAAAGGTAAGGAAATTATCTACAAACAAGATAGAGGGTCATTTTTTCGTATAGGCGATCGTTTTTGTCAAAAAATCAAGTGAAAAGTTATACTCAAAGAAAATATTTCATTTGTAGCCGTTTTATCACACAGACGCATAAAATATTTGAAAAAAAAGCATTATTCTATTGCAAGTACGGTGTGATCATTTAAAAACTGTCATAATGCTTATAAGATTGGAACTACTGCAATGGAGAAAAAAATTGGAAACAATTTCTGTAATATTAAATTCTCACGTGCCGACAGAGTGCTTGCACTATTAACCGCCAACAGCAATCTCAAAGTCCATGATACAACCGTGCCCATTGATCCACTCTTATTGTTCCAGAGAATTAGTGTCATAAAAAGAACAAATGAAGAACTTCGCACCTATTTGGAGTATGAATCGGCTCCATTTCCGGTGTCACTCTTTGATGAAGATGGTGTGCCAAAAACCAACAAGTCAGCTTTCTATGACAATTTCCTGCCATTAGAACTTGCACCAGATTTGGATAATGTCACTTATGTCATCGATGGAGGATTTCTTTTGCACCTCGTTATATGGCATCAGAATGAAACTTATGGTGCTATTTGCCAAGCATATGTTAATTACGTACAAAAGCACTTTGGTTCAAACTCCATTATTGTTTTCGATGGCTATGAAGATACAAGGAATAGTGTGAAGGCTATGGAGCAACTACGCCGGTCGTCAAAATCTTCATCTGTTGTTATCTACTTTGATGAGCAGATTGTAGCAACTGTAAGCCAAGATAAGCTTCTTTCAAACAATCGAAATAAAATCAGATTGATCTCGATGCTGAAAGAAAAGTTTGAAGCTCATAGTTTCATTGTTGAACATGCTGAAGATGATGCTGACATTTTGATAATTGAAACAGCACTCAAAGAGTCATATAAAAATACCACAGTTGTTGTTGGGGAAGATGTGGATCTTCTCGTAGTTTTAACGGCCCGTACACCTATCGAAAAAGAATTTTTTCTTCTTAAACCAGACAGAGGAAAGGTAGCACGAAAAATGTATTCCTCACGAAGCTTCGATCAACACAATGAGAGTCGAAATCATGTATTGTTTTTGCACGTATTCTCTGGGTGTGATACGACATCTGCTCTTTTTAATAAAGGCAAGACTGCAGCTCTGAAACTGTTGAAAAAACGGCAAGACTTGAAAACTGCAGTTGAGGTTTTCAATAAAAATGATACTTCTCGTGACTTGATTTCTGCAAATGGAATAAAATTTTTCCTCGCAATGTATAGTGCTCCCGCTAAAGAAGTATCTATCAATAACTATCGCTATTCTAGCTTGATTAAAACTGTGAGCAGAACCAGACCAGTGAAATTGAGTTTATTACCACCCACTCTTGACGCAGCTCAGCAGCATCTATTTCGTGTTTACTATCAAGTTCAGAAATGGTTAAGTAATGAATTGAATCCGGAGGAGTCGGGGTGGATGTCAAAAGGAAATATATTGTGGCCAAGAACAACATGCCAACCTCCTGCGCCTGATTGCCTTTTGAACATAAATTTTTACAATTGTTCGAAATGTTGTGGAGCATTATGCGGCTGTCCAAGGTTGGGGCTTTGCTGCTCACCAGTTTGTTGCAACTGCCGTGGACAATCTTGCTTGAATGCTGAACCAATTGAAGACTCTTCAGAAAAAGAAACCAGTGATGCAGAAAATCAAAGTTTTGGGATTGCCTCAACGGATTCCCTCGAACAATACATATAATGAATTTATAGAACGAATAAACAACATTTATACAGGGTGATTCACGAATAGTGTCTGATTTAGCACCGTTTTTCTGTAACACAATCTGATTGACACATTTGATTCACACTTTTGTTTCATTTTTCTGAAATCATCATCACAAAATTGTATTCAAATTGAAAAACAGCGAAGTATTCTATGAAAGAGTAATATTTGTTGCAGGAGTAAAGGCGCTCAATCAGACACTATTCGTGAATCACCCTGTATAAGTATTACAGTCGTGGAGTAGGCCCACAGGGGTTACCACATGAAAAAAAACGCGCCTAGTACTCAACGTCAAGGGTGGTGTGGAATATAGTACTTTAATTACCTAAAATATCACATAAGTTCTAATTCAATCCAGGATTTTGACAAAAACGATCGCCTTTACGAGAAAATTACCTTCTATCTTTTTTGTAGACAATTTCCTTACCTTTATTTTTGTTCTGATTTATTTTTATGGTAGAGTCCATAGATACCGAGATATTCGCGAAAAATGATTTTTGAGCCCAATTTCAGCCCATTACAGCGTTGCCAAATTTTAAGTGTACAACCCCATCCGCGGGACTTTTGCTATTTCTATTCAGGACACCGAAACACACCTAAATTGACCTTATTTGCTTCAATATGAATTATTCCTTAGTTGCTGCCTAAATGCAGTGGACGAAATACAGTGGCTATATAATCACAGTGTGGCCATACGGTGGTCATGTTTTCTATTGGTTGAAGGCAAAAGTTTTCCATTGTCATTTTTAACAGTGTACCAACAGTGTGCCATTTGTTTTCTCGTGGCCGTGAGTTTTCCAAACTATAGTTTAACAATTAGTTATTTGCCATATTCAGTATTAAGATCAAACAAACCCGAACATTTAACAGAGAAATAAATATTTCCTGTAAGTTTTATATTGCTTAAATATTCGTAAGCAACTAAATAGATTATTGCGGTGTGCACTTGTATATTAGCTTGAATAACATACGGTTTTACAAATCAATTTGAAATAAACAAAACGTTTAAGTCTGCATCTTGCTTTGTTAATTTTATTATCCTAGGAACTTAATAATAAAATTAAGTTCCGTTGTCAAGGGAAAGCAGCAAACAAATATAGTCACCGACTTACACGTTTTGTTACTGTATCACTGATTTACATGATCAGCAGAGGGAAAACAAATCTTGAAACTGTAACTTCAATACCTCCTATGTGCCTAGGATGTATATGGCAAACGACATATCGTCAGTGAAGTAACAATACCTCCTATCTCTCTTTACCTAAATTTTACAGGAGAGGGTAAAAACTGATTGCCACTTCTGGCGAACTTATAACACAATGTGTCGTTTGACACACACATGCTATATAGATACGAGGTATTGAAATTTCAAGTTAGGAGGTATTATTTTTTCCTGTTTTGCCTACATTTTCAAATTATCTGCACATAGGAGACATTGAAATTATGCGCAGTGGACGATATTGTGTTACAAGTTTGTGCGAAGTTTGTGTTGAAAGTGATAAAAATTCAATATGCGCATAAAGGAACTGTTGTGCCAGTGGTAAAACTGGATTTTAAGTTATGGATAATAAGAGAAGGGAAGTTCACATTCAATATTATATACGACGATTGGACTAACTGCTCTTTTTGCGGTGATGCACAGGCATTTTTGTACTAAGTAGACACAAATCTTAAACTGCAGCTAACCTAAATTCGCACCTTGACGGCAGCCAAGATTGGGCCTGGCATGAGACTCCCGTGTTTTGCCTCCATTGTCTGAACATTTGTAGAACCTCCAACAAACTGAGAATCACATTATCACGCGCATGCGTCTAAGCACCAGTGGGCTATATTGGGGTTTTTGCCCATGTATCTAATATAATTTAGATGTTAATAAAGCATATTAAATTACCGAGAAGATTTCTACAAATGATGCTATATCATTTGTGTTTTGGATTTGAACTTTGCAATTTCCATTAATTGTAATAAACCTTATGACTCATATTTCTTCAACATTTAAACCAATTTGTGGTATTTTATTGTATTTGAGAGATCAGTCATTTTGAATAACAATCTTTCACTTCAGCAAATGAATTGTCAAATTTTATTTTGACTTTAGTATTTATTCACCATGGTTTTCCACAAAAGCTTATTTTGACATTGGATAAAAAAGTACCAGCCAACAATTGTATGGCTACACTGTGATTATATAGCTACTGTAATAGGGAATACAGTGACTATATACAAGACAGTGTGGCCATTGAGATGTCTTCGCCGCTATTGGTCGACGAGTATGTCCGCCATTAACATTCAAAATATTTAGTTACTTCTAATTTGTTCCCAAATAGGTTGGTAGAGCTTGTTCATTTGGTTATGGAAAAAAACAAAACCTTTCAAACCTGACAATTGTAAATTGTCAGTGTCAAATAATTCATTAGAGTCGCAAGCGGGTGAAATGTTATCATCTATTGCCCTAAAAGCGGATATGCTGCACAGTATTTAAATGTGACAATTTAGAATTGTCAGATTTGAAAGGTTTTGTTTTATCTATAACGAAATGAACAGGCTGTAGTTCCATTTGGTTTCCGTTGATGTGTGAGATTCTGGATTCTGGATAAAATATGAAGGGTGAGTTGCCTCACACGCACTTACGTCGCATTAAGTGGGCCCATTGTGCTACTTCCCACCAGCTCTTGAAGTTGGGTATCATTCAAGCAATCCAATGCTTTGAATGTACTTAAGGACGACCGCAACTGGAATGTTGCTGATTCTAACCATGTCGGGTCAGAAGTCCCATGGATCCTCTGACTATTGCGAGAGCTGGACAGTGGCACAGAACGTGTTGGCGAAGGCGCTGTAATAGCAGCTCTTGCTTGACGACAGCTTTGAATACTAACCCATCTTCGTATGAAGCTGTTTAAGGTTTTTTGATATAGCATAGAGCTTAATGTTGTCAGGGATATAGGGATTACGGGTTCTGACCCCCAGAGAAGTTGTTCGGAAGCCAGTTTCGCAGTCTCATCGGCCTCCTCATTGCCGTAGTTGCAGTCATGTCCTTTCCCCCATAAAAGGAAAACGACATTATTTTTTGAGATATCCTCGATAGCTTCACGGCGCTGCAGTACCACACCTGAGGTAATTTTGCAACTGTCCATGGCTAGTAAAGCGGCTCTACTGTCACTGAAGATATCAATACATTGATTCTCGATTTGCCTTTCGAGAATTGCGTTTGCACCATGCACTATTTCAATTACCTCCACTTGGAAGACAGTAGCCATTTTGCCTAGTGGTATGCTTTGGCGGAGGTTCAGATCGCCAGAGAAAACTCCGACACCCGTTTCATGCTTTGTTTTAGATTCATCGTCAGTAAAGATGGATATATCTGTATGATGGGTCCATCCATCCAATGGCGCTACAGCCCGAGTCGGGCCTTGGCCATCTCAATTTTCCGCTTCCAACTATCACGATCATTTGCGGCTCTTTTCCAATTGGGTAGTGCTAACATGGATTGAGCATCTTGTTTTACTTTGTCTTCCCATCGGGCCGCTGGTCTTCCTATCGGTCTTTTGATTTCCATTTTCTTTTCCATTACTTTCTTGGCCACTCTTGTTTCGTCCATTCGTTGAACCTGTCCGGCCCTTTTCAACCTTTGTAATCTTATGTATGTAGCGGCATCAACTTCCGCATAGAGCCGGGCTAGTTCGTGGTTGTATTTGCTTCGCCATTGGCCATTTTCGTTAGTTGGTCGAAAGATTCTACGCAATATTTTCCTCTCAAAGGCGTTTATAGTCGATTCTGCTTTTTGTGACATTACCCACGTCTCGTTTCCATAACATAATATTGATCGTATTATGGTTTTGTATAGTCGCAGCTTTGTGTTTCTATAGATATTGTTTGATTTTATTATTCTTAACATGTGAAAGTATGCTTTGTTTGCATTGGTTACTTTTCTTTGTACCTCTCTTGCTTCATCATGTTTGTTCGAGATTGTGGATCCTAGATACGTAAACTAATTTATTACCTCAAAGTTTTGGTCCCTATGGTTAGATTCTGCCTATTTGCCCGATTGCTCCTTGATTGTATTAGAACCTTCGTCTTATTTTCATTTACTTCTAAACCTATGCCTTCTGCTGCCTTCTCGAATTCAATGTAAGTCTCTTTCATGTAGGCCATGTTTCTACCAAGTATATTTATGTCGTCCGCATATCCCACTATTTGTTTAGATTTGTGCAACAGTGATGCGTTAGTATTCACATTGCTTTTTCTCACTGCGTATTCTAGCGCTAGATTAAATAGCATCGGGGCTAAACCATCCCCTTGTTTCAGTCCCAGATTTACTTTGAAGGGCTCCGTTAGTTTTCCTTGTATTTTTACGCAGCTTTCGGTGTCGTTCATAGTAAGTTTTGTTAATCTTACTAACTTCGTTGGTATTCTAAAGTCTAGCATAACACTGTACAGCTTCTCTCAATTTATACTGTCGTACGCCTGCTTAAAATCCACGTACAGCTGGTATACGTCGACATCGAATTCCCAGCATTTCTCTAGTACTTGCTTCACTGTGAACAGTTGATCTGTGGTTGATCGTCCCGGTCTAAAGCCCGCTTGGTACTCCCCAATTATGTCCTCAGAGTGTGCTTTTAATCTACCTCTTAGAATGGTCGTGAAGATCTTGTATGCTGTGCTAAATAATGAAATTCCCCTAAAATTGTTACAGTTTAGCTGTACTGGGCATATACTGCTAGTTTTCCATTCCTTAGGCATCTTTTCTGTTGTCTATACTTTACTGACGATGTTTGTTATGGCGACCGTCGTGTATGCTCCACCATTCTGCAGGAATATTGTCCACTCTGGGCGATTTGTTATTGGATAGCGAAGAAATAGCTCTTGTTACTTCTTCTTCGGTTGGTGGTTGGGAGTGTGCTTCTACAGCTATCGCTGCTGTTAGCCTTTCGTCTTCAACTTCGGTGCCAGGGTTTTGTTCTTGTTTTGGGTTCAAAAGTTCTTTGAAATATTCTCTCCATCTTTTTTCTATTTCTTTCTCGTCGTCAATGATCTGTCCTTGTTTGTCCCGGCATAGGGTGGTACCAGGTGTGTATCCTTTTCTAAACATATTCACTTGTCTATATGCTTCTCTGACATGGTTTGTTTTGAAGTTTCCTTCGATGTTCCGTAGTGTCTCATTGATTGCTGCTCTTTTTTTCCGTCTAAGAAGTTTATTTGTGACTTTCCTAATTTCTTCGTAGCTGGCTTTTTGAGAGCGGGTTGGTCTGGCTGTGTATAAATTGTATGCTTTGTTTCTCTTAGTTGCTGCCTTTTCGCATTCCTCATCAAACCAGTCATTGCGCTTTGTTTTTGGTTGGTGCCCAATTGTTTTTTCTGCTTTATCGATTGAAGTTCATATTGTAGAGAGAGGAGTTTAATGAGGTTGTCTGTTATATTAAACTGTACTGCTCTCATCGTAAACATGTGTTTTATCCATTCACAGAGAGTGGGTGCCACACTATGTATGCGTAAGGCAGAGTTAATGCTTTCAAGCTTTGTCGAAGGCTCCTTCAATATCAATGAAAACTCCCAGAGTACACATGTTATTGTCTAGCGATCTCTCAATCCGGTTCACTACAGCATGTAGCGCCAATTCAGTAGATCTTCCTGAGATATAGGCGTGTTGGTTCAGGTGCAATGGGTGTAAAACCAGCACTTATTCCCGTATTTCTCTGTCACAAAGTCTGTCAAGCGTCTTTAGTAAGAAGGATATACGACTAATGGGACGGTATGATTTGGCGTCGGTATAATCCGTACGCCCTTGTTTAGATATAAAAACTATTTTCACTTCTCTCCAGCTCTCCTGTATATATCGAAAAGCGATACATGCCCGGTAGATGCGCACCAGGTGAACAAGCATCAGGTCCAGTCCCCATTGTATTAGGGCTGGAAAGATACCGTCCACTCCTGGCGACTTGAAGGGAAGAAAGAAGTTTATAGCGCGGGTTACCTTGTCACCCCATACGACCTGGTTTGCCACATTCCAATCCTCCTCTGAGTTAGATGGGATGTTGGGCACAGACCCATAACTGAAACCGGCTGTAAACTTCGTGCAACACCTTAAAGCACAACGAATGAACGCCAATGATAAATATCAACGTCAAAACCAAGAAAACTGTAATATTTTATTATATCAAGGTAGCCATGAAAAAATAATGCAACTTTTTCCGCTTTTTGCTCTACTCTTACTATAGTATTTAACATTACTAGCTTGGTAAGAATGTTTTCACTGTATCGGGCCATTTTTATATTTTGCCTGTATATAGGCTCCTTTTCAGTCATATTTTCTCGTATATTACATCAGCTATTTGTCCCGTATAATACTTCAGCTAATTGCATCCAAAATTCTAAATATTTGTCACGCACGCAACTCCGCACCGCTCTGGGCTCTAGCCGTCTCCTTTGCAGCTGCACTTTGTTTCGTCCCGTTTACATCAATTTCAAAACATAGTCAATGGGAGTAAGCGAGATATCTTCCGTCTCTCTTTCATCCGCGATTTACCGCACCCGTTGGGATCTGCGATTTCATTGGCTACAGCTGCACGTCGCCGACAGCGCGTTTAGCGCGAAACTCGGCGTGGCGTCTGTTTTAGGATTAGTCAGTCTCCGGCCGTAATAGCAGACAGTCGTTATAGAGCGAGTTTGTCGACCCCTGCGCCTTGTGCGTGGGTGCGCGGCCGTGTTGTTGTGTCTTGTTGATTGGGGGACTTCTCGACGGATCGTTGAAGCGAGAGGTGGTGTGGTTTCTTGTGGATTGAGCTTGTGGTGCCTTGTGTGTTGGTATGACCGCCAGTTTTGCATAATCTCGTAGGGCCGTGAAGAGGCCTTTCTCCCATAGCTGGGGATTCATATTGCAGAGCTGTACAAGTTTTCGATCTTGTCCGTTTCGATTGTCCCGAGGGGGACTTAATTTAGACCTTGCCACGTTGTTGGATTATCCTCAGTTGCCGCTCGACTCTCACGCCTCCGCAGTTAGTTCGTCGCATTTGGTAAGCCCACTAGCCGTCGTGACGCCATTGCTCGGCGGACCTTTAAGGTAGCGTGTGTAATTAGCATCAATAATCAAATTCATGCAACTGTTCAGGCCTAATTTATATGTAGTTACTTGCTAACGCAGTGCCGCTTGGTCGAGGCTATCAATAATAAAATTCATTCAACTGTTTAGGCCTAATTTATATGATAATTTGCTGATTCATAACTGCCTACCAAGGCCTCTTGTAAAACTAAATTTATTCAGTTGTTCGCGCATAATTGGTGCGTTCTTTGTAGAAACATTACAAGCGTCGCTGAGGCCGCAGTGAACTAATTCCGTGTGTTTGTTTAATTATAATTTGAGTTAAAGCGTCTCCCAGCTGGGCTACATAGTTTAGTCTATATATGACTGTGTATTACCAATTTACATGTGTGAGACTAATAGAACGATATTTTGAACAAGGACTTATGATTTCCGACGAGTCTGTGCATGCCCACTTTCAGGTTACTGTGTAAAGATAAATGTACGGCGAATCCGGAGTGTTTCAGCGCCACAGGTAAGTTGACGACGCTTGGCGCTGCGGTATCGTGAGGCTGTGCACATCTATTTTCCATTCCCGTTGAGCTTTGGATTTCGCCAAGGTAATACGTTAGAAGGTAGGCTCATTTGATTTCCCGGTTTTTCTCTGGGTCTGTCTTTGCGTTTTCGTTTATGCCGATGAAACCGGGTGGGACCGTATTTAATTGGATCGTTGTTTACCGCCCTTCTGGCCGTTACCCGTAGATAATCTCGTAAAGGACTCTCCCTCGTTTCACTGATGTCTAGCCGGCATATCTTGTTGCTGGTTGGGCAGCGGCGCTAGGTGAGTCTTTGTCACGATTTAGTGTAACATCGTCCGCGCTGGGCGTTTAGCTTTAACGAAATTTTTGTATGAGCCGGTGCGGTGTCGTAAAAGTTATTCTACACCGTAACAACTGGCGGACAGAAGGATATGACTGGCGAGCCAAAGGCGAACCAGTCACCTTCTGGAGCCAGAAAAACCCGTTACCTTACGTGTATTGCTAAATATTTTATTTGTTTCTCAATTGCAAATAACTATAAATTTACCATTTATTCACAATGTCAAACTGACAGGCAACTAAATTCATCAATATGACACATACTAAGGAAGACAACTCTGGCTTTGCACGCTATCATTTATCTACGAGCACGCTTGTAAAATTTTACAGGCTAACCAGTTAAGAGACATTTTCAAAGTGATACAATGACTTGATGAATTGATGTTTACAAGTGAGGAACAAATATAGTGTATTATGATACTAGTGTAGAAGTACGCTTTTAAAGCACGTGCGACAAGTTTAAAAGCACGACGCAGGTGTATCGTACGCTATTTTTTCTACAATCGTAACAGAAATATAAAAACTTAGTTCGGTGACACTTTTTCCTTCGCATTGTGTTAGATATTCTAGGTTATGTTGACATTCAAACTTACGGCAAAGCGTGTTTTAATAAATTATTAAAACACTCCTCCAATGGCAACGTGTTAAAAAGACGTAATTCGAACGCTAATGCTAAGAGTGCTATAAACGTCACTGTTAATACTAGAAACTGTGCAAAAATTGTCATTTTAACACGATCGTAGAAAAACAGTATTATACAGGTATACTATTCCTTACCACAGCCAGTAGATATAGAAGAGTACCGCCACGTCCGCCATGTTTGTTCCTCTGTCATATCACATATGCGTCACTTTGAGGTTACACACAATTCAGCAAGCCGTCAAAGTGACGTTTGTGTCAAAATTCAGCAAGTGTGCGCAATTATTTGGGTTAAATAAAAATAAAACTTTTTTTCGTCTAATGACTTGACTAGAAACAAAGTAATTACAAAATACTCACTATAATCAAAATTATTATAACTAAATAACTTTTTATGGACTATGTATATTAATATGGCTATCGTTAAATAAATAAATAAATAAATAACGTCTTTATTCCACCAACTAGCTATAATTGAAAATTAACACCCTCACAATTTGTAATTTAAACTTACAGAAGTTCGCCATTGACCGCCACCGAATGCGGTTTTTATATTGATATCTATTGACCTCAAACATTAAGCAGCCAATAAAGCGTCGATAAACATTTATTATAAACATTTATCAAATCAATTCGTGCCATTACAAATCATTAAGTAGTTACAAATTATCCAACCAAACCCAAATCTGATCAACTTCTACCACCGACAACGATAGAAGCACACAAAAACGAATTTACCCTCGAACCGCTATGTGTAAAACGCAAAGGCAATCAGCGCTACACTGGGGGCAATGAAAACAAAACTGATCTTCCAGTGTGAATTATGGTGACTATTGCATACATCTGTCGAACGATGTCATTTGACCAATGGTCGTACTAGCTTTTTGAACTTTCAACCAATCAAAAATGGCTTGCGTCGATAATTATTGTTATATAACAACTTGTCGGTAATACTCCACCTTACTCATTAAAATGATGATTCGTTAGTTTTTTTTAATCGATTCAAGCAATAGTCACGCAAAATATATTGCGTACATAGTTCCTTGCTTCGATAATGCTGACCAGATTGCACTCACGCTGCTTTGGTGTCGGACGTATTTTCTAAACAATCCAGCGGTCGTGCAATCTGACCAGCATATCGGCAAGTCACTATGCACTTAATACATTACTGTTGAAAGTACATACCATATTTTAAAAACAAAATTAAGCAAGGATTATACAGAGCTAAGATAATTAGTATACCCACTTATTTATTAACAGAAAATCTTCCTTAAAAATGAATTCCCCTAATTTTCTATATAAATCCATCAAACGTCCCTTACTCATGTGGTTTAACTTTTTTATTGCAATTCTCACACTTTGAAGATTTTTTTAGAAATTAGTTCAGTAATTTCAAAAGATTGTTTTCTTAGTAAAAAGTACAACCTAGTTTTAAAGTAAAAATTGCAATTTTTTTCAAAAATATTGTTAGTGTTAAGAAATGCTTTGTTGCAAGTTTTTAAAAATGTTAACGTTAGTTGCTGTAATGTTAACCCTCCATCTAACAGCTTTCCTTGAATTTTTCTGAAATATAGTTCAGCTTCTAGAATGGCATCGTAAATTATTTTTGATGGATACAACAATGCCTTCTCTTTGTAACATTTGAGATTGACTATATTGCACACAGAAGTAATTGAACTATCGGTGCTATTAGTTACAACAGATGTCAGATATCTACAATGTTTTCCAGCAGAATTTTCAACATTTCCATAATTATGATATCCTTTTGACCGTTTCTAATTTGTGATTTAAATAATCTCTTACATATTCCTCCGTTACAGTGGAGGATTTCTATCCTCCATGTCTTTTCAAAGCAAGAACGTCTGATCCGGTATTAGCTAACAAGGTAGCAGAGGTTCTTCTAAAACTAAGACCCGTGTAACTTTTAACATCTTCAAGAATTGTACAATTTTAAATAGTATATCAGATAAAGTACTACTTGTCGTACGCATATACCATTATTGTAACGCATAAAAAATCTACGTTCTTGAGTATTTTTCAAGAATCTTCAACCAATTTTTGCTATTGTTACTACCGGGAGAGTTTATTTTTCGATTGTAGAATATTGATAATTGCCACGTTAGGTTTTATTTCAACATCTTGAAAACTCAAGTTGTACAGCTCGTCTGTTCGGCATGCTCCGGCGATTCCCAATATCATTGCGACTTTCATCATCAAAAATGTATCGTCAGGAGCATCACTGAGAAACCTTTCCAACTCTTCTTTAGTAAAAATTTTGGCTTTTTTCGAAATATTACCATCATTTTTAAGAAATGATATGACCTGCAAATATATGTACATTATACTGTTATTTAGAAAAAGTAGTGATTCAAATACTACCTGCTTGAATTTCGTCACGTCGATGTTATCATGAACGCACATTGTTAACTTCAACATGGAATATTCACTCCATAAACTGTTTGGAGACTTTAATATAGACGCTCTCTCATCAAAATAAGCCAGCAACACAGTTTCGTTTACCTCTTTTACTGTCTTGGAAATACACCACTCTTTGAATGTATTATATGATCGCTCATACCGTTCTCTCGATTTCGCCGGCAGCAAGGATGCTCGAGCAGCATTGGCACTGTTTTCAATTTCAGCGTAATTTTAAAATTCTTCTGACTATTCAACACTATAACATATAAGCCAATCATATTGCAGACATTTGCTTTTTTCAACCAATAACAGCAGTATATCACTGAATATTGGGCACCTTGCAAAATATTTACAAAACAATGTACGTACTCAAAAACTAAATAGCCTTGTTGCGAAATATCGCTTAGCAACGATGTTCTGTCCTTAGTGATATAGCTAGGTTACGTAAAACTAAACACCAGCAAACTGTGTGAACAAAGTTTGGCTTGCGTTAAAAATTTTAAAATGTTGTATTGGAAGTATTCCGCTAAATTTAATTGAGGATGAATATTAATTGTTGGATTATTTTTCAATAAAGTTAATCGTTATGTATTAATATTGTTAAATAGTCATCCCAAATACCACTCGAAGTGGATATATTTTTTTAAAATATTTTGCCATTTCCATAGAAATTATAGCAAATTTCACTTAACAAAATCACATTTAAATGTCACTCGTCTTCGGCTCGTGACATTTTTGATGTGATTTTGTTTCGTGAAATTTAAACGCCATAATTTACATGGAAACGGCAAAATATTTGTCAAAATATATCCACTACTTGTGGTATTACCCTTGAATAGCTCATTTTACAATAAACGCAGCTGACAGAGAAATAAACTGACAACGCTATCACTGACACACGCTTACTATATTTTCTATCATCAGTCGTATTATGAAACTCAGTTCCGGTTCATTTTACATTAAATGCAACTGACAGATATAAACTGACTACGCTATCACTGACACTTGCCTACTGTATTTATTAATTGAATTAGAGTGACTCCGTAAAAAAATACTATATTATAAATATTAATAATTAAATAATAATTTAGCTTCTTGCTAGTGAGAAAAACGTAATGCGCGACGCGTGGGATAGTTTCTTTTCTGTCATCGGTCGTATTATGGACCGCAGCTTCGCTTCGGTCCACAAAAAACGACCTCAGACAGAAAAAATCACTTACCTCTACTTGGAGCGCAAATAACTATTAACGGTCCCTGATGCCCGTTTTCCGATCTTGACCGGCAAAGCGTTACTTTCTGCCGAAAAAATTCTCCGCAAACCGCATATTTTCTGGTCGGTCGTAAAAAAATATTGTACGATACACGACCGGAAAGCGTTTTGCAGGTCTCCCCAAGCTACTTGGCTCGACCTGCAAAACACTACATTCCGGTCTTGTAACATAAATTACTATTTTCTACGATCGTGTCAAAATGACAACTTTTTGCACAGTTTCTAGTGTAAAAAATGACGTTTATAGCACTAATATTAGCGCTCAAATTACGTCTTTTTTAGAGTCCCGTTATATAGTTTACTAACAGTTGGGCAAACAACAGGATACATTTTAATTGGTTTGGATCAGTTTTTGTTACAACCGATAGATTCCCACATGCAAATCTAAATTTTAACTAAATTGGCCGTATATTCCCAATAGTCGGTTCTAGAGATCCTAAGAATGAACAATACTTTTAAAACTCTCTCACCAAACGCAAGTCAACGAGATTAGTTCCTATAACCTCTTTGTTCGACATATGTCTAATATGTAATTTGAATTAAAAATGTTTGTCAAATCAGGCTGTTTGCCCAACTCTTAGTAAACTATATACAGGATCTGTAGTCTTTTTAACACCTTGTCATTGCAGGCGTGTTTTAATAATTTATTAAAACACGCTTTTCCGTAAGTTTGAATGTCAACATAACCTAGAATATCTAACACAATGTGACGAAAAAAGTGCCACCGAACTAAGTTTTTATATTTTTGTTACAATCGTAGCAAAAATAGCATATGATACACGTGTATAAGAGCCATTAAAGCACTAGCGACCTTAAAAGCACTCCGCTAGCGGGTCGTGCTTTTAAACTCGTCCCACGTGCTTTAAAGGCGTACAGTTACGGACACCTCAAAGTGCACGGTTTTTTGTTACTATGGTTATTTTTACGATTTTTCGGCTTATTAAATGGGGGTTTCTCCAGTGGCGTTGCTTGTGGTTATAAGAATAAGTATTACTTTTTTAATGTTTGTATTTTAGCAAAGTTTCACAAGTAAATAAACATATAATAATATGTATTTAATAATTATGTATCAGTATTCAATTGCTACTGCGCTTTGCAGTTTGTTTCGTATAGAGTTGACCAATGTTTCCATATTGTATCCTTCTCTCAGTTCCTTCCAAGCATTTCTTATTCTTTCCCATAATTTTTGTAGTTAAATAGCCCCAAATATTTTCGATGGGATTCAAGTCCGGACTTCTTGCAGGCCATGGTAGTAAATTGATATTAGTCTCATCAAACCATCATTATTCTGTGAAAATAATGTTATCAATTACGTTAACATAAACAAAATTAATTAATTAGGTAATATCTTGCCGGTTGAAAAGTAAATTGATTAGGAAAGACCTCTCTTACAGATGGCAGCATTATATTTTGCAAAATGTTGCGATAATTTTCAGCATTCAGTCGACCATTAATTTTATAGCATGCCCCAGATCCGTGAGCATTGATCCATCCCCATGCATTTACAGAGAATCGTCCACTACTCTTTAAGGGTTAAAAATACTATTGCTGCTCAAATCTTGAATTTTGTGGTCTACAGACCCTTAATCGTCAATTGGTGAATGATTGAAATACCTTTTCACCTGAGAAAACCGTCGTGTTCCAAAAGTCGTCGATCTAATTCAAATAGTCGGTTGCAAATTGTACTCTTCATTCTTTGTTCTCTGGTGTTAAAAACACTTTTCTTGCCGAAGTCTCTGCTGCCAACGAATTTTAATTTTGAAAGTGCAGCTCTTGCTTACATGCAAATCTGTTGCGACTCGACTCAGCGACCAGTTCTCTTCCAGTTTTGTAATAGCTCGCATTTTCTCTGCTTCTGACAAATGTCTGGGAATTTTCCGAGTTTTCAGTTTTATGACAGTTGATGACAAACGTAAACGTCAAAACTCGACGTCTATGATTAGAATATCGTATTACAAGCTAAAAATCTACCGTGCACTTTGAGTTGGCCGCAACGGTACCTATACACCAGTATCAGAATATACTATTCTTTTAGGCAAGGTGCTATTTTTAAATCAAACTTTTTGTCTTCAGAAAGGACCATTTTCACAGAATTGAGGTTTACTTCATTCAATGGTAACTTAAAGCTTTTAACAACTTCCTCGGATAAGTAGAATGACTGGCCTTCAGTTAGTGCAAGTATCAAATTTTTGAAAACATGTAGTGAATCTGGCATTTTTGCTAATCTGCAGTAGAACAAAGATGCATAATAAAATTAACTGTTTTTGAATATCGAGAACACATTATTCCGTTTAAACGCCATACTGCTTGATTTTATGGACCCATATCTGACACCGCTGCACATACTTTAATACCAATCCCGTTGCATTTTTTTATAATTTCGGTGATAATTTCATTTGCCTGGCTGCTATCATAAGAATTGTTCTTATATTCGTATGCAACAGTTTGCTTCCACCGACTAGTTAGTCCCGCAATCATAAACACAAGAGCATGTGATGCTGCTTTTTCTCTGGAGGGCTATCCACCATAATCTAGTACCTAATGTAGGTTTACCTATAAAATACGTATGGTAGTTAATACAAAAACATTCAAATTATAACGGACCTATTATTTTTCCAGTGGTATTGTCATACTGCAAACCTGCTTTTAAAGCCATTTTATCAATTACTAAAACAGCATGCTTTTCTTCTGATCTCATACAGTCTACTTTTTCTTTCAACAAAGGAAATAAGTCATCAAATACACCAGCATTAAATTTAAAGTTTTGTATTCTTCGTTGTAAAATGCGAATGCTAGGTAGCGGGTAACCTTGCCTTTGAAGCTGTTCATAACCTGCAGTGCTGCATGATAAATTCAACTTAAGAGCTCTTTTAGTGTCAGTTTTCTACTGGCAACCAGTCGTGTTCCCTTTTTTAATATAATTTATTTGGTCTTCACTAAAATCACGCTGAATGTGTTTCTGTAGGTTTTGGATTTCATTTTCAGATTCTCATATTTTTTTGGGTCAATTTTAACAACACTGTTGCAGTTCAAGAATCTCTGAACAATACCTTACCAAATAAGCTGTTGTCTGGACGAGGAACCATTTTGTGGCCAGGTAGATCTCCAGATCTCTCTTCCAATGATTTCTGCTTATGGGACTACAAAGAATCGAAAATTTATGGTTTTCCGGATAACATTACTACCGATTTGGAGAAATGTTGGCTAATGTACGAAGAAGTTTCTATGATCGCTTAGATTATTATTTAGCGCAAGAAGGCGGACTCTTTGAAAACGAACTAATTTAAAAACTTGAATTTTTTTGTTGAAAATAAAAATAGTTCTACTTTTATTTACTTCTTTTTTACAATTTAGTTTTTTAAGAATAAATTGTTTATTTCTTCAGAATGCCTTTTACTTTGTAAACTACCTTCTTTTACTTTACTGTTAATCTCTGAAAATCCTGTTCTTCAAATCTGAATTTATCATCTGAATTTAACCACAGAATAACACAGTATATCATGCAACTTAACTGTGATATAATTATGTAATTACAAAAAGTACCTACACTATGCGTGGATACGCCATCGGCGTTGAACAATTACTTAAACAATTAACGCAAACCGCCCCTGGCTTAATATAATTAATATCAGAGTACCCTAGATCGACTGTTCATTGGTCATGGTGTCTTTTGAGGCAACCGTAAATTCTCCTTGATTTACTCATGTTCGCAGTTCATGAATTTTCTCCGTATACACTGGCTCTGTTCCTTACTAGAGTAACTGTATCGTGTGTTAAAAAAACTCATTTAAGGTAGTCTATTTATACGAGCAAGCTTGTCCGCCATTTTGAGTTACTGAAAGTGGCGGAAAATTTAAATTCTAGTTACTTTCCAAATAGCATACGGTAAGTCGGAAAAACAACGATCATGTCATTTAATTTTATCCGTCTTAAAAATGATTGGTTTTTAAACAAATAAAAAGAAATTAAAAAAAATCGGAACGAAAACACTGTTAACTAACACGCACGTGGTTCAAACTAAAGAACTTTAATAGTACCTTAGTTCAAACAACAGTGACGGGTGGCAGAACTCAACAGAACTGACAGACACAGTTGGCAGCAAAGAACAATACCTACACACCTTATATAGATTTAAATAACCACACTTGGCTGAATACTGTAATTATAATTAGCATCGTAATGGAATGCACCAAGATTTAAATCAGCGTGCAGTGTTCGTCTGGATCGAGCAGTGCGTCCTC
>OW679197.1:82934012-83105730 GCA_940337035.1 Agriotes lineatus | reverse complement strand
TACTTGTACTCGAGTACCGCACAGTTCTGCCCGGATTACACGCACACACATAGATACGTACGTAGGTATGAATTATCAATATTTATGCAACGTCAATATTACATCGATATCAAAAGAATTTTATTTGTTACATTAGATAGCAGTTTTTCTTGCGGAAGAGTTGTCACCATCTACTTTTCAAAATGTATGTCTTTTATCACTTTTCCTGCTTTTGCTAGCTGCATCAGTTGGATATCCATCAAAGACAACAATTGGATCTGAAACATAATGTGTCTGTACGTAATGCACGTATTTAGTTTGCACTGATTGGTGCAAACGATTCGTTGCGGTGCCATACGAATCTACGTAATAGATATCCACCATCTATCACATGGATGATGTTACGGAAATCCATGTATTTTGTAATACGTGTGATGGCTTTGTACAGAGAAGATTTAACGCACTTCCAGATTCCTTCATTGGAAAATAATGATAAAGAAAATAGGGCAAGTTTAAATTTAAGATTCTGTTGCAACATTTCGTCTGATTGCTCGACGATACATATTCTTTGAAATCATAAAAGTGGATCGATAGGAATCGCACAGTCATGAGTTGTAATGCTGGAGTTGGCATTTGAAGGAGGAATTACTTTATCCTTGAGTTTAAACCTTACGGAGTCAAAATCTTGATCGACTATTTTTGAAATTCCAAACATACCAATCTTTTGAGACTTGTGGCCATTGATTGTTTCATCTCCAAGAATAGAATATTTAACCTGTCTTACGCTTGCTTGCTTCAAACTTCGTATTTAATAAGAGAATAAGGAGTTGCGGAAACGAGTAGTATGTATATATTGCATAAATATTGATAATTCATACATACCTAAGTATGCATGTGTGTGCATGTATATATGTTTATATAATACAATGTATTAATCATACATTATATACAGATATATAATTAGATAATAACAAAATAATAACCATAGCAATGTGGGATTGGCAACGCCGCGGAAGACGGGTGTTGAGCCACAAAGACTGTTGGTGCGCGAAGGCAGTACATTAATGACGTGGTATAAGATGGGCGCTAGTAGTAAAGACGGTGTTTATGTGAATATTGTTTTCTTTTGTTTTTTGTAATTAAGTATTCACTAAAGCTATTAAAGTTTTGAAAGAATATTTGCTGAAGTGTGTGTTGTGTTCGTATATCGCAATCCTACATCGTAATTCTACAACAATAATAATCTTTGAAATGTACAGGAAAAAATTTAAATTTCTACGAATTGCAAAAAGCGTTGCGCTTTTCTCTGTCATACCTTGTAAAAAATTGATCGGAGAAGAATTTTATTCTCTACAACTTTCTATATAGGTACTTTTACACTAAAATTCAGGGGAAACGATATACTCTTAAAAAACACAATTTTGGCAGCCGTTTTCCAAGATGGCGGTGCCGGCAGCAACTTCTCATGTTTACAAATTTTAGAATTTCATTAGGGCTCCAAAATGTACAAAATTGGCAAGTATACATTTTCCCCAACCTTTTGCAAGACAAAGTCATTTTGTCTCTGTTGGCTGGGCTGGAACAGTAGTAAAGCAGAGCATAACGACAGCAAAGCAAAGGGAATGAAGAGTTTTTGGAGAAAGAATGAAAAAGAATAGCAGAGAAAAAATGTATTAATTATAAAGTTCTGAAAAAATCGAACAAGAAAAATCAGTTGTGTGATAAGAAATTTAGTTTCAAAACAAGGGGATTTAATAACGGGAGCACAGAAAAGATTGAAAGATAGAAAGCGCACTTTGGAGAGCTATCGAAGCTATACACTCTCGAAGATAACACAGAAGTGATGCTGCAGGAGGAAAGAGAAGAAGTAGAAATAACAGATGAGGAAGTCAAGTTTGTAGTAAGTAAAATAAAGCTGGACAGAGCAGCAGTAGTAGAAAATTATCTGTCACTGTTTCAGTATGCGCTGTCATAAACGAACTCTTTATTATGTCTTAATACCAACCTAACTATACATAACTAAATATAAGCAGCATCCGTTACATCTTCCTTCTTTTAATTAAGACATTCACAAAATTCTTAAAATATTCAAGAAACATCGTCTTTAAAGCATTCACAAACAAAGTCTTTAAATTTCACAGGCACCTTGACTTGCCGTCCTTTTCATGTGACTTTTTCTGGCACCCTTGGTTCGTTGTGCTGTACTTCTTTCACCTTCCCGTTGACGCTTTGCCACTCTTCTGTTTTACCTTGACATCCTGTGATTGTTGTAGTTTCTTCTTTATTTCTTGTTTCATCCTCTTTTCTTGATGTTTCTATTGTCTCTGGTGGCTGTTCGGCTGTTCGGCTGTTGTTTTCATATGCCGGCTATTTATTCTAAATGTATGCCCCTCTATCTCAACTATGTATGATCTTGGGTCGAGTTGTTCAATAACTTGCCTCTGGGTCCACTTGTCTGCTCGTCTTTCTGGATTAAGTTGCACCCTTGTGTCTTGGCCAACAACTAATTCCTTTCTGGCTTTAGCGTTCTTATCATATGCTGCCTTATACTTTTTCTTTTTCTGGTACGTTGTTTATTACTTGTGGTTACGCCGGTATTAGTTCTTCTTGACATGAGCCTTTGGACTGGACTGCTGTTCATACCTTCAGTTGGTGTGTTTCTCCATAAGTCTGATTTTGCTCTAGCCGTTCTTTTCAACATCTTATTTACAATTTTTACTGCTGATTCGGCTTTCCCATTGGATTGGTAGTGGTAAGGTGATAATGTGCAGTGTATTAACCCCCAATCTTTGCGAATCGCTGAACAATCTAACTGTGTTCCAACATCTGTATCTACTACTTCCGGTATTCCATGCACACTAAAGTATTTTTGCACTTTTATATGATTGTTTCCGCTGTTCTATCTTGTAACAATTCCGACCCCAATCGTCTGAATACCATTGGTTGCTTTTGCTGCGCTACATGCCTCACAGTTTGCTATCTTGGCTTTAATATCATTGGTCATTGCCCGTCAGTAGATCACATCACGAGCTTTTCTGAAGCAAGCTGCTGCTCCTAAATGACTTTTATGTACTGTTACTATCATTTCCTTTCGCATTTATTATGGAATTATTACAGTCGTACCTTTGAATATTACACCATTTTGTACACTCAGTTCTTCCCTAAATAATACTTCGTCTTTTGCTGTGTACTTCTGTATTTGTTGTAGACGCTCTTCTTTTAAATTTAAATGTTCTGTCAAGTTGATTTCTTCTAGTTTTTGGTATATTTTCTCGCGTTTATTTCTTTTTTCTCGTTAGTTACTTTTAATAGTAGCTCTCGAAAGAAGATCCGCTATATACATTTCTTTTCCAGTCTTATAGGTTACTTTTAAATCGTAGTTTTGTAGTTTTAACATCAGTCCTTGTAGCCTTTTCGGAGCTTTCAACAGAGATTTAAAAAAAATTATTTCTAACGGTTGATCCGGTTCAACTGTTATCGATTTTTGACCACAGATGTACTGATGAAATTTTTCACATGCAACTAATATTGCCAAACACTCTTTTTCAATCTGTGCATAATTTTTTCCACTTTCGATAGTGTTTTTGAAGCAAATGCTACAGGTTTTTCTTCTTGCATTAGAGATACACCCAAACCATGGCTGCTCGCATTACATTGGATGGTTACTGGTTTGTTTGTACAGTAATATTTTAGCACTGGCGTTGCTGCTACCATTTGTTTTATTTTGTTGAATGCTTCCTCTTGTGTATGCTGCCAAGCCCACTTATTGCCTTTGTGAATTAGTTTCCTAAGTGGTTCTGACACTTCCAACAGTTGTGGTAAGAATCTGGATAAATAGTTCACCATTCCTAAAATCCTTTATATTTCTGTTCTGTTTTTGGTTGTAGCATTGTTGTTATCGCTTCAACTTTCTTTGGGTCTACATGAAGCCCCTTTTCTGTTAGCATGTACCTGTGCCCCATGTATTCTACTTGTTGTCTTCCAAATTTAAATTTTTCTATATTAAATTTCAGATTTACCTGTTTTGCTCTTTCCATTAGTTGAATTAGGTTTCTGTCATGATCTATCTTTTTTCTTTGTGTCCCCACTCCCATAGACCAGTATGTCATCTGAAATTACCTCAATTCCTGTCAAGTCCTCCAATGTCTCATGTAGTCTCCGGTGAAACTCTTCGGGGGCTGTAGAGATTCCAAATGGCATTCCATTACATTTGTACCTTCCATATGGAGTCCAAAACGTCCTTAATTCTGAGCGTTTGTTGTCCAATTTTATGTGCCAAAAGCCTTCTCGAGCATCGAGTGTGCTGAAAACTTTACCCTGGCTCAACTTCGGTAACACTTCTTCTATCGTGGGAATTCGATAATGCGCCCTTTTTAATGCCGTGTTCAGATCCCGAGGATCCAAACATATGCGTAGCTTATTTGGTTTCTTCACAATCACTAAACTGCTTACCCATGCAGTCGGTTCAGTGATTTTTTCTATCACTTTCTGTTCACACACTTTCCCAAAGTTTTCTTCAATTTTGCTTTTAGCGAGACCGGTATTCTTCGCGGTTGGTTCACTACGAGGCCGACACTTGTATCCAATTTGAGCTCATATTATCCCGGTAGGTATCCCTATTCTTTGAATATCTCTTGGTATTTTTCTACTACCTTTTCTCTCGTCAAAAACTGTGTTTCGTTCACTTCTCCAATTTCTTTAACTGCGTTCACATTCAATTTTATCGAATTCAGCTGGCGGCAATTTTCAGCTCCTATCAGTGGTGGCCCCTTTCCGTCCATTACTTGAAAAATTAATTCGTACATCTTATTTTTAAATTGACACTTTAGTACTACTTGCCCTTTTGGTTTTATCACTTTACCGCAATAAAACCGTAGTTTTGCTATTGACTTATCCATCTTTGGTGCTCCTTCCTCAGCTATATTACAGAGTTGATGAAATCCAATCACATTACAGGTAGCACTTGTGTCGATTTAGCATGTGACTAGCTTGCTTCGGTTTCTTATTGCCAAATTCAGATCCACCATAAGCTTTTTCTTCTTATTTAGTAAACCAATTGCACATATCAAATTGTAGACCGATCCTTCTTCTTCCGATCCAATTTGGTTGGAATCTTCTTCCACTGCATGCACTTTCGACCAACAGCACTTCGGGTAGTGGTTTTTCTTCTTGTACTTCAGACATGTTGATCCATATGCCGGGCATTTATCTTTTTTCTTTTCATGTTTTCCTCCGCAATACTTGTACGTTTTGGTTTCTTTATTTTCACCCTTTTTATGCTTTTTTAAAGTTTACACTTTATTTATTTCTTCTTCGCCTTTCTGTATCTTCATCAACTGCTTATTGGTTTGTTCGTTTAACTTACACGTAGTTATTGCCGTATCGAGCGTTAGTTTTGTATTGAGTAGTAACTTTTTTCTTACACTGTCATCTATTGTTCCCAAAACTATTTGATCTCTAATTAACTCTTCTTGCAATACACCAAATGCATATACCTTCGCTGCTTCCCTGAGCCGAATTACAAACACATCTACTGATTCTTCGTCTTCTTGCCTCGTTAAGTTGAAAATGTCCCTGTTATAGATCACGTTTACTGTAGGCGTAAATTGCTTTTCCAACTTGTACAAGATTTTCTTAGTTGTATCTAAAAGTTGACTACTGTGTAAAGGTAAATTTACATATATTTTATACCCTTCGCTTCCTAGCAGCGTAAGCAACGTTGCGACTTCTACTTCCTTCGGTTTACTTGTTTCGGTCGCTATCGCGTAGTTTTCATATGTTAGTCGAAAATACTTTCATGTTTCAACTATTCTGCACTTTGTTTTAATTTCAGCGGGTGCCGGACAGGCTAGGTTTGCATTGGCCATTCGAAACAGTGAATTTCGACGTGCGCCGTTTTCGATGTAGAACCAGTTTTCGAGTTTCGTGCACTGGGCTGGGAAACCTCAATTACCGTACCGATGTACAAAAACGACAACCCCAAACTATGTCACAACTGTTGGGGCATATCCTTATGTGGGAAACTTCAGAGCGGGGAGGAGTACGCAAGATCTTTTGTGGACTATAAGGCAAGTTATTGAAAAACTGTAGAGCACAACAGGCAAATTAATGTATAAGGGCTTTATTGATTTAGAAACAACCTTTGCTCGTGTACCGAGGAGGTAACTTGGCAAGAACATAGAGAAAGAGAGATATCAGTAGGTTTGCTAAACACAAGAAAACATTTCTACAGTAAGAATTGAAGGGTCATGTTAGGCAGCATAGTGTGATGTGTAAGTCATTCAAAATACCGGTGGAAGTGAGAAAGGACGCAATCTGACCCCAGTGCCTTTTATTCCACTTGATGGAACTACGAAGAATGCAGGCAAGAAATACAAAAATATACAATTGAATATAGAAATGTACAAAGAGAAGAAGAAAGCACACGCATACTGCCTAGTGTGGTTTGCACCTATAGAAGCATATAAAAATGTAAAACACAGCACTTGAGAGAAAAGATCTAAAGGTAAATGTATGTAAAACGAAAATAATGGGCAACCCAGTTCAAACAAATACACAAATAGAAATTGAAGGAACAACTTTAGAAAATGTGTGAAGCTATAAATAGAGAATAATGATGAAGGCACAATGAACACAAAACTGAACAATAGAATAGGGAATACAGAAAGACGGCTTCATTCACTAGGTAAAGGTTCCCTAAATAGAAATGTAGAAATTCTGTGTACGTCGGGGTCTTATCGTACAGCGTGGGTATTATCCAAACGTAATAATTTTGAAACCAAAGTAAACTTGTAAACCCACTTTGATAGAGAAAGAATGAATAGAATATAGAGTTTAATACATTTTATCAAATACCTATACACTATATAGAAAAGTGGTACGGACTCTTGGAAAGGTAGTTGGCATATTATTGTTGGAAAATTAAATTGAAAGCCAAATTTCCACCAATCAGGTTTTCAGTGTGTTATTTCAAAAATAAACAACCCAAATAAATTGATCTGTTTACTAACGTAGTAGAAACATCTAAATACTATCAAGAGCGTGAAGGTGAAAATACATTTTTAAATTTAAGTATTTAATGGCTAAATGTTTTGTAAACTTCTCAAAAATAATGTAAATGTGTTTATTTACTAGCAACATGATATTGTACAGTTTCGTCATAGAAACAAAATATGAAAAGCTACTCATAACTCCAAGAGACTTGTCAAGTTATTTCTCCCCCAAACTCAGGGTAACCATGAAACCTACAAATAATGTCTTAGCAACCATACAATAAGGCAATCCTTGATGTTACTTATATCACAGAATAATACAGAATAGCCTGTCGGCTTAAAATTCAGTTAGGTTTTTTCTTTGCGCATGCGCGAGTTCAGGTGGGTGTGCAGTCAGCTGTTTTCCATATTTTACACGAGTACCTGTGGCGGTCAATGGCCCCTTATAAGAAGGTTTTCTTTTGTGCAATCGATGCTCCACAGAACTAATTCGTTCAGAGTTGTGAATTTACGTTAATTTACACTTATTTAGTTATTTAATCTTCATTAATATGAAAAAAAATCCATTACCATTTTGGCGCCCCTTGCCATTTTCGCCTCAAGGCGGAGTCTACTCGGCCTATACCTATTTACGACCATGTACAAATGGAACACATTTGACTTTTCCTACAAGAAAATGTAAGAGGTTTGTCAACTTGCCCCGAATTATATTGTGCATTATCCTCAAGCGCCATACATTTACCATCTAACTGAACCAAAGCAGAAATTTTCCAATAAATCACCCAATTTAAAAAAATCCTCGTTACTAGTCTTGTGGTAGAAATGGTCGTTATCCAAAAAACCTAACTACAATTGTAAATCTATTTCCTTCGTTACAAATTTTGACGGGGTTACCTTTTAAAATGGATTTGTGTAACCATCGACTAACCGTAGACCCGTTTTGATATATCCATGTTTCATACAAGGTATGCTTAAAAGTCTTCTGAATAGCTATTTTTGTAGTACCTGTTATTATATTTACCATTGTCGTTACAGCAAAACTTCTGGTGAAACAACTTATTCGCATGATGGCCACTAAAACACTCGATTAATTCATAATATTATAAATTACAATTCGCAACAAGGCCTCATCTGACTCACATGGCACTGACTTGACTTTTAATTTTGACAAAACTGTAACAGCCCTACAAACAATTAAGCAATTAATATGCCAAGCCTGCAAACTTAACAAAAGCAACTCATAGCTAACCTTGATCCAAATCAGTCCTGATAAAGTATATTAAATGTAATGGGTCATTGGTAATCGTCCGTATGTTTTCTGTTTGAGATAATGTTAATTATTGTCTTAGTACTGTTTTTGAAAACTAACTTTTTTGAGACTTTGGCTAATTTATCAGGAATTATTTGCGATTTTACTTGTTCTGTAATGTCAGCCCTTTTTTATTCTAATCGTGGGCTCTTTTTAGCTTCTTTTTTCTTTTTCCGCTTGTTTCTTTGAATTTTTACAGCATTTCCACTCACTGGACGTTAAAACAGAAGGCATTCTTTCAGTTTCTTGTTTTTTTCTTTGGGGTGACGACAATTACGAAGGAATATCTTTGAAACTACTTTCTACGAAAATATCTTGAGAAGTTTTTCTCCAGCAACGTTCCATTAAAATAAGATAGGCATATCCCGAATACTAAATCCTAACGTTGTTTCAATTTTTACTTTTGCATAGTAATCGTTTCTTCCAGATTATCACCACTTAAGCTACTTTGGATAATGTTTAGATCATTGTCTTGTACGTTGTTGATTAACTCATTAATATAATCAAGAACAATGATGCTATTTTGCATATTGGTACAAGATTTGTTGTCGAAAAAGCCGTTTAATAAAAGTTAAATCCTCTCTCCGCATTGGAGAGTCTTTTCTATAATTTTCCATAATGCATTGCATTAGACGGTTTCCTTCTGCTGTTGTTACTGGATCTAGGTCATTTTTTATATTAATATCTCTGCCAAATTGATATTGCTCTAGGAATTTTAATATTTCTAGCAACTTCGTTAAACCTGGTATGATCTTCAGTTGTCTGCAAAACCTTCTGAATGCCTTTCTCCTTATAGCTCTTTTCATAATTGCTATTAAGGCCTTTGCTGACATTTGGTATTATAATTCTAAATGTCTGCAAAAAATAGTATGCAGTTATTGGCCACCTAATATACATGGTGTTTCGTAACGTACGGGGGAAACTGAAAGAGTAGCTAGAGGAGCCCAAAACATTTTTTTTTAATAAATTCCTGACCAAAACCCAATAAAATAAAAATCACAGCAGTTTAAAGTTAAAGTTTAAAGAATATCATTGCGTTTTCATATCCATCGAAACATATTTCTTACAGCACCTGACAATTTGCTGCTAAGGTAGTTTAATTTTAAATTATCAGAAAACCCAGTAAAAACAAGATTACCTTTTTAAATAAAGAAGCTTTTATAAATTACAAATATATTATTTAATAAGCTATAAACAATTGACCATAAAAAAACATTCACATTAGGTGTTCGAAATGTACACCCTGCATTTCAACGCACATTTGCGTTCGACTAGTTCAGTTTTTCGATCCTCTTGGAAATTGTTGGCTTAACTGCTCTGATTCAGCGTTGATGCGATGGAGCAATTCGTTGATTGTATCAACTTCGGTGGCATATACCAATTATGTCATAAAATACCATAAGGAAACGAGATCTGGACTGCGTGGGGGCCATGAAATAAATCCATCCCGACCGATCCATCTTTGTGGAAAGATGGTGTCGAACTAATTTCGTACAGCATGACTGAAATGTGAAGGACAGCCGTCATGCATAAACCACATGGTACGGCTCACATCCAAAGGAACATCTTCGAGGAGTTGTGGCAGAACTGGTGCAGGTGCTCGTAAATCGTAAGGCCCTATTAAGGTATTGTTCAAAATACCAGCCCACAGGTTCAAACTAAAACGCTGCTGAAAGCTATTCTGGCGAATCGCGTGCGAATTTTGATCAGCCCATATGTGAAAATTGTGGAAGTTAGGAACGCCATTCCTAGAAAAACAGCATTCATCCGCCACCAGTAGGTATATTGGAAATTCTGCATTCCTATTAGTGCGATTTAGCAGCTATTCGCAAAACTGTTACCGTAGCGGATAATCCGTAGGAGTCAGCCATTCCACCTTTTGCAGATGATAGGGGTGCAAACCATTGCTGCTCAATGTGATAAACAAAGGATGGAGAAACTCAAACTTGATGGGAAATTTGGCGTGAACTTGTAGTTGGATCATCATCAACTATTTCTAAAAGTTCTTTCTCCACATTCATCCCATGTTGATTTGGTTTGCCGCCACCATGACCTCTTTTGGGTTGTAAATTTTCAGTCTCTGTTTCGCGTTGGACTACCCGAAGGAAAGTATTTTCGAAAGGCGTTTGACGATAAGGAAATCTTTCCGAATAGATACGTTTGCACGTGCAACGTTTTCTTCAACAGCGCCACATAGAATAATCATAATTACATATTCTTCGTTACTGTAGTTACCCATTTAAGTCGAATTAAACCCTTAATAGCTGATGTACCTTAATTTTCACGTCTAAATGAATTAAAACGCAAACAAATTTCTACTACTCTTCGTTTTTTAGTTATTATTAAATAGTTAGCGGTTCTTCATCAGTGAAACCAATTTTTGACCGATAAAAATATAAACAACCGTAATTTTTATGTGATTTACTTTTTACTAATTTTTGTACTGAACATTGTTTAGTTAACTCTCAAATATCCCCTGCTTGATTTTAAAATGTAAAATTACTACCTCACTTTGTAAAGAATGCTCGTTAATTTATTCAACTTGTATTTGCTGTCACTTTCTTGGTGTTGGGTTTCGGTCAGAAGTTTATTAAGAAAATAACTTTATTTTGAAGTTATTATGAAACACCCTGTATACAGTGATTGACAGTTGTCCAACAACTGTATAGCTTCATTTAAATAATACCGTATTGTCCGGTAATTCCATTCTCACCTTCGGTTTCTTACCAATTTTACTACATTTGTTACCATACACCCCCGTCTTATGTTCTCGTTTTGAACTCCATCTTGTTTTGATTTTCCAATTATGGTTCTCGGAGCTGAATCTCCGTTGTACAGTGTGTCCCAGTGTCGATGGGATTAAAAGGAAATCTCCGTCATTATTAGAGCTAAAGGAAATGGGGTCAACTTTTCAAGGGAAACACGATAGCAAAAAATGAATTTAAATATCTCTTTTGGTGTCCCAGCATCAGTCGAAAAATGAAAAATTCGTCATTTGTATCCGACATAACAGTTAATTTGTTCGTCAAAAGATCAAAAACAAAGCAGGAATCTTTTATGCACTTTTTGTAAGTAGATTGATGTTGCCTAGTCAGAATTAATATAGCGCTTGTAGTATTTGGGCAACTACTTAAAACTTTTTATATGTTGATTGTAATCTAACTTTTCTCGTACCCACCGATTCCTCCGCTGCTTTTATAGTGTTTTTATGTAATTTGTTGCATGTCGTTTCATGTTATCTTCATGACCCAATGAAGATTCAGTTTTATTTTGTAGTTTTCTTCGATTAAGGTCTTTAGTGTTATCACTTTCCATCTATTCACTTTTAGGTCGATAATATGAAGATGTATTTTCGAAATTATGTCTAAAGAATGTATTATTGATTCTTAAATTATTTTGGGCCCAAAAATCTGTTAAGAAGTCTAGATTATTAGTGCATGTTTCTTCGTAGAAACCTTTTTATGTGCAATTAAAATATCGTACCAATATCGGTACCAAAACTGTGGACTGTGGAGGTAAAAATCTATCAGCCTTAGTGTGTAGTAGAAGTCGAGTTGTTAGCCTCCCCTACACGTAGATCTAATTTTAGTTGCATTAGAGTTTGAGAATATTAATCAAACCTTATCATGTTACGTTTGAAACTGATCTTGGGGATTCTTTTCGAAATGCCCTATATATAAAACAATAAGCTTTTATTTCTTTATGGTGCTGTCAATCAGAGGATACAGAAAGAAAATTGTTAAACCTGCAGCAAAGCAGATCCCTTTGTTTATGGTCCATCGGTTTCGATAACGTGTAGCGACGTATGACACTCGAATAGTTACGTATTTTCAGCAAAAAGAGCACATTAGTTTTGGATTTACAATAAACATAATTATGTAATACACGAAAAGTATATATAAATACAAATATACATATACACTTTGTACCCCTATTTAGATTTTATTTTTATTAATAGCACACGTGAAAACAAAATGGCCACAAATTGATGCATGAAAGAAAATATTATAGCTTTTAGTATGAGGTTAAAACTTCATGTTTGATTACGATATAGTTTTAACTGTGAAATATTATTTAAATAAAACTACAAAGTAAAATTGTTGAAGGAAGGTCGATATTGTGGAAAACAAGATAATTATGAAACTCTGTATGCATGTATCGTCAGAAGTGTAAACGGCTAATAATATTATATGCATGACTTATCAAGAGATCTAAACTTAGATAAACGACACGAACAAGTATACATGAACTACTTAATGCCTGATGTATCTATGCACAGGCCACCAAATGACGTTACTTTTTATTGATGTTAACATGGATGGTTTAAAAATGTATTCCTTTATTTAGTTATCTGCCTTATTGGAGGTAAGTGGAACAATTTTTAAACTAAAGAATATTAATGTAGATTTATTGAGACTGTATCGTACATTTCATATAAGGTTCGATTGTTTAAAAATTAAAAAATTTAAAGCCGTAGGTTCCATATTACTAGCATGTAAAATATCTTTTGTTAGGGTTGGAACTCCTTAGTGTCGGTAAAATTAGGATTTTGACCATATGACAGCAATCGGTTTCTAAGTTACCTGGTACTCTGCATGCCTAGATCTTGTTCACAACAAACAATACAAAATAACGTTTCACTCATAGTAGCCCATGTCAGTTCCTCGCTACTTAACAATAACTAAAATAGGAATTTTATTTCTTCATGTTACCCTTTATTTCAAGCTTCAAATAGAAACTGAAACTTGGACTACTTTCTTGTTAGAAAGTTTCATGAAAATTGGAAACATTTTTGACCGACCTGAGTTAAATGTTATAAATGGTTTATAATAGTAACTTTGAAGTAGGTCTTTTCAAGAATAATATATTAAAGTAAAAATGTTAAGGATGCAAGGGTTTCACTCTAAACACCTATAAAATATTTAACTACATGAATAGCCATTGCTTTTTAAGTTAACATTACTGTAGTAGTCAGCTCGTAGTCTGGTTTGTTGCAAGCAACCATTCGTGCCAGTTCACAGCTTTTCATTTTGTTGCTTCGTACGTCCCACATCCTACATTTTCCATTATTTGGGTTGCGTATTGTAACTGAGGCCTTCTTGTCGCATTTTATTCTTCTGCCCTTTTTATTATAATTTTATGTAGGCCGTCTTCTATCAAGATGTGTAACACTAACTGATCTCGTCGCTAATTTGTTTCCACAGTCGCCTTTCTTCTTCCGTTTTTGTATCTTAATTTCATTCTGTATTAGCAGTAGGTTGAGCAGTCTATAATCTGCCAGTAAAGTAAAGTAGAGTGCAGGGAGCGTTATTCTACACGTAGGAATATGGCCTGAGACGCGTCGGGTCAGGGCCGCCGAAATATTTCTTTACAAAACCCAGTCATCTGTCACATAATTCACGGCGTAATGGGTGATGTGGTTAACCTCACGCCTCCGACGACTGCCTTGCTTTCCTTGCTTCCACAACCGTGGTTCCAATACCCAATTTTTAAAGTGACTGGGTGAGCCGCACGCCAGTTGTCAGATGTGGGGATTGAACCCCATACCCTGGAACATCAGTTGAGTTCCCTAAACGCTCAGACACGCTGGCTCATAATCTGCCAGTGCTTGTTGTATTTATATATTACATAGCAATAGCGGCAGTGGGCATTCTTTTTAAAATTTTGTTGTATTCCTGCTTTTATGATTTTGTATACGGCTGTTTAATCTGTATAGAGGATTTTATTAGTTTTCAATCTTTGTATTTGATGCTAATTTTTCTCTAATATGGTAAGCATGACTTTTCAATTGACATTGTCCAATGCCCTTTGTAGATCTATAAAGGTTATATACACTAGTTTGTACTTTCTCATAATATTTCTATCAATAGTCTTAGTGCAAGGATTATTGCCTCTCCTGTTCTTGAGCCTCTTCTAAACCCAAACAAATGCTCGGTCAGGATTTCTTCTATTTTTTGCTCTATTCTTCCACAGATAACCCTGGTTACAATCTTTCATGCGTGCGTACTGAGGCTTATCGCACGATGGTCTTCACATGTATTTAATGAAGCTTTCTTAGGAATAGGCATTATCAAGGTGTTTGTAAAGTCTTAGCATATTACGCATAATTTGTTCATTCGCTGAAAGTAGACTTTTCTAGAATTTAATAACTTCCCCATTAATTCTCTCTTACGAGAGATTTATTCATTTTTAGATGACTGTTTTGTCATGATTGGATCGCCAGTTTCTTCGTTTTTATCATCTACATATTCTTAGTCTAGGAAGATTTCTTTTGTTTCCTTCGTTTCACATAACTCAAATATATATTTTCTTATATTTCGGCAATTTCATCATTGCTAATTAGTTGCCACCAACTTTGGGGTATATAATTATTTTACTACAAACTGCAAACAATTTTAGACTCAATCCTCAAACCAAATTTTTCACTGATTAACCAGCTTTGAACCGAACCAAACAAACGTTCAACCTACATGGAGTTCGGATGGCCGACCAGCTACAGTCAAGACGGCGCGAGCAAAGGTTGTTCAAATTACCAGGGAGCGCCAAAGGGAGTTTTACAACCGGTAAGTCTATTAACTTACAAACACTTTTTAATTCACGAAGGTTTGCGTAAACAATTCGCTACGACCTGAAACGGACTTTAAAAAGGTTTGACACTCCAGTTCCTTGAATTAGTCATACACAAAGCCATAGTAAACATAAAGAGGGTTGAATTAATGGACGACAATAAATATGATACAAATAGTTATATCTAATTTCAGCCCTCGTATAAATCATAAACGCGACCCACGCTGCAGGAGGAAGCTACAAATACAGCCAACTATATTGTTGCCATTAATTATAGGAGTTTAACTAGCACATAACAAAGTTCAATATTTAAAAAGGTAACAGGTCCTTAGTGAGATTAAATTAGCAGGCAATTATAAATTTACGCTGATGTCGCTGGTCGAACATAGCAGAAGAGCGACAATAATAGTATGCCATCATGTACAGTCGTGTGCAAATAAATCTGGGACAGTGTTTTTTTCACATGCAGATTCAGTTAAGAATTGAAGAATATCTCCATGGATTTCCTGCTATCAGAAAGAGTTACATTAAACTTTAACAGGTACTGAAACCCGTAACTCTCTCTGATAAGAGGAAACCCATGGAAATATTCTTCAAATTCTTAACTGAATCTGCATGTGAAAAAAACACTGTCCCAGATTTATTTGCACACGACTGTACATAGAAATTTAGATTATTCTATAAATACGTCAATAATTATTGACAACCTCGGAGGTGATGTAACACTAACCGGTGATTTCAATCTTTCGATGCCCTTAATGTACAGATTTGTTCTTACACTCACAATACAAGATCGTAATTTAATACTTCCAACATTGCAAAATGGCATTGACAAAATAAATAGCAACGGACTGCCTAATTAGTCATCTGTGCAATTAGGGTACAGCCAGGGCGCTCAGCAACAATTTGTAACCGCAGAGGCAAAGCTGGGGGCACAACAAGGACTCAGCATCAAACGGAAAGCTGATAAATTTCTCCAAAAACTCAGCTGTCAACTACTCGCAGGAAACTAGCTGCCCGCAACTTTACAAATCCACGAAACACAAATGCCTAATAGGGATCGAAAAAGAGGAAACGCACACTTATCTTCAGTTTACAGCTCCAAAACTTAAACCGCGACACCAGAAAAAATCCACAATCAAATGCGATGGGCAATTAAGATCCAAATATAGCGCGAGTAACCCCGGACACTATTTTTGTCTTCGTAAGTCACTATAAACTAGCGGGAAACTAAGTCACAGGTTAATACGATGTAAACACAGGCGATCACGTGGGAGACGCTAGCAGAAGAGAACGAGGAACAAAAAACATCGCGGCAGGTGCGCGGAGACAATTGAATGAGGCTTGTCTTTGTTACGCATGAGAACGCGTCGATAATCTATCACGTAAGACTGAAGAGCGATCAAAATCAGTTCGGTGACTTCAATGACTGTATAAAGTTGAGCTTTTCGGACACGGGCGACAAAAATGTATAAAACGGACGGTACCACTAATAAATTATTAAAGCGTGACGCTTTTTGCAGTAACACCGTAACATAGTATTTCTCTTTTAACTTTTCGATTTATTAAATTCTTGAGTTCCCCATCATATGTTCGACGTCCTTCGTTATTAATGTAATTTCTTATTGCGTTTCATTTGTTTGTTATCCATGATTTTCTAATCTAAATGTGGCGTTGGCCAAGATGTTTCTCTGTTGCTGCAATTATATCTTGCTTTAGTGTGTTCCATCTGTCTTTCGATTAATTGCCGTCGTCTTCTGCTATTACAATTTTGGTGTTGTTTCTTGGAATATATGCGTTGCCGGTAGGGTTTTCATTTCTCTAATTTCCATTTGTCCATTCTTCCTCGGTTTAGTTTTTAAGCTTTAATTTATTTTTCATCATGACCACGTTGTCATCTCTGGCAATGTCTGGCCTAGGATAAATGCAGCTATCTCGCACCTATGTCCAAATAGAATACAGTCTATTTAATATCTAGGTCGGTCACCTGGAATTCTACATGTATTGCGATGGTATTTAGCCCTCAAATCGGCTCTGATTGTAGTACAAGCAAATAGCAAATTAAATCATTAAAGCACAGAGTTGTAATAATGCAAGCATCTGAGAAAATTCACATAAATTGCCAAATCATAATAACACTGGTATAATTCGCCAATGACATTGATTATATTTGAATAGGCACAGAAATATGGAGGCTCAAATTCCGTGTATTGGGTTTAGCAATATAATTTTAATCGTAATATAATAAATTTGCACAAACTAAAAGCCGAATCTAAATTAATTAAGAACTGGCACAAAAAGTTCAAGTTAGACACAGCTTAAAAATGGAAGCGTAGAAAGTAAAGTCATTAGAGAATGGATAGCAAATGAACATTTTTAATAAAGGTGAGAACAATAATGACTAGAAGAATAAGGCAAAGAACATAGAAAAGCCAGGCAAGTCATTTATGACATGAAAATACAAGACTTGGGGATTTGAAGAGATTGCAATAGCAAGAAATTAGATGGAATTCAAATAAGCAAGAAATTAGACAATGTTGGTGGATTAAAAACTTAGTCAGTGTAGTGATAAACGATGGGCATTTAAGTGTTATAAAAATGAAGTGAGTGGCACATTAAAAAACATTGAGAAATGAACAATTTCAAAAGACAATAATTTTAGTACATAAGATTTTTGTAATTGACTGATAAAATTTGTTAAATTAGATTATAAGTTATGTTTTTGTACCTGGTTGATTTCCTACAATTCAAATCTGTAGACAGTGTTTTGTCAATAACGAGGGGGATAGCGATTGTTTTCAATAAATTGGTGAAAGTGCTTGGTTTTTACTCTATCTTAATTTCAAGATTTTTCATAGAAAGCATAAATTTACATAAAAATAAATAGCACCATCGTAATCAGCGAATTCGAGTGTATCAGCACGAATAAAGGCAGGTTTTTCTACGACCAAAAGTGAAATTTCCTCCGACTGCCTTCGACGATCCCAACGGTGGCTGTTCCGAACATCACGACAACCATCATATGAGGGGTTCAAGGCATGCCAGCAGTTCAACGGGGTTAGCAGAGGGAAGCACGAGCCGTCAGCCAGCGTTGCAGCATCCAGAGGGCCTTGCAGCAAGCTAGGAACTCCGAGGGGCCCCAACAAAGCCCAGCTACGACAACCAAAGTGAGGTTAGTAGTGTAAAATTTTGATCTCCGCGAACGGCGTGAAAATTTGAGCATACCTTATTTACGACCTGGAGAACACGAAAATCGTAACAGTTCCCGTGGATGGCGAGGTGTTTTCCCAGGATTTGCAATTAAAATCGTCAGTTGGAGGCACCAAGAAACAAAATGCAAATACGGCGTCCTTTTTAAGAATGCACCAATAAAGGAATACATAGACGCCACTTGAAGGCAATTATTAAAAATCTTACCGTAAAATTTGTTCATTTAATTTGCTTGATAAATCAATTTCAAACGCGAGCTGAGAAAACTTGAACTTGGTTTGATAGAATTGACATTTCAGTTTAACAACGGCACATTACGCCTACATTTCAGGTCAATCTGCCTACTTTTCAGAGGCGTACCGTAAAAATTTTAACTAGGAAAGTCAGGAACCCAACACCTGAGATTTTGAGTTTTAATTTCATGTCTCTGTTTAAAATTGAGCTAGCGAAGTCATTAAATCAGATGAAGGGATTAGATAAAGGGCAAACTACCATAAGAGTAATTCTCAATTTTGGCGTACCCAACGAAATAAATTAATCAGTTAGTTTGATTTTAGCAAGTGGTAGAACTAATTTAAATATTGTGTGGTGACTCTTTTTATTTATCACATTAATTATAAACATACAAAAATTATACGTAAATGGTCATTGCATAATTAAATGGCTAGCCCAAAACGTGGGGAAAAACGGAAGTAAATAAAATTAATCCACATTGTTATCGCATAATTAAGGTCGATCACAACGGGGGCCTTGTAAAGATTAAAATAAATTACGAATTGAGCTGCAAAATAATTAAATGATCGCCTAATTCATGGGCTTTTTATAAATTCACTAGGCGCTCAATGCTGTTAAGGAATTAAAGTAATTAAATAAATTGACAGACAGTAGGTAGGTGGAAATTATTAGCATTTAAAATTTTGAAAAGCTTTATTTGTGTGGGTGTTTTGTCCGTGGGTGTAAGCGCTCAATATTCTATCTGTATCACGAATCAACGAAAAATCAAACACATGATAACTCGAAGACAGCAAAAGAAAAGCGAAGGCGAGGAACAACAAGCCGAAGAGGTTACGGAGGCACAAGAGCCACTGACCGAACAACAAACACAGGGCGACCAGCCCGAAACACAACAGCCGCAAACGTCAAAACAAACACAGGAATTAAGTGGGATTATGGAAGCCATAGTACAAATGAGGAAGGAAGCAGAGAAAAGGGAAGAAAAGAGCAGGAAGGAAGCAGAGGAAAGGGACGAAAAATTACAAGAATCGCTCACGCAGACAACAAAAATGATACAAGAGCTCAAACAAGATGCCGAGAGAACGGCACAAGAGCTCAAACAAGATGCCGAAAGAACGGTACAAGAGCTCAGACAAGATGCCGAAAGAACGGTACAGAAATTGGAACAAGAGGCAGCAGAAAGAGAGAATAGGGCAGAGCAACATGCAGAGATCCTGGTCAAAGCGGTGCAAGAAAAGTTGGAAAAGAACAAAGAAGAAGTGCAAGCAAAAATAGACGGGTTAGAAAAGAAACTCGAGGATTTCAAAGAAACAATGAAGGCGGAAATACAACAAGAAGTCTTGCAGAGGGTTGATGAAAGCCTGAAAAGAAAGGAAGAAGAAATTGAAGATAAAATGTTAGCATTACAAATAACAACACAGGAAAGGCTGGTTCAACAACAGGATGAAACAGATCAGAAGCTAGATAGGTTAAAAACAAGTGCAGAAGAAAAATTCAAGAAAGCAGGCGAGGAAAGGAAGCAAAATGCAACAAAGATCACGATAATAGACAACCGACTTACAAGGGAGTTACAGGGGATTAATGATAGGTTAGAACACACACAAGAATATCCGGTTAGTGTGGCACCTCCTAGCTTCAGCATAGAATTTATACCGAAGTTCGAGGGGAGATACGGGGAGCTCCCGATGATTTTTCTGAGCAAGTTAGACGATGTTGTTAAAACAATAACGACTGAATGCAGACGGCTACAGATAATCAATATGGCATTAAAGGGAAATGCTGAAGTCTGGCATAGCATCATAAAATCTAAATATGCAACGTATGATGAATTTCGGGCACTCTTCGTGGAGCAGTACTGGAGTAATTCCCATCAAGCTCAAGTAAGGACGGAACTAACATCGGGCAAGTACATCGATAAAGGAGGGTCTCGCGAAATGTACATAATGCACCGTTTCAACAAGGCACAGTACCTAACTCCTAAGTTGGCAGAAGAGGAAATAGTCCAACACCTGTCACGACACCTTGAGGCTGAAATAACCAGAGCGGTGGCAGTCCAAAACGTCAAGACGTTGCGCGATTTGTTGGAAATTGTGCGAAACTATGACATGGCGGTTTACAACGAGAGAGGAGAAACACGGACAGCGAATCATCAAAATTCAAGTTATAAAAGAAAATTGGATAACACTTTAGAAAATAAATTTCGGCCAAATAACAATTTTAATAATAATAATCAATATAATCAACAAGACAGAAGAAACGTGGGAAACTTTAATAGAGCATACAATCAAAATAGAGGATATTACAATAATAATTGGGGTAACCAGAACAGGAATAATTTCAGTACGGGGGAAGATAGAAAGAACTATGACCAGCTTATTGCCGAACGTAATAAGAAGAGATGTCAAGAGATGGAGCAGGCACCAAATACTGACATACAGTACGTCAACACATTATTTACCGAGCGAAACACAGATAGAGACAATGCAGAAAATTTGAACCGAATAGAGATAGCCGAGGTGCATGAAGAGCCTTCGGGGGGTAAAAAAAACCCAATTTTTGTAAATATAGTTAGTAATAGTAGTTTTAAGTATGTTGCGAATTTTGCTATCACATGGGACAGAACGGGGGAATATTTACTAGAGGAGAACGAAGAATATGCAACAAACTCGTGTTTACCATTTATAAAATTACAAATTTTAGACCAACAATATTATGCGTTGATTGACAGTGGTGCAATGGTTTCCTTAGTACAGGAGGAAGTGATAAATACTCATATGAATAATTTAAGAAGCAACATTATAAAAGTTAACAAGATCGACCTTTTGTCCGCAACAAGAAGGAAAATTTCAACAACGAATAGGGTATTGGCAATAAAGATATGCATAAATGGAAAAGAATTTGATGTCCGATTTTATATTGTAGCAGCTTTGAACGTACAGTTTGTAATAGGTGTAGATATCATTCAGAAAGTAGGGATAAAAATTGATGGAATGCTAAAGAGCATCAAGATTGATGATATTATAAAGCCTTGGTCTATTGAGGATCACTAGCTAAGAAATTGTTGCCCAGCTGAGATAACGGCGGGAGACGATAATATGAATTGTTGCCGAGCTAAGAAAACCGGAGACGAAGTTATTATTATAAATAATTATGCGATAGGGGAAAGAATACTGGATGATAATCAGATAGGAAGAGATTTTATACAATATAAAGATAGGATCATGGAAATAATCGAGCAAAATGAAGAAATATTAAACCAGAAGACCGGACAAGCGAAGAAATATTGCCACAAATTGTATGTCGACGAATCACAAGGTTTTAAGTCCAAATCATATCCTATACCATTTGCACAACGCGAGAAGGTAAGACACGAAATACAACAAATGTTAGACGAGGGGGTAATAGAACGCTCTAAAACAAACTTCGTTAACCCAATGGTGGTAGTAAACAAAAGCGACGGTAGTCTTAGATTATGTCTCGATGCACGTAAAATTAATCAGATTACAAAACCCCAATATGAAAGTCCGCAGACAATTGACGTTTTATTGAGTCAGATTTGGGACAAGAAAGTTCTATCGAAATTGGACTTGAAAAATTCATTCTGGTTGATACCGCTACATGAGGACTCTAGAAAATACACCGGATTCTGCATAGAGGGGAAACATTTTCAATTCAAAGTGGTCCCGTTTGGTTTGACGACATCGTGCGCAGCTTTAGTGAGAGCTATGCAACAAATATTAAATAAATTCAACAGCTTTTGCGTGCATTACATAGACGACATTTTAATATTTTCAGAAGATGTGGAACAACATTTGGAGCATTTAAAATTAGTTATCAGTACTTTAAACAAGAACGGTTTGAAATTAAATTTGGCCAAGTGCCAATTCATGAAAACGAATGTAGCGTATTTAGGCTATGAAATTAGCAACAAAGGGGTCGTTTTCATATCTCGGCGATACACCCATATTTGGAAAATATAATTTAGAATAGATTAGTTATAGGACCAATGTTGTACCACACACAATAGTTTAGTTAGAATAGGAGATAGGTTAGGCATTTTAGTAATTTAAGGTAGGATAGTAAAGCATCAAATATCAAATGAGACTGATTAATGATAACAGTTCAAAAAAAAAACAATGAATAATTTTGTGTGAATTAAAATAACAACGCATTACAATCTACTAATGATATTAAAAAGAAAACATGCGTAGTGATTTTAATTAACAAAAATTAGGGGGAATTTCATGCGATGGTATTTAGCCCTCAAATCGGCTCTGATTGCAGTACAAGCAAATAGCAAATTAAATCATTAAAGCACAGAGTTGTAATAATGCAAGCATCTGAGAAAATTCACATAAATTGCCAAATCATAATAACACTGGTATAATTCGCCAATGACATTGATTATATTTGAATAGGCACAGAAATATGGAGGCTCAAATTCCGTGTATTGGGTTTAGCAATATAATTTTAAGAACTGGCACAAAAAGTTCAAGTTAGACACAGCTTAAAAATGGAAGCGTAGAAAGTAAAGTCATTAGAGAATGGATAGCAAATGAACATTTTTAATAAAGGTGAGAACAAGAATGACTAGAAGAATAAGGCAAAGAACATAGAAAAGCCAGGCAAGTCATTTATGACATGAAAATACAAGACTTGGGGATTTGAAGAGATTGCAATAGCAAGAAATTAGATGGAATTCAAATAAGCAAGAAATTAGACAATGTTGGTGGATTAAAAACTTAGTCAGTGTAGTGATAAACGATGGGCATTTAAGTGTTATAAAAATGAAGTGAGTGGCACATTAAAAAACATTAAGAAATGAACAATTTTAAAAGACAATAATTTTAGTACATAAGATTTTTGTAATTGACTGATAAAATTTGTTAAATTAGATTATAAGTTATGTTTTTGTACCTGGTTGATTTCCTACAATTCAAATCTGTAGACAGTGTTTTGTCAATAACGAGGGGGATAGCGATTGTTTTCAATAAATTGGTGAAAGTGCTTGGTTTTTACTCTATCTTAATTTCAAGATTTTTCATAGAAAGCATAAATTTACATAAAAATAAATAGCACCATCGTAATCAGCGAATTCGAGTGTATCAGCACGAATAAAGGCAGGTTTTTCTACGACCAAAAGTGAAATTTCCTCCGACTGCCTTCGACGATCCCAACGGTGGCTGTTCCGAACATCACGACAACCATCATATGAGGGGTTTAAGGCATGCCAGCAGTTCAACGGGGTTAGCAGAGGGAAGCACGAGCCGTCAGCCAGCGTTGCAGCATCCAGAGGGCCTTGCAGCAAGCTGGGGCCCCAACGAAGCCCAGCTACGACAACCAAAGTGAGGTTAGTAGTGTAAAATTTTGATCTCCGCGAACGGCGTGAAAATTTGAGCATACCTTATTTACGACCTGGAGAACACGAAAATCGTAACAGTTCCCGTGGATGGCGAGGTGTTTTCCCAGGATTTGCAATTAAAATCGTCAGTTGGAGGCACCAAGAAACAAAATGCAAATACGGCGTCCTTTTTAAGAATGCACCAATAGCACACGATCTGGAAAACAAAGGAATACATAGACGCCACTTGAAGGCAATTATTAAAAATCTTACCTTAAAATTTGTTCATTTAATTTGCTTGATAAATCAATTTCAAACGCGAGCTGAGAAAACTTGAACTTGGTTTGATAGAATTGACATTTTAGTTTAACAACGGCACATTACGCCTACATTTCAGGTCAATCTGCCTACTTTTCAGAGGCGTACCGTAAAAATTTTAACTAGGAAAGTCAGGAACCCAACACCTGAGATTTTGAGTTTTAATTTCATGTCTCTGTTTAAAATTGAGCTAGCGAAGTCATTAAATCAGATGAAGGGATTAGATAAAGGGCAAAGTACCATAAGAGTAATTCTCAATTTTGGCGTACCCAACGAAATAAATTAATCAGTTAGTTTGATTTTAGCAAGTGGTAGAACTAATTTAAATATTGTGTGGTGACTCTTTTTATTTATCACATTAATTATAAACATACAAAAATTATACGTAAAGGGTCATTGCAGTATATCTTCTGCCCTTCTGATGACTGAATATTATATTAGTTATAAATATATTGATTCTGGCACGGTTGCCTCTTTCATTTTTCTTACTTATATATTATATTTCTGAACAAATTGTTTATTTGCGTCTTCGCTTACACTAGCATTTCAGATGCCCATTATAATAACAAACAGTTAATCTATGTCTTCATACCTTATGCTTTCTTTCTTCATCTTCATTTTCTGTTGTTGGCATATGTATTTGTATCCTCAGTCAGACTGATATTCACAGATGAGATAAATAACTCGCCTGTTCCTGCGCATGGAAATATCATATGGCCAAAAAGAAAATTTATTAAGGTTGCTTTTGGAATTTCGAAGTCATGTGTATTTTAACACCAGAAAATCTAAAGCTGCCACTTGACATTTGTTACAGAGTGACGTTACGGTCTTCTTCTTCTGCAGGCTTTGAAAATATATCCATTGCGTTTATTATGGGAAGTCTCGATCGAGGTTGTGATCACGTTAGGATATTACCCACTGTCTATAAAATGTTAGTGACAACGATTAGGTATAATTTTCTAGTGTTATAATACTAATGACTTCAAAATTCCAAAGGCATCGTTGACGAACTTTTTATTGCAGTTCAGCTTGTGTGTGAAATATAGCATTCGAGGATTACCTATATTGGTAAGAAAATTAACAAAACATGAATTTATATAGCGTATTAGCATTTAACTAAGTTGCTACTTGTACAATTCGAATAGTTCAATTATTTTTAAATCTGAAAACGCTAATTATTATACATTGTGATAATGTTTTCCCAGTTAAATGGAAGCGAAATTGTATAGTTTCTACATTTCAGTATTAAGGTTATAACGACAAATAAGAAAGGACGCTTGTATAGCTATTTTTCATGAGGGTATTCTACTCTACGAGAGTATTCCCACTGAACTAGAAGAAATCGAATGAAAACGTTTAGGGGTTTCCTAAGACATCGCTTTTATCTAGTGTAGGTACTATTTTCTCGCAATTGATATTTCCTGAAGTGCAGTCACACTACACTGATATTTCCGACTTTATCGCCAATAAAATATCTTCAAGTTGTCATGTTTTTAAAGGGATTAGACACGAAATCCGCATAGGAAATATTTACATCAGTACAATTGCGAGGTTTTCTAAAGGAAGTCCATCCCCCAAGATGGTTTCTCACAATCTATATTTCATGCTTGCACTAAGCCCGACAATATGTATTCACGACGTCCTGATTGCAGGAGCTGAAAACACTCTGCATGAATTTCATCTCTTGACAGTTCGCTTTCAGTGCGGATTATGTGCCTGATATGCTCAAAAATGTAAAGGGAAATATTGAAAGCGTATCGACTTTCCGAGTTGCCGCATATAAATAGCCGCGGAGCTCAAAACAGGGTCTCCTAATTAACGAAATAATCTGGAACACTCGTTTAGCTTACAGCGCTTCTGCTGTCTTAGTTTCTGGAATGTTGTACATTATATCAAGAACAGCTGTAATTGACTGTTTTACTTTTCTGGGTTGCTCTTGTTGATATTTGCTTTGTGAAGTGTATTTATTTCGAGTAATCGGTTTCTATAAAATTGAGAGAGCTTCACTGCACGCATATGATTGTCAATAAAAATGAAAAGAAATAAGAGCAAACATGATACAAAGATGCCTTGTATTATGAACGACTGTCAAAGTTAAATGATTCTGGAATAATATTGGACCATTATAGACAAGAGATAGAAGGCGATACTAGTGCAATATTAGAAGGTGTGAACATATTAAAATCGAAGATAAAACATGCATTAAAAAATCACACTGGATCAATTGCAGATGTTAATGTGACAAGTCAAATAATTCTTATTAAATAGCGGACTCCTAAAGTTATTAAGCAAAGCACTGGCCTGTCAGTAAATGTAAAAAAAATCAAACACATTATTATGAGCAAAACCAGGGAAACTAAGTGTCTTTTACTAATTGCCTAAGATGGCATACTACTGTAAATAATAAAGAAACTCTTTCAATACTTATTTAAATGAATTAAAATAGAATGAAACAGAAACTTGAATACTTTTGCTAAGATTTAAATTTATGAACTTGGAATGTAACTTGAATAGATACCTACAAAAGTTTTAGAAAATACGAAAGAATTTTTAAAATCTATAAAAAAACTGCATACCTTGGTCATATTTTGAAGAAATAAGTACTAATTACTTCAAATAACAGTGGAAGGAAGGTAGGGGCAAAGGTTGTGTGAAAAAATGTATGGTTAGCTGAATACAGAAATATGCTATGTTGCACATATGCAAATGGTGACCTATATCCAACCAAGAGCAGGCACTTGGGAAATAGAATTATTGTACATTGATATTCGGACCCGTTAAACAAAAAATCGCATTTCAATGGTGATTACAACAGTTTTCCTATAACTGTGAAAGCGTAGAAATTAAGGAAGTAATATAATAATAATCATGATAATAAACGGCTTTATCTTCTCAGTTAGAAGAAAAAGGCGAAGTTTAACATGTTGGTTGCTCTTCCACTTACCCTAACTTAACAGAATATAAAAATAAAGAGAGGAATAGCGTTCGATGCACAAATATATATAGTGAATTTATTTTAATGGTTAACATATCAGTTTCGTTTCTATGCCAGCATTTAATCATACAGGTCACTTCCATAGTTACCAATGAAATCAATAAATTAGAGCGTTTATTTTACGAGTTAACATACGAATTTGAATTAGGTACTTGCTAATAAGAAACTTTACCTTTGTTATTGGAATGTAGGTATGCAACTAAAAAGTAGATACGTAGGAACAACTTGTGTGTTGTATCTTTTCTTCAGTTTCTTCAGTTGTATACATTAAGATAACATTTAATTGACTTTTTGATAAGTAATAAGTCCTATGTTAACTCGTAAAATACACGCTCTAATCTATTGGTCTCATTTGTAACCATGGAAATGACCTGTAAGATTAAATGGTAGTATAGAAACGAAAAGCTTATGTTAACTATTAAAATAAATTCTCTGTAGAATATGTACAGTGCATACCAATGCATTACCAAAGCGCCCAAATATTGGCCGAATTATAAGCGGAGTGTAGAGACCTACTCTATAAATTCCATACTATGATTGCGTAGTAACTAATAGTTTATGGAAGCGGTTTTTAAATATTTTGGTATTTAATATCTTGTATGTATATGGTACAGAATTGTAAGCTGCTGATTTGGTATCTAAAAGAAGATTTAAGGTGTTCAGTATTATGCATGGGAGTTGTTAACAGACCCCTAGAGCGAACATTCACATTGTGATCATCCGATCTATACGTTACCTTTCTACACAAATATTTAGGACACTTTTCCGTAATAATGTTGTGAAATTTGATCGCGGAGTGAAGAGTAAATATATTGTAATGATATACACCCCTATATGTGTGTTAGAATAAAATTTAGAAACGATTAAGGGATTACAATGATTGAAAATAATTTGGATCTATTCAGGTATAAGGTGGGAATGTGAATAGATATTATGTAATTACAAAGTGAAAGAGAATTTATAGTTGAATGGAAAATAGCTATTTGAAGAACAAATGGATTCGAAAATAATATAGTAATTTAAAAATTGCAGTTTGAATCGAATGACAAATGCTTAATTGAAATAAAATAGAAATTTATTAGGATTAAATCAAATATATTAAAACTAGAGTGTATAAAAAGGGATTTGATATGGTGATGTAATTTGTTTCGATTATTGAAAAATAAAAAACTTAAAAAATGTAGCAAGAGATTTTGGTGTAATTAAAAATATTGAAAATAACCCTGTTTTTATTATAAAAATGTTTTGAATAATAAAAAAAGTGAGTAATTAAAATCTGCGAGGTGAAATAATATGGAAACTTAAAATAAACAAGAATAGGTAAAGACATAAACTAATGAAGATTGCAAGTATGTGGTAAAAAATGGAAATGGATAGCAGTACTCTACAAAAGTGAATCATTGGAGAATAATAATAGGTCAATTTTATTGGAAAAGTGCATTTGACAGAATACATTAATCAAATTGCATTACGTTAAACTGTTTGGTGCTAGAGTACACTTCCAGAGGAAAATAACCAGAATAAAAGAGGCACATTCCAGGAAGTTGGTGAATGCAGTAGTGCAGGTAGCTGTTTGCAAGCTTGGTCTGTTGACTACGTTATGTAAAAAAGGGTTGAATTGCTGATATGGGACGATTAGGACGTCTTGTCTGTCCGTGGACAATTCATTGCAGGAAGGTGTTGGAGAGAGTCAATTAGTCAGCAGAGAGAAGCGGTTTGGTTGGCATTTGGAGATTTATGCGGACCAAGTGAAAGATGGGTCATTTATTATTAAAGTCATAAATATAAAAGGAAATAAAAACAATAAAGAGGTGTACTATTTATGAATGAATTACTTACTGATTTAATATTGCTGTGTACCATTGTAAGGATTGGGTATTTGTCATTTGAAGTTCAAATCTGTTTTGACATTTGATTGACATAAGTTATTGTGACTTATGCGAATGATATTGGAAATATAAGAACATCAATTTCTCAGAAATCAGATAACTAGATAAAGGAATCCACCCCTAATTTTCAGGAGCTATCTCTAATAAGAATTATTGACATTCTAATACAAAATAGGGAACATTTTTAATTTAAAAATAAATTAAAATAATTTGAATTGAACGTTCATAGTACATTAAAGGCACTGCAATGAGTATATTAACAAATTTATGACGGCCCAATGTGTTAAAATTTAATAATCAAAATTAAAATCTTGTTAAAAAGTAAATAAAGACAACACGTTGTAAGGGCCAGTTCAATATTTTGAATATTCAGTCAACTAGCATCCCTCAGTTTATGATATATAGGCATGTAATTGCGAATACCTTAAATGAACCGTAGACAAGCATTTTGAACATGTAACCTTTTTTTATCCATAACCTTTAAGTACGGACCATAAACTACATTGCAAAAATCTAAATGCGATAGCATTTTCAAATTTAAAAATTCAGCTACCATAACTTTTGACACTTGTGAAAAACCAAGCTCAGCATCAATTGTCAAACCCCAGTAATTAACTGCAGTGACCAGGTCAGCTGATTCGTTATTAATTAAAATGGAGATGTCTGGTGATATAGCTTGTCTTAAGTTCTTAGCGCCGAATATAGTGGCTTGCGTTTTGGAAACATTAATAATAAAAAATGCTTAGAATACTCTTGTACTAAACTACAAATGACCTCATTTAATTGTCTATATGCCAATCCTAGATATTCTGGTGTAAAAGACAAGTAAATCTGAGTATCATCAGCATACTGGTGACAGCTACAGTAATTTAAAACTCTATTTAATTTTAACATGTGTCCCAATATGGATCCATGGGGTACACCCGATTTTACATCCATCGGCGCGGCGTGTAAATTTGATCATATAATTGAACAGATTGTGTTTTATTAATAAGATAACCTTCAAAAACCTTTACTACAATATATTTTAAATTAGATAACAGTATTTTATGACTTAACGTGTCGAAAGCTTTACTGTAATCCAAGGGTATAAGAAGTGTTAATTTATGTTGATCAGTGTTAACACTTATGTCATCAGTAATATTCAATAATGCAGTATAGCAGCTGTGACCAGGTCGGAACTCAGACTGTGTAACAGATAATATGCTACATCCATTAATATCATTTCGTACTTGCCCATCTATCGCTTTCTCCAGAACCTTCGAAAGCATAGGCAGAATACTAATAGGTCGAAGGTGTTTAAAATCCTCCGGCGTTTTATTTTTAGGCACAGGAAAAACACCCTCTTGTAGAAAAGCATTTATGATATGACACATAAAAAGCGTTCGGTGCTATACTCTGCACGCTTAACTGGCAGTGTACTACGGCATGATCAGAAAAATTTAAATCAGATGTCCTAGACTCCACAACCAACCTAGGATCAGACAATATAATGAAATCCAATAGAGTTAATTTATAGCCTTCAAGCAAATCTTTAAACTGCGCCACTTTAGAATCATTAATTTCGAATAAATTTAGATTAAAAGCACCACCACAAACTATCTCATAAAATTCAGGTACTAAGAAAGATAACGTACTATCAAACGTATTATTATGATATTGGTGCAGGGGTAAAAAAATCAGATTAATAGGATTAAAGGATTACAGTAATTAAAAATTATAAAGATCAATTTGGATGTGAATTGGATATTAAAATTATTAAGATGCATTTAGTAAAGAAAGAAAATAGAATTTATAATTTAGTAAAATGAAGCTGATTAAGCAACAGAAGGATTCTAACTTAATTTAATATCTAAAATGAAATTGGAAATTGATGACAAATAATTTTTGAGATAGATTATTGAACATAGTGGGTGTTAATCAAATAATAAAGCTTTCATGGTGTGCTCGATTGAAAAATACGCTAGATCGTTAAGGAGTTTCTTTTCATTGATATATAAAATTTTGAAAACGAAAAAATGTAACCGATTTGTGTAACAAGAAATTAATAAATAAACCCTTTTTAAAAAGTTGAAATATGTTTGGTGTATGAAAGGGTTTTTGTTAAAGATAAAATTCGCGTGGTGTACAAGAAATAAAATGAAATGTTAAAAGTAAGAAGATGAGCAGACTAAAATGGAGGAAGATAAATAATATGGTGAGAATACTAAACTAAAGCAGTTCTAATCTACAAACACAAATAAAAAGAAAAAAAATACTGAATTAAGTTTATTGTGGGATTACATTTGTCGTTTTGCATCGATTGAATTGGATTACAACAAACAATTTACAAGGGAAGAGAATCGCAAGGAAATCGTTAGCAGAGTGAGCATGTTTATGGTAGCTTGTCTCTGGTAGAGATTTTTGAAGCTGAGCTGTAACGTTCTTTAAAGGAGTCATTTTAATTGAATATTAAAGAAAAACAACTATAACTGGGTTCTGTTTGGATCTGTGCTGTGATGGGACTGTGTATGCTGCTTCCTGGGGCAAACTAGTTTTCCTGGGTTAATTCAGATCCTGATTCTGGATGTATTTGGCAGTTTGGTTAGCAGTCGAGGCATTCACCGTGATTTTGAGTGGAGCAGTGGTGGTGTAATCGGTTGCAGAGTTGGACGAATTGGTTTCATCAAAGAAGAGTGCTGAGTTCAATAAAAGGTAAATGAATCCAGGTATTACATAAGAACTGAAATAAAATAAAGATTAAAGTGAATTAATTTAATTAAAGGATTGCTTACTATTTGATATTGTTATATAACTAATGTAACGAAAAGTATTTGTGATTGAATTTTCAAAAACTATTTTGACGTAATATTTGACAAGTTGAGAATTGTTATAATTAAAATAGGAACATTTACTTTATTTTTATTTTTTTTTTATTTATTTTTTTTTAATAAACATATTTCCGGATCAGCTATATTAGCTACACACAGAACTGTTAACACATGTTGCACTATTCACAATATTCACGTGGAGAGGGCGGTTCCATTGGAGATTCCTTTTGATAACAAATCTGCCAATTTCCCACTCCTACCCAATTCTAACAGACAACAATCAAATATACAAACAAACCCCCGCATCCATACCTACCCAAACCAAAGTCCTACTGTAATTCAAAATGTTCACAATCAAGAATCATCAGACCTAGTAACGGTAATACTAAAAACACTACTAGAACTACTTACACCTCATCTTGACAAAATTAAATCTGCTCTAATCACGCTCTTACCTACACTTTTCAACAATGGCAGATAATCAGCCTAATTATCACAAGTTAACAATTGCAAGTTGGAATGCTGACGGCATTAAATCTAAACATTTACTTTAGGATCAACATTTTTTCCAAGAATTTTCATGCGTAGATTCTTCTACGCCAAACACCCGCAAACACGACCACCCCAAATATTACGCCATCTTATCTGAACTTGCTTCCATACGTTTTATTTTATTAGATAACTTATAATCTTCTTCTTATACCGCCTTGTTCTGTTTTCCATATCTGCTATGTTATCCGCAATTGCCGTTAACACTAAATTCATAACTATTGCCATTAGCCGGTCTTTAAACAGTTTATCATCTAGCATCTCCATATTTTTTTTATTCACAACAATTTGTCGTTCTTCTGCGTCTAATGGAGTTAAATGCATCTTGCACAAATATTATTAATGCACTTTTGTGGAAGATAATTTACCGTAAACAGAGTCCCAACGGAGCGGCCAAACAAGCGCCAGTGCGACGAACGACATCGAAAGAATGTGCCAGTCTTTGTTCAGAGATCGTACGACTAGATTAATATTTGTAGATTTCTGTTACTAGAAACTTTTTCTATCATTGTATCATATGCAACTTTTAAATAAATTTTATGGTAACTTTAAATTTAAATATTAGCATGGGGTGGTATGTAGGACACTGTCTTGTTTCAACCAGTTCTCTATTGAAATTTATGTTGTTAAGGGTTAGAAGCTACATATTTTCTAACTAGTCATTTGGCGTAATTTTTTGAATCAACCGCGCCGTCGTTTTGATCTTGTCCGTCTGAGCATTGTCAGGCCATTTTATTTTTCTTTGGTTTCTATAGCTACGTAACCATTTCGAACAGTTTCAGTACAAAGTTTGCGATTTCTCCTGTATATAGGTTGTGTTTCAGTTAAATTTCCCCGCATAACATTTGCGATATTTGCATCTAAAGTTCTGGTGCAATTTGCCAGGATATATATGCTCTCAGTCGTTATTTTATTATATATAGCATGATTTTACTGGCATGGGGTATCAAGCTAATCAAACGATAATATCACAGTTATTAGTTACCCCTTTTTTGTGTATTGGAATTATAACCGACGTTGTCCAGTCATCAGGCCACTCACATGTTGTCCACATCTTTTGGCATATTTGGTGTAATAGCGTTTTACCGTGTTCTCCAAGCAGTTGGATGATTTCTGTTGGAAGCCCATCTATACCAACCGCTTTATCAAAAGCGAGTTTTTTTATGGTTGCATCCACCTCCTCCGGGAGAATATCGGGTTCCATTTCGAATCCATGTACATTAATTCTTATAGGTGTTCTTAAAGGGTCTTTATATAGTCCGCAGCAGTACTCACGCCACACCTCAACAATTGAATCGATATCGTAGACTAATGTTCCATGGTTGTTATTGACCGCCCAATTAGATGGTTTAAACTTTCTTGTCACTTTCTTTAGAGTCTTAAATAGTTCTTACATTCTCCTCTATCCGCATGGCTTTGAATATTCTTACAAAGATATTCATAAAATTTATTTTTGTCCGCACGGCATCCCCTCTGCATTTCTCTACTCAGTAGTCGATATTGTTCTTGGCTATTTTCATCCAGAATACCTGTTTGTTTGAGTTCTCTTCGAGCCCCTATCAGAGCAAATGTTTCCTTTGAAATCCAGTCTTGGGGTTTGAAGAAGTAGATGAATCTTTGATGGTCTTTTCTATTCGTTTACGCAAGGATTTCCATAACGTGTCTGGGTTTTCATCATTATTAATATCGTGCGATTGCAGAGCGAAAGTTCTTTGGAAGTGGTCTGGGTCGTTCGGTGTTCGCATCTTCAACATATTGTTGTATCTAAATGTAATTAAAACTCACATCTTTGACGTACGACGCTTCATCCAAGCCTGGTACATTCACGTACAAATTTATCATTTGCGTAATGAACTTGTTTTGTCGCAAGCCGACATATAAATATAATGGAATTTAACTTATTGTCCGCTTTAGTTGTGCCTAATAGTTATTAGTTAAGGCGTCTTTCAGCTGGGCTTTATTCCTTTTAGCATTTACCCCTTATAATTTGCTAGATTGTGGTACATGCCGACCACGTCGGCAGAGCTGTAAAGTTTCGGCCATGTGATGTGGCCTAATATATATGTTAACTATAAATAACTTATGATTTTCCTTTGTTCTTGTGCATGTGTGTTTACAGGGTGACTTAGTCACTGTGTCAAGATCGATGTAAGGTGAGGCCCGAACGTGGTGAATAAGCGTTGGCGTGCTTGTGGCTACGCTGCTGTCTCCAGAGTTAGTAATTGCGAATCCTACCTCGTTTGGCTTTCAAGATTCGGTTAAGCGTAGGTTTTCCCTATTGGATCTTGTGGCCCATTTATTTTGTATGCTCCTTTACATACCGACCCGCTTGCCCTGTGGTGTTCCGTATTCGGGCCGTGGTCTTTAGCCTGTTTTGTAGCGATTTCCAGGGTAAGTGTGGACGTTTCCCGGACAGAATTAGTATTCGGCACTCGCTCATCCGTGAGGGTCGTTAAGTAGTTTGATGCTGTAACAGCGTTCTTTGTTTTCTTTGAAACTTTCTAAAGATTTCCTGGGCATTTTTGTTCCGATTTTATCAGAGCTTAGATGCCTGTCCATTCAGACCGATATCGACTCTTTGGGGTAATCTGTACGTAATGATTTGATCCTGCTTTGTTATTCTTGCTAAATTGGTTTAACATTTAGGGGTGTTTCTATTTGTATTCAATATTGTTTTCGATTCTGTTTGCACCTTGCCATGAGTACCGAGTTGTTTCTACCACCACGTTCCTGTTGATGTTTTGACTCGATCATAAATGTTCCTCTACCGTCATGTTCTCGTCCTGTATCGTACACCGTCCATTTTTACTTCCCTCGTCTAAAAGACGAAGGAAGTATTGTAATCGCGAAAAAATCACCTTTCGAAATTTCTCCAGATCTTCACTTTTCAGGGCCCCTAGATGACGAAAAACCGGTTTTCTCAATTCCGTCTGTCTGTCTGTCGGCTATATAATTCAAAAACTATATGCCGGACTAGGACCATATTTTGTATACACATTATACCGGGTGTCAACGAATTTATTAGACAAGTCATATCTTCTAGAGTATTAAGTGTATTAAAATGAGATTTGGTATAGGTAAATGGTATAGGGAGAGGAGAGTTTTCGCATATTTTTCACTTTTCGGTCACTTCCGGTTTCACCGGAAATGGCTCCGATTTCGAATTTTTAAATGGAACACCCTGTATATTTTTGCATATTTGGATTTCTGAGACAACTTTGGGTCAGAATGTGACATTTTAAAAAGTTTTTAAGCCTACTTGATTTTTTTAGAGCCACTTTTAATATGGCATCTAGGTGGCCATGATCAGACGCAAACTAATCTAAGGACCCCAGGTGATGTCAGAAAATTACAATCGCAAAGTTTTAGTGATTAGTATGATAGATAGGAATAAGACAAATTGGCAAAATCACGTTTTCTTGTCTAACTATTTTTTTTCAAATGGCGACCCTTTTTTGACAAGCGCTTTCCGAAAAGAGGATTTTTTGGCAATTCTAACGATACTACTTTATTTGCGATTGGATTAAAAATAAGCTCATAAGTTAAATATCTCTAAGCAAAATACTGGATAATAATTTATTTACTTTGGTCAAGTGTGCCATGGATAAGTTTTAAAATGTCACATGGTGATCCAAAATTGTCTCAGAAATCTAAATATGCAAAAATATACAGGGTGATCCATTTAAAAATTCGAAATGGGAGCCATTTCCGGTGAAACCGGAAGTGACCGGAAAGTGAAACATATGCGAAAACTTTCCTCTCCCTATACCATTTACCTATCTCATTTTGATACACCTAATACTCTAGAAGTTATGACTTGTCTAATAAATTCGTTGACACCCGGTATATCTACCTGGAATAAAACCGAAAAAATTTCAGACAAATATACAGGGCGAGCACTTTAAATAAATAAAATTCATTTAATTTATTAGAAACGTGAGGATATTTTTACTCCTAACTTAATGTGATTCTTAAAATTATTTAGTGTCACAATGTCGCCGAGGGAATTCTGGGTAAAGCCTTTACAAGATTTTTTTTCATTTCTCTTTGAATGCGTGAGTTTCCCAGCTGATGACGCGTCCTTGATCCAGATCTCGATGTTGGTCCGTTTGCTGTCCCCAAGAGCTAAGATTATACTCAGAGAGCAATTTTGTTCAGGGAGCAACAGTTTTGCCCTTTATTAACTGTCCTTTCAGGATTCTTCGTATTTCACCTCCTTATTATGCGATCTTGGAATTAGTTTTACTTACATTACATCTTGCGTTGTGTTACTGTATCATCAACTCTGATGAGTTTCCTTTTAAGCCTCATCGAAGTTTAACTTGCTTTAGTAATGTCATTCGCTGTTAAACTTGAATAATCTATGTAGTTTGGCCATTTAACGTAATTATTGTTGTGTTTATACATTTGACTGTAATATTCTTGGAACTTATGTTTATTGTGTGTACCCGGCGTACTAAATGTTTATATCGGTGTGCCATATTTTTTATCATTAAACATTTGACAATTATTATATGTGTTTTCGTTGTTGCAAACTGAGTTATGACCTGGTTGAGATATTTATTGCATTTTATATTTTGTGATTTTGGTGAGTTTTTGAGTTTATGAGTTTTCGTTTCTATCTGAGCACATTGATTAGATAAAGAGTCATTAACGCCCATTTTGTATTAATGAATAAAGTTAACCTTATGTAAAAAACCGAGCGCCGTCTTCACTGTCTAGCTAGCCGGCCCCTCAAATGTCCCTATGTAGTCGCGATGGTTTGTTTTAGCTTTAGATTTGGTATAACAATGTATAGGGACGTTGTGGAAATATTCCTTGAGTTATGTTCATACTTACTTACAGCTTTTTTAAAAGCACCAACTTTGTGGTGACCTGTTCCTCCTCGGCAGCGTGAATATTTCACGTCTGAGAATTGTATATAGGATTTTCAGTATTTGTAAGAGACATTTTAAGGTATAATTGTACCAAATTACTCAGTAATCACTAAAGAACTAAATATATACTATAAGTAATTGAAACATATTTCTACAGTCATAGCAAACTAGAACTTTACTTTATAATATCGGTTTTTCGATGCTTGCATTCCTCGCGGTTATTACATTGCCCCACTGAGATTTCTTCCAGTTGTTGCTTTGGTAACTTTTTTCCACGTATTTTTAGGTCTTTCTCTTTTTCTTTGGTATAGTGACATCCATGCTAATATTTTATTTGGTAATCTTATATTGTCCATTTGTTGTACATGTCCTTAATCTATCAGTTGCTTTGCATTTATCTATTTACATGACGTTTCTTCTCCTTACGACTCATACTTATTACCTCTAGGCGACATAGTTTTAGTGATCTCCTACTTAACTGCATCCATGTCAACTGCTTCAATTTTTCTTCTGCATTTTTCTGTTAGTGCTTGTGTTTCGGCTTCGCACAATACGCTACTTTTTAGCATTGTATTGAAGAAGTTAAATTTCATTTTCTTTCCATGTTCTAAACTTAAACATATTTTGTATTTGACTTAAACTCCATTTCTTATATTTTTGTTGGGCCATATATTCTAGCTCTTCTTTGTCATTTGCTATTAATACCTGATCATCAGCAAATTTGAGAGTAGACAAAGTGTTGTCCAATTCGATTACCAGTGGTCTACACATTATTTTAAGAGCCTGCGTAACATATGTCTTAAAAGTATAGGCATGCAGCATCTCAATCAAAAACGCTTATCGACGGTATTTTTTAAAGCTTTCTGACTTTCAACTGTGTAAATTTTTTTTTATTATTTCAATCGCCTTGTGGTTTATATTCCTTTCCTTGAATGCAGTTACCAGCTTTGTCAATGCTACATTGTTATATGCCCTATGCAAAACTATGAACAATAGATATACTTCTCTATTGGTCGTTCCGTGTTTATATTGCTATGTAGCCCCTATTAAGGAAACTATGCCTTCAAAGTATTTCTTTTATATTTCAATGATATTTACTATAATCAAGACCTCTTATCTCTTCGGGCTGGGTTCATCAAATCTAGTATGCTATTTACTGTAGCAATGAAACTTTATAACCTCAAATTCTTTGAATTAATTTAATGTTTAAATGTCAAAGTTTACTTTTCAAATTTTCTACACTAAGGTTTACTGACACTTGTGCTTTTACATTTGACGTTTACTATTTATTGACTTTTCTCGATAATTATTGCTTCAGTTTTTGTTAATTACTTTCAAAATTGACAGTATTCAAGATTTTAATGTCAACTTAATCTAACAAACCTGTTTTCTATTGCTTATGTCCTTACCACGAACAACACTCACCACTAACGCCTTTCTTGAACAGATTACAACATCCAAAACACCCAACAGCTAACCCTTCCTTGGTCCTGTCAACTGATGCAAGCTCCAAACTCCTGCTTCTACTAGTGTCAGACGTCACAACAAGCTCCTACGTTTAGCCCTGCAAGTTACTGAAAAAGAACACTTTTCCTAGCTGCTACTGCTCTTTCTGGTACAACCATCACAGCTATTGGCTCCTCTTGTATGTCTGTACCATCAATCCAATTCCCGTCAACATCCTACTTGCTCGTTCACGTCCAAACAACTCATCTGCCTTCTACACCTCGTCCTGGTTACTGCTGCAGTCCACAATCCTGCTATCTGGTACTGGCAACCCCCTAAATCTTCTCTTCACACGATCTATTGTCCTGGTAAGTTACTCTCCTTCTGTTATATTTTCAAATATTAACTTTGTCCCGTTTATTTCAAGTACGCTGACGACTCAAACTCGATGTACCAAGTATCGATCCTATTCTTCACACAACCAATATTAAATTACTTCTTATTATTTGTAGTTTAATAAAATAAATCCATTTTCCATCGATGATTATTAATTTTTGTAAACCAATATTACAATAACTGTTTTTCTTTGCTTTTGGTGTTACTATTCACCATACCATATTTTATTTAAATAATTTATGCAGAAATTCCATTTAATTTTCAATATTTAATTTTCCATAAATTTTATTACATCTGCATTTATGAGTACTTATTTGGTAACTGTTTTATAAACAAACTTTTTTTATCTACTAGTAAAGATTATTTATGCACACTATTTAATTAATTTAAATAATAATAACAATACATCATTTTCTTAACAAACACAATTGTCGATGTAACCTTAGTTTGAATTTTATTTCCTTAATTATTAATTTCAATGCATTCAAATCAGTCTACCAGTATTTTATGAATCCCAATGAATAATGCAACCAGAGTTGATTTTCATCAATTAATGTTAAAATTTTATATCTATTAAGACTCAATTTCTGTAACTGTCCAAATTTATTCGTTCAATTTTCAACATTCCTTTTTTATGATCTCTATCCATATCATGTATCATAACAATATATTCTTTGCTTTAAGCAAAAATTATTGTCTGGACAAGATTTTCCTGTCTAGAGTGACATTGCCGTGTTCCCCCTTCTTACTTGATTTTATATTTAATTTGTTTTGGATTAGGTCAGTGATATGCCTCGATAATTAAAGCAATCTAATTTGTCACCTTTTTTGTGGGTGTAAGGATGTGAGCAATTTTCCACTCTTCTAGTATAGGATGTATATTTAAGTAACCCTCTAATAGTCGCCACCGCTGGTGTGTCGGCGTTGTAGGTTTTCGGTGCAAGAAAGGGCCAATAGCCCAGTAAAAGCAAACAAACATTAAAGGAAATCTGAAGCAAATAATGTAGTATTAATTTTTGGATAAATATTCCTTAGTACCCTATGAGTAACTCTTTAAAAGTCCCCGGCTCTGAGGTGCCGATGTTATAGTTTATTGGGCAATACTACATTATTTGTTTCAGATTTTCTTTAATATTTGTCTGATTATTACTGGGCTATTGTCCCTTTTTTGCTCGGAAAAACTACAACTATCTAGCGCTCTATTGGTTCTGCTGTTATTTTGATTTTCTGGGTTTATCTCTGACCTTGGGGAGGCCCGACCCAAGGAGTTGTCTACGTCGAGGACCTGGCGCCCTCTCCCATAGTTTTGTTGCAGCTTTGCTGAAACTCCGACCCTCTCACCTAGTTAGCCAACCTAGGCCGATATTTACCAGCTGGCAAGATATCTAAAAAAAACTTTCGCCGACAGGTAAGGGCCGCCCTTCGGCATCCTTCGTTACACGATGCTGGTTTATGACGATTTAGTTAACATTTTGGTATCTGCCGAACTCTTTTGCGGTTACCGATTATTATACTACGATTACTTCCTGCAAATCTCCAACAAATGATAATAAAGAAAGAAACTTAATAAGCGGTAACTATAGCAATTAGTAATTAAAGTATCTAAGTACAAAGTAAGGTTAGGTATGTTGTGCGATATGTTCACAATGACCGTTTTCATCTTCGATATAAAAAAAACAACGTTAGAACTGAATTATTGTAACACGCATAATGTAAAGATTAATGTCTTTGGGCTTCGTTATTTATACTTTATCATTGTTTAAATACTTATTCTTTAATTTCCAAAATATTCCTTGTTTCTAATGTTGTTAATCTACATTTCAAATAAAATGCGCTCAAGAATGTATAACAAAAAAAAATTCTTGTTCTAGTAATTTAACAAAATGAGGTAACTGTTTGAAACAAAAGTTTGTTGCCACAGAAACAAAACACAGGTAAACTTAAAATTTAAAAGTCATTCTAAAATGCAATATATCAAATTGTATCAAGGTAGTTTTTTAATGTGAGTGATAACTGAAAACATATTTTTACTATTTTTCAGTATCTTACAGAAAAGTAAAATTGCTTCCGGAATAAAATTAAACTATCGCTTTTTCCAGCGGCACAGAAAAGTCAACTCGACCTAAGTTTTTTCCGTGTGTGACTGCAAGGATAGCAACTGACATTGCATCGCCACGCTGATTTCTCCGAGGAAAACGTTAAGATTTTCGCAGCAGCTAAAGTTTGTCTAAGCGAACATGAGACGTCACGTTCCCTAGTAATACAAATTAACTTAGCGAAAAGCTTAATAATTAGCTGTATTACCAGGGTATGCTAACTAAATACACAAGCAGTTGTAGAACAAAACCCCCTTGGAGTTTATTCTGACGTATTCCTGCTTATTTGACGTTTGGTTAACTGCGTTATTAATTTACGCACCATGAATACGGTTTTATTAAGAAAGTTTTCAATTCGGAAACGGTTACTTTATGCTTATGTTTATATGCCATCGTTACTGGAATAGTAATAATTATATGACTTTTCCCTAAGAAGCTTCGAAGAATGTACGTTGTAAATCATCGTAATCGGTTAAAATGCTCTGAACATGATTTCCCTAGAAATAAAAATTGCAATATTTAGTATATTACACTGGTTTATAAATTTAATTTTTCTGACTGGGGTTTAAATTTCAACAGGTCCTATTGCCTAAATATATTGCTGTGATTTCAAATATGACTTAGATCTCTTTCTGTCACATCCAACACATCGCAATTACAGAAATGAGAAAGTAGTGATTTTTACGAAGGTATATATAACTTTATTGTATTTAATAATGATAACTTCTATTAACCAAATTTCTAAAACCTTTATTAATCAGACCTTTGTTTAAATTATAAAAACACCAGCTGCAGTTGGTCATCATTCTGGTATCTTACGTTTCCTGGTACCTTTGCTCCATTTCCTTTGTCTTGATGTAATATCTTCTCTAGTTCTTCGCTCATTCGTCCAAGATTTTTGCGAAAAAATCAAGAAGGGAATGCAAACGATTCTGATGCTCATATTGCAACTTATATTGCGAAGCTTTTCGAACATATTTTGAACAATTTCCTTATAATTCTGTGATTTATGACTTCCCAGAAAGTTTTCCATTGCACTGTTAAATCTAATTTAGGCTTCCTTTCCAAGGTCAGTTACAGTGGTTTCAAACGGACTATCTAAAGCGAATTTTCGAATTTGGGATGTGCCACTTATATAGAGTCCGTGGTTGAGTGGACATACATACTACTATGTAAACAAGTCACTGCATGGTCAGACTAGTTTAAATGATTACCAATATAGGGGCATAAACGATGTAAACCACTTCACAAACTATGGTTATGGGCACATTTTCGTATAAGACTTTGAGGGACTTCGGTTTAGTTATCAGTAAACATCCATAAATACGTAACTGGCACATACTTTTACTCAAATCCCAAATATGTTAAACAATAAAGTTTTGGTATATGTTTATAGTATAGTTAATGTCATAGTGTCTGCTAACATGCAGGTTGTTCCAGTGTAAATTAACCGACAATAACATGATAATTAACAGCATGGCTTTAGTTCCTGTTTATAGTGTTAAAGACGGGTAGAAAATATTTCACATTAACCGATTGCAGTGGCCATACTCCATTAGGCTTTCACTAAAATACCTATTACGTGATCGACGACATTATTCTATAATAGTGGCTCGTTTGGCTTTACAAATTGAACCCCACTACCTTACATACAAGATAACAAAAAGTAAATTTCACTGGGAAACTAGGCCATAACATAAAATTTCAGTTTATTCTTATAAATAAAAATAAGTTAGTAATATCTGCGTTAAATGAAATCTCTTTACTGTATTACACACCTCAGAGTGCAAGGTTCTGTGCCATATTTTTATTTGATTCGAAATGTATATGTAACATGTCTCTTTTTTTAGATAACTTAATGGATTAACTTATACTAAGGAAGATATCAGTTAAGTAAGTATGATGAATGTTAAAGGTTTATTGTAAGATGAATGTATGTTACATCATAAAACTCTGTCGAATACTTTATTGCTTTTCTAGTAATTAGTATACAATGCTACTATGTGGTAACATACAACCATGTAAACATCTATTAGTATACGAAATTAAAGGAAACTCCGTTTTCATTTTGTATATTATCGCAGCCTTCATTCACAGTTGGCACCAAATTAACTATGCTCTACTCATCATCACAGACCTAAGAGAGTAACAAGGTCAACACATTACCATGACACACACCTCACACAATGGTTGCTGCGCAAGCACAAAAGGCGTGCTCCAACTCTGTATCCCGAATCCGGGACAAGTTGAGCATTGTACCGCCAGATGCAAGCGCATAAAGCACCAGCCTCTACATCGCAAGGTAAAATGAGGTTATCGATAATACATACATATATACATATCATATGGAATTCTTATGCTAAAGCAACGCGAGTGGGATATATTTAATATAGAAAGCGAATTTGAAGTAAAATACAATCCTTTATATTGTATATACATAAAGGTAATTAAAAGATGATGGGTTGGCAGGAAACTGTTGGCAACGTGTTTTCTAAAGCAAAAATTTCGTAAATGTGAAAGCCCATGACAGATAGTTCTCATCAATTAAACTATGAGTTTGAATAATTGATTTTTTCTACGACCACTACTAAAAGTAGGCCTTGTTGACTAAAAATAACGTTTTATATATCAAAAGTGATATCAGCTGTTTACTTTTAGCACATCTGCTAAAAGTCAACAGCTGGTTTTGAATTTAGTAATTTAAACTGGAAGTGAGGTTATAAAATTATTATAGTTAGTTATTTCGTTAGAGGTAATGTGTTTTTAAATAACTAAAGCATTATGTAATGAATAAAGTAAAATGCGTACTATTATAATTACCTTTGATAATTAACTTTGACAACTACTGGCTGCAGAAACAGTTACCTGCGCCGTCACAGCCATCTCTTTACAGTGACAAATTATAACTGTCACGTAAACCTTTATTAAATCGACATTTATGGATTAATAACAGTAAATTTAAGGTCGTAGAAAAAATATTGTATGCAAACTCGTGCTAAAAGTGTTATTGCACATTTTCATGTCTCGTGCATAAACATTCACTTTTAGCACTAGTTGCACAAATAGCTATTTTACCCAGCTAACTCATAAACATTCCATTAATGACCGATATTTTTATGGTAAACTTTATAATTATTGACCTAGGTCACTGATCTATTGTTATTGGCAGAAGGCTACACAAACTTTGGCCTCATTATTTTGATATTTATTTATGCTTAATGCGCTTTAACTACAAGGTCATTAGCACAAAGTAACGAAACAATATTTTACAATAAATTGGTTCAATTAGTAATTTTAAAGAATTTAATAGGGACGAGGGGATTTTTGAAGGCCTTGTCTATTGTAATGTGTAAATCGACTGTGTCCAGTTTTAAGCCTGGTAAAGCATACTTGTTGACGTTGACTTATTGGGTTGGTAAGAGAGTATGGATTTGGTGTCGAATCGATTTTCACATGTTGTCTTCCATTCGTTTTCTGGTTGCTTAGTTAGGCAGTCCTTAAAGATGTTCTTGGAGTCGTAATGGGTAATATAGTTGAAGTTGACAGCATCATTCGAGGATGTTGCGTCTTTTGCGTACCTATCTGCATCTTAGTTGCCTGGAATTCCGGTGTGTGAGGATACCAATGCAAGTTGAAGTATCTTTTCCGTACGGGTGATAATGGTCACGAACTTTTGGATTTAGCACAATAGAGATTCGTTCGGATACAGGTTTCATATGGCTTGCAGGGCATTTTTGGACCGCCTGTTTGGTCCTGGATCCATTCTAATGTTTTTAGCATGGCAATGACTTCTCCTGTGAAAACATTGGTGTTTGGATGTAGGCGAACTTTAACGTTGATGTCACGAGTGACAAAAGCTGTATCTACTCCAATATCGTTTTTCGACGAATCTATGAATATGTCTGTGTAGTTCGCGAGGGGATACTTGTGGCAAAATTCATTAAGACTGGAGCGAATTATTGCACGGTTGTTATCAGTCTTGGTGATCGTCAAGAGGGAGCCAGTTCTGGTGTAACTTTGGGTGCAATTTGGGAAAATTGTAGGCTAACTTGTATTAATAATTGTGTGATTCTGTAGTGAGTTGGTTTAGGAAGATGGGGTCTTTTGTCATAGACTGAGTGGAACAGTGGGTGAAATATTGTGCGATTGACAGGGTTTTGGGGGGTGGAGGCTACTGATGAAGAGTATTTGAGCAAAAATATTTCTCTTCTTCATTGCAGTGGAAGTTCTTTGGTTGGTTGGACTAGTTATATAAGCTACTGTGACAATCCTTATATCGGTATTGTGGACCGCATCCAGTACTTTTAATGTATTGGGATTAGCTGATGCGTAAACTATTGAGTCATAGTCAAGTTTAGAGCGGATCAGGGTTCTGTACATTGTCATTAAGGTTGACGTATCTGCTCCCCAGTCATAATTTGCTAGAGCTTTCAGGATATTTATTGTCGAAAATTAGTCCAAGTAGCTTGACGTGTTCGCTATATTCAATCGGGTGGTTGTTTAATTTTAACCTGGGTTTCTGATTGTGTAGATCTTTTTTGAGGAAATGAATAGCTTTTGTTTTACTTGGAGAGAATTTGAACCCTAATATTTGTGACCAATTTGCCCAGTAGTCGATAGCGTTCTGTAAATGACTTTGGATAGAAGTTAGATTCTTGCCCTTGCAATAAATCAAATAGACTGATGTTGATTGGTGGAACAATGTTATGTATGACGTCATTGATTGCTATTACAAAGAGCTTAACGCTCAAGATTAACCCTTGGGGGACTCCATTCGGTTAAATTATGGTGGATGAGTAATTTCCTTTATATTTTACCTTAAACCTTCTTTCTTCTAGAAAGTTGTTTACAAAGGCCAGTAAATTTCCGTCTAAACCGCAATTCATGAGAGATTTTTAGGATACGATATCGTCACGCCATATCAAAAGCTTTTTGTAGGTCAAAACATACCGCGATTAAGTGAGACTTGTTAGCAAAGGAGTCACATATGTCAGAATCTAGGCGAATTAATTGGTCATAAGTAGAGCGATCACATCTGAAGCCATTTTGGTACATGGGCAGTATGTTATTGTATTCGAGGAACAACATAGCCTATTGCTTAATATTTTCTCTAACAGTTTGCAGAGAGTACAGGTGAGGGATATTGGTCGATAGTTTCAAGGGTTGGATCTGTCCTTATCAGATTTATAGATTGGGATGACTATGGCCTCCTGCCAAGCTGAAGGAAAGTGATGATTATTCCATAGTACATTATATATATCTAGCAGCTTATTTTTGGCGTTGCTGGACAACTTTTGAAGAAATATAAACGGTATATCATCAGGACCGGGTGCTGAGTTGCGACACCCCTGTAAGGCGAAATGAAGCTCTCGTCTGGTAATGGGAGAATAAGGGCAGTTCTTCTCCACGAAGTATCACTGCACTGAAAACTCAAAACACAATTGTAACCTCAGCACCTGAAATAACTGTAACTCTAGCCAAGACATTCGCAAATACTTCATCCAACGAGAACTATGACCACGCTTTTGAGCAGCACCGAAAAACTATCGAAACACCAATATCAATCACAAATGACCCAACTAATCCCATTAAAAGCACGTAGTTTCCTCCAGATTTCGGATACATTCGTAGTGATTTTTAGAGACGATATCTATGACTCCGCTCTTCTAGTTTTAATAATTTTTCTTGCTCTAGCTCTATATTTCTTAAATGTGATGAAGTTTTCGATTTTGGGGTGCTTTTTATATATACGAAATGACTTTTTACTTTCTTTGATGACTTTCGAGCAATCTTGATTCCACTAAGGCACAGATTTGCGTTTGAGTGGAGGATTAGTTCTGCCAATCGTTGTATCGGCTGCTTCGACTATTATTTGGGGAAATTGGGAAATTAATGTATGGGGGGTCAGTTTTAGTATTTATCTGGTTCAGTTTGGAATCGGTCGAGAACGAGAATTGGTCCTAGTCAGCTGCAGCTGTTAAAAGTTTCCATCTCGAAACGGGCTTATAAGTCTGTTTGGGGAGTCAACGAATTTAAGTTGGATGGGGAAGTGATCCCCTATCATAAATATGAGGAAGGAATTCCCATGATATATCTACAGATAGCCGACTAGAATACATGGTGAGGTCAATGGTGGATAGCGTTCCTGTTGACATTGATATATGTGTAGGTGTGCCATCATTTAGTAACACACGATCTAAATCATCTATAATTTTTCCACTATTCTGCCTCTTCTATCTAGTGATGCAAATCCTGAAAGGGAGTTCTGCTGAAATCGCCTACAATAATGAAGCTGTTGAAATAGGTTTAGAAGATCAGGTTGTTCGATTCGATTCTTTGACTGTTAGCCAAATAAACACAACAGAAGGTTTTTTTTGGGATATGAGAACTGCAGAGCTACAGCGTCAATACTAGTAGTAATTGACACACTTTGATAGATATGGATGTTTTTTTATAAATATTGCTACTCCATCGCTCTCTATGTTTTGATTGTGGCAATTTTTATGATATGAAGAGTAGCCTTTGAGGGTTGCAACGTGGTTTTTCTTAAAACTGGTTTCTTGGATACAGAGCACATCAGGGAGATAGTCGGATATGAGCAGATTGGTATTTTCTAAACGGGTATAATACCCGTTGACGTGCCGTTGTATGACGGTGAATTTTAATTAATAAGTGGAGTGCCTTGAGCTAGAGTCTGAGTCGGGAAGCTGGGATAGTTTCTTTCGTATTCGGGTACATCGATTTTTAATGCTTCTGTGGTTGAGGTGCGGGTAGATATCACTAATCATGTCTGTAAATCCTTCGATATCGTCGGAGTAGGTTAACGGGGTCTTCTGCGCTGTATGAATTTTCTAAAAAGTCCTTGAAAAGATCATAAGATAAAACGTAGTTTCTGGTAGTGTCTTTCAGTAGATTTTCTGCGGGTTTTTAATTGTTCAGTAAGAATTTGACTAAGATTGGGGTCGTTTAAGATTTTTTAGTTTTTGTAGTGTTTTTTTTAAAAGGTTTTCATTTTCTGACTCACGCGCTTCGTTGCTCTGGTTTTGCGTAGTAAATTGGAGAGTACCCCTGGATGATACTTGCATTTGGGTGGCTTCTGTCACAACTGTTTCCTCATTAGTATGGATATTCGCTTAGTTGATGTTGGTGAGATTAATGGGGCATCGAGCTGCTGGATGCCCGGCTTGTTTACAGACGTAACAAGACATCCCTTTTGTAGAGATAAAGATTCTGTACGTTAGCTCGTCGTGCTGGACAAGAATATTATCTGGGATATGTTTACATTCTTCGGAAATATAGATTTGCCGATGGAAGCTAAGAATGTGCGAAAATCCTTCGTCAGATAGGCCTGCACGTAGGAATGTCATTGGAGATACTAGCTGTAAACCTTTTGTGGCAAGCACATTTGCGATGACCTCATATAGTATCGTGGGACACAAATTAGATAGCACAATTCTTGTTGCGTGGGTTATCAAACGCCGTAATTTTAATTTATTTGCCGCAATTTGTATTTGATTGAATGTTTTATTAATTACTTCGTCGACTATTTCTTTGCTTGATAAATATACGCTAAAACTATTATTTGAGATTTTTTAGGCGAAAGGAATGTGGCCTGCATTTGTAATTTTGGCTATTGCTTTTATGTATTCTTTTTGAAATAGCCTCTCAATCGTGTCTATTACTATGGCTCGATCTTTTTTAGGAAACATCTCGTGACGAGATTTGGCAACAGGAGAGAATGTTCTTTGGGTACCTTTGTGGGTTGTTGGGTTCAAGGTAGGAGTCTGTAAGTCATGGATAAAACTTTTAGGATTTATCATTTTGGAGGTATGATATTTTTGCTAACTCGGGGCGAGATAGGCATCTGTCCTGGTGAGAACACTCGTGCACGTGTTTTTAAAATAATAACCATTCGCTGAACGCTCGTAAATACAACCGTCTCACACCACTTTTTCGAATTTATCCTTTGGCCTATTTAGTTTTTATGGGTATTAATAAAGTCTTGCATTTACCGCGGGGTTTAAATAGGGATTTATTAGTGCATAAAATAGTATATACGCCGCGCTAGAGAAGACTATTATAGCCCCCAAGCCTTCTACCCTCCGGTGCCCTGCACTTCGGGATACAATTCTACCGCTTGGGTTATAATGATGGTGTTCTCAACCACGGTGTACGAGTACTATATACTATTGTATTATGTTTTAATGTTTACTTCCCTCATCTAAATGACGCAGAAGTTGTTGTAATCGCGAAAAAATCACTTCCCGGTATTTCTTCAGATCTTCACGTTTCAGGGTCCCTAGATAACGAAAAACAGGTTTTCTCAATTTCTCCTGTCCGTCTGTCTGCCTGTTGGCGGTATAACTCAAAAACTATTTGTTGGAGGAGGGCGATATTTTGCATGCAGATTATATGTATACCTGGCATAAAACCCAGAAAATTTCGGACAAATATATGTAGGGTGAGCACATAAAAAACAAAACTTTGTTTATTTTTGCTTTAACTGAGAAATAGATAAAAGTAGCAATTTGCACATTCCTCAGGATTTACCCTTGACGAACATAAGAACCAGCAGATACACAATAAATGTTCTAAGAAATAACACACGAGGTAACAACAAATGCGTTCTATTTAAGGCAGCCGCAACTCATCGATCGGAGGCGTCCTTGGTGGGTGAGGCGGCGAACGCATGCTTTACTTCGGACTACGCTCAGATCATTGAAATTGCATTCGCTGACTCGTTCGCAGTTGAAGTTCGAATTCTATCGCCAGTAATGTTTTTTTATTTGATAGTTTATATAATTTGCATTACGAGGTGTTTTGTTTTATTGTTTCAGTAATATTATGAATGTGAAGATATGTTTATCCTTAAGTAACAAACGACTTCCGGGATTGGACCGTGTCATGATTGAGACCGAAGAACTCAACGTTTCGCCCACTTTCGTAAGGGGCTTCATCAGGAGGAAAAAGGCAAAAGAGCACGGTAACTCAACGTGTTAACCACGCCAGAGGCGAAACTCTTTGCAAAGGGAAGGGACAGAAGAGCACGGTAACTCAACGTGTTAACCACGTCAGAGGCGAAACTCGACAATGGCCGTGAAAGCCTCAAAAATCATCATATGTTTATCCTTATTTTCCTTTGAGTTTTAAAATTCTTTAGTGTCAGTAACGCCCACTTGCGAGGAAAGTTCTGAGTAAAATCATTTATATTTTTTTATAAGTGAGGATTTGCACGGTAAGAGTGTGTTTGACTGCAAGTCAGACCGTTTCTTGCTTGTTATCGTGATTGGCAGCTTTGTTTATTTCTTTATAACCTTCTGAGCCGTTGGCTAGTTTTTACCCATGACCATAGATCGCCGAGAGCTAGTCTGGGTTTTGTGCATCCCTGATCTGAGTGGTAAAAAAGCACGTTTCAATCACTCGTAACAATATTAAGTACATGCTTTGAACTCTTCTAACATAAATTTATACCACTCTACCCGAGCTGGTTTTTTGTTCTTCGGTTAACAAATGTGGAATACACTGATTTTTCAGCTTCCTCACACTCAGGTGATCTGATGATTCAATACCTAGTTCTTGAATAATGTCTCTATGAGTTATATTCTGATTTTCGTTAACCGACTTTTCAGTAGCATTGACGTTTTCAACATGAACAGTTACTGGAGGTCATCCAGATCTGACGTTCCATTTACAATTAACAGAACCAGTAACTAACTGTGAGTAATGAAGCAACGTCTGTTATAATCGTAGAAAATCATTGACCGAAAGCATTCCGTGGCACAAACAATGTATAGAAATTTAAAAAATTCTCTCTATGCACATTAACCTTAACTTCTCACTCTGATAATGCCTTTGATGTTTACAATTTCATATTGGATTAATGACGTAAATTGGTTATAACAAACATACTTATAGGTAGCTCTACTACAGAACTATTACTTTATACCTTTCCTAATTTTAATAATGGTTACTTATGTACCAGGTAGTAAGTATTATTAATTTGTCTATTTTAAGGTAACTAATGTTCTATTGGCAATATTCACATCACAGCACAATTGTTAAATTACTTAGGTGCTCACTCTGTTATGGAATTTGCGTCCAAATGATACAATAGTTATATTGTACTGGAATCTTAAGTATACTTAGTATTTCCTATGTATTCATTATTGTATTTTCCTATTTGGATGTGCAAATAAAATAAACTATTTAAATTCTTCGCTCAAGAATGCAAGTTGCCTAGCCCTGTAGGGCCGAGGTTAGTAAGCATTAGAAAGGTAAAACGAAGCAATACGACTCGAGATGAATAAACATATTTGTAGTACGAACATAATTTAAAAATAATTCTGTAGACTGCTCACAATTTTTCTCGCAAGTGGACGCTGTGACAATAAACAATTTTAAAAATAAAATATATCTTCAAGTTCATAATGAAAGACAACAATTGGTAATGCAACCTACATCATAAAAAAACATTACCGGTGGTGTGATTCGAACTTCAGCTCATGCGAATACGATATAAGCACTTGGCAGTAACCCAACAGTTTGTCGCATTCGGCCAAGCAACACCCCCGGTTCGCTGTGATGCGGTTGGATTAAACGGGTGCAGACCAACTGGGCAAACGGTCAACTCTATAATCCCGCTACTTAACAACTGGGCAAGGGACTCGCGCTAGGGCCTACACAAATTTTTTACATTACACAGGAATGTTTGTACTAAGTACACACAAATCTTAAATCTGCAAATAACCTAAATTCGTATCTTTGTACAAAAATGTTTTGCTTGTTGCCCAGTTGACCCCTAGGATTTACGGACAAACTGACCATTTTGCCCAGTTGGCCTCCTCCGGATTAAACCGAACGCACTTATCGTTGTCCTTTTGTCCCTTTTACTACATTTAACCTCTAGCTTCTAGGTCCCATTTTCGCCAAGGGAAAAACCTGAGCTATGTGCAAAATAATACTTTCATTTAAGTAGTACTTCTTGACTTGATGCAAAAATTTGCAGAATTGTATTTTTTATATGTTCTCACCCTTTATATATTTTACGGAAGGCATATAATTCGCATGCAAAATATCGTCTTCCTCCAACAAATGGTTAGCCGGCAGCAGACAGACATACAGTCCGGCAGACAGATAGATAGACAGACAGATGGAATTGAGAAAACCTACGTGAAGATCTGAAGAAAGATGATTGTTTCGCTATTACAATACTTACTTAGTCTTTTAGGTTAGGCAAGTAATAGTACATTGTGTATCTAGGACGAAAAGCGTAACATTCCCAGACGACTGTGAATATTGTTGGGCGAGGAGAATGCCGAGCCCGATAACACAGGAGTCTGAGAAGGTTGCGTTTTGTCCAAGACATGTAAATGCATAGAGCAACAAAGTAACTCTTTTGCTCTAGGCTTGTAATTGAAGCTTACATGGCATGCAAGTAGCCATCTAATGGTCGCTTATATAACGGCTAGTATAAAAAAAATTACGCTCCTTAAAATGGATATAGAGTAACATAAATAGGCTTTTAGAATTACCCATAAATACTGGAAGTAATCGCCACGGAAACAAAAACAGAACTAACTAGGTGCAAAATAAAAACGACTGAAAGAAACATTTTTAGTTTCCTTTTTTCTTTAAAATTAAACATATTGTAGCTATGGGTAATACGAATATATGTAAAGATTAAAGATACATAATAGATACAAAAGCAAAAATATTAGTAACAATTTAACATACGATAAGGATATTTATTGCTGAATATAATAATAGTTTGTTTAGGATGGATGGTACAAAGGGTAGACTGAAAAAGGCTCGAAAGTAAATGTATTACTAAGCCGAGAAGAAAGGTTTAAAGGGGTAGAAGAAGAAAGACTAAAGGTGGGAGAAGAAGAAAGACATCTTATGACTGGCACATTGAGAAAATACATGACAATTCTCAGTAAGCTCTATGAAACGATGGTCTTTGCAAACATGCGTTTAGTTTTTATTTTGAAAAAGCTACGTGTCATTGAACAAGCTTTTCTCTTCACCTTCCCTAACATTTAAATGTCTTCTTATTTCGCCTGTGTAATTTGTTTCATATTGACCAGGTATTCTGGTGATGCCGTTATCGAGTTAGTGCCATCTCTAATTCTGGCAATCCCCTGAAATCAATATTGTGACTCACCTAAAATTTAAAAATAAAGTTCAGAAGTCGGACATGATCAAAGGTGTTTGAAAAGTATGGGATATGCTATAACATATATCACAAAATATCAATTTTAAATATATTGCAAAGAGAAGCTTCCTATCAAGGATTAATTGTTTTTTTTAAATATACACTTGATTTTTTTAAATGATAGGGCAAAATTGTAGTACTTTTGGTTGCGTAAATTATTGGGATCTAGGGCAATTCACCGAAAACAGTTTACCGAAAACATTTTACCGAAAACAGTTCACCGAAAAACAATTTACCGAAGGAACAATTCACCGAAAGAACAATTCACCTAAAATCCATTTTTCTAAGGTATGTTGTCGTTATTGTAGTCCCCAACAATTCTTGATATGTTTTCGACACACAAAAATTTAGAAACCTTATAAGGTCGTTAAAAACTAATCGTTCAAGTTAATGAGGGCCATTAGTAATTATCATTAACTCGTATTACTTTATATTATAAAAGTAGATTAAGTTGTATTACTGCATTTGCTGCAAGTCCTAAGCCTTGATAAAGTGTGAAGGGAAGTTTACACTAATATATGTTAGAAGGATATTCTTTACAAAAGTACCAAAATAATATATAACATATCTAAAATTTTAGGTATATTTATATAATATAAGGGATTTTAGGTGAACTGTTCTTTCGGTGAATTGTTCTTTCGGTAAATTGTTTTTCGGTGAACTGTTTTCGGTAAATTGTTTTCGGTGAACTGTTTTCGGTGAATTGCCCGGAACCCAAATTATTGGGAGCAACTGGGAAACGTGATCGGATAAATATTTTAAGCCAGTACTAATGTAGACACCTACCAAGAAGACTAGAAGGAAGGAGACCTAATTCAAGTGGTTGAAGTGTCCCGAATAATGTCAAACAGAAAATGGCCGACCGCAAGACCAATGCAACCCGTGCAACACATGATTCGAGGTTATGTTTCTTTGACATTGATTTTGATATAGGATTACGTCAATAAATAATGTAGACTTTTAAATATTTTGCGACCATTGCTCGATTTCATTCTCTATTGAGTTTTCCTTCTCTCAACTTCGAATATACACACGAGATATAATTAATTATATGTAGCACGGGTTGCATATTATATCATGGGTTTGAATTGTACTTGTGTTCGTCCAATTTCTGCTCAACATCTAGCGATTGATCCACTCCACTCAATTTTCATTGAGTTAGGTCTCCTTCTTCTAGTCTTCTTGACACAAACACGTTGTAAACTTTGTTCTTTTTTTCCTTCTTTATCGGTAGTTCATCATCTATATATATAAAAATCAATCGCCATGTGTTAGTAACGCAAAAACTCGAGAACGACTTGACCGATTTGGACGATTTTTTTTGTTTTGTTCGTCTTACTCCCGAGGTAGTTTAAGAAAAAAAAAATTCGGAAAAATCCGAAGGGAAAGCCGGAAAATATCGAAAGTGTTGGTTTCTATTTGCAGTCATTGCTTAATGGTTTGAAGGCTTTTCCCCATCATGTCATAATCCGCATCAGGTAACCGAAGGTGGAAGAGATAATACACTAATAGCAATTTCTGAGCAGGGGGTAAATCCAAATGCCTTACATAGGTCGTCGCAGTCAGTCAGTTAAACAGACATTCAAATTTGGTTTGTGTACAAGTGATTGTGAAAACAATGTCGTTTTATAGTGTCCGTTACAATGCCAAAGGCACGACGAGCGAACATAGGTCGCCGCAATCAGTCAGCTGTGCGGGTATATACTTTACGTGCGAACCGCAACTAGGTTTTTTGGGACGTTGATTGCGAAAATGGCATTTATTTTTAAGTCCGAGACGATGGACATGACATAAAATTAAAACTCTATAGTGGTGAAACGGGGTTTCAGAGACAAATTATTTTTGGGCAAAACAGCGTTTTCCGGGCCAGCTAGTCATTAAAATTTTGATATGATGTTGCTCAGATAAATGAACCATTTCAGATTTTAATACTGTTAAAGCTTAAAAGATATTTTTAATTTTAAGTTTATACCGTGTGTCCACAGGAGGACGCACCATAGGGATAACCCAATAGATCGGCTAATGCTGTGATCGCCGGCACGCTAAAACGTTGTTTTCTGGCTTCTGACTCGCCCCTGTATGAAACAAATGTCACTTGTGACAGTTTATATGTACATATGTACATGTAATGGTACAAGAAAAGGGACGGTGGTCACAGTACTGATTGATATTTATATTCTATTAGCATTATCTTATCTATATGGTGCGTACTCATGTGGACACACGGTACCTATGTCAGTTGTTTGAACAAATAAACACGACCACTGGGGCCTAGATCACTAACAATTAAAATAAACAGGCTAGCACTTGTTCGCGTTATTTCCAAAAACTAAAGTGTGTTAAAGCTTTCCATCGTTGAAAATATAAAAATACCAAATAAGCAGTATATAGAAACGCCTTTTCATTTAAAGAAATTCAAGTATTCTGTATTGCGTTTTTGTTTTTTAAAGAAATAATAATTAAAGATTGCTCTGCAAAGGAATACTGTATAGTAAACAACTTTTATTTGAATTCTTTTTCGATAATGTAAATACTTACTAAAATATATAGCATATTTCATACCCGTAGGACACTCTGTAGGTCTATATGATTATAATTAATTAATTTTTTGCATGGCAATAAAAATATGAAGTAAATATTTTTGTATTTTGATATATGAAATTCTTATAATAAAATACTGCAGTATTTGAACAAATCAAATATAAAGCGATTATACACGAGAGGGTGAGAACGTGTTGTATCGCAAAATTCTTTCTGCTTGATTTAATAGACAACCGAAGAGTACAAGATAGAAGAACGGATTGTCAGATTTCAGCTTTAATGACAAATTGAAGTTCGAAAGCTTAAAAGCATAGAGTGGAAGGAGTTATTTGCCCAAACATTCCTAATATAAGATGTTCCGCAGAATTGCTGAACTCGTTATTGCTTAATTTGATTCTAATTGTTTCAACTACGTTATTTCAAATTGGTTTAAAACAACATTGTGGTAGCGGAAACCTCGCAACAACTAAAAATGTTCAGCTTGATTTGCAATATTCAGCTCACTACAGTAAATCGCGACTCATTTAGTATTTGTTTGTACAGAACATAATCTATTTGGCTTGGGATTCGTTTGTTTTGATTTATTTTTCTCTGTTATTGTTAGAGATTGCAGATTTGCTGCCGCTATACGCATTTTTATTTTATACAGACTGCAGGAAGGTAGCTTACTTTTAAATCTTTTTGTGTTTAAAATGCGAAACGTCATTGTTATACAATACGCCAACCATAGCGTAAAAACTTTGATTGCCTAGGGCAGCGTTATTTAACTATTCTATTAAAGACTAAATACGGAAATTTTAATGTTGCACTAGCGAGCACATCGTCGCCATAATCCCTAAAAATCTCCCATTTTGGCTTTAACTTTTCGTAAAGACAGTATTAGCGAAGTATGGTGTCTTACTTCAATAGTTCTTTACGATGCGAGTGTGTGAAACTAGTCTTTAGTCACAAGATGCATAGAGTTAAAACGCGAATGAAGCCAGAGTTTTAAGCCCACGCATGTGTATCGTACACTATTTTATTTGCGATCAAATTAAAAAAAAATGGTATATATAAAACATTATTTAAAATGTAAATTAGGATTACTGCATTAAATAACAGGTTTTATGATATGAAATACTTCACCCTAGTAACCGGTTGTAATTTTGGGTGGTGAATAATTTTAATCACGCTGCTACTGAAATGGGACTAATAAAATCATGTTATTAAACAGTCGTTTTACAAACTTAAAACTGCCAACTAAAAGTTAATTTTGCACACTGTCGTAAATAAACATAATAAGGTACCTTTTTTGCATTTTGTATAATAATATGCTATTTTACTAAATTCAAGATCGTTTAACAAAGTGGGACTTTGGTGCTTAGAAATGTCACTTTACTATATGGCAAATTCGTGGTAAGCAGGTTAGGTTTTGCGTCAGTCTGTGTCAAAACTGACCCAAAACCTAACCTGATAACCTCGAATTTGACATAGACTTACAGTGCCATCAACATATTATTCACACGTTTAAATTTCCACAGCGGCCTGTTTTAATGGACATGTGGTATAATGCTTTTATAAAAATATTTGTTTATAAATGCTAATACGAAATGCGAACAAAATAGTATACACACTTCCTAAGAAAAGTAATTTTATTAAACTTATATAGCTTTTTAAGTTACTCGCTCGCTTCTCTCGCTCGTGCTCAATCAAGCTATATTCGTTTAGTAAAATTTTACTTTTTAAAACTTGTTGTGTAATATACTATTACATAACGATTATTTTTGATAAATATTAGAAACTTATATTAGAGTTTAAAGGTAAAAAGTTCAAAGGAAACTACCCGTTCCATTTAAATACAATAATTCTGAACAAGCAACAATATTTAACAGCGAAATGTAATAGATGTTAGAAGTAGATTTATACTTATTTTAATTTAAATCTATACAGAAATTTATTATAGTTAATATCTTTTTGCTAAATATAACTTGAAAGCTTATAACACATTAAATCAAATTTGCTATAAAAACCTTTGAATTTACTAGAAATTAAAGTAAATTGTAATGTTATAAAAGCATATTTAGTAATTTCAGTTGAAGATTAAAGAGTTTTTTGAACACAAATAATGTGTCGAAAATAGCGCGTTTAACATGAAGATCTTACAAACAAGTAGACAAAATGTTTAGAATAGCAAGTTCCACTATGATGTACAGTAAAATTTTTTATTGTAGCTTCACTATACATTAAAAAAGATTAAGTTTTAGATTTTTGGTTATTTTGAAAAACGATAGCGTAAAGCAGTTTTAATTTTATGCACGTTTGAATGTGCCCTCAAATATTTTATTTTACATTACATCAGCAAGTGAGCGAAAATTAACTATTAACTAACAATGTCAACATTGATTTCCGTTATCGTTGATAATAACAAAATTATACGAAAGTCTTTTTGCTCTGAGCTGAAAATTTAAGAATGAATTTGTATGTCGGTCATAGTAGCAATGATAGTACCAACAGAAGAAGACTAAACATAAAAAAAAATATGAAAATTGCAAAATTCTATCTTTAATTAACATTATTAAGGTGGCTTTAACTACAGATGTCTTACAAGTCCATAACGTAAAGGGAATAACCGGAAAGTAAATTACAATAACAGGTATGATTATAAAGCATCAAACAATTTGGTTGTCTTGATGATGAAAGATAATCACATACAAGGTCCTACAACGACGCGGGGGCGGAAGATATTTCTAAAGCTATGAGAGTTACATAAATATTGTGCAGATAAAAGTTTTAGGTACGAAGGTGGTGCGCATTGCTAAAATACGGATGATTGTATAGGGTGATTCAAAAAAAGTGTGGCGAATCAAACCTACTTTTTTAAAATGGAATGCCGTATATTTGGGTAGCTTAAAAGTTTTGAATTTAAATACTAATCATTTTGATATAGAGTTATACGGGTCTAACGTCAATTATTTTGGAGATATTAACGACTCTATGCAAAAAATGCGGAACTTAAGGCGGCTGTAGGCAACAGGAAACAATTGATTGGAGGAAAACGTGTTAAAAAAAATATTTTTCGGGGACTACGTACCTTTTAAGTGTAAAATGGTGGATCTGGGAATTAGTGCTATACCGGGTGCTCAACAGTTGCAAATTTAATAGTGGCATATTTTTGTAATTTTGAAAAGCTCTTTTAATGAGCTTCCTTTTTCTATGTTACTTTATACCTATAAATTGAACTATTTTTGAGAAATGCGTGTTTGAACCTGAAAACAATTTAAGCGCCTTAAGATAACAAATAAATGCCATTAAAATTATTTAAACACTTGAGATCTCCAAAAATGAAAACACAAAACCAAGTTTAGAAAATATAAATCCAGTCAGTGTTAATACAAAAAATAATAAACACGAAAAAACTATAAAGATTAATTCCAAGGTGAAATAAAATCCGATTAAAAAATCAAAAACCAATACACCAAAATTCTATACGCAATTACGATAAATGTTCAAATAGTTCTCCTTCCCTACTCTGAATATTAAAGATATAAGGGGAACTGATCGTCTACAAATATAATTATTTCAATTTGTTTAAATTTAACACCCTGTATATCCCTGTATTTTTTTGAAAACTACGTTTAATGAGGTTTCTTCTGACATTTCATTACCTAGCCTTAAATTCAATTGCTGTTCAGATTTTATTTTCTCCTGCTGTTTTCGTTTTTCTGTATTCGTTATCTCTAGTTTTGAGTATTGACTGGATTGTTGTTTATCTTTTGTTTGGAGTACTTAAGTGTTTAAAACATTATTGCAATGGTGTTTGTTTGTTATCCCTTGAAATAAAGTGCTTAAATTGTTTTTGTGTACATATCTTAAAAACAGTTGAATTTACAGATATGAAGGAATATATCAAAAGAAAGCTTATTAAAAGGGCTTTGCTAAGGAAACCACGCTTATGTAATAAAAATAATTGTGATTCTGTCTATATTTTGAGCAGTGTAAGTAAAATTTAGTAACACAAAACTACTAAAGTCAAAATAAAATTTGCCAATTCATTTGTTGAAGGTTGATATTAACTCTGTGGTCTATTTAATATCAATTGCATTCAAACATATGCCACTTTTGTTACTAACCAAGATTTATAAAACTTTTATTCGTCCCCAATTTGTATATGCAGTGTCAATATGCAATCCTTACTTCGTTAAGGGTAGTCATGCTCTTGAACAAGTGCAAAGAAGGGTAACCCGATTAACTCCAGCTATAAGCGATTTACCATACGAACAGCGGCTGAGTGTTCTGGGACTCCAAACATTGTGCACTAGAAGACTACGAGGTGACTTAATCGAGACTTATAAAATCTTGCATGGGTATTATTCTGTGCAAATGAACATGTTTCTAATTACGAGTAATAATGACGAAAGATTGCGCAAAGATAATTTGAAGTTAGTGCTCGAAAAATTTCATAAACTGTGTCGACAACACTTTTTAACAAATAGGATTTTTCTGTCTGGAACGGTCTCGATAGCAATATTGTAAACTCGTTTTCAATTAATGGTTTTAAAAACTCATATGATGAACTAAATGCAAACTAATCTGTGTGTACATTAGTAAACAAATATATTGTCATGATATACAACCATGTGTGTTAGAAGCAAATTTAGAAAATATTAAGGGATTACAATGGTTAAAAATTAATTTGGATTTATTCAACTATAAGGTGGGAAGGTAAATGGTTATGATGTTTTTGCAAAGTGAAAGAGAATTTATAATTGAATGAGAAATAGCTATTTGAAAAACAGATGGATTCGATAATAAGTTAACATTATAAAAATTGCAGTTTGAAACGAATGACAAATATTCAATTGAAATAAAATAGAAATTTAGTAGGTTTATATCAAAGATATTAAAAACTAGAGTGTATATTAAGGGATTTGATATCGTTAAGAACATTTGTTTTAATTATTGAAAATAACAAATTAAAAAATGTAGCAAAAAATTTTGGTGTAATTAGAAATTTTAAAAATAACCCTGTTTTTATAATAAAAATGTGTTGAATAATAAAAAGGAGAATAAGTAAAATCTATGAGGTGAAATAATATAAAAATTTAATATAAACAAGAATAGTATAAAAAAGCAGACTATAGGTAGAATTAGGGCTGAAAGGAGACAATTCGGCTTTCAGATACGCAACTAAGCTACTTTATTTTTTAATGCATCGCCTACATAGCAAATCCATATAATAGTAATAGAAATTCCACACTCAAATTTGCACGAAGCACACAAAAACTCTGTCAATGAAGCGCCGATTGAACGCGTGTTAACTATTCAAAAATTGGACACGATTGTACAATTGGCAAAGGATAGCCGACAACCGAAAAACAAATGACTAGAAATGACAAAGATAATAAGTTGCTTTAGCGAACTTATACTAAGATCTTGTAGAACAGTTACAACAAACATTTAAAGAAAATTTGTAAAAAGCGCAATAGTACGCTGATAACAATAATACTATGGATCTATATAAACTTATCTAAACAATACATCAACTGTAGAGAATATATTAGGTAAAAAGGTAATACTAGAAGTGTGGAGGCTAGCTTTCTGAACAGTAATGTTAAATTACTTGACAGCTGTTTCAACAACGTCTTTGTGCTGACAGCCTATTGCGTAATGCTCAGGCGCAATGCGTACCCAACTCAAGAAAGGCCGCTCAAACGTCCCTTGCCGTGTTATGGCCCACTAAATATGGGTCTTGATGGCGACTCTTGTGCTGCTAATTACAATATAAAATTGCCCATCTGCAGTGATGTCTAACGAAGGCCTTTTATGCAATAGATGAACTATAACCTCTCGCAGCTCCAAGGCGATGATTTCATTGCTATTGCGTTATTCATCGATGAGGCCGCTACCTGTGGAAAGAGTCAGCGCTATCGAAAAAGTACTAAGTACTAAATATAAGTTATAGAGAGACTCAAGTAGAAGTAGGTACTAGAGCATTTGCAGTAGATAACATTTTACATCAACAGCTGGATGTGAGAAGGTTGGAAAATCGAGGGGATGCCACATTTGTGAAAAACACATACGGATAGTAGTAGGAGATTTTAAATTTTAGTCTTGCGTACTACCTAGAGGTGACCGGTTGTCGGCTTTTACCACGGGCACGAATTGGGTGCAATATTACCTTGTTTTCGTTGTTTCCATATTTCGGCTGAAGAGGACAGGGATTAAGTGACGTTTGACCGGATTTACATCAACTTGGAACTGCTTATTTTGTTGGAGGTGTCGTGTCGCCGTTACGTTCAGTCTCGTCAGTCGTCAACGATGAATTGGATATTCAGATTTGTTTCTCAAATTTGCACAAGACGTATCCACGTGGCCTCTGTTGATTTTTGGTCTTATCGAATCAACAACTTCGTCGGTCAACTTTCATCGCTAGATTCCCGTTTCTTTGCTGTTCAGACGACCATATTCTTGGGCCTTCCGTGCCACAGGTCCAAATTCCCGCATATCTGCTGTTCAGGTGACCATCGTCGTGGGTCAAACGTGCCCCAAATCTAATATGTACCACCTTTTGCGTCGTCACATCGACCTTATCGTGCGGCAGCCACGCTCCCAGGTGTGGAGAAAGCTGTCTCATCGCACTAGTGGAATCTTCAGAGAGTTGGAGCTCTCTAAATGTTACTGCTTCAAGCTGCAAACTCGCTTGCCTTCATGCTGGTATTCTTAAACTTGCAGTAAGTATTTTCCAAATAGCTTCTACAGAGCTTGTAGTTCCTACACTTATCTACCTCCGCTTCTAGTAGTTAGAGCTTACGTACCTGTATCTTTTTCTTTACCCAACCATTTGCGTCTACTGCTGGATATAAGCTTTCCTTGAACACGTCCAGGCCATGCGTTCCGAAGCCAATCTCATTCACTAGCCGTGCACTCTTTTTATGTCACAGATTGTTTCCTAAGTTTACCAAAGTTTGACCTCGTGAGTTTCGGATGTATAATTGACATCTATACTATCATCCGTGTGTCTTTTGATTATTTATTCTAAAAACTATTCCATCTATCCGTTTATCTTCATCTCCTATATAATATAGTGTATGTTGCGATTTCAGATTTTTTAGGCCTTTTTCTCTTTGTCTCATCTCGTATATTGCTACAATGTCCCACTTAATCATTTTAAGTTATTTTTCGACTTCTATAATTTTTTCTTCGGATGACATTGGGTTGCATCATGCCCACCAACATGTAAACGATAAAAGTACTGTGCTGCAAGGTCTTATGCAACTTGTGCGACATGCGTCTGCTTGTATTATAATCAATTCAGAAAACTCCCGTGACGTAAAAGTCACTATCAGTTGGTTAATATGAAAATCGCTAGTAGGGTGTTAGTAATTTTTGCATTTTATGTTGGCGCCATTTTCAATTTAAATTTCAAGGTTTAATTTTTACCTTCATTTTGACATTTGAATTATTGAAGTACATATCATTTCATTTGGTTGCATATATAATACAAGATTACTTACTAAAGTTATTAATAAATTATGTTTTTACTTTGTTTCACTAAGGGCCGGTTCTACAATGTGAGTATATACCTAGAATAAGCTATCCGAGGTATAATTGGCATAGTTACCTTTGTTACAACAATCGTTTCTAGGGTATTTATTCCCCGGATAACTTTATCCTTGGAATGTAGAACCGGCCCTAAGGGCCGATTCTACAGTACAAGTATATACCTAGAATAAGCTATCCAAGGTATAGTTGTCATCGTTTCCTTTGTTACAGCAATCGTTTCTAAGGTATTTACTCCCCGGATAACTTTATCCTTGGTTTGTAGAATCGGCCCTTAAACTACGATTCATATTTAAGTTTAGCAAAATTACAAATAATTTTTTATAACCTTACTTACAAGTTTGATGTTAAGTACATTCACTAAAAAAGTTGATAGGTTCTTTACATAAAGTACACTCCAAAATTTTCATTTGACAGCGTAAACGTCACGGGAGTTAACTGAATGGATAATAGTTAGGGCCCATAGTAATGAAATTAAATAGCGGCCAGCTCCAGCTGCGTTGAATATTTGCTCTGTAGTCTTGTGTGTTTAATGTAATTTTCATTTGTTATTTGTGTTTGAATGTACTTTTCAAACTCATACGTAGGCCGACGCCGATTCTTTCTGGGTTAGGAGACGTTTTCCATCTGTTATTCGATAATTTATAACCCAGTGGCGCTCGGAAAGTTAGTATTACATACTTTCCACGTCCTTCTCGAACCTGACTCAGACTGAAACACCTGCCTTTCAGAATAGACTCGCATGTGTGTTCCACTGTAGCCAGCTGTATGCATTATTGGCTTGATTACTTGTCGCAAATTATTTTTAGAGTGTAACAATAGGCTGGTGCCGAATGATGTTAGAAGAATTCGATGCAGGATCTTCAAAAAATGAGTGCCACTTTTTTCAAATGTAGTGGTTCAGTTGCAGTAATTCATATTGAAAATTGCAAAACTGCAACTTCTAATTGGTAAAGTTTTCCTGAAGGCGGGCCATGTCAAGAATCAGTTTGATCTTGAAAGTGTCGCTTTGCAAAACTAGTCACTTTTGAGATTTTTGTAAGACAAGTCATTTTTACTTTACGTTACCTAGGTGACCGGTCACCTTCACCATATCACCATGCGCCTCGATGCGATAGGATTCTATTTCTAAATTTTTAAAGATGTCGGAAAGAAAATAAAATCTCCCAGTTTTCTTCAAGATTGCATAAGGTTCGGCAATGCCTAGCACATACAATATTTTAAATATAAACCATTCAATAGTTATTTTCCCGATAGAAGGCCATGTTAGGGTGATGAATTTCACCCTGTAAATATGATGTCAGTCATTAACAAAAGTTAGATTATACCAAATACCTTAATCTATTATTGCTATTACTATATTAAGGTATTTGGTTATACCCATTTTATACAAAATGATAATTTTATGTCAATATACAAAACGTGCCACTTTTATATTATTGGTTAAGATAAATTTCATGAAAGATAACTTGCTGATTCTGAATACGTTTCATACTTTATTGAGTAGGCATAATGGTGTAATGGAAGTGGTTTTTTTATTGTAATTATAAATTGTTTACAAAAATATTTATATTGCAATTCATATACTTTTTCAGTATAAGTAAATAAAGCTTGTGCATGCCACTTTAGGCCCATTGCTTAACAATCTGTCTCCATTGTCTTGTATCCATGATTTAATTTCTCCAGTCTTCTATTCCTTTCCTTGCTATGTCTTCCATTACTGTCTTCTTCCACCTATTCCTTGGCCGCCCTCTTCTTCTAGTTTCTTCCAATACTATCTTAGTAGCTCTTCCATCTGACATTCTCCATATATGCCCAAACCATCTTAACTTTTGAGCTTTAATGAAGTCTACTATACTTATCTCCCCATACTTCTCTTGTACTTCTTCGTTTGTAAATCTGCTCCAACCATCCTCCGTTCGAGTACCTCCAAATATTTTTCGCAGCATCTTTCTCTCCCACCTACTTATCATGTCTTGATCTGCCACATTCATCGTCCATGTTTCACATGCATACGTAGGTTGAATAACAGTCTTATAAGTCGTAGTTTTGCATTTCGCTACATTTGTTTTGAGGAAATTAAACTATTTAACTCCACACATCTCGATGTTTTTATTAACCTTTTAATTTCTTGCGTGTAATTTAAGTTTTCAGAGATTAATGTTTCTAAAAGAAAGTAAACTCGTTAACTCGTTCCATTCTCAAATCTTAATATTACGGCATTATTATTGATTTCTTCAATTTTTCCACTACTTCTTTGTTTCAGTTGCTGAATATTATCCAGTGGAAGTTGAAAAATGTAAGTTTTTAAAAATGGCCACGGAAAAAATCGCTGGGAGTTAAGTCACAAGACCTCGGGGGCCACACTGTAAGCAGGTTTTGACTAATAACTTTGTTTTCGTAAAACTCTCCAAGTAAATTTAGATTTTCTTGTATTGTGTGAAGACTTGCTCCATTTTATTGAAAGTAACCCCTTTGTAATTCATCGTCATGTAACTCTTCAAAAATGGACGACAAAATGTCAGTACGATATCGCTGTGCATTTAGCGAACCTAAAATTTGAATTATTAAAATACAATTTAACCGTTTTGCTGCACTTAATTACCTTAAAAAATATATAACTTATAACTCTTCTTTCACGCGTGTCATTTAATAGTCTAGCCAACGTAAAGTGCTCATTTTTCGAGTGATAATTCCAAATCTGACGTTGAAAATCTTCCCGAAATGCAAAATTTTTATACTATATATCATTTTTAGGTCGTGGGCCAAAAGGTTTAATTTTAAAATTGTTCCGCCGACTAGCCCAAAATTAATATTTATGCAGAAATACTTACGTCCCAAATGTCACTAAGCCGGGCAAAGATTTCAGTTTAACTGAGGTCTGGCCTATCGGCTTTATAATGCTTGTAGGCCTTTGTAATTTGTAGTTTTGTATCACATTTAACCTTCCGTCGGGCGCAATGTGTATGATAGGCACACTTCCAAAAAAACATAATAAAAGAATAAAACACCTAATTAGGTTTAATTATACAACTGCAAGTGGTGAGCATCATTATTAGATAAGTCAAAATAAAAGAAAACACAAAAGTTTCTGCAAAAAACATTTATTTGACCTGAAACAAATGAAAAGAAAAAAAATATTTACATGTTTGGGCGCAATATGCCGGATAGTCCAGATTGATAAATCAAGGTATTTTTAGAAATCTATTTAAAACCTTTACAGTATTTAGACTTCAAGCAAACGTAATAGATGATTTTTATGCAAATATTTCGAAAATACGTATCTTGAAAAATGTCGCGAGTTCGGGCGTAATGAGCTTCTCTGGACAGAATTTGGATAATTTTCACTATTGAAGGCCAAACTCAAAATAAGTGGCAGGGTTGTATATAGCACACCAAAATAGTCAGCTACTATGTGCGATAGATTTTAACGCCGCCTAGTGGTGGCGCGAGATAGCAAAATTGCCGTGCTGTGCCTGTCAGATCAGTTGCGCCCCACGGAAGGTTAATGACTTTCGGCATATTTGCTTTAGTATTACAATTCGTTGACAGATAGGTATCCATGACGGCGATGTCCATAAATATTATGCCTAGTGGCAAACAAAGTTTGACCATATGACCAAAGCAATCGGTATCTAAGGTACCTAGTACTCTGCATGCCTAGACCTTGTCCATTAACAAACAAATAAACAACAAAAAAAAGCATAAAAGCACTGGCAACATTGCCCGTTTAACCTCAAAATGTCAGATTAGACAGTTTCGTGAGCCTCCTGTACATAACAGCTGATTCTGACAAAATTTCAGAAAGAGATTCTAGGGAGTTTTAATTTTATTAAACCTAAAAACAAAATTCCATGTCTACCTATCGGGAAAATAATTATTGAATGGTTTATAGCTTTGGCAGTGTTTTTCTTTGTTTAGACGCTGTCACTGTAAAAAGTCGGATGATTTCCTGGCACGACGTTTTAAGATAGCGCTGTTGAAACAGGACTAGCGAGCGTAGAGTACCTGTAAGCGAGCGATGCGCTTGGCGCTTTCTCTTAGCGACGGCTGATTGCGTCTTAATGAGTTCCTGGTTCCAGCCAGGCGATTGCATGACTTAACCGGTAAATCCCCTGCTTGAGCAAAGTCATGTTTCATAATTTTCGTCTCGAGCATTTTGCTACAAGTGGAACAAGGACCAATAAGTGGCAGTTCACTGAGACCTTAGCGAAAAGAATTAATCATCGTCCGGTGCTCAGATCGTGCATTGGGGTCGCTCGTTGGTTTCCGGCGAGGCCTGGCCTCGCCGCGTAAAAAGTCGTAAGTCGAAACTGTTTAATAGTATATTAAAACAGGAGCTTTATAAAACTTGTATTACGACACGAGTCCAGTTTGCAGCACGACTGCCGAAGGCAGGAGTGTTGTGACGGACGAGTGCTCGGAAGTTTTATAAAACGAGTTTTTTATGTAATTTTTCCTAATTTGCAAGTTAAATACCGTTTTACTACAAATAAAATAAATGTTGGTAATTTAGGGAATTTTGTAACAGTTGGTAACAGTTTTATTGCAAAGCATACATTTAAAACAAAATTTTAAATTTGAATCAAGTAGACTCACCATAAATGTCATTTTTCGCAAGCGTTCGCACGTGAAATTGTAAAATTAGTGTGAATTAGTGTTTCACAATGAATTCAGAAATTTCCTGCACTCCGCCAGAAATACGGCAAATTGCCGAAAATGCTACAGTTAATTTACTGTCATTAGTGTCATTGGCTATAACCTTAAACTCATACTGACATTTCGTGCAATGTCACCAACCGAAAAAAAGTTGATTTCGGGTTTGGTAATGGTTCATGACTGCACTCAAAATGGATGCGGTAATGACTTTGTTAAGAAAGCAAATTAGAAAAAATACGAAACTCTATGGTTGCCGTCGTCAAGTCAGTGAAGTAGTGTCGTAAAACGGTTTGGCCAAGGGTTTTTCGTTACCGTAGAGCTAGTATCTCTAAATGTACGACAATGGCGAATTATCAAATGAAAAACCCCGTGGACGCTAAACCATTATCGCAGTGAAGTTACCAAGTTTCGTTCCGCAACTACCAGTTAAATGGTGCTGCATTTTCTTCCCTTTCGGGGATTTGTATCGTCACACTTGCTTGAAGACCGCTTTGAGGAGTTTCCAGTCGTTTCCTATATTTGTGGCACCAACCTGAGGGATGCGACATGCGGAGGTGATGAGGACCATACAGTAACCAGCCTTATCATTCTGATTTCCTATCAAGGTAAATTGTTAGTCTTTCAATGTATAGTGATTTGTTGAAGTGAAGTTCCGTCAACCTATGCTTTGTCATTTAAAGTGCGAGATGTCAAACCGACCCTACCGTTTTAAAGTGAATTTTAATGTGTATTTGCCGCCTTGCTTTGGAAATTTAAGTAAACATTGTTGATGAGTTGTTTTGCGTTGACAAGTAAACATTACCATTTTTGTCAATTTTGCTTAGTTTAAAAGTGACCATCTAACTAAACTAACCCCTTTTGTTGATCAGTTTGAATTGTAACCAGTAAACATTTCATGTTCTTTGCTACGCAAGTAGTAAGAGGACACCGCTAATTGGATTAAGTGTTCAATTAAATTAATCGAGGCTCGATTAAATTAATCGGATGATTAACAGATGCTCCAATTAAACCGCGAATTGACCTAATTAATTTTCGCGGTTTGATCTGATTAATCACATGTGAAATTTTATATGTAATTTACATATGTGCTACTCATTAAATTACGCATTAGCTTCTGATTAAATACGCGCGCATGAATGGATTAACGCAATTTTTATTGTCCCTACCTACTATAGAAAATTTTTCAGATTTTTTTCAAAGTTCAATTTTTTGAATTTAAACTTTCCGGGGTGTCGGCCATCTTTGTTCGTCCATCTCGCTCCTCGCAGATGTTCTCTCTCGTTCGCATTTATTATTAACCGAGTACTTTTGTACTGGTAGGCAGAGTCCTTACGTCAGAGCTACCGAGGCGCTCGAGGTTAAAGGAATTAAGCATAGTCACATGCGTAGCAAGCATATTATAATACATTTTAAATGTTATTTTCGATTGAATTTAGTCGCCAGATCGTAGCCCTTTTGTAATATTATAGCTCTGTTATATTGTGTATGTTATTAAAACGGTACTTGCAATTACATTTGTCCCTCGAAGAAATTTCAAAAAGAGGCCAATTTAAAACCGTTTAATAGACGTGGCTGTCTGATGCATTTAATTGCGCATACCCTGTTTGATTTTTGTGTACTTTTAATATGCGTACAACTTCTAACAAGGCATCGATCTGATATTTCATTAGATGTGGCTGTCTGATGCATTTAATTGTAAATGTTGGTTTAATTTTTGCACCTATGTTCAAATTTACAGCTATGCAATTATAACTTCTCTGAAAATATAACATGTTTTAAACAAACTATTTTTTGAGAAATATAAATTATAATAACGGAATTGCATACCCTGTGGTGTTAAATGAGGTGTAGTAATTTTAAAAAACTGTTTTTGCAATTGGGTTTGCCAGAATTAATTTTTTTTATCTTTATAATTGAGTGAAGCGCATGAATGGATTAACGAGATCCTCATTGTCCCAACAGAGATTCGCATTATCCCAACCTACTATATAGATGGAAATTTCCGATCGGTCGGCGATAAAAGGTAAAGGCAGATCGTAAATATAAAACGAGTTACAAATTTGATTTTAATATATTCCTGAAATACTAAGTATGAAAAGGTCTCATATAATATTATTAAATTATTTATAAAACCGAGGCTATTATCCATATTTCATATTTGAAATGCTAGAATATGATTAATTTTATGCTGCTATGCGTAATTACAAAAGACATTATAGACCCGAGGAGGGCTTTCTATTTATCATCCTCAAATGGCCTAACAGGTCGTTGCCTATCGGCGTTCAGCTCTTTGTTCGTTTAAACATCCTTGGAGACGATTTTGCATTGTGCGTTACGGAATACGATAACATGAACAAGAAGATAATACGTATTGCTTGAGTAAGAAAGAGATAAACATAAAACTCGTCTCATTGCTGTTATATATAATTATGGCCCAGCCGTATATCCAAACGTGCACTTTTTCAAATTTTTGAGAACTCATGCTAGCTCAGTTTCAAATTTTCTACAAAAACAGTATTTGGCGTGGATAGGCATCGATATGATACCTTAATAATTTTCAAACTACGTAACTCTAACTTGTTGCAGTTTTAGTAAGATTTGAATAAAAACACACAATTTCGCTGAAAAAGTTCTAACCAAAAACGACAAAAACAATATTTTTATACAACTTTCATTGAAAAATCTTCTACCACAAGCATTTCTAGAAGCAAAATTGCCGTAACGTAGACTCGCTGTGCATTTTATTACAAAAATTCTTATACTTTTGATGAAAATATATGCATGTTGACCACAAATTAACATAAATTTAAAATAAAAACGCGCACTTTCGCTGAAAAATGTTCTGTTCCACATCATCTCACATAAATTTTTACAAAAACTGACATCATGTCACTTGAAATTATACAAAAAACGACATTTTTACTTTACACACGACGAAAATTGAACAAAAATCACGCATTACACATCATCTCACATAATTTTTTAGAAAATCGACATGTTGCATAAACTATGCATAATTTTGCAAATCTTTTACACTTTTTTTATAAAATGCATCGCTCAAAATTAAAAGAAATCGCAATTTCGTTGAAAAAATCTACTACCACAATCATTTCGATAAACAAAATTAAAAAATTCTTGTACTTTTGATGGTAATATATGTATGTTGACTACAAATTAACATAATTTTTGAATAAAAACGCGCAATTTCGTTGAAAAAAATGTTTAGACACCATCAAAACACGCAATTTTATTGAAAAATCTTCTACCACAAGCATCTCGATAAGCAAAATTTCAGTTACGTAGGCTCATTGTTCATTTGTTTTACGAAAATTAACTCAAAATTGAACAAAACTCACACAATTGCACATCATCTCACATAAATTTTTACAAAAATCGACATCATGTCAGATAAATAATACAAAAGATTACATTTTAATTCAACACACGAAATTTTTTTTACAAAAATCACCCAATTACACATCATCTCACATAAATTTTTACAAAAACTGACATCATGTCACTTGAAATTATACAAAATATATGTATGTTGACCACAAATTAACATAAATTTGAATAAAAACACGTAATTTCGTTGACAAAATGTTCTGACTCCGTCATTTCACTTAAAATTTTACAAAACTGACATCATATCACTTGAAATTATACAAAATATATGTATGTTGATCACAAATTAACATAAACTTGAATAAAACACACAATTTCGTTGAAAAATTTGCAAATGTTTTACACTTTTTTATAAAATGTATCGCACAAATTAAAAGAAATCACAATTTTTTAAATTATATTACGCCATTATGAAATCGTAGATTGATTTTTTGAGATTTTACACTTTGTAACTGTAAAATAACTTCAAATACTAATATTTTAGCCTTAGATTTTGTAATTATTGCAGATTCGTGAAAAACAAAAGCAGAGTAGAAATAAAAAAACACAAACACTTTGTAATAAACAAATATATTGTTCTTATTTCGTATAATACTTAATAATATAAAAATAAATGTACAGCTGAATGTCTTATTTTAAAAAAATTCGGTAGCAATTTACAAAACTGTAGTTTGAGGTGTACAATATTTCAAATTAAAAAGGCTGCAAGTAATAAAATCACAATTTCATTGTGGCATTTTAAAGTTTAAGGCGCTCCCAATCCAGAATTCCATTCGTATTTGATGTACCTCTGCCTTATTGATGCAGCAAACTTTTCGAAATTACATTGTGCACGTTTCAAGTCGTTGATTTTAACTAACATCAAATCATACATAGGCAATAAATTTGACATCGTGTCATACATCACGTAAAGTGTAAATTTGTTGACGGGGTCCTTTGGAATAATCCTGCAAGTGTCGTTAGTCACATGTTCCACTGTATGTTCACTTAAATCACATTTAAAAGTTCCTTGTTTCGCCATCACAAACATGTCCGGTAGAGCCTCCAGAAAAACAATGAACGCCTCCGCCGTGAATGAAACACCTAATCCGTCGGTATTCAGAACTCTTGCCACAGGTGAAAAGTTTTTATAAGAATCCAGGTCTAAATGAACAACTTTGCTAGAACTATTGTTTAGAGGCATACAAAAATCACACAATAACCGATTCTTCTCACGACAGATATGTTTGTTCTCGGTCGGGGTGTCCGTTGTTATGTCACAGCTATGCATACCTGTTTGCTCTGGCGACGGGCCCCGGGTTTCTTTGTCAACAACCTCTATCTGTGGTGGTAATAGTGTTGTCCGATGTTGGGTTTTATTTGAAAACTGCGTTTTATTACTTGGCTTTGTCTTTTTCTTACATGACTTTGTCCTTTTCTTACTTGATTCTGCAATTGTATTGTTTAGAGGCACACAAAAGTCACACAATATCCGCTTCTTCTCACAACGGAGCTGCTTGTCCTCGGGCGGGGTGTCCGTTATTACGTCACAGTGCTGCATAGTCTCCTGCACGATCAACCTCAAATCTTCGCCATGTCCGGTTAGCTGTGACGATGGTCCCAGGGTTTCTTCGTCACCAACTATTATCTGCGGTGATGCTAGCGCTTCCCTGTGTTGGATTTTATTTGAAAACTGCATTTTCTTACTTAGTTTTGTCTTTTTCTTACTTGATTCTGCAATTGATGTCCTGCTGTAAGGTGCGGTTACATCTTGACAGTTATTAATTCGTCTGGGGGCCATCTTCAGATGCACCAGGTAACAGAGCACAATCACTTAAAACAAGTTAGTGTGGTATCGATTTGGACATCTGGTTTTATAAATTTTAAAATAAAAGAGGTGGAACCATTGCGTGCTTCGCATTGCAGACAGGTTGGCTCTTGTAAAATTTCAGCGATGACGAATCACGACAAATAATAACAAAACGTTAGCTGAGGGTCAAGTCTTTCGATAAATGCACAGCGAGTCTACGTTACGGCAATTTTGCTTCTATAAATGCTTGTGGTAGAAGATTTTTCAATGAAAGTTGTGTAAAAATATTGTTTTTGTCGTTTTTGGTTAGAACTTTTTCAGCGAAATTGTGTGTTTTTATTCAAATCTTACTAAAATTGCAACAAGTTAGAGTTACGTAGTTTGAAAACTATTAAGATATCATATCGATGCCTATCCACGCCAAATACTGTTTTTGTAGAGAATTTGAAACTGAGCTAGCATCAGTTCTCAAAAATTTGAAAAAGTGCACGTTTGGATATACGGCTGGGCCATAATTATATATAACAGCAATGAGACGAGTTTTTATGTGTATTTCTTTCTTACTCAAGCAATACGTATTATCTTCTTGTTCATGTTATCGTATTCCGTAACGTACAATGCAAAATTGTCTCCAAGGATGTTTAAACGAACAAAGAGCTGAACGCCCACAGGCAACGGCCTGTTAGGCCATTTAGGGTGATAAATAGAAAGCCCTTCTCGGGGCTATAATGTCTTTTGTAATTACGCATAGCAGCATAAAATTAATCATATTCTAGCATTTCAAATATGAAAAATGGATAATAGCCTCGGTTTTATAAATAATTTAATAATATTATGAGACCTTTCCATACTTAGTATTTCAGGAATATATTAAAATCAGATTTGTAACACGTTTTTATATTTACGATCTGCCTTTACCTCTTATCGCCGACCGATCGGAAATTTCCATCTATATAGTAGGTTGGGATAATGCGAATCTCTGTTGGGACAATGAGGACCTCGTTAATCCATTCATGCTCGTCACTCAATTATAAATATAAAAAGAATTAATTCTGGCAAACCCAATTGCAAAAGCAGTTTTTTAAAATTACTACACCTCATTTAACACCACAGGGTATGCAATTCCGTTATTATAATTTACGATACGTGGATGATATTATTATGGCTTCCGATACGACTAACAAAATAAAGTTCCTTAATCTGTTTAATAATGTACATCCAAGGCTCAATTTTACTATTGAAAATGAAAATCAAAATGCTTCTATAAACTGTTTGGACTTAACACTATATAGACAAACTAATGGCAAAATTTTAACTAACTGGTATCGAAAAAACATAAAAAAAACAGATATTTAAATTTTAATTCAAATACTTCTAATAAATACAAAACTAGTGTAATTAACAATTTAATAGACCGAGCAATCAAACTATCATCTCCACAATTTCACCAACAAAATTTAAATATTATTACCAATATACTACTCATAAATGATTATCCTTTAGATTTTATTAAAAAACAAATTAGAAAACGCATCAATCCAATAAAAAACGTAAACCAAATTAGTCAACCAATAGATTTACAACCTAACTGTTTAGGCAATGAATTTAAAAATTCTTTTAAAGCTTCATTCGATAAATATATTTCAATCCCTTACATACCAAAACTTTCTGAAAAAATTAAAAATGAACTTAATAAATATAATTTCAAAATATCATATAATAATAACAACACTCTAGGTAAAATGTTTTTTACTAATCTTAAGGATAAAACCCAAATTAATATGCAATCTAAATTAGTATATCAAATTAATTGCAATAATTGTACCTCCACTTATATTGGCCAGACAAAACAGCTACTGAAACACAGATTAACACAACATAAAAACTCAATAAAAATTAACAGATTTTCACCAAAAAACCAAAAAACTGCTTTAACTAACCATGCTAATCAAAATATTCACAACTTTAATTTCAATAAACCTACTGTCTTACATAGAGAGAACAACTTAAAAAAGAGATTAGTTCTAGAAATGATTGAAATACAAAAAAGTCCTACTGCCGTTAATTACAGAACTGAATTTGACAATTTAAGCTCAATCTATAACAATTTATTCAAATAAACACCTTTTTCATATTTCTCAGATTACTGATTTTGTCTTATCTAATTATGTTTCTTATATTGAAATTCAAACTTCTTTTGAACAACCCCGCCTTAATTTTAATATTCGATCCTCTAACATTTATGCATACTGCGCAGGTTTTGATAGCGCAAATATTTGTAGGTAACCTTGCCTTTGTTATCTTTGCATTCACATTCCTCTTGCATCCAGCATTATGAACGCTATTATTTTAATTACGTTCCTTTACAAATTTCGTAAAGTTTACATATAAATTTACCACTCAATTATGTCATAACTAATATAATAATTTTAATATAAAAGGTAGTAATGATTAATTTAGTTATCAACATTATTTTCAAACGTAAGTATTCATAAATAAGGAAATAATTTATGTTTCGCTAATCTATAAACATTTTTGTAACTTTCAGAATTAAATATTTAACAACGTAACTATAATAATGTCTTTATAATCCATTAATTACTTTATCTCTTCAAAATGTTATCATAATTTTTATAACTGATGAAGCCAATATTATTGGCGAAACGTTTTACTATTAAATTGATTACGACTTATTGATTTGTATTATTCCTCAAATATAAATCATGCTAAATTTTACATAATAATTGACTTAAAATCTCCAAAATTTCCAAATTATAATTTATATTTCTCAAAAAATAGTTTGTCTAAAACATGTTATATTTTCATAGAAGGCATAACTGCATAGCTGTAAATTTGAAACATAGGTGCAAAAATTAAACCAACATTTACAATTAAATGCATCAGACAGCCACATCTAACGAAATATCAGATCGATGCCTTGTTAGAAGTTGTACGCATATTAAAAATACACAAAAATCAAACAGCGTATGCCCAATTAAATGCATCAGACAGCCACATCTATTAAACGGTTTTAAATTGGCCTCTTTTGAAATTTCTTCGAGGGACAAATGTAATTGCAAGTACACTTTTAATAACATACACAATATAACAGAGCTATAATATTACAAAAGGGCTACGATCTGGTGACTAAATTCAATCGAAAATAACATTTAAAATGTATTATAATATGCTTGCTACGCAAGTGACTATGCTTAATTCCTTTAACCTCGAGCGCCTCGGTAGCTCTGACGTAAGGACTCTGCCTACCAGTACAAAAGTACTCGGTTCGAACCCGACCGGGTGTCCGTGACGAAAAGCTTTTTTAAATTAAATAAATGCGAACGAGAGAGAACATCTGCGAGGAGCGAGATGGACGAACAAAGATGGCCGACATCCCGGAAAGTTTAAATTCAAAAAATTGAACTTTGAAAAAAATCTGAAAAATTTTCTATAGTTGGTAGGGACAATGGAAATTGCGTTAATCCATTTATGCGGGCGTATTTAATCAGAAGCTAATGCGTAATTTAATGAGTAGCACATATGTAAATTACATATCAAACTTCACATGTGATTAATCAGATCAAACCGCGAAAATTAATTAGGTCAATTCGCGGTTTAATTGGAGCACCTGTGAATCATCCGATTAATTTAATCGAGCCTCGATTAATTTAATTGAACACTTAATCCAATTAGCGGTGCCCTCTTACTACTTATGCATGTATACTTTATTATTTCAAGAGTCCTTTGTTAATGGTTTATAGGTTTTTTATTTGTGTTTGCATGCTGTTGCTTTTGTGTTCTGTACAGGGAATCAGATAAGAGTAAGTTAATGCCACCAAAGGTAGGTCTGAATCAGCTGTGACGTCGGTACCTCAAGGTTGTGCCAAGGCAGTAGTGGAAATTTGGGGCTACTACTTTCACATTCAAGTAGGCCTAACTGTGTTGATTTGTTGTTAATTTTACCCCGATTCATTCTGAATGTGGTGGCGCTATCAATTTTAAGATCTCTACCTCATCTGCCGGACCAATTCCCTAATTCTAAGGTTGCAAATAACCTACTCCTTCTGGCTGAGCATCCCTAATAGCCGCATCCTTGTGTTACAGTCCATCGTAACGAGAATTTGGTGCAACGGATCTGTGTAATTTTCCCGATTTTGTCGTAAAGTAATTTGCAGGTAGTAACTAACTGACGGTGGTGTCGTAATGTCGCTTTTATGCTGTAACAGTATCTTCACGAATTTACTACAATTATTAATGGAAATTTGAAAATCTAAATCCAAAACACAAATGATAGTATAGTTCGTAGAATAGTCTCGGTAATTTACTATGATTAATAAATAAATTATATTAAATATATGCATGTTTTAGACGTGTTAGTTGGTGAAATATTGAGTATTTTGAAGCAGAGTCAACAATCAAAATAGATAATTCGAAAGAAGACAGTTTCAGCCATTCCTTTGACCATATAGGTATTTTTCTACGTAGGCCTTTTAGCGCTAGATTTTTCACTAAAAATGACGTTTTATAAATTAGTGTGTTAAAAGTGAAATCAGCTGTTTACTTTTGGCCATGTGCTAGAAGTAAACAGCTGGTGTCGAATTTAGAATTTCTAACTGGAAGTGAGGTTATAAAGTTATTTTAGTTACTTCTTTCGTTAGAAGTAAAGTGTTTCTTAAGCATTATGTAATGAATAAAGTAAAATGTGTACATTTATAATTGCCTTTGATAAGTGAATCAAGAAGGCTGTACTAAGAAGATGTAACTTGCAATGATGGCTGTGCATAAAAGCGGCCCCAATGCCGTGGATAGCCGTCGCGGCGCTATCGACAGCGTATACTTGGTAATTTTCGTTCGTTTTCGCTGGCGTTCGAGAGTCGGAAGAGAACTAAATTAACCTGTAATCGCGGTTAAAAGTCATTTTACGATTTTTAATGAAATGGAGTGTATTTCAAGTGTGTTATTAATTGTTAAAACATGGTCCAAATTTCCTGGTACACTCAGCAAATGTTTGACATTGAGAGTTCAGTTGTGAAAGGACGACGACCGCCATATTTGTCAACTTTTAACGGTCCGCTTTGAAAAGCGAGTTATTTCTCCTTAGTACAGTGTTCTTGAACTTAGTTTAACAGCTACCGGCTGCAGAAACAGTTACCTGCTCGTCAAGGCCATTTCTTTACTATAACAAATGATAAATGCGAACCTTTGTTAAATCGACATTTATGGATTGATAACAGTAAATTTAAGGCCGTAGAAAAAATAACGTGAGCAAGCTCGTGCTAAAAGTTTTTTATGCACGAGACATGTTATGAAACTCAGCCTTCGGCTCTTCGGATTTTATTATCCAATAGAACATATGACCACATATGGCAACACTGTTATTATAAAATCACTGTACTGACCCTAACTTCATCTAAATAAGTTGCGAGACCAGTTCTTATTTTTGTAGAGGCAACTCTCTGTTTTAATATTAATTTTATTTTACATATACCGCATCTAGTATCAATTCAGTGTTACTAAATATTTTAAAACAGATATGGCTCTCAATTCCACTCTGTATTGAATAGACGTTAAAAATGTATTAAAAGTGGCTTGAATGGGGAAATAAACGCATTTGGAAGCAAATAAATTAATGTTGCGAGGAATAATTTCATTTAATAGAATCTACTGGTATGTGCTGTTTTCTCGTACTGGGCAAAGAAACTTTTTATAACTTTGTTCAAACAACGTAGTGACTCAAATATACAATAACAAGATTTATATAATACTATTGAGTATTATAGTTATTACATTTTTCTTCTTATTATTATAGGCCAGTGGCCTGTTTTAACCACGAAGTGGTCCTATGAGCCCCTCTTTACCCTTAGGCCGGGTAGGTGGCTAGCCGTGCCCGTCGAAACTGAGGAAGAGTTTCCTTGTTAGGGGTTAACGACTACCGCAGGTGTTAGCGTGGTAGCCAGGGAGCGTACGATTTTCAAATTCTAGAGTCGCCGGGATTCGAACCCGGGCCGACCGCCTGAGAGCCGAGCATTTGCTCGCGAGGCTATCCGCTCACCATTTATTACATTCAGCAGTTATACCTATAGGACTATAATTATATACAATAGCAATGAAATAACATGAACAAAAAATCTGGTGTGATACACGCACACAACTTTCTTTTACAGTGATCTTATAATTAGCCAAAAATTTGATTTTAAATTTTTAAGCATTTGTCAAAAATTTTCAAAAATTAAAAATTTTACAAAAACGGTACAAAATAGAGTGTTAGTTCAAGAGACAAATTTTCTCTAGAATTTTAAGCTTAATTCAAAAATGTAGTAATATACCGGGTGTTCTATTTAAAATAGGAGTTAATAAAAAAAATGAAAAAAAAACAAAAGAAACCCACTTTAGAAGTATTCAACTGGCAAATCACCTGTCTCACATCAATACAAATTCAAATGGAAAGGAAGTAAAAAATAATAAGCATTGCTTCAGTAAGAAAGATAAACATAGTAGCAAACATTCGAGTAAGCTTGACGCTCATTTTAATTATGAAATATGTCAACTAAACATGCCTAATAAAATCATTTTTTCATATGGTCATCTCTTTCTTACTCAAGCATTCTATTTTGTTGTTCATGTTATCTCATTGCTGTTATATATAATTATTTCCCCGTCCGTATAATAAACACAGTGCTTAGTTATAGTAAAAATAAATGGTTATACGCTAATTATATAATTTTAATTTTGTAACTTTAATCCCATCATACAATGCAATATCACCTTCTTTTATTTTTCTTCAATTATTTCATTTATACATGAACTTCTAAAGGTAATAGTTGAATTACTGGTATGAAAAAGTTAATGCAAATTCACAAATCAGTTTGTATATGGCAGAAAAAAATATAATACTTGAAATAAGTTCAACCAAAAATATCAGCATTTGTATACGTAGTAAAATACGAGTATAAACCCTATTAGCCAAATTCAAAAACGAGTATGGTAGGGGTGAACAGAAAAAAGGGCAGTAGTAATATTGATCTAGTTATTTCACATATTTGTGTATCAGTCGGAAACATTTTATATGAAAATTATTACAGGAAATAATAGTTCTGTAAACACCAATGCAGCATATTCAATTTAATTATTCGTTCGGTTTGTCCTAGAATTTATAGTCCACGTATAGTTGAATCAGTGGCTTAAATAAATGTAACTATTCGATAATTGCGAAAAACGGAAAATTAGTTATTTTACAATAAAAAACGCTGTTATTAAAATTTCCATAAAGGTAATATTGAAACGCGACTGCTAATATTAAAATATTTTACTTTTTAAATTCTAACTACCAACTTCTAAATTTACAGTGCGTTAAAATAGTTTCTATTTTGCTTAAAAGTATGGTAATCGTGAAAAATCATCTTCCGAGAGTTCTTCAGATCTTCACGTTTCAGGATCCCTAGATAAGAAAAAACAGGTTTTCTCAATTCCGTCTGTTTGTCTGTCTCTTACCATATAGCTCAAAAAATATATCTTGGAGGAAGCCGATATTTTGCATACAGATTATATGCATTCTTGGCATGAAATCGTGAAAATTTTTGTAAAATATATACGGGGTGAGCATCTTAAAATGGGACCCAAGAAATAAAGGGTAAATGTAAAAAAGGGACAACCATAAGTGCGGTCTGTTTAATACTGCCGCGCATCTCACAGACGGGAAATGTTCTCGATGAGCGGGTGCACCTGAAATCGCATTCGCAGGCGCTCTAGTTCGAATCATACCATCGGTAATATTTTTTAAAATCTGAAAATTTATGTAATTTGCATTTTTGCTTCATTTATTTTTTCAGTATTATTAAGAAACCTGTGATGTTTCTAACCCGAGTTTCCTTTGATTTTAAAAATATTTAGTGTCACAAAGTCCACTTGCCAGTAAAAAAAGATTCATTTTATGTCTATATTAGCGACCTTGTAACTTCTACGTTACTGGAAGGTAATATTATTGCATATACAGATGATACTGGTTTAGCGGCTAATGCTGATAGCTGGGATGTTGTTATAGATTCAATTATACGAGATCTAATGTTTAAAATGGTTAGATGCAAATATATTAACAAATTGCTATAAAAGCTAGTTTGTTTTCTTTAGTATTTACGAATATACACAACCGGCATATTCCGAAATTGTAATATAACTGCTCTTCATTCAACTGCAAATGTATAAAAAAGTATAAAGCAACATCCATACAGTCGGCGCTATCGTCGACCAATAGAGAGAGGATATCTATGTTACTAACCTGTGAAGTAAGCTCAGAAAACTATTATACATTTTTAAAAAACTTTGGTAAATTTTAAGATTTCGTCAGCTTACCGTTTTTACTTTGCTCGTCTAAAAGAAGGAAATACGTAATCATAAAAATCACTTTCCTAGATTTCTTCAGATGTCGAAAAACAGATTTTCTTAATTCCGTCTGTTGATCTGTCTCTGCCTGTCTGTCTGTCTCTCTATCTGTCTGTCTGTCTGTCTGCTTGTTAAAGGTGTAACTCAAAAACTATTTATTGTATGAATACTATATTTTGCATGCAGATTGTATGTCTACCTGGTATGAAACCGACAAAATTTTGTTGAAATATATACAAGGTGGCACATAAAAAATTAAACTTTGTCTATTTTTGCTTTAACTGAGGAATAGATAAAAATACTAATTTGCACACAGCTCAGGCTTTACCCTTGACAAAAATAGGATCCAACCAATACCGGGTAAATGCTGCAATAGGAATAAAAAAGGGCAACATTAACTTTGTAAAGCATTCACACGCTGCGACACCAGGTAGTGCTTAGTGGGAATATTTCATCGCCGAGTGTCTCAAGCGCGGGCTGCTGCTTTCCGTTAAAATTGATTCCACAGGCGCTAATAGCGAGCTGGAGTTCGAATACCGTCACTTGTATTATACTGTATAGGTGGCTGTAGTGGAGCAGGTGGTCTGTATGTAGAACGCCTTAAGATAATGCAAAAATGCATTTAAAGGTTGTTTACTAAGAAACTCAAATGGTTAACCTACCTCAGTTATTCTGCCTTTCTACCTTAAAACACATAAATAAAAACTCTTCGCTTATTAGTCTTTTCTTCTAATGATCATAGTACTAGAAACAAAACCGATGTTAATCCAGAAAGAACCAATAACGCAATTGGCAAAAAATGCTTAAAATTGTATGCACCAAAGGCTTTTAATAAGTTTTGAAGATACCTTAAAGGATCAGATATAAAGGAGAATAAATTTAAATTCAGAAATTTAAAATACTTTGTAAGATCTTTTTGAAGCACAATATATGTAATATATTCCTATTATTCTTAAATAATTCCTTGTTTATATTATTCTTCATAGATACTTTTTATATATACTAAGTATACAGTTATAGAAGTCCACGTAATAATTTTAACCAGTGATAGAGTTAATCGTATATTTCTTTCAATCATTTACCTCCCCCAAATTGGACGAGCCGCTCGGTAAGCAAATATAAGTGAAAGGTGAACGAGACAAGTACATATATTACAACTGCAAAACTTGTTCCACAAAAAATCATTCGGTCGGTTATAACTTACCTACCTCAATTGATAAAGTACTTTAGTGGCCAGATGTCAACTAAACGTTTTTATCACTACCTATGCAGTTTTTGTTGGTTTGCATTTTCAAGATATGTTGTACCACTAAATTAAAATATTCCATAAGCGATTATATCTTTTTAGAGTAAAACTATTTTAAATTTTACTCAATTTTGGGAGTGTTGTCGAAAAGATGGCAAATAAAAAAGTTGTTCGGTTTTATGGGATCTCTATGTGGTTACATTTATTACGTGGACTTCCATATCACCCTGTATAAATAAGGTTATTACATTATTATTATTAGTGTATATTCATGGGATTTCTTTTCAGTAGTAATACTATAAGTACTTCGATATTATCGGGTTATACGTCGATAACTTGGCGCACAATAATAAAAGAGTGTCAGTTTGACAGGATAAATAGTCCGACCGCGCAGCGGGAGGATTACTCTGTCAAACTGACACGATTTGTTATTGAGCAGGAGACGTACAACTTGTTCGAAGTACGCATTGTATTTGATTTGATTATTTTTTGAGTAAATTTAAATATTAGGAATAAATAAATATTTTATTGGCAGCTCGATTTGTTTGTATTAACCTAGCTGAAAGTCGTCTCCATGAAAACAACATCAAGTTGACACAAGTTATGTATTGCGTCGCCTAGTAAAGTTACTCTAGTATAATCGATTTTGTATAATCAGTTATAATATCACAAGAGCATCGAAAATAATCGATTATTTTCTGAGTAACGAGACGTAATCTGCGAAAAAACACGAGAACGCAGCTCGAGTGGTATTTGAAGGATCACATCGAGTTACGAGTGAAAAATAATCATTATTTTCGATTGTTCGAGTGGTATTCGTTACGATTATATAATGAATAGACCGATAATAATAAATAACTTTATTTCTTAGGTTGGCACTGTTTGTGTTAGTGGCACTGTTTATGTTGGTGGCACTGTAAGTCTATGTCAAATTCGACGTTATCAGGTTAGGTTTTGCGTCAGTTTGTGTCAAAACTGACGCAAAACCTAACCTACTAACCTCGAATTTGCAATAGACAGTTATTACATCATGACTCTAGATTATTATTATGCATTATTTTTGCTTTGTTGGACCCACCGAAACACCGAAGTGATTATACCACGTAGTCAAGGGTATATCCGTTTATCTATACTTTGTAACTAAGTAAAATTCTCAATTACTATTGGCCAAATTTATAATGAGTTGTATAATCGAAATTATACAAAATAACTGAACTAAATCCAGCCTTCTGATAGGTTAAGATCGCTACGAAAAGAATCATCAAATAAATATTATTCTTAATATTATGATTAAAATATCAATTTAAAATGTAAATAAAACCTATTTTGAAAAAGTAGTTTGACAATTGGTAATTGTTTTAGTATACATTTGTTATTGATGCTTAACATTTTCTTTAAAATACAATTTAAAAACACAACAAGAAAACCTTTGTCTATTGAAATGGAGAATACTTTAAAAGTAGATAGCTTTTTATTAAATCAGAAAATGAATTAAAATTTTGCTAGTTAAAACTAGCATTGACTAGGGGGTTTCACATAGGTATAAGGATTTCTAAAAATTATTATAAATAAAATTTTCTGAATAAACACTGACATATTGGTCTTCGTGACTATAGACATGAACAGACAAGTTAAGATACATGAAAGGTAAAAGCAAGAAATAAAAACACAAAAGGGAGCCAAGACTTATTGCAAGTAAAAGGTAAACAAAACAGAAGGTTAAACGAATGGATTCAAAAGATTTGAATAATATATATTGCAATGATATGGTTGTTTAATTGATTTAATTAAATAAATATTGATTAAGAACCACCATGTAAATAATTTGTTTACACTATAAAATTCTAGGTAGATTAAAAGTCAGTTGTATTTTATTAACTTGTTAAAATAAATGGTTATATGCCCTGTATCATATTTTATTTATCTGAAAATATTGATAATTAATCGCTAGCTCAATTTGGTAAAGCAATCACTCAATCTCGGTTAGGTTCCTACCTGAATGTGTAATTCTTAAATTAATTGAGTACGAATCTGTATTCCGTCTTGGCTTAACTGCGCACAAGCAAATACTCGAAATTGGGTCATAAGTTACTCCAAAATGGATTCCTCTGACAAGTTAGCTGACAGTGAATTAAAACAATGTGAAAATTCATCAAAGTTCCACCGGTAATTATTTAAATTCGGCTGTTTTCGCGGCATTTATTGTAATTTGTTTTCTAGCGTTCGTTGAAGGGACGCGCACCAATTTCCCAATTGTTTTTTACGGCGTCGTTTTGTGATTCGACTTCCGTTTAACCTCAAATTATAGACTCGGCCTATATTTGCAAGTTGCACTTATTTCACAGCAACAGAAATTGCTTGGAATACCTTGAGTATGACTCTTCTTACACATGCATTACTTTCGCGGGCCTAACGTAGCTAGTTTTAGGCTAAACAGTACCTGGTCTCACCGATCTTGTATCGGGAGCTCGAAGGCGACGCTGATGTAGTTCTTGGGGCTGCTATGGCCGGATCCTGCTGCAACTCCTGGCACACGTACTCACGAGGCTTCTCGATGCTCAGGAGTCTTCCCCTCTAGGTTGTATCCGCTTGCTTTCCTCCACGCAGGGATAGGAATGGGCTGCTTCGGCTTTTAGGTTAACGTACACTGGCTTCGGAGAACTTCTCAACTTTTTGTGTCGGAAACGATTGCAAATAGTACGACACGACCACGAACATGCACTCAATAGACTGGTATACTTTTTATATTAATATAATTTTAATTATTATGTGAAAATTCGATTTAAGTGGAGTACAATTTTAACATGTCAATTCATAATTAATTTCTTTTGTTCTCTCTCAAATATCCGCTATAAACAATTGCAAGTTAAATATTAAATAAAAAACGGATACGAACCAAGTTCAAAGCAATTACTTATAATACTAAATTTGCCTATAACTAAAACTATTTACAAAATTCTTATTCTTAATATTATTGTCTACATTTATAATTAGTTAACCGTGTCTTTTCGTCACTGCACGTTCATTTAAAATGCTTTTAATTGATCACACAGGTCACTGCGCACTGATTAAGTTTTATTAGGGTATTTCCTGCACCAAGGCGTCCTTTGAATTCACCTGTTTGTTTTTCCACACAATTTTTGGTCCATCTGCTGTGTTTACTTTTCTTGGATTTTTAACCCTGGCTTGCTGATTCTTAGAATTATCATTAAATGCCTAAATGCCTGCCTTCTTAGAGCTGCTCGTTGCAACGTTCATTAACTTATCTAGCTTCTCATATCTTTCTTTTAAAACCCTGACAAATATATCACTGTTTAACTTAACTTGAATTATACGCTTCATTTGCTTGCCTTTGCAATCCATTTTGTAATTAATAGTTCGGCTATTACCTTTGCACAAACTTCTCATTTTAAATTGATCTTACAGTCAACTTGGATTCCTGTGAGAATTGAGCTTTGCTTATTGCGTTCTTTATTTAATTATACTGCTATTAATGACATCTCTTTACAAATGCCCTCATTCTATTAAATTCAAGTTTTAGCCTTGCAGTTATATAAAATACCTCACCCTGAGCTTTAGTGAAATGTTTATTAATTTGGCAATGCTCTCAGAGTTGAGTTGTAGGGCTTAAGACCATAGCAATATATGTATGGGTTAAAAGAAGTAAATGTTGTGTTAGCACCCTTTACTGTTAGCTAGATGTTTCTTAAATACTTTCAAATATTGCAACGCTACGAGAGAATATTTGAGGAGCCGCCAGCTAGATTCTGTGGAGACGCGTGCAGTTTTTTAAATGATGTAATTACCAAATAACGTGGACAGTAACAAGTTTTTCAATTCCAACAAGTATACTCTAATAACTAGGTAAAGACCTTATAAACTCAGATTAATCGCAGCAGGCAATAACTACAGTATCTGAAATACAGAAGGTAGCAGTAGCGAAATCAGACACTGAATGAGGTAAACATGTATATTGGATTTATTAAACAAGGCTGAATAATGAAATCAGTACAGAAATATAGTTTTTGATTAGGCGTTACTTACTCAAACAGCGCAGCCCAAATTAACGCTATCACAGCACGATACAAATACACAATCTGGTACTTAATCTGTAAAATGGACAATTACATATTAAATAGAGCTGCAGTTTTAACGCGCTTGCTTTATAAATATCATTAGCGCAAATCGTTAAATTGCACTACTTATCTGAGAGCCTCATGCCCCAGAAGTTTGCACAACCCCCGGGTGTCGTCTGTAGTGAAATTCTGAAACAAACTGTTTTTCACCCCGCAGGTCACATCTTGCACCTCGGTGATAACGCTATAAATGCCAGACGAAATTCAGTTCATTGCAATTATATTGCCAAAATTGAAATTGAAGAAACTGCACTCGTCCTGTAATTACAAACGAATAAACAAAACGGAAAGAAGTCCTGTGATAATAAACCGTCTCAAGAACGCGGATTAAGATGTCTATATTATCCAAGGCCCAATAACCGCATTCCAGCGAAGTACAGGAATCACAGGATTCTGCCGAAAAAGACGCTACTTTTTGCACGAGAAAAATAGAAGAGACCAGAGGAATTGTTTAAAACAGCTGTTGACGGCTGGTGGTTCAACACGCGAACACATAATTTATCTACTGTTTGACAGCTTATTAACTTGGTGCACTTGGTGTACATTGCAGATAACATTAAAGTAGCTAACTTAGGTACTCTTATAATTCATTCAATAGCAAATTTCATTTAGAAATGCTATTCAAACAAAATGTAACACGCTCAGTTTGCCGTTCGCATTGCGTTAAGAATGGCTGCGATTAGCAGCAGAAAAATTGCAAGCGATTGAGAGCAAGCGGAAATCCTCCAGTCTATTTGTTTCCTGTCCTAAGAAAACTCACACACTTAGCGAAGGAAAATTGGATTAACAACAGCAGTTCTGGAAATCGCTGAAGCGAATGGGAAAGCACGAAAGCATCCTCGTTATGATAATTTACTCGTTTCTTTATCAGCAGTTGATTAAATTGGCCTCAAAGTTATTTAAAAAGTGGTTCGATAAAGTATAAATACAGAAGCTGCTGCTACATTCTTCTTAGGAAAAATTTTTCTATGTAAACGAATTAAATAAGAATACCGGGTTCGCCACGTGTAATTTGAAAGAAAAAGTTTCGCTCTAAGTTGTGCGGCAGCTTTGCAACTATTTTGGAATCTCAGGACTTTAAAATACAGTAAACACATAATGCAAAGAAAACTTCTGAGCTGTGCAAAATTTATAAACTTTCGTGGAAGAGGCATTGTTCCACTTCACTGAACAGAACTGTCCATTCTGAAACAAAACTACTTTTACTAGGGAGTTTTGCGAATAATAAGTAAAATTCTAAAGACAGTTTCTGACATTTATAATTTATAGCTTCCTAGTTTACTTCACCTGCTGGCAATGTCTTTTGAATATAATCGCCGTGAGACAAAAAGGGCGGTTGTAAAGACGCTGCTGTATCTTAAAAGCATTGCCGTTCATAACTTCTGCTGACTGCAATTAAGGGTTAAGATATGTGAATCTCAGAGGTATAAGCTCACTAAAATTGTCTCTTTGGCCTCTTGTAGGCCGTCTGGTCCCAATCATAATTAATCGTACACGTGGGAGCTGTATATGGCATTTAATTTATAACTAATGCAGCCCAAAAGTGATGTAGCACAACTATATAGCTGTAATGATAATCTACGCTATGATTTATTCTTTAGCCTTTAGTCTTCATTAATCATAACAACATGTAGTAGGTTTTCTTTATTGAATTACAACTGTACTGACTATTTAACTCACTTGTCATCTGTCATCTGGCTTGAGCCTTTAGGACTAGCTGTAACTTTAAGAAGCTATATTAGCTACATTATTAGCTATTAACTGATTCTCGGGTTCATGATTTTAGCCAGACCAGTCTTGGATAATACAAGAAAATGAAATATTTAAGAAAAATGTACCTAGGATTCTGTTGAAAATATAGATACTAATAAGTTTTCATCTTCAACCTCTTGTAAGAAATTTTCTTGCTTGTTACTGGAGTCCAGGGTATTTTCATATTCCTGGTAGTTCTATTGGTTTTCCTTGTCTATCTTATTTTGCAATATCTCGTCTATCTTTCTGTTATACATCTTCATATTTTTGTCTTCTTATTTCACCCACCTTACTATGTCTTCGATCTTGCACTGGATTCTAATACCTCAGTGGCGTTTTCCATTACGTAGAGTATCCCGAATATCTCTAGGTGTTTTCATTTCCATGGTCCATAGAAGTTTTCTAGTTATTGCTATATCCATCCTTGTTTCTGCTGAACACCTATTATTGATTCCACGCAGGTTTTATAAATTCTACTTTGAACCTCCGTTGCTATATGTGAATATATTCTGGTGCAGCGAAGCCCTACGTTAAGGTTCCCAGCTTTAGCGAAAAGGATTCGGAAGGTTTTCGAGAGTGGCCGCCGATCACCAGCGCGTCGTGGGAGATTCAGCTAGGGGCAGGTAGCCCAATATTAATCGCAGAAGTCATCAAAAGGTCAGATTTGTCACCGAAAGGTGTTAGTTTGTGATTGTGCATCGATTCGCGTCCCTTTGAGCGTCACTTCAGGTCGTGGTCGTGGTCGGTAGAAGTGTTTTGTATTATGACGCGGAATACTTACGTTCGATTATTATCGCATAGCAACAGCGTTTATTGCGTGGACATTTAGAATTTAATTAAAATCAGCAGCTTGTTTATGTACTTTCTTGGCTAGGAAACCATCTTGAATTTGTGTAGGTCCCATCAGTCAGAAATACCACACTTTTTAATTCCCATCAGTTAAATAGCGGCATATAGAGTGCTTATAATTAAATGTTTAATAGAAGATTAAATAATTAATAATAGCAAATTAGTACCTAATTTTAATTGGGATGTAGCGACCTAACCCAGAGAAAGAATGATTTTACAATAATTATAAAGTTAGAATAAAAATATTACCCGGGCACATTACAATAGTAGATATAATTAGAGCCGATTTATGATTTAAATTCATTAAACCCATAAGAAGCCACTGAAATCGTATCAATATATAATATACTAGCAATTACCCGCGACTTCGTTCGCGCGAGGTTCGTTATTTGTGTATTAAGTAATGACTAATTATTATTTTCTGTTATCTCATCCCATCCTATCCCCGTCCCCGTCCCCGTCTCTTTCTCCGTCCCAGTCTCCGTACCGTGCAATCCTGTCTCGTCCTTTCCCGTCTCTTCCCGTCACGTCCCTTCCCGTCCAGTCCCGTCCAGTCCCGTCCCGTCCCATCCCTTTCCGTCCCGTCCCATCCTGTCCCGTTCCGTCCCGTTTCCGCCCCTTCCATCCTATCCCTTCCCTTTCCGTCTCGTCCCGTTCCGTCCACCCCCGTCCCGTCTCGTCCCTTCCCGTCCCGTCCCTTTCCTTGTTGTCCAGTCCCGTCCAGTTCCGTCTCATCTCGTCCCGTCCCGTCCCCTTCCCTTCCATCCCATTCCTTCCCTTTTCGTTTCGTCCCGTTCCGGCCCGCCATTCCCTTCTCGTCCCGTCCCGTCCCGACCCGTCCCGTCCTGTCCCGTCCCTTCCCTTCCCGGTCAGTCCGGTCCAGTACCGTGCCGTCCATTCCCTTAAGTCATGTCCACCGTCTTGGACTTAAAAATAAATGCCATTTTCGCAATCAACGTCCCAAAAAACCTCAATAACGACACCCATATCGTATTTTAGGCTTTTACCCCATTTCACTCCGTAAGTGGTTGATTTTCGGAAAATCACGAATACGTGTTTGTTTATTTGTTTTTAGGAGTACTCCTACGAAGTTTCAAGTCAAAATGTCTATTTAATATTATTTATCCATACAAAATTGGAACCGACCATTTTACCTCTTTATGGGTTGAATTTCGAAATATCCTTCCTTATTCCTTGTATACATCATAAAGGGAACCTCTGTGCAAAATTTCAGCTTTCTAGGTCCAAGGGTTTGGGCTGGGCGTTGATGAGTGAGTGAGCTGTTACCCGCGACTTCGTACGCGCGAGGTTCGTTATTTGTGTATTAAACAATGACTAATTATTTGATGTCATCCCATCCCATCCCCGTCTCTTTCTTCGTCCCCGTCCCTTTTCCCGTCCTTGTCGCCGTCCCGACCCGTCCCGTCTCGCCTCGTTCCCTCCTCTCCCCTCCCATCCCATCCCTTCCCGACCAGTCCCGTCCCGTCCCGTCCCGTCCCGTCTCCTCCTTTCCCGTCCAGTCCCGTTTCGTTCCCCCCTCCCATCCCATCCCTTCCCTTCCCTTCCCGTCCCGTCCTGCCCCGTTCCCTCCCCTCCCTTTCCAACCCATCTCTTCCCGCCCAGTCCCGTCCCGTCCCCTCCTTTCCCGCCCCGTCCCGTCCCCTCCTTTCCCGCCCCGTCCCGTCCAGTCCCGTCCCGTCCCCTTCCATCCCAACCCTTCCCGTCCAGTCCCGTCCCATCCCGTCCCTTCCCGTCCCGTCCCGTCTTTTCCCGTTCCGTCTCGTCCCTTCCCGTACCGTCCCGTCCCGTCTCGTTATCTCCTATTTTCACCTTCAGGGGACAAATTTCCAAAAACTTTGAATGACTTACTTAGTCCAAAATTTGATCTTACAAAATTCCAACCTCTTTATTACCCCTTTAGGGGTTGCATTTTCAAAAATCCGGCGGATGCCTACTCCCTATTAGAAATCTGCCTGCCAAATTCCAAATGCCATTTTCGCAATCAACGTCTCAAAAAACCTCAATCGCGACACCCATATCGATTTTTAGGCTTTTGTACCCCATTTCACCCGCTAAGAGATTGATTTTCGGAAAATCACAAAATACGTGTTTGCTTATTTGTTTTTAGTTGTACTCCTACGAAGTTTCAAGTCGAAATGTCTATTTAATATTATTTTTCCGTACGAAATTGGAACCCCCACTTTATCCCTTTAGGGGTTGAATATCGTAATATCCTTCCTTATTCCTTGTACACATCATAAAGAGAACCTCTGTACAAAATTTCAGCTTTCTAAGTCCAAGGGTTTGGGCTGGGCGGTAATGAGTGAGTGAGTGAGTGAGTGAGTCAGGACTTTTAGAAATATATATAAGATATAACATATAATCGTGTAGTTCCCGACAGGGACTCTTAGTGGTTTATTAAGTTGCGCTTTTCTATCACTTATTGCTTCACCCTAGTTTGATAGGGGTATCCTTAGACTCGTAGGTTGCTTTGCTATGGTCGTGCATTCTAGTTTGACATCGGGTCACTCTGAGAAGGATAATTTCAAATAATTTAAACAATCCAACTGAATTCCTATTACAAACTGCTACAGATGGAGGGGGAGATTAGATGATTAGGTACCCCTGTCCAAAGACGCGTTGTGCAGCACCCTCGAAAGATTGCATCTCATGTCATGACGGCATGAATTCGCAGATCAGTAAATAAAAAGCGTTCTCGAGCACCTCATGTTGAAGCCACATCTATTGATGCATATTCAATGATACCGCTTTTAATAAACGTAGCAATAGGGTATTTCCTGATCACCCCTAACAAAAATTGAAACCAGTTACAACAATTCGATAATCTCATGTAATTCTACACAATAATAATCATTATGATAATATATTATCACAAGTAATTACACAAGAAGTATTTTTTTTAACCGGATATAGTTGCTTTTCTAACGAAAATTAGGTTATTCTTGTTAACATAGAATTTCGGCTTAGACCGCGTAGTTTTTATTGGTAAATACCCAGAATTCCCTAGCTTAATGTGGCTTGCACCTTGTGAACTCGAGCACGGATCCACGCGATTACCATGCTCTTTGGTGGCTAGTGTTCTTTGAGTACCTTGAAAACGAGGATACTTAGGCAGATTTGGCCTTGTTGTTGTTTGTGCACCTATATTAACTACGTTTCACAAGACCTTGAAACTTGCATCGTCAGAGTAAAAGTCGCACTAAGAACTGAAGGTCAGTGTGGAGCTAGTTATAGTCTTCTGCGCCAACCGTTCGGAGCAACGTAACACTGATTGGTCATTCAGGTGCAGGGAATCCGTAATCTAAAGCATTAAAACCACTGTGCGTCATACGGCCATACCCAATGGAGTACTTCAAGGTACTCAAAGAACACGAGCCACCGAAAAGCATGGCCATCGCGTGGATTAGTGCTCGAGTTCACAAGGCGAAAGAATATTAAACCAGAGAATGGTGGGTGTTTATCCACAAAGACTACTCGGTCTAAGCCGAACTTCTATATTAACCGCGAATGCCTCAAACAGTATATAAAAATTAGGCTTCCAGGAAACTTGAAGGTACAAACCGTTCATGATGTAATGACGAGTCCGCAAGGACGAATTATTTTATCTGAAGGTTTGCAGAGTCAAGTTGCCTACGGGAAACCGATATTTGAGTTTAGCAAAGCAACTATATTTCTATTAAAAAATGGATTAGAATGTAATTTGGAAAGATCATTTAACTAGTTAGCTTTTTGATTTATTTATTTTCATGTCAGTACTATGACATCACACGATTTAAAAATGCAAATCGTATAGTTCATGAAAGGAAGTTTTTTAACAGATGCCGTACCTTTATAAGCTGTCATAATGACAAAAATGCCTCAAACTACGTGATATTAATGGTAAATGTTAAATTATCACTTCCATACCAAGAATATATAAAACATCAAAAAACAACTAAGACGAATTTATGAAAAAAGTATTTCTGACATTTAATATAATCCTAACACTTATCCATAAATGCAAGACAAATATTTACTATCGTGTTTAGCTTATAGCGCAACACAAATGTAAACTGTATCCACCAAAAACCTTATCTTTAATCCCATGTATCACTCTAGCATACTCCATTAAGAACAGCTAGCTAAACAAGCAGACGCAACTAAAACAAAGCGCTTTCAGTGAAATGTAGAATGAAAATAAAAAGCGCTAGATTGATCAATCGACTTGTTATTCAAACACACCTCACACTGCGCTTAAATCGAACGGTAATAGTTTATCAATGTATAAAGCTAAATACAGGTCGATGACTCGAAGTCTAAAACATCAGGTGTAACAAAAGAACAATTAGTAATAAGCAGCCACAGTTTCAGAAAAACCGACTTGATTTTGACGCCATTTTAAAACTTTTAAAGTGTAACAAACTCGACTTTAAATTTATGCGCCCAATTAAAACTTAAGTTCTTCTTTGCGAGTTGTATATTTAGGAGCGGTTACGTTTTTTTACTAAACTTTCCATTATTTGTGCTTTGCATGGAGCAATATGGAGCATACAACATACTTTTTGAGAATAAACCAATACACAATTGTAAGTTATAATATTTATAATTATTATATATAATAATAAGTGTTACTCAAAAGGCATGGGCTCATATTATCACCTAATTTTATCAATTTTCTCCTAGAAAAACCTATTATTACAACTATTATTACTGCTAACGCATAAACAGATTAGGGAGATGTTTGTGAAATAACAAGTATTGTATGGTCACTTGCACAATGCCTAAATGCATTTTTGGATTTTCGTAGAATACATATTGCTCTGAGCAATTGTATTTTACTCAAATTTAAATATCTTTTTTAGTACGAAATTGCAAGGCCATTGTAAAACAATTTTTTACGTAGAATATCGTAGTGTAGTCTGTTTAGATTCACTACGTTTCAGGTTTTTGGGAACCATCACGATATTAATGTTTTGCAAACCCAAATAAAGTTTTCATACTGAAATCAAAAACGCATAAAAGTTATGGCATTACTTCCCATTCACAATTCTAAAATACATTTGCAACAATTAATACGATTAAAGGGGTTTTGGAGCCGGTGAAGAGCTACTTGAAGGTTTATTGAAGCATAACCGATGTAGAAAACAATAACAACTATTTTATTAATTTGAGAACACAATAAGATATACAAGCGTACGTGTGACAATGGTACAACTCATTTTTCACACATATAGCATCCACTAATAGTCCACTGATAGTGGACTAACCAATATCATCTCAAAATATGACTTACTTGGGTTATTATGCCGACTATTCCCCTCAGATAATATAAACCAATCCCATCAATCAATTTTCAAAATTTGAACCATTCAGTGTCGAATACAGCGAATATTTTGCACTAGTGCAATACCCGGGTATTTGCACAAGTGCAGTATCGAGTATTTGCGGGAAGACGAGCAAACCAGCTAGGTACACAAGAAATTTCAGAAAGAAAACAGAAAACTCTTTAGAAATGAATAGTGTGGTATACAAAGGATGACATTTCTTCGCGTTCTCGAGAAATACTCGAATATACAGAATGCACTAACGCGTTCTCGAGAAATACCTACTCGAATATACAGAATGCACTAGTGATATAACTACTGAATATTATCAAAATCTAACCAAGCGTTTTATTGTTATAAGCAAAATTCAAACGTTACTTGAACACGCTGTATGTAGGAAAATGCGGATCTAAGGCAAAACACCTGCCCGAGTATTCGACTTCTTTTCATGTTGTAAAGTACCTCCAGAAGCACCTGGTCGACTAAAACTCATTGCAGCATTAGAACAATGAGTAAGACTTACACTTTCTAGAATCTCCATTTGGTGTTAGACAAACAAATCTTTATGTGAATTTCAAGTTATTAGGTACGGCACTTTTTTAAACATATTGAATTGTCGGCGCTAAGCAATTAGGCAACCTGTTTTACTTGCAGCTTGTTGGTCCTCGTTGGTAGGGCAACGGTTGCTTTGTACAGGGTGTTAATTAAGTACCTAGACAAACTTTAAGGGGTGATTCGTTGATCAATTCTAAGATAAAAAGCGCATACAAACATGGGACCCAAACGGCTTCGTTTTCAAAATACAGGGTGTTGAACTTTAAACAAAAATATTTTTTTCAAATAATTGGAAAACGGCTAGATGTATTCTATTGAAATTTGGTGTAGGTTAATATTTCATAAAGTGGCATTGTTTGGTCAAAATACACATAATTTATTCCCACCAGTGGCGTGTGCATGGGGGCAACCTCAGTTACCTTATTTTAGAAAAATCTGGTAATTCACTGAACAGAATTGCCTGGAGGCTGGATCAGGTTTCTGTTTCTTGCACTGGTTCTTGTCTCTAGCGTTCTGAGCACAAGGGTGAGACTGTACTCTTGTTTTAAGACAATGCAGTCATGCCACTCAGAGAGACGATGATATTTAGTAGCTATCCTAAAGCGCAGCCTCACGCTTCAAAGGTTTAGGCTTGGAAGGGTAGCACCACGATGTGAATGAATCAAATCCTAATAGTCGATTTTATTATTACAAAAATAAGGTTCTATTTATACAAATAAAATTGCTTATGAACTAAGGTTTTAAAATGCAAAGTATGTTTACTGTGACAAAATAACATTTCATAACAGACATCAGCGTTTAAGCCAGTTTGTTTCCGCTATATCTGCAAGTACGTTACACTGAACTCTGATTATCACGTCGTTGCTTTACGCAAGTTGCTTACTTGCAGTTGCGGCATTTAAACTTCGTGCATATGAAATCAGAACTGTATTTTAAACCTATGAACTGGATATCCTACATTTTGGAACAGAAATTTAGGTTTGTTTAATTCGAGATTAAACATATTGCCAAAACTACAGCTTAAGAATGATAAAAGAAAGGAGAATGTCTCCATAAATACTCTACTTATTAATACACGACACTGTGTTTCTTAAATTTTGAAATGGAATTTAAACCTGTTTAATTCGAGATTAAACAGCCACTGTTTTTAGCCAAAAATTTGGTAGCTACTGTAAGATTGTTTGTTATTAAATAATGTTTTTTAAAACGTCTTTAAGCTGTATTGTGAAAACGAAGCCGTTTAGGTCGCATTAACGTCGAATGAAGGAAATTGCTCAAAAAAGGTTTATTCTATCAAAAAATATATAAAATACATCTTTCGTATAGTTTCAATTGATGAAACTAAAAAACCTGTCGAATTGGCTAAAAAACAATGGCGTACCAGATTTTTCTAAAATAAGGTAACTGAGGTGGCCCCGATGCACGCCACTGGTGAAAATAAATTAAATTTATTTTGACCAAACAATGGCACTTTATGGAATACTAATCTATACCAAGTTTCATTAGAACACTTTTAGGTGTTTTCCAGATTTTTGGAAAAAAACATACCTTTTGTTTAAACTTCAACATCCTGTATCTCGAAAACGAAGCAGTTTAGGTCCCATGTTTGTATGAACTTTTTATATTAGAATTGATCAAGGAATCACCCCTTAAAATTTGTCTACGTACTTAATTAACACCCTGCATTTTTATAATCGTAATTCTTGTGCGCAGGTTGGCTATCAATCCTGGCGTTATTTGCCAGGTTGGGATGAATGCCAGTTTTTTTATGCGCTGTTGAAGGTCGTACTTGATTTTTTATTAATATTAAAGACTTTACAATCTGTCATTGTTGACATTTAGTAAATGACATAATATTTCACATGCATGTCATGGTGGAAAATGTCCATTAACAAATTTCTTAAATTAAAAACTAACTAGATTGGTCCATAGTTATTATAGCTTAACACACAATCACTCGAATCTATTTGGGAGTTTAGATGTCCTTATTCTCTTAAGTCTGGGCTCCTCGTCTTCTTCTTCCAGTAGACACTCAATGAGTGTGTTTGGGTGGGCACGAAGCCGCTCTCGGTGCCTTACACTGTATTGTTGTATCTCTTCATTTATTGTGGGGATATTAAGATCTCGACGTATAACCTCATTAGGTACATACCAGGGAGCATTTACTATGGATCTCAGCGTCTTGGCTTGAAAGCGTCTTAAAATGTCTATATTAGAATTACTTGCTGTTCCCCACAGCTGTATTCCGTAGGACCATACCGGTTTGAGAATAACTTTATATAACAGTATCTTATTTTCCAGAGATGGTTAGATTTGCGACCTAATAGCCAGTACATTTTCCTATATATTTCACCCAGTTGTTTGCGTTTAGTCCAGATGTGCTTTCTCCATGTCAATCGTCTATCAAGGTAGATTCCTAAGTATTTGGCACTTTGCGCTTGAGGTACTTGCTGGTTATTCAGCGAGACAGGTGGGCAGGTATCTCTTCTTGTTGTGAAGGTCTCTCTGCAGTCGTTAACCTCTTAACAGAAGTGTCGTGATCATATGGTATCGTTTCGTAGGCTTATTGCTGTATTAACTATTTGTCTCCATTCATTCCTATCAGTGACATCATGGGTGAGCTGGTGAAGAGGTTTTCCAGTAAGAATTTTTACTTGATCGATCCATCTCTTTGGCGACCTTCCGCGGGGTCTCTTTCCCTCGATGCGACCTTGTACTATCACTTTTTCTAAACTGCTGCTATCTCTTCTTGCAATATGTCCGAAATATTGCAGTATTCTTTTGTATATTGTAGAGGAAAGACGTTGTTCTATATTTAGATCCTCTAAGATAGAAGCGTTTGTTTTTCTTTCGGTCCAAGAAATTCTCAACATGCGGCGCCAACACCACATCTCGAATGCGTCGATTCTTCTACGGTCGCGCTCTTTTATCGTCCATGTTTCTGAAGCGTATAATAGGATTGAGAATACTAGTGATTTTACTATTTTTATTTTAGTTGCTTTGGTTATATGTCGATCCTTCCATATTCGATTGAGTTTAGCCATGGCATCTTTGCTCATTTGTATACGTCTCCTTATTTCGGTTGACGAGTCTCCCTTATTACTTATATATGATCCAAGATAGATGTAGTGATCTACTACTTCATATTCTCCAATTTGGTTCACATTGGGTCTATTCTGACCAAATCTGTCTATGATCAGAATTTTGGTTTTTTTTCTATTAAGTTGGAGACCATATTCTTCGCTTATTAACGATATTCGTTGCATAAGTTGGAGTAGTTGTTCTTCTGAAGTTGCCAAGACAGCTGTATCATCAGCATAACGTAGATTATTAATTAGTTCACCGTTGATTCTGATACCTTCTGTACCGTTTTCCATAACTCGTCTCATAATATACTCTCCGTAGATGTTAAAAAGAAGGGGTGACAATATACAACAATGTCGAGCACCTTTTCGTATTCTAAAATTCTCGGATAATTTTTGGTCAATCTTTACCATTCCCGTGGCATTGTCGTATAGATTTTGAATAATGTAAATCAAGTGATCTGGTACTCCCATTTCCGCTAAGACTCTCCAAAGTTTTTCCCATTGAATGCTGTCAAAGGCTTTCTGGTAGTCGATAAAGCAAATGTATAAACATTGGTCATATTCTCTGGCTGTTTCGATTATCTGCTGAAGATTCAAAATTTGTTCGCGGGTACCTTTACCTTTTACGAACCCCGCTGGTTCTTTGGGAATTTGCCGTAATAAGTATGTTTTCAGCCTGTTATTAATAATATGGAGTAGTACTTTACTAGCGTGCGGGATAAGTGCTATTAATCTATAGTTATCGCACTTTAGTGTCGATCCCTTTTTGTGAATTGGGTTGTACACAGAATTACACCAGTCACTTGGCCAAATTCCTGTGTCCCATATCCTTTGACAGAGAGCATGAATGACGTCCGCTCCTATATCTTCCATGGTTTTAATTGTTTCTGCGTCTATACCATCGTTAGCGATTGCTTTTCTTATTTTGAGATGTTTTATGGTTTGTTCAACCTCTTCTTTTAGGATACTAGGTTCTTTTATGTTGGGTGGGTCTCTCTTTTCCAGGGCGTGTTGTGTTACGTCGTCGAACAGTTTTTCACAGTAGTCCCGCCAAACTTCAAGGACTTTTATAATTTCTGTCGTTTTTTCACCTTTCTCGTTTAATATTGCCCATGTTTGTGGTTTAAACTGTTTGGCTATATGTCTGATTATCTTGTATAGATCTTTGGGGTTATTCTGATCCTCATGAGTTTGTATTTCTCTACATAAGTTGCTGTAGAATTGGTTTTTATCATTTCTGCAAGCTCTTTGGACATTTCTGTTAAGCTGGTTATATCAAAGAATATAGATAGGGGAAGAAGGACAGCCTATGGGTTATTAGCGTATTATTTAAAAGCTCCTCAGTTCTTGCCTGGCCCTCAAGCAGCCGCCGCCAGTACTAATGAACTTGTTCAGGGCTACGGTCGGAAACGCATTTACAGATTCCTGTCGCATTTTTCCCAAGAACGCGTCTCAGCGTTGCCAGATTGCAAGGAAGTTACAGAGCTATGATTTTAACAGCTATTTGTATAAGAGCGAAATTGGCAATTTGATTTTGCGCTCAAAATATACACAAGATTTTATACAGAGTGGGGTCATCTTCGAGGTGCCACCATTGGCATCTCGGAAACGGTAAGAGATACAACTTCGGTCAAATGGGGAAAAAGGTGCACATTTATGAGGCCAATATATTGACGCTTCTGGTTTTCCGAAAAAAACGCATAGCCTACTTGTTATAATCGAAAAACTGAAACTGGTCGATTTTTTCAACCATGCATAACTTTTTTATTATTTCATATAATTTCAATTTTCAAAAAAGAGCTTGTAGGGAATTGTAGGCTCTACATAATAGGCCTACTTTAATATTTTTCTGATTCGTAATTTTTGAGGTACAGCCCAAACTTACATTTTTTTAAATGGAATGGATATCAAAATTTTGCATCATTGGAAAGCTTGTTTTTTCCCTTTTCATTCATGTATGGTTTCACATAGGTACTTATTTTCACAAACTTTTACAATATTTCATAAAACACTTTTTAATCTAGTGTGCCTTGACTGTGTTAGTTGTAAAAACAAATGAATAGTGTGCTCTGGTTGCTATGTAACAAAACAAAAGACAATTTGCAGTGAAAACTTTCTAAACATACTGCAATAAGAAATAATAAGCTACTAACTATTCAAAGTTTAATCATATGCTCAAAATTATAGTTATTATTAGTGACTTTTATTTGATACTTTTTCCACAAATATTAAAGTTTGGCAAATGTTTTACGTTTTATGAAAATACGTTTTTCGGTCAGTTCTATCGTAAATAAGTCAATAGTCAATAGGTCGTTACCTACTTTTGATTAATTCTTCATTAGCATCGTTCCTTACTGATGTGCTTTCCTGATAAGACGTGTCCCATTCCTTAGGCTAATTAACAGGACAGCTTATAAGAATTTCTTCTGGAAATTCACATTCAGTTGTGCTGAAGTTTGTCTTAAGTGTTGTCATACTCTTTTGACGTTTCCTTTTCCGAAATAGATCACTCGAACGCTTAATCTTAATCATGGTTAATTCGTGCGTATATTTTGAATGTAAGCGAAATCGCAGAACCGACTGCGATTTAAGCTTTTTTCGTTTTCCTATAGAAAAAGAAAGAAGCGATTGTGGTTGATTAATTGTGGCAATCCACAGCTTTTCACGTTATCTGAAGAACAATTACGTGAAAGAACTGTGTGTGCCATGCATTTTTCCGAAAAGCATTTTATGTCATAATGCTGTTCCCTTAAATTACAAAACTGCCATGCAACCTGACCACGCAACATCGCCAGTGTCGCCCAAAGAACTCTCATTTAAAAAAGAGATCATGCCAAGGGTCTATGGTAAAGCGACGTCTTGTTCGGGTTCTTTTCATTTGGATGAAGATCATATTGCTTCGCCTATGCAATTAGATGCAGATACCATACCGGATTCGTCTATGATACAGGTTAGTTCCTTTAAAAATGTCCGTTCTGTATACAGTGTGGTGATAACGTCCCGCACAAAATTCATTATTTTCTTATTTAATGTTTTTTGGGAAAACCCCGAAACACGACAATTTATTTTTTAAAAAGACTCAATTTTCCCCCTTATTTTGATAGATCTCCTCACCAGTTAAATGATGATGTAAAAAAATTAGTGCCCCTCGTAGGTAACAATTGTTTTGAGAAAAATACACATGAAGTTCAAACAATTCAGAATTTATTTTTAATGAAAATAAGAGCTATGACAAAAACTACCTAATTTTGATTTTAAAACATTTACCACTGTTTCACAAATGTGTCAAAGTCAACAATTTAACGTTTCTAAGGAAACAGATGTGGTGCGTTATTTTAATTTAAAAAAATTCTGAATTTTTTTAACTTTATGTGTATTTTTCTCAAAAAATTGTTATGTGGGGTACTAATTTTTTATATCACCATTTAACTGGCGAGATCTATCAACATAAGGGGGGAAAATGGGATTTCCATTTGAAAAAATTAATAATGACGTCATAGCGCAGAAACAAAAGCCTCCCTCCTCCTTCTATTTTTGAAAAATTAATTGTTTATTCTAATTGTCGTTACTATTTTGCTTCAAAGAATCAGAAAATAAAAAGATCGAATTTTTATGCCATACAAAATATGATTTTCAGGGACTTCGAAAATTTCACCTAACCATGTTAGGAGGCGGGGTTTTACGATAGCGCTCAAGCAGCCGTTTTGAGGAAAATAACTATACTGTTAAATGCAAAAGAAAATATGAACAATTTCCAGTATGGGAAAGTCTAGGGACGGTGCCATCGCCACTTTTTAAAGAATAAAATTGACGTGTCAGGGTTTTCCCAAAAAACATTAAATAACAAAATTATTAATTTTGTGTGGAACTTTATCACCACACTGTATAACAACATTTTTAAATTTTCCATCGATAGTAGGTTAACACGATGTCCGATTATAGGGGCTTAAATCTTATAGTTTCCCCAAATTTGTTGCTCGATCTTTGTGTAGGTACTAATTAAATAAGGTATAATTAGTTAAAATTTCTTTTAAAGTTTTATTAATTAAATCAAAACTAAATCCCAAGCAGTAAGTATACAGGGTGATCAATTTTCACTTCTTTAGGGGTTTTTATTCAATAACACAAAATGAACAAAAGTTGGCAGTTTCATAAAATACAGAAAAATTATTGACGTTTTGAATTCTCTGATAAATTGTGTAGAAATATGTAGGCAAAACAATGAGCTTGTAAAGCATTTTAATGGAGCCTACAGCATGAAAACCTTTTCTGTTATTAGTATGTTTTATTTTTAAAAACCATATTTCAACAGGCCATGTTAGAAATGCCAACACCTACCAAAACAAGAAAGCGCCGTAGTTCTGCTGTGCTACATCAACAAATTGCAAAACTGCGAAGACAAGTGGCGGCAAAAAATTCACAAATTTACCGTATGAAGAAGCAATGTGCACGAAAGGGGGCTAATTTAGATACATTGGGCTTGAAACCAAAAACCGTTTGCGTCTTTGTAAATATGCAACTTTCTCACAAATCTAAACAACCTTGGACAGAAGCTGAAAAAGAATTGACCTTAAATATATACCACAAATCTCCAGCCCTCTACTTTTTTATAAGAGAAAAATTAAAATTTACTATGCCCTCCAAATCTACAATAGTTTCATGGTTAAGGTTAAACCAACTTAACACTGGCACCAGTACGGAACTAATGAAAAAACTGGCTGTTAAAGTTAACAGCATGACCGATGATGAAAAACAGTGTGTCGTATTACTTGACGAAATGCATTTAAAGAAAGGTCTAGAATATAATCCACGCCAAGATATGATTGAAGGTTTCGAAGATTTAGGACATCTTGGACGGAAAAGCAAAATCGCTAGTCATGCACTAGTGTTTATGGCAAGAGGACTTATTCACAAATGGAAGATTCCTGTCAGCTTTTATGTTTCTTCAGGTACCATTAAACATGAAGAGCTATCTTCCCTCATTATTAAAAACATCGAAGAGTTACAAAGAATAGGACTTAAAGTGCGTGCTGTTACTAGTGACCAAGCTGCTACAAATAGAGCTGCATTTTTAAATCTAGGAGTTACTGCAGAACAGCCGTTTTTTTTGTCTGCGACGCAAAAATTTTTGCAATATATGACGTACCGCACTTGATAAAAAGCGTACGGAATAATTTCCTATCAAAGGATTTTTACGTGGAGGGCAAGAAAGTTTCTTGGAAAGATATCGAAGAGGCATACAAAATAGATAAATCTTCTTGTACTGTTCGAGCAGCTGTAAAAATCACGGATGCCCACATCTACCCCAATACTTTCCAGCGAATGAGGGTGAAATTTGCAACGCAAGTGTTTTCCAACACCATGAGTGCTACGATAAGAACTGCTGTTGGAACGGGCGAGTTAAAAAGCACCAGCGCTCTGGATACTGCAGAATTCGTACAGAAAATTAACTATTTATTTGATTGCTTAAACAGTCGAATGCTGAAAGACCGTAACCCATATGCATGTACTCTATCCGTCAACGTACCGCATACTGAAAATAATTTGAAAGAGTATTTGCAGTGCTGTTGTCAACATGGCGAATGTTGAAGTGCCAGAAAAAGACGTCATGGGATATGTTGAGGACATACCATATACAGTTGCTGAACAAACTGAATTAGCAGAAGATGGTGACCTCAGTTTACTCAGTCAGGTAATAGAAGTTTCAACACAACCAAATCAAGAAGCCACATTAGAATCTTGTGCGACGGTATATGTAGCTGGTTATGTCATTCATAAAACGCTTTTACGTTTTAATTGTGATCAGTGTCAAAATATGTGCAGCCATGACTCTGTAGTGCATCATAATGAACTGTTTTTACAGCAAAAAGACTATGGTGCGGGCGACTGTGTTATTTACCTAAAAAAACCTTCAAGTATTTTAATAAAAATAGTTACAATGTTACTTGAACATTTTGAATAATATTTCAAAAATAGTAAGTCGTGTGTAAGTTTTAAGAAAACATTATTAGCATATAGTGTAAATAAAGTGAAAATTTTAGTACCAGGGTGGCTTAACGAGCAAGACACATGTTACACTCATAAACTATTTTTCATTAATCATTTAATTAAGTGCAAACTCCATAAAACGTTGAAATGGCTATCGCAAGATTTAAGGACTACAAACCAGTCTGGTACACGCAACAAAAAAATACAACATTTAAGTAATGTTTAAAGCTTAAAAAATGTACGTTTATATGCTTACAGATATATTTGCGTACTTCCTATTCTTTGTAACTTTGTATATTATATTGTTTTATTGTATGTAATATTTACACCTTGAAAATCTCATTTATTTAATAGATCATTGAAATTGGCGAGAGTAAGAAATGTATAACATCTTTATTTCAAAATATTTTAATTTAAACTGGCGTTAATGGATCCGACTCAAATTTCCTATAATCTGCCTTTAAAAAAAGTAATTAAACCCGTAAAAGGTTGGGGCAAATGGGGGTTCAATCCGTAACAATAGGTACCTAACTCTTTATTAACAAATTATTATTTATATCGCCCAAAAATTATGTCAAATGCAAGTAATAATAATTTATTTAAAAATAGCTATTTGGCATAATTTTTGAGCGACTTAAGTATAATAATAATAATAATAAATGTCGTTTATTGAGCAAAAATAAATAAAATTGTTATTTTACAATATACTTGAATTATGAATACATAAGTTGCTCAAAGGGGCGAAGTTCAGGCGTGCTAATCGAATTAGCATACTGTTCTACCACTTAACCCCAAGGTAAATAAAGAAAACAGATAATTTGTTAAAAAAAGGTATATTGTTGGGTATTGAACCCCAACCCTCGATTAGTTTGCAGCTCCTTAACCACATAAGTTCTTTTTGGTTTCTACTCTAATTTACGTTTAAAGTGCAGTAATTTAAACTAGAGTATAAATTATTAAATAATTGTGAGTTTTCTGTGAAAACCGCCCCGATTCATTTTTTTTAATAACAGATTGTACAGAACTTGGGTCAGATCCCTAAACACCAAATTAAATTTTTGCATACATTTCTGAAAGATAATTTAATGTCGATAATAAATGTTCGAATAATATTGTCTTATTCTTTGCTGAGACTATACATAGAGAGATCGCCAACTTAAATGTGCCTAAATAGACATTTTTTAATGCATCAAGTAAATGAGATATTCAAGGCATACTGTTTTAGTAGCCGTACTCTATACGTATCAACTTCACAAGATACAATATTATTTTTGTTTTTATTTGCTTTTTAAAATCGATCACTGTAAACTATATTAATCGTCAACATTACTTGAACAATAATTTCCACTCGTATTAAAATTTTTAAATAAAATCCGTATATTGTTTATTAATGTTTTTTTTTCATTATTTGTACATAGCTAATTCTATATTCATTATAGAATTTTGTGAGAATAAAGTGGGGACAATCCGTATTCCGTATAATCTTCTGCTCATCGGTGAACTTTTTGTTGAAATTATATTAGAAACCTCTCATATAATTTTTATAGGTACCTAGCTACCTATTAAATGTTTAAAAGTGTTGCATGTGAAACTTATAAAACTTTTATTTTACTTGGTACGAGTTCATCCGATTGACAACAAATGTTTTAAATAATAACAAAACAAACCAAAGAATATACACCTATATTTAATATTCTTTGTAACAAACTTAACTTACATGTAAGCAGAATCAAACTACTTAAATATTCTTTGGCAGAATACAAGTTTATTTCGGGTAGGTACAACCATTGTAAAACTATTGGAATTTTAGAGAGAAAGTTCTTGCAACACTGTTATAGCTCAAGAATGCTAATGACGCATTTACCTGCTGAATGTCACTGATAAGGTAATCACTTTGACGCTAGGAGCTTCCAGCGGCATTTTCGAACAAAAAATGATATATTTAACCAAGTAAATAGTTATGCAACCCAAATCACAGCATATACTTTATAGCCCATAAGGTTGTCCTTCTTCCTCTATCTATATTCTTTGGTTATATATACGTTGATCATTTAGAGTATTAAGACCACTGCTTTTCAATTGTCGTCTCTCTTCTATCATTTTCAATGTGTTTTGTGATATCCATTCTTGTTTATTATTGTTGTTTTTCTTTCCAGATAGGTTTGCCTCTGTTTTTATGGTTTCTTTTATATTTTCCCACATTGTATTAGGATCGTCATGTTTTAGCTTATGTAGTTCCAATGTGTTAGCCATTGCATTTTTGAGTGCTTCGTTATTTTCTACTTCCAGTTTGCGTTGTATTTTGTTGTTATTAATTCTGTGTAGTTTTAATTGTATCTTAGCTACAAGTAATTGGTGATCGGATCCACAGTCGGCCCCAGGGTAGGTCTTCGAGTTCTTAATTGACATTTTCCATCGCGTGTCAATGAGGATGAAATCAATTTGATTGCGATGTTTCATATCTGGTGTTTCCACGTGTATAGCCTTCTTATGTGATGTTTAAATATAGTATTTGCCACTGTGAATCTATTTTCTGCGCAAAAGTTCAACAGTGGTATTCCTCGTTCATTCCTTTCGCCTATACCATAGTTACCAACTATTTGTCTTATATGGTTATCAGTTGTGGTATCCCCGATTTTAGCATTAAAATCGCCTATAACAAGGAGCATTTCTCGCTTAGGTATTGAGCGCATGGCATCTTCTAGGTCATGATAGAAGTTTTCTATTACTTCTTCTTTCGCTAGTGCAGTTGGTGCATACACTTGGATAATGTTAAGATTGTGTGGCCTTGCACGGAGTTTTATAGTTATTATCCTATGTGTGAGTGTGTTATATCCCATAATATATTTACTTGTTTCATAATCTATTAGAAAGCCTGTTCCATATCGGCTGTTGTCATCACTACCTGAATATATCATTAAGTTGTTTTGATTGGTTCTGAAGTGGCCGCGTCCTTTATAATGTGTCTCAGCTAGCCCCAGCATAGAAATCCCCAATCTTTCCATTTCGCTTTCTATTATTTGTGTTTTGCCAACTTGTAGTAGTCCACGTACGTTCCATGTTCCTACTTTCCTAGTATTCCTTAGCTGCATGGTTTCTCTCATTACCGCTCTCCCCGGAGATCCGAATGGGGAGCTATTTATAACTCCGGGACATTTCGTACTGAGTGATACCATTATGATTCTCATGGGAGTTGAAGTTGTGTTGAATCAAGGTGGGCTCCCAGTTCCTTCCTTGATGGGATTGGGGAAGGGTAAGGTTGGATGTAGATCAGAGCTGTTCCGAGTACAGACAAAAAGTACTCGAGTACCGAGTACAAATACTTTACTTAAAATGTAATCGAGTACCGAGTACAAGTACACAATGAAAGTATTCGAATACCTATACAAGTACAGAGTACCGAGTACAGAGGAATGCAATGGCGGAACAATGGTAAAAACAAAACACAAAATTTTTTCAAGTCCTATTTCATTGGCTTTCAAAATAACAATTTTTTCAAAATTGTCATCTCTCAGAGCATGGCGAAGTGGTTTGTTTACCAATGTCGCGAATGAAAATAATTGTTCTACTGCAGCCAATGATAGCAAACACAAATAAAACGAAAGAACTGTTCTATAATATTGTATAAAAAGAACACATTTTCTTTCTGTACATCGAAAACTGTACGTTAGAAAACATAAAATAAAATATAATAGTATATTATATCATGAGGGACTAAAGTGCACCATTTAATCCCGCGAGTGGAGTTTGTTGCCTCGAGGACGAAGCCCGAGGGCAACAACCACTTAAGGGATTTAGGCACTTTAGTCCTGAGGTATATACGCTATTTTTTGGGAACATTATATCATCAAACATTTTCAAAATTTGGAATTTGTCAATTTGGAAACTGACAATTACAATTTATTAAAAACTAAATTGCAGCAGGTCCTGGATAGCTTGAATCAGTTGGCAGTACTGAAGTGTATTGTCAGTATATGTCAAATTCGAGATTTGCAGGTTAAGTTTTGCGTCAGTGTGTGTCAAATAACAAACAAAACCTAACCTACTAACCTCGTGTGTACATAAATTTACCATAGTTACGGTATCATATTTACTTTAGTCCGTAGGGATTAAATGAGCTACTTTAGTCCCTGTTTACGGGGACTAAAGTATCAACTTTAGTCCCGGAAGTGCAAAAAAGTAATTTAATCTCTTTATCAATGCTATATTTTTTATAAATGCACATGCTGAGTGGCCGAGGTGATCTGAATATGGCGCAGAACTTTGTTAATGATGCTTTTACTACATAAGGTCTAGTAATTAAGAACATATCATTAATTTAGATACCTGTATTCGAGTACCTGAAAATGTATTCGAGTACACGTAAATGTATTCGAGTACTCGAAAATGTATTCAAGTACAGGGATATGTACTCGAGTACACGTAAATGCGTCAAATACAAGTACAATTACATTTTAAAAAATGTACTCGTGGACTGAGTACCGAGTACACTAAAAGTACTCAGAGTACAGTTACTGAGTACTTGTACTCGAGTACCGCACAGCTCTGATGTAGATGGGATAAAGGTTAGGACATAGCTCTCTCTTTAAGTGGGAGAGGAGAGAACCATGGCTCACGTGGGCAGGGTTGCACCCCTGAAGTAGACTTACCTTCACCGGGACCGTGAAGGAGTGTCTACCCGTGTTGTGAAGGTCACTTGTACTGATTTTGTTTCATTAATTTTGATTCGCCATTTACTAAACCATAATTGCAAAGTATTCAGATGGACTTGAAGGATGTGAGATGCCATATTGGAGTCGGAATGCGATGCTAATACCGCCGTCTCTTCGGCAAAAGTTGCAGTCATTGTTGTTGCGATGGTAGGTAGATCTGTTGTAAACAGAAGGTATAATATCGGTCCCAAAACACTACCTTGAGGAACGCCTGAGTTAATTGGAAATAATGTTGTTTGGTATTATCCAAACTTGACAAGGAAGTGTCTGTCGGTTATGTATGACTTGATGGGTTGATAGTAGTCTGACGGTAATATGTTCTTGATTTTGAAAAGCAAACCATCGTGCCAAACTTTGTCAAACGCTTGTGTCACGTCTATGAATACAGCCGAACAATACCTTTTTGCTTCAAAATCTTTGACAATCTTATCCACGACTCCGGTAGCATGTTGTTGGCGAAACCCAAATTGGTGGTCAGGAATTAAGTGGTTGTCCAGTAGGATAGGTGTAATTCTGTTTAATAAATTTTTTTCAAAGACCTTGGATAACACTGGTAGCAAACTAATTGGTCTGTATGATGCTACATTTTCTTTAGGCTTTCCCGGTTTGAGGATTAGAATTATCGTGGCAACTTTTCCTTGTGGAGGGATGAAGCGTAATCGTAACACTGCATTAAACAAATAGGTTATGAACCTTATACCTTTATGTGAAAGTTCCTTCAGAACCTTTCCCGTGACCAGGTCATATCCGGGTGCTTTCCGTGGATTCAAATTGCGAAGAATTACATTTGTAGTTTCACTTATAGTAATATTTTTAATGGGTAAGCACATCTGGAAGGGGGATTTAAAAAACTGTTGTATTTCATCTTCTTCTTCATTTGAGATTTCAGATGGGAAGGGTTGGAATACCTCAGTTAGGTGGTTTGCAAAGGTCAGTGCTTTTTCTTGGTCAGTTCTCGCCCAGTTTCCATTGCCAGTACGAAGAGGTGTTTTTTGTTGTTGTGGCTTTTTAAACTTTTTGGTAGCTTTCCAAAGCGAATATTCAGTAGCTTCTGTTTGGGATAAATATCTCAAATAGTTCTGTATAGATTCATTTTTGATGTCAGAGAGGAGCCGTTTGAGTTCAGTGGTTGCTAAATTTAATCTTCTCTTATCTGCTGGGTGTCTTGTTGTTTGCCATCTTCGCCGAAGCCTTCGCTTTTCAGCAATTTTTTGCTTCACAATTACAGGGCACTCTGAGCTTCTGATATGCTGTGTTTTTTGCGGAGTAGCTTGCCAACAGGCTTGTTGAACAGCTTCGTTGAAACGTTCTATTGCTGTGGTCAGTTCATCTTCCTTTAAAGGAATATCCAGTGACAGTGATTGATCTACTAATTCCCTAAATAGGTCCCATTCCGTGTGTTTATTACACAGAGCAAGTGGTTTCTCATTAATTAGTACATGTGTACCTACAGTTACTATGATGGGTGAATGATCTGCTGACAGGTCTAGACAGGACTGAATTTGCAGATAATTTAGATTGACCCCTTTTATCACACAAAAGTCAAGTAAGTCGGGCAATTTTGCCAAATCCGTGGGCCAGTATGTAGGCTCGCCTGTCGATAGATGATGCAAACCAAGATTGTTCATTGCTTTTAAAAGTTCTCTACCTTTTGTTGTTGTCAGTCTGGATCCCCATTGTACATTTTTAGCGTTAAAATCACCCTCTGATATAAATCTGGCTCCTAAAGTATGAAAGTAGTGCTCATATTGATTTTGTTTATTATTATGCGGCGGAGGACAATATACTGCCGAAATTGTTATTGGCCTTGTCCAGTCTTCAATCACAATTGTGGTTGCTTGAAGGTGCGCTTGTTTATATTCGGGAAGTAAGTGATGCTTGATCGACGTTTTAACAATTACTGCCGTTCCGGCCTGTGCACCGCCATCAGGATGTTGCGTTGCATAAACTGTATATCTTGGAATTGTTAGATAGCTTCTATCTGTAAAGTGTGCTTCAGATATAAGCATGACATCGATATATTGGTTTGTGAGAAAAGATGCTATTTCGTCTCTGTGTTGTAGCAGGCCATTGGCGTTCCACTCGGCCACTCTAAGATGTTGCGCCATTGTTAGTTTTCGTGACAAGTGTTGTTAATAGGTTTAAGATTGTTTCCATTTGCTTCATCAGTCCCTTCATCAACTTCTTCAGTTCACTTATGTCGTCCGATGGGTTATTTGACGGACTTTGTTGTGGTTGAAATGTATTATTGGGAATTATGGGAAATTTGCCTCTCACTACCTGAGCATGTGTGAGTTTTGGTTGCGCTTGTTGCGTTAGATTCTGAACTGTAACTCCAAGTTGCTTACTTCTTAATGGTGGAAACATTCTTTGTTGCAGCTCTTTGTAAACAGAGCAGCTGTAATTGGCCGGGTGATTCCCGTTACAATTGACGCACCTTACGTCTTTATTTCTGTCTTTACGTGGGCATTCAGATGTCATGTGATTTCCAGTGCATTTAACACATCTCTGGCTCCTATTGCAAAAATTTTTTGTATGGCCAAATCGTTGACACTTAACACATTGGGGCATTTGACGTTTTACGTGGGGTGGTTCAACTTTCACCACTTAGTGTACTAGTCTATTAATATTATAAATGTCCTTGTTGCAGTCTGCTGGTTTTAATTCAATGAAAAATAATGGTAATTCTTTCTTTGTGTTTCTTTGTTTAAAATTCCAGATATTAGTGACCTGATGCCCTTGTGCCATCAGTTCTTCTTTTATTTGGTCTAAATTAGTGGTTGGGTGTTAGTCTTTAATGACTGCCCTAAAAGTGCGCTCTTGTTTTCTTTTGAAAGTATGAAACTCTGTATTTTTATCTGTTAGAGCTTTAACTATAATACTGTATTTGTCTGAAGTTTTCGGCTGAATTTTAACCTCATCATTATGCACTACTTTTATTTCATATTCCTTTTCCGCAATTGATTCTAACAGTTTAATTAATGGTTCGATTGTTTTGACTCCCGAGACAAAAATCGGCGGGGGCTTTGGATCCGCCTTCGCTGTAGCTGAATTTTGAGTTTCGCCATCTTTATCTGCATTTGTGCTATCTAACGGGGCATAGCGATTGGTAGGATTTAACCAATAGTTTGTGGTTTTTGTTTGTTTGGGTTGGGGGAGCGGCTTATCGCTGATTTCTTTACGGTTTCGTTTTCTATTATCTACTAATTGCCATTCAGGGTCTTGAGCTGGAGTCAGTGATGGTTGCGATTGCTGGTAGATTATACCGTTTTGACAAGATGAATTTGAAATTGAATTGTTTGAAGGTTGTATGATATCATTTATAGAAAATTGTGTATATAGATTATTGTTGACAGGCTGCTGCTGAGAATACTGATATCTCGGGGCATGTGGCGATTGATAATTTTGATCTACTTGCATAGGGCAAAATCGCTGATTTGGATTTATTGTTGTGGCGGGTGAATAATAGTAGGCCATACTGACTTTTTAATTAACGTTGTAAACTTGTTGCAGTTTACAATTGGAAATCACTTAGTTCAAATACAGGCTCTTGACCCGAGGGTCGCACTTTATCTTGTCACTTGTCGCCAGATGCACTCAGACACAACCTTACGCTTCGAGAATGTAACGACAACTTTCGTCGTACTTGATGTTGTGTTTAAACATAAGCTAATGTTTTAGAATTACTTAATTATTGCTACATAGCCTTAGCGTAATTCGCTCAAATCCTCCGAGAAACTAATTCATAATTATTACATCGTCTAATTACTTATTGCTACTTCCATCAACTTAACTCTTACCTTACTTAAGTATGTTTAACTGTATGGTACAACATCCTTATAATATAAACGCGTATCCGTGTGTGCGTCTGTTCCGTTTTCATAGTCACCGGCCCGGCGCAGTTCGTTTGCGGTCAGTTCTGTGGTCACCGTGTCTTTCATAATACAACGAGAAGCAAGTACGTAGATAGCGTTCTTAGACGAATAAGTAAGACGTCTGACTAACGGATTCTGCATGGGAGCGCAAGTTTCAATCCTACCGACTGCAATTTTTTTTGCGATTCAATGGACTAGTTCACATTACTGACTGTTTCAGTATTATTAAAATCATTAAAATATTTGTACATATCTTGTACTTATATGATCTTGCGGCACGCTTTCTTTGTAAACGACGTTAAAACATTTCTTTCTGTAACTTTTTTGTTTACAATTCAATTCGAATAAATAATGCACGGCCTATTTTACTGTAATTAGAATGAGACCACTTATGTTGTGGGCTAGGAACCTAATACTTCTTTTCCTGACTTTTCCTTCTTACTGTTTGTCGCTGTTTACTTATTGATAAACAACTTTGTTAATAGTTTGTAATGTACGCGTATGATGCTTTATTGTACTAATAACTGAATATCAGGAACTCCTGCTAATCATAATCACGACGTGGATAACCGCCTTTTGCTATGCCTTAAAAAATGCAGTTGTTACTACTCGTATTACAAATTTTATAGATATGAATTCAATCGTTATCCTTTATTTAACAGGTTCAGGATTGGGAACGGTTGCTGTCTTTTATTGTGCTTTAATATATGTTAGTTGACTATATTAACTTTGATTAACTGTTTAATGAAAAAGCATCTAAGTGTTTAGCTTTCTGAACTTAATTTAATTATGTGCGGCTATTTCTTTCGTTTTAATAAAAACTGTCGTGCACATACCAGGTTTGGATTTTTGGATGTTGGGATTTGCGGGTAGAGGGTGAACTTGTCACAAGGTGGGCCCATTGTACTGCCTGAAAACCACCTGTGTGTATAGGTATGTGTTGTATGTAGACTTATTACTTCTCCTGATAGAACAATCTTCTGAGGCATTCGCATTGTTCTGTCGCCTATATGCCTGTTCGTTGAATAAATGCTAATTACTGAAAATTGTCAGTGTTTTACTTTTTCTATTATTTTTTGTTTCGCAGCTTGTCATTCGCTGTATCTTAACTGCTTGGGATAACTACGATATTGATTACTTTAGGTTTTCCACGTAGTGTCCTGCATTCATTAGTGTCCCCGACTCACTGACCGTCACTTACGGGGTTTTCCGATTGCTTTTCACCATATATCAATTGTATTTCACTCTTTGTCAAATGTAATTCGCATTTGTCAATATTGACAAGCGTTGACAAGAGGGAAAGGCATTTGAGATAAAGTGAAACATAACTGATATATGGCGAAAAGCAATCGGAAAATTCTGTATAATCTAATCGCTCTATTAATAGGTATGGCGTTAATATTAGTTACTATTGAGCTCGAACAATAGTAATTTACGTACGAGACCGGAAAGTAGTGTTTTGCAGGTGAAACCAAGTAGATTCAAGGGCTCGCCTGCGGCTCGCCCTGGAAACTTGGGAAGACCTGCAAAAAAACTCTTTTCGGTCATGTATCGTACAATATTTTTTACGACATCCGAGCTAAGGTTTCCAAACTTGCAAATTCATTTTCGAAAACTCAAAAGAATTATAACATTAGTATCTATTGTTTGACTTATCCAAACAATAACACAAACTTGTTTCCATAGTAACGGAGGCATCAGGGACCGGCAGAAGCTTTTACCGGTTCCTGATGTTCGTTTTCCGATCTTGACCGGCAAAACGTTACTTTCTGGCGAAAAAGTACGCCAGAAACTGCATATTTTCTGGTCGGTCGTAAAAAAAAAATACTTGCAGCAACGTGAATTTGCGAAGAGAACTTGCAAAATTTACTCAGCAATCAAACTAAAAACTAGCTTTTGAACCCACCACATAGATGGTATTATTCTAATTAATGAGTTTGATTTGTTTAAATTGAATAAATAGCAAGGGCGATAAGTTAATTTAAATTTTAAATAACTGTTTGAGCAGTTTCACTGATGGCACATACACATTTAGTGCTATGGGTTCATTGCTGGTTCTGTGGTCCATAGCAACAATCAGTAGAACACCGCAGGCCGACTTCAAAGGTTTGATCGTTCCATCATTATCGCATTGTTCGTTACAGTCGATTTCCCGCTATAATGTGTTGGTTTTTCTCTAGCAATTATTCAATTATTTGCATCTGCATGACGGCAGCTTTTATCCATTAGTTTCACTTCGTGTAATTTTAAATACAATAGACAAAATATAGTAATTTGTACAGTACTAGTTTTGAAAGTCATACTTTTTTTCATGAATTTTCAGTCTGATAACGAGGGCGATGCCCAAGTTAATTAAGCAAGTGAATGAAAAAAAAAACTTTCAAAACGTGTTGTACACGTAGTTTTTTTGCATAGTGATCTCTTGGTCGAAATTTAGTCGAAAAGGACTTCGGAATTGACAACTGTAAAATTGACATTTCAATAAAATACATAGTTAAAAAAGTGTACTTCTTTTCACGATTTTTGCGTTAAAAAGGTGGAACTTTCAATACGATTTTTCGTTAAAGCAGACAACTTTCACGATCACTATGCAAAATAATCATGTGTGGTGTAGAGACCCTGTATAAAAAGTAGAGACCCTGTATAAAAAGAGTCCCTGTATATAGTTAGAAAACTATATACAGGGTCTCTAGTGTGGTGCTGATTCGAATTTGTTTACGCCAACTGAAATTTCTGTTTTACAAGGAAAAATAATTTGCGGAATAGGACGAGCTTTGAAAGGTTTGAAAGTAAACCGTAAGCTGATTCAGTGTGCAGTATCTATGTACAAGTACACTGGAGATATTACTAGTAATAAGAAAACTGACGGAAAAGAGCATAAGAACTTCTTGAATGAAATTGTGCGAAAACGTATCCGAAGGAATTGTGCAGTAGTATCTACCATAAAGTTTGCTAAGGATCTCAAAATAGATCGTAATTCTGTCCAGTTAATTATTAGAAAATAATTAAAGTTTAAATGTAAAAAAATACGAATTCATGGATTAACGGAACAGCAAAAGGTGGCAAGACTGCAAAGATGTAAATCACTGCTTAACAGGCCCTCCCAAACTAGGAATGTATGTTCAGATGAGTAACCTTTTTTATTATAATAATACTTTAATTATTAAAATGATCGCTTATATGCAGTATCGATGGCGGATATTCCTAAAACTAAGAAATGTGTTCAGCCGTTCCAGAATGTTCCATCCGTTATTGCTTGGAGAGCTGTATCGGAGAAAGGCAAACTTCAATTGCATTTCATTGACTTGGGCATCAAGATAGGTTAAGAATACTATATTCTACAAGTTTTGATTAAAAGTGCATTACCAGCTAGTTAGAAGATGTATATTAGAGAACGAAAAGGTACTTAAAACACAAAACCATCCCATATGTAAACGTTAGGTAATTACTTGGCTATGATTGAATGATAAGCCTCACAAAGGATTTAAATCTCATGCATGACTACTTTTAATGATTATATTCAACACATAAATATTTAGCCTAGCATCAAGCTACCCCGGCTAGTGGCTGAGTCGAGACACAGGGTCGGTTTGTTTGATGATGAGTTAGCTACAGCTCAAAAGATGATTGATTTTGTACAACCGATTTTTACAATAAAGGAAGTATTGAATTCACCCCAAAAATTCTAAATTAAGTTTTCAACAGATCTTCACGTTTTAGACTCCCTTGAACCAAAAAAATGTTTCTGTTTATTGTTCTGTCTGTCTGTCTGTCTGTGTGTGAACAGAATATCTCACGAACGAAATAAGATATGGCGTTGAAACTTCATATATACGTTTTGTGTACTGTCTAGATGCAACAGCAAGCTTTTGAAGAAAATCGCATAACCGAAAGTATAGTGTTTACTCTTGTAATTTTTCAGTTTTTTTTCGACTTTTTCCAAACTTTGCATTCTTATTAAATTTTTAATGTGTATTGATGTGAGATTTGTAATTTTTGTATTAAGTGCGCTAAATGAGTGTCTTTTTATGGCGCGTGAGAATGTCAATTTTCGCCGAGACCGTCAGGTCGAGGCAGAAAAGTCATTCAAGAGAAAATTTGTCTCTTGATCTAATGCTCTATTTCGTACCGTTTTTGTAGAATTTGCAATTTTTGAAAATTTTTGACAAATGCTGCAAATTAAAAATCAAATTTTTGCCTAATTATAAGATCACTGTAAAAGGAAGTTGTGTGAGTGTATCACACCAGATTTTTAATTTTTGCAGTGGTATAGAGCGTCCATTATAATTGGGTCAGTACGAGACTTTTGTAATATACAAGCCATGTTTCTTTCGTGATATTGTTGACATAAATTATTTTTCTCGACGTTATTCAGATGTTACTTCGTACCTGTAATTTCAAGTGTTTTGGAGATATGTGGCTTACCAAAGCAGGAGAAAATTAAATCTAAAAAGCGATTGAATTTAGGACTCGGAAATAAAATATCAGAAGAAAGCTTATTAGTGCTTTTTAAAAATACAGAGATATATGGGGTGTTCAATTTACACAAATCGAAATAATTGTATTTTTAGGTTATGAGTTCTATATACAGCTTTAATACTCTAGACTAGAAGTATTTGAACATTTAACGTAATCACGTATAGGCTTTTAATTCTTTTTGATGTAATTTTATTTGACGTTAGAATTCATTTATTTCTGCATTTCTCGCTTTTTCGTGTTTATTGATTCTTGTATGACCGCTGACTGAATTTATATTTTCTAAATCTGGTTTTGTGTTTTTGCTTTGGAGAGATCAAGTGTGAAATTATTATTTTACGGCGTTTGTTATTCCTTGAAAGAAAGCATCTTAAGGGGCTCAAATTGTTTTTATGTTCAAACACGCATATCTGAAAAACACTTGAACTGAGAGGTATGAAATAACATATCAAAAGAAATCTCATTAAAAGAGCTTTTCAAAATCCTAACTTGCTCCACGATAACACGATTCTAGGACGCGCTGTAAATGGTTCATTACGGAAATAATACAACCTGAACTATAATAAGAAATTTACTGTTTTGGATACATACAAATTAGACTAATCAGTCAGATGGACATAAAACTGAAATTGATTCAGATTTGGCTATATAGACTTGTAGTACGACAAATAAGAAGTAAAGTATGACAATATGCAGGATATTTTGTGTGTTGTGCCTGCGTTTCGACGTCAAGCTCTATCTAAGTCTCTACGTGAGTCTCTGAGTCACGTTTTTATCGGTATCGATCGAGCTCACTTCGTCCATGATCGGCCGTCTTGTGGCGTGTCTTTTATAGCGCAGCGGAAAACAAGCATGATGTGTACGTATCGGTAAGTGGTTACAGCGTCTGACTAATAATCGGATTCCCCAACTTCGAATCCCACCGAGGGTATTCTTTTCGTTACAAATTAAAGTAATTCGCATCGCTAAGCGATTTATTTTGCTGTTCCAGTATTAGTAGCAGAGTTAAGATATTTTTATCTATTTTGTACATAATTTTGAACACTCTTTCTGTATTAAAGGTGTCAGAACATTTTATTTTGCAACTTTTTTATTTACAGTTCAAATTTAAACATTCAAACATTATTTTACCTAACTGGAGCAAGGCCATCTGTGGTTGGCTCAAAAGCCAGTGTTCACTAAGTTCTTGACAATAGTAAATATTTTTTTTACAAATTGCAAGCAATTAATCAATTACTTTTTTATTATACCTGCATCAGAATCGCCATTTAAAGCACGCCTGAGCGTGCGAATACAGGCGATTAAAGCTCTCCGAGATTTAAAGGTTGTCAAGGAAACGACTGAATGCAACAACGGACATGGACGCGACAAAAACGTAAATATTGCTCGTAACTATAGTAGCAATATTATTATGCCCTCTCGATTTATCACGACAAAAATTATTTCTAAGTTTTTCGTGCGTAATTTATTTCCAGTATTGGAGGTATAATAAAAAATAGCGTAAAGTATTTGTGGATAACTGGTCTTTAAAACACTTGCTCTATTTCGAGCACTCCGGCTACGCCGTCGTGCTCGAAAACTCGCGCGTGTTTTAAAGACCTCGTTATCCACTCATACTTTAATATACTATTCTGTTTTAATTTACCGAATTTCAAATATTCTAAATGTTTACTTTATATCTTTATGTTTACAAAAACAGGACAATCTTCGTTAATCAAGCAGAATGCAGAATATCTCGACAAAATATACATACGAAAGTCTAAACACTGGAATTTTATTTACTTTCAAATACTGCTGTAATTAACAGAAAATTCCATTGTTTTAACAGAGATAACAAGATATTAATTGGAGGTAAACAATGCGAGCGCTGAAGCCGTATTATATCGAATTTAATTGGACCAAGGCAAAATATTTCATATACGCATTTGTGAAATACTTCGAACGCCAAATTATGATATTGGAAATTCTCTTTTTATTACAGTTAACTCGACGCGAAATCCCGGAATAACTCGAAACTGGTAAATCCATGTTTTGTTGGATCCGCGCTTTAGTAATATAAGGGAGATGATGTGAATTCATAATTTCGTGAAATGACAACCTTAGGATTTTTGTTAGATAAAATTAGTTTTCCTGAATAACGGTATGCAACGAGAAAGTTTTATATAACGAGACATACAAGAATGTATTACTAAAGGCTATTTTATCGAACTCTATACAGGGCGTTTCTGAACGATGTGGCCTAATTTAGGCTAGAGAATCTACAGGCAAACAGAAGTTAGTTTAGCCATTTATACCCATATACCAAGTAAGACCTACAAGGTTTATGTGGTAAGTACACGACTAGTAACATTTCCTCCACAGATTTTGCCATTGCAATGATATGCAGAAGTCTATTAGAGTAGAACTTAGTGCGCATACTTGCCAAGTCGCGAAGTATTGTAGTCAATTGTGATATTGAGTGACGTGCGCTACTAAACCTGTGTTCTTCGTATTGCAAAATCTTTCACAATGCCCTATCACTTTCGAGCTGCGAATTTGCACTTGTTTTTTAAAAAGAAGATGGATATACATGTGCAGACGATAAATCATTGGTCTACAGCTATGAACCTGAGACGAAGGCCTACATTTCTAGTAGAAAATGCCAGTAGAAGAGTGATCCAAGCAAGTAATTCGAAGACCGAGCAATATCAGGACAACCCTTACTGCTTTCGACTACGAAAGCGTTATTCCCCATGAATAATTGTTATATTGTTTTATAGTTGTTCAAGTATTAAAGGCAGTTAGTGCAGTTTTTCGGTCGAGAATAATGTTGTAATAACGGGACGTAGTCGAGAACCGTACAAAGCACTTACCAGCCAAAATGGTTATTAAATATCATAATTCAGAACCTTGTAATTGCTTACATGTCGCTTAGCAGTGATGTCTTAGCAACTCTATTACAATCGACGTTGCATTGATAAATACAACTTACTGTGTTTCTAAACAGATCGTGTATAAGAACACGCGCTTGTGCAAATAAGTAGGTTAATATTTTCGCACTGACAGAAGGAGAAACATTTTAGTTTCGTTTGTTGTCGCGGCTTTCCAAAGCGCGACACAGTTGATTCCTCCCCGCAGTCGTTTATAAGGGGATAGGCTGCTTGGCTGGTTCTCGCCATAGGCGCAAATTAAAAGCATTGTTGTGAAACGAGAAGCAAAGGCCGATCATCAAGATGGACGGACGAACGCGGTGCTCTTGCCTTACGTGTTATAAGCGTGCAAATTGAAGTTGACTCATATTGTGCTATATCTACATTTTAACTGATCTTAATCGGAGTGATAACAAAAAAATCGATCTGCTAAGCTACGTTGTCGAATCCGCTAAACGCTAACCAATGACTGTAGGTGGAGTATTCGCACACCCAAAGCAGTACATTATCGGTGTCTTTTCAGCCCCAGGTTAGAGTATTCAAGTTTCTGCAGCCTGGGCAAACATCTTCAAGGGTCTCTCTAGCCCCAGGTCTAAAGAAAGCTTTCTCATCGTCCTATTTCATCAGGTGTGCCCTCATGCCATCTGGACTTTACTACTTCAGACTGTAGGCTTTTTGTGCCTCCAAGTCAGTATTCTTAACAGTTTGAAACAAATATTTCTTTTATGGGAAGCTTCGACATAAGTCAGACATTATTAGTATATATTGTTTGTATTTTGCTTTGCGGACACATCTCAAGCCCCCCCCCCCCCTCAGGTTGGGCTTTGAGTATTGTCAATAGACAGGTTAGATTGTGACCAGCCTATAAATTTGATGAAACAGTAAGCGTGACGTCTCCTTAGGGATAGTGAACAGTGCCGGCTGTAGTCTTGTATGGTTTCAATACATGTTATTCTTTGTACATTGTCCATGGCTATACTCTGTACTACTTTCGCGGCTTTACCAACTTCAACGGCCCCTTTTTTGCCGAGATCGTTCACTTCTGTATTAGGAAATATCAATTTTCTATGTCAGCGAGGATCGAATCCAGTGGAGCCCATATAATAATGATTACCTTCTTACGACGTATTGAAGTAGACGATCTCACGCTTTCAGAGTAAACTTGCACCCGTGTCCCTTTATAGCTAGCTGGAAGCACTTTTGGTGGGATTATTTCTCGTAAAACCATTTTTGAAGAGATTAAGAGATGTCGTATGGAGACATCGGCCTCATCCCTAGAAAAGCGATAACTGGCAGCTTCACCAAGACAGCGCTGATGACTCACGTTCGTTAATCTCCATGCTGCCCTAACACGGCTTCTTGCAATTTGTGGCTGGTCTCAAATTTGAAATCCCCCTTGAGAGGAAATAGATTTGAAGATATAGAGCGGATGAAGAAAAACTCGATGAAGCAGCTAATAGTTATTCTAGGTCCATACGAGGGCATAAAAATTACTTCCAGAAGTGACAGAGACAAGAATAAGGCTGTGGCTTCACAAAGAGAGTAGCTAGATATTTATATAGTATCAGGTAGGGTATAATTACCGGAGAAACCTCTTACATTGCTCCGTGTGGGTATTCATTATTGCACGCGTTGTTTTCTTATTAATATTGATATTCTAAAAAATTTAAATTATTGCCAAGGAACACTATAATTTTTATAATTTTGCTTGAAAATGGCCACTTATTTTGAAAAAATCAGAAACTAATAAAATATATTACTTTAAATAGTAGGCACCATCCGATATTAGTTTAATTTTTTTTATAGTTATGCTAAATTGTTCAGAAACACTTTGATATCACATATTCTCTAGAATCTCAAGAAAAACTTCTATAAGCTTAGTTACAAAATTATACTGAACTTAATTCAACCCGATTTAACATTACGACATAAGATTCAAATCTTTAAAAGTTACCAGTATCAAAGTCAGGCTTCAGATTGTAATTTTTAAGTGCCTTTTTTGAGTCTTAGGAAGTAAATTATTAGCGTGTAAGATGTTAAAATTAGCTATTTTGCATACCGTGAATATGAAATGGCAGTAGATTAGGTATTTAAATTACAGCTCTTGGGAGTATTTGCATTTCTCTGTATGTAATACATATTTAGTTGCTTTCCACTTATTCCACTTAAACGCTCATGTGAGCATAAAACTCTAATAACATTTGATTTATCGCCAAACCTTTCATATCAGTAGCTGAGCTACAAAAACGTTTTTATTTTGTAGGTGGCAATGCTAAATATTTCTAATGTACTGTTTTGGTGTTTTCTCGGTTAAGAACATATCAAAGAAAGCCTTTAAAATTTTAAATTTGGTTATATAAAGTTTATATTTTTATGGTGCATTTAAAAAGTTCAACACTCCTTTCGTTTTTTTAAAATGTTGATGTTTGCTTGCGAGATCGACATTTTTGCATTTTAACTTGGATTCAGTCCCTTATTATTCGATCATCAAAACGTCGTATCATTGTATTATTTAATCAACAAAAATAAATATCTAAAATTTTTGATATTTTTTTAATTTATGGTTGGACTTCTTTCTAACAAATCTCGTAGTGCCTGTGAATTACAAAAATTGTTTACAGTGTTTCAAAATTCAAAGTGCAACAACTCTTTATTCGGCTTTATATAGAATATAGAAACTTGTGCAACTCTAGAAAGTTGCCACCAATAAGCTGATAGTTATTTAGCAAATGTCCTAATAGCAAATACTGATGTTCGGTAGCTTAGTGCTGAAACATCCCGACTGCTAGTTCCAAGGTCACAGTTCGATCTCTAGTATCGATGAGACAAAATAAATAAAAAAAATCCCGATAAAAACCCCTTCAGGACCATGGGTTCCATGCGACTATGATGTGGAGCTTGTAAAATATCCTTTATTAGAGTCAAAACACTTTAACATCGGTAATATTTTAATAGGGCTTCTACTGCCTGACCATAGCAGTATCTAAGGTACTTGGTGCTTCGTACGCCCACACTATATCCTTAGAAAGCAACAATAATACAAATTAAATGATTCCTTGTTATAGTATCGAGAAATCATACTACCTATTTTCAAATAGTGTAGTTTAGATGTTTGACAGTTGAAACTCGGGTTTTCATATTGAGAGATTACTCAGTTTGGTTTGAGAGCAGTGATAATACACCAAGGTATACTATTTTGATTTGTTTACTACACTGACGTGTAAAAGGTTTTGTATACTATTAAGCTTTTGTTCGACTAAATCTCAATCCTACGCCTGAAAATATTTTCATCTAGGAAACATCCATGTTAGGTCAGGTTAAAAATTGATGACTTCATTGTTAGCACGTGGCGAAGGGTTTACTAGTCGCCAAGTTTGTTCAAGGTACTCTCTCAGGCAAACGAGCTATTTTGAAAGCACTGACGCCTTTCGACGCAATTTCGACGTCGTCGAATTTAATAATTACTTAGGCACAGTCTACTAATCTGAAATTCCGTTTGCTCTCCCGTTGTGGTGCAGCGGAATTTTATTTCGACAGCTGGTTGGAAATTTTGAGGAACTTCTATCGTACCGCCAATCGTTTTGCAATCATCCTGTATAACGACGCTCTATGCCGACGTAGGTATCAAAATATCTTATTTCCATCGACGTTTGTTACCGACAACTGAAACTGTCCATTTTTACCTCCACAAGGCGGGAACGTAATTCAAGCCGCTGAAACCTAGTTATTTCTGGTTTTTATGTTCTGCATGTTGTGAACTACATCCATTCTAAATATGTTGAGTCATATTTGAAAATTTATTACTTAAATCGGATTGCATTGTGAGCGCAATAACGCCTTAAACGAACAAGTCACCGATATCGTTTCTTCCTATGAAATTGTACAGCAGACAAGCATTTGATAGGGATTTTGTTATCGTGCCACGTGACGTTACGAGCGGGAAAAATTTTCAAGGATTGTTTGTCTGTATCTGTAGCTGTTATGAATTTCAGCTGGGGCTCGCCTAAATGTAGTTCATGTGGTATTTTTGATATACTAATTCTCAATCTACATGCTGTGCAGCTTATTTGTAAAATAGATTAACGTTACTTAAATAGGCATTACAGAAATTATGACGCAAAGTAGCTCATATCTTGGAGCTGAGTGCATTTACTGCATATGAGGGTAAATATTTCTGCAGAGAATCCCATTCCATCTCCGGAAGATGCACATATATCAGTTAATAGCTAGTGCGCCGTTAGCACCTGCACACAATTCAATTTATGCGTGAGTGATATGTTTGGAAGGTGGTCGCCGGTGCTGCTAAATACGCCACAATCACCGCTTGGATTTTTCGTGTGCGCGAATTGAAGATAAGAGAAATAACGTAGCGATGCGCAACTTTTAGATTCCTACAGAAAAAAGCTCTCATGGAAAGATCCACAAGGAATAAAACCAGAATGTTTGGCCTACTGAAGTCACTTCGATCTGGCGCCCCGTTCACCAGCTCTAGCTGGGAGAGCTCTTTGACTCTCTCTGCCTGGCTGAAGCTCTAGGAGATTTTGATGCGTAAAAGACTTAAGTTTCTATAACCACATAGAAAACTCATTTAGGAACACGTGACCCCGAAATCCAAACCTTATAGTAAATTTGTGTGGGTTTTTGAGGCACCTACAATATTGCCTTCAAACCGTTTTCATTGACGTGTGTGTGGCTTGTTGATGTCCAGCAAGCTATCACGGCTCCCAAATTAACCTTCAAATTCAACCTCTTGGCTTGTTGAGGTTCAGCACTTGTGATTTAATTACCTTTCCCTGCGCCCCTAAGGATCAAGGCTCCAACACGAAACGACAGAACTCACGAAGCATTCATACACCGAAAAGCGCGACAAACGAGCTGTGCACCAGCTCAAAGTTACCGCTAGAAATAATTAAAGACCCAAGCCACCTGTTAGGATGGCATTTCCCAGCCATGAATAATACTCTGCAGCCTTTCCAGGTAGAACCAAAAGTTCCGACGTAGCCGCCAGCTAGCTGCACGCTCACTGCCAGCCACTTCTTCCAGGCAAAATTCACTCACATTATCACGCTCCCGGGATTGCTAAAATGCGCCTAGAACAAGGTTACCATTTGCTCAACACAATTTACACATAGGGAGAGACTAAGGCAGTCGAAATTTAGCAATATTAATTTGACATTAAATATTGAACTGGTAATATAATTGCTAGAGCTGTATGGCTAAATAAAAACGTTCTTTTACAATGAATACAAAAATGATCAGTTATGCTGCCCTTTCATAGTTTATTAATCGCAATACTTAATTATTTTTCATCGACTAGCTGTTAGGTTCGCAAAACTCTCATGTCCCAGGGTTGAGTCGCTACACAGTTGCAAATTTACGCAATTGTATAATAACTTCTCTAATATCAAAGATGCTTTTTAATAATTGTAACCTCAAATAATGGTCACAAAACGACACAGAAATCTGCGTTTAATTTTATTCTAATCAAAGCAAGCTGTTTATAATTACGTCACAGGCAAATAATAATAAAATAAATGCAACTCCGTAACTAAATAAACCTGTTTCTTGGTAACCAGGGATGCCGCCTTGGTCCAACGCTGTCTCGGTGCTGCTTCAAAGCCTTTCTGGGCCGCCAGATGGTGGAAACTGCTTGAAATACGTCATTTTCTTCCACTCTGTAGCATCATCTGCTCGCTGGAACCTCTTTGTTCCCAAATATTTTCTCGACTACGATGAAAGGGTTGTCCGCCATGCTTCTTTAACTGCCTTTGCTGATGCTCCCAATGTCGCTGCTATTATTTGTATCTGCTCTCAGACTTTGTTTGCTGGTCGAAATCGTCGCTGCGTTTCTCCAACTCGTTACTGGTTTTTTCAAATCGTGTCGAAGTGCGGACTTTTGTTTGGCGAGCTTCTTTTGTTTATATTTACAAGCGTTGCTAAGTAACCTATTACATTCTATTATTTGTGAGTACACCTGCTATGATCTTATAAATTAATTGTTGGTTTTCTCGAATTGTCAAATATTGTAACTCTAACCTCAACTAACTTTCACTTTTCTGGTTTTAAGCACAGTCACTCTTAATTTCTGACGTTACAGGTTGCTTTATGCGCTTAGGCATGTTACATAATTTTTATTCAGTGTATCATTAGCCGTAACTTCATTGACCACCAGCATGGCATGTGAATACAAACTAACTGCACTTTATCTCTGTGACGATTTGCCACCCTTTTTACTAACGCAATCTAATTAGCATGTCTTACGTTACTTCTAACAGTTGAGCATTTACCAAAATCATAGTAGCGCTTATCGTTTAAAATCATAACATCGAATTAAGTTAATCGAAACCCTGTCGATAGGGATTTTGGAACCTATTTGCTATTCTTAGTCAATTTAAATTATAAATTACTTGTCAATTATGGTTTATAAATCTATGAACGTTTAATTCTGATAATACTTTTCTCTGTAGCGATTCTGCACATTCTTGATTTTTAATTAATTAACATTTATCTAATAATAATAAAGAAGCCCAAGGTAGCCATAGGTAGCATACCATCTCAATATAAACAATACCGCCATTAGGTGCTGTCATATTCATGTTTATATGCATGTCATAGTTCTAGAAATGGCCGCCGTTCTAACGAACTACATAAAGTAACGTCGGGCGAATCTTCGACGATGTCCCAATCCCGGGCGACCAGGAATATACCAAGTATTGTGGGTTACGATCCTTTCCAGGACGAGTGTCCACCCTGAATGCATTTTATATTTTGTTTAATATTGTACAATGTACATACATGATATAAGTCATTTTAATTTAATATAACCTGACGTGTAATTTGCAGAGCAAAAGATATTTTTTATTTTGTAACGTTACGCCCAGCGCGAACGCGATTCTGTAAATTAAAAATTAATTAGCGCGTTCCCCCTTGTCGTGCACCACGTTACAGACCGAAGCTCCGCGCCGAGAGGACGACGTGACGTCACCGCAAGCGATCGTCCTAACACCACTGCGCACGAATCCCCTCTTCAACGACCTCCGATTACGCTCGCACCAGGTATAAAAGCAGAATTCGGAGCGCAGACAAGACAGAATTTCCTAGTATTTTTCCCGAACCTCTTCCAGACCTGATTCCGCTCAGGAGAGCCTCCGGGCTCTTCGAGCATCTTCGAGAATTTCCTAGAATTTCCTAGATCTTCCCACTCTTCTAGTCTCACCTGTACTCTCAGGAGTGTCCCCCAGGACTTTTCGAGGGTATCCCGACCAGCTACCTGAACCCCGAACGTTTGGATTGTTATGTTATACTTTCCAACGTTACTTTCTCGAATTCCTGCACGTTTGGATTGTTATTTACTTTCCGACGTTATTCTTTTGAACTCCTGCACGTTTGGATTGTTATGTTATACTTTCCAACGTTACTTCCTCGAATCCCTGCACGTTTGGATTGTTATTTACTTTCCGACGTTATTTCCCGAGCACCTAGCGACCTAGAGGACTGCACCAGGTCCAACGGCGACGGTGTCAGACACCTGGACGTAAGCAGAGTATTTCCGAACTCGCTGACGACGCCCTCCAAAGTTTAGGCACACGGGAGGCCAAGTCGTGCTCGCCGGTGACGACGCCGTCCGCGAAGCAAATTTCCCGGCACCAGGATGGCGACGCAGACGTAATTAGCCCCGATAATCGCGTCTGGGGCGACTTTCGTATCCCCGAGGCCGAGGCGCGTGCACCAGGGGTCCCGGTCGAACGAGCCCGAGGCCACCATCCATAGGCACGCACTCGCGGAGCTAGGGTAACCCAGCGGCCGCCTTCGTCAGCAAGAAGCGGTGCACAGTTAAGCATAATTCACTCACCTGGGGGAAACAAAACAGTTGGCAAGTAAAGCGAATCAAACGCATCGTCCGCCACTTGAACGATGGGAGTTTCACCACCAGACGCACTAGGTATAGTAGCCTAGTTACGAGTCAGGGCACTTTGATGTAATAACATTAATATAGATATGACATGTGTCAGTCGACTTATATAGATTATTAAATAATAACAAGTTATCAAGCCTGTTTAATTGTGTACTACTCTACAAGAAGCTACCACAAATTGGCGACGAGGAAAATTAGAAATTTTTCACCCCAGTTCGCAGGTATTCTTCTAAAATCAAATAAACATGGACGGTGAACAATTTAAAAAGTTTATGGAGTTCCAGAACACAATGATGTCTTCCTTAATTAATCAACTCCAACAGACACAAGTTCAAATACAAGAAAATCAACCTCCAGGCGGTAGTTCTGACAAAGGCAACGTCGACTCAGGTTTGCCCTCAATCAACCCAGTACTACTACCTAATTTTGAATGTTATGATTCACACAAAGAATCATTTCGCAATTACAAACAGCGATTTGAGAATTATCTGGAAATGAAAAACATAACAAACAATAAACCCTATTGTGCCAGGTTACTTCTTAACTCCATTGGAGCTAAAAATTTTGATATTATTTCTGAACTGGCAGCTCCTAAAACACCAGGTGATCTTGAATTTGACGAATTGATCAAGCTGTTAGAAGAACATTTAGCTCCCAAGAAAAACATTCTTGTCGCTCAACATCAATTTTTATCAATATATCAAGAAGATCAACAATCAATATCTGAATTTGTGGCTTCACTTAAAAGTGACATAGGAGATTGTAACTTTATATCTGCTTGTAATTGCAAAAGTTCAATTGCAGACGTTTTCTTGCGTGCTCAGTTCATCCGTGGACTGAAAGATAACAGCATAAGGGAACAATTATTGCAGTCAGAAATTTCAGATTTCAAAGATGTTGTTTCAAAAGCCGTCGCCTTTGAATCTTCAAAAATCGATTCTAAGGTACTTGGCCAGAGAACTTCAACGACACATCCAGTCGTTGATATCAACAAAGTTAACCAAGGATTTAGACAACATAACCGTCAGGGGTTCCAAGACCAATCACGGCGCCGCACACATAGCAGGTCCAAGTCCAGAAGCAGTCATCGATCGAAAATTGACTTGAGTACTCTAGGATTGGATGGCCTCTGCTTGAGGTGTGGCAGGAATAATCATTTATCAAAACACTGCCGCATTTTGAAGTCAAACCTCAAATGTTCATTATGCAATAAGTCTGGCCATGTTTATAAGGTATGCATACGATCACTAATAAATAAGAAATCGACCAATTATATTCAAGATCTACCAGAATCAAACAGCCACTTTCAAGTCAATGCTGATATTGTTCGTCAGTATGGTATTAAACATATTGTTGACATCTACAGAAATCAATATCAATCAACTGAACATATTCATCGTTACTATGTCTATGTTAATATAGATGAAAACCCAGTCAAATTCGAGGTTGATTCTGGGTCAGGTTATACATTTTTACCTAGACATCAATTTGCTGAACTTAACTTGAACAAACCACTTCAGCCAACCACCATTGGATTCCGCTCTTACACTCAAGACATTTTTGTCCCTGATGGGAAAATTATCGTACATGCACGGTATAATGGACTCTCAATTCAGGACGAAATCTACATAGTACCAGACGAGTATGCGGCAATCCTTGGTCGAGCCTGGATTCGACGACTCAAAATTGACCTCAACAAAATTGATCAAAAGCAATCATCACTTTCATCTTGTACCTCCATCAATAATGTATGGAATATCGATGAACTCAGCGCCAGATACCCAAATGTGTTTGAAGAGAAAATTGGCTGCGTCCCTGGATTCACAGTGACACTCAGGTTACGTGAAGGGGCCACACCAGTTTACCATCGAGAGCGTGATGTTCCATATGCACTTACCGGTTTAGTGGAACAAGAACTCAACACACTTGAGGCTGCTGGAATTGTGTCCAAAGCAGAAAGTAGTGATTGGGGGTCGCCATTGGTTATCATTCCTAAAGCTGATGGTGGAGTACGTCTATGCGTGGACTACAAGATTGGAGTTAACGAACGCCTGATCAGTTCTCATTATCCAATCCGAAGAATCGACGATATCTTGAACAGTCTTCGTAATTCAAGATTTTTCTGTAGGCTAGATCTGTTCAAAGCATACCTTCACATCAAGGTTGATGACAAATCAAGTGAGATCCAGACAATGACGACGCATAGGGGTACATATCGAATGAATCGTTTGTCATTTGGTATAAAAACGGCTCCCTCTGAATTCAACAGAATAATGGACCAAATTTTACGAGAGGTACCCAAGACAGAATTTTATTTCGACGATATTGTGGTACATGGGGTTACCACAGAAGAATGTAAATTAAACCTCAACGCATGTCTTAAGCAATTACAAAAGTACGACTTGCACCTCAATCAACGCAAATGTGTTCTATTCCACGAAAAAAAATCGAATTTTTGGGGCATGTTGTACAATTCAACTGCATATCAAAATCACCGGAGAAGGTGGCTGCAATAACTGAGATGCCAAGGCCAACATCAACAGACGAGCTTCGAAGATTTTTAGGCATGGTAACCTATTACTCTCGGTTTATTGCAAATGCTTCTACACTCACTGCGCCACTGCGAAAACTTCTAAAAAAGAATGTTGCATTCAATTGGACGACGGCAACTGAAGCAGCATTCATTCGGCTGAAACAAGAGATTGCCAGTGACCAGGTCCTCATACCATTCAACCCAGAATTACCTGTGCAGCTTGCATGTGACGCCAGTCCGCACGGAGTAGCTGGTATATTATCACACATAGTTAATGGGACTGAGCGACCTATCGCTTTTGCGTCAAGATCACTGACGCAAGCAGAAAAAGGTTATTCTCAACTGGACAGGGAAGCATTGGCTATTGTGTTTGCAGTGGATCATTTTTATCAATATTTGTTTGCCCGACCTTTCACACTGATCACAGACAATCAACCGTTAGTGCGAATCTTTCACCAGCATTCAAAAATTCCAAAAATGACTTCTGCTCGACTTCAACGTTATGCAGCATTTTTGTCTGGATTCAACTATACGGTTGTATTCAAGAAAGGATTGGAAAACTCAAACGTAGATTGCCTATCAAGGGCACCCATCCACCCAAGGCCTCATACAGACTCTGCAATGAATGAAGAGGTCCATCAACTGTGTGAAGCCTCTGTTCAACAGATTCTGACGCCAGACCTAACTTACCAGTCACTTCGAGATGAGACGCAGAAAGATGAGTCGCTCTCACAGCTTCTGCACCAGCTCCGCGAAAGCCGCGTAAGTGACTCTGAATTCGCAATCGAAAATGACATCCTGTTCAGGGGACCACGGGTAGTTATTCCAGCATCATTACAACCTGCTGTTCTACGAGAACTTCATCACACCCACATAGGAACAACAAAGATGAAACAATTAGCCCGCCGGTACGTCTATTGGAAATCGATCGACAAGGACATTGAGAGATTAGTCCGAGCGTGTCCAGCATGTGCTGCAGTCCAAGGTAGTCCTCCTAAAGCACCACTCCACCCATGGATAGAACCAGAAAACAACTGGCAGCGCGTCCACATTGATTATGCCGGGCCTTTTCAGGGACATTATTTCCTTGTTATTATAGATGCCAAATCAAAGTGGGCTGAAATTCTACCCTGTACATCAGCTCCTACATCGACATCAACAATACAACTGATTCAGGAAGTGTGTTCACGTAATGGATTCCCAGATGTGATGGTTTCAGACAATGCAACCATATTTACCAGCGAAGTGTTTCAGAAATTCTGTAAATCTGCAGGAATCTTTCAAAAATTTATTGCGCCTGGCCATCCAGCGACGAACGGCCTTGCTGAGCGCAACGTACAAACCCTCAAACATAGGCTTGCAGCCATGGCAGATGAACCATTGTCTATGCGTCAGAAGGTTCAACAGATTTTATTTAGATATCGAGCCACGCCCTTGAGCTGCGGAAGAACCCCATCTGAACTGTTCTTAAATAGACAAATTCGTATCACACTGGATGCCCTTAAACCAGTTCAATTCCAAGAGTCTAAACAATCAACTCTCGCTGCCCGACAATTAAGCGTGGGAGAAAGGGTTCAAGCAAGGTACTACGCCAAGAATAAGCAGCTATGGAGACCTGGAACGGTAATCAAAAAGTTTGGACAACTGCATTATCAAGTCAAGCTTGATAACGGATATGTGTTCAAGCGACATATCAATCAGCTACGATCAACCTGTGTTCAACAAAGAAAAACAGTAACTTTTGCTCCTATTGAAGACAACCAGCGAGAGCCCAGCCATTCGGACCAGGGCTTCAACATGGAACATTTGGTGCTAATGCCTTCTCAAACACAGGCTAACTACAAAAGTGCTGATACACCACCACCGTTGCCGGGGCCGGTCGAGCCAGCCTTGCACGAACCAGAGCAGAACGATCCTGAGCCCTTAGTCTTACGAAGGTCAACTCGTCTTCATCAACTTCCAAGGCACCTAAAGGATTACATCCTGGAAGGAAAATAAGCGTGGGAGACTATAGTAGCCTAGTTACGAGTCAGGGCACTTTGATGTAATAACATTAATATAGATATGACATGTGTCAGTCGACTTATATAGATTATTAAATAATAACAAGTTATCAAGCCTGTTTAATTGTGTACTACTCTACAAGAAGCTACCACACTAGGTATGCACACAACTTAGTTTGATTTCGACTGCAGTTTTGTTTATTGAACGATTTTAAGATCAAATGTGTTGTTGTCGTCCGCCATTATTGGCGGCCTACTAATCTGTCATAATACTTGTTCAGGGCCGGCGTGTTGCCAACGTGACGAGAGGACTGATGTACAGGCTGTCCCGCAATAGTGTGCCACCGCTCGACTACAGATGAACGAACCCCCGTTAGAAGAGTTATTTTATTTTTATTACATTCTATTGTTTCGCGTTGTTTTAATACAGTTTAATTTAATGTATCCAGTTAAACGTTATTATATAATAATAAGAAATTATCCTGTGTTTCTTTCCACGTTACCACCTGAGCTTATGATTTGGATCTTGGCTTTTTGAGCTAACTTTGGGCAACCAGTTTTCAGGCTGGTGATTGTAGTATTTAAATTAAATTAAACTAGCCCGTCAGGCTACAATTTAATGTGCACTTCATCTACAGGGTTCGTCAGAAAGGGACGATTGTTCTCTTTTCTATTTAAATAGATTAAATAACCGCTCTGTATTACGTATGTTATTTTAAAGAGGAGGCTTTAGAGATATATGTTAATATTCAATAGTTACCAAAATGCCCAGAAGTATAACAACGTGTTTTTTGTATTGAGCAATTTATCAAAAATTGATTCAAGCAAGCAAGTGCAATGTTTGTATCGAAGAGAGATGAATGTCCGCAATGATACCACCCGCAACACAATTTGGAACTAGGTTAACAAAGTGGACGTGACTACCTCCCTGGACTTTCCCATACTGGAAACTGTTCATATCGTCTTTATTCAACAGTCTTTACAACATATCAAAATTTCAACTCGATGACTCACGTCTTCACCGTGATAAGCGTTTACACTTTCACGTAAATTGCGGGTAAATATAAAAGAATGTGTAGTTCAAAACGTGACCACCGAGCTTCTGTAGATGGCGCCAAGTGGACAAGCCGCCACTGTGCTAGTTTATTTATGTATTATTTTCCTCAAAACGGCTGTAGCACCGAGGTGAAATTTTCTAAGTACCTGGAAATTATATTTTCTAGGGCATACAAAATCGATTTTGTTATTTTCGCGGAAAAAGATTCTTTGACGCAAAAATATAACAACCGTTAGAATAAAAAAATAGAGGGGGGAGGGGGCCGGTGCGCTTACATACGAGTGTAATATTTTTTTACATATTCATATGCTCCATTATGCACTGAGCAATTCAGTAAAAACCCCAGCTACCTATCTTGTTTTGTTTATTAATTAAAGGGGTTTAAATTTTCAAACTTCAAAGCTTCGTAGAGGGCGCCACAAATAATTCATGAGATTCTTTAAAAAACAGATCGATAGCCCTTTTCGGGGTCTATCACTGTATGAAGTTTAAACAACTTCCTGTGGGCAGTTTTTGAGAAATGATTTTTAGAAAATTTCCAAAATTTTGAAAATTTGTAATTTAGGCCCCTCAATATTTTTCAAAACACTTTTTATATCACCTCATGTTAGCCTTCATATACTATTCAGAAAAAAAATCAATTGAATCGATTCATCCGTTTTTGAGTAATAGGGCGTTAAACTCAAAATTTTCAAAAAATCATAGCGCCCTTCATTTTAAACCTAGCAAGTTCGGCAAAAAAACTAGCAGATTTGTCTTATGACCCTCTATCGTTATCCGCGTCACCCACCCACACACCCACACACAGACAGGTATTTTTTAAAAACCACTTTTTTGGGTTCCTAGAGGCCCGAAACGGATATTTCTGTGAAAATCTCGATTTCCAAAATTTTCATGATTCCAAGACTTCCCTATACCTATGGGTATGGGAAAGTAAAAATGATGGATTAGGATCATGGGGGTAATGTCATCACTAGTAATGTCAAATTTCACCTGCCGTTTAGAAGATTGTTTTACTGAGACCATTTGTAGCATACATGCATACATAATTATACAGTTTCCTTAAAGTTGTAACTTATTACAATACATTTTTATTCGGAGTATAAAACCATCAGTCCTGTTTGACGGACCCTGTATATAAATCGGACTACTGACTACTCTTGTGGTTAAATTATGTAATTGAGCAATAGTAATTGTGGAAAGATTATACAGCGTATAGTGAGCATTACTTTTTTGCTTCATTGCATTACATAATATTGAGTTATAAATACTGTAAATAAACATTTAGGTTATATCAAGTTCTGGTATTTTCTTTAATTTATTATTTTTATGAAACAGCTAAGTCGTTTTAGGAATTTACACTGACTCCTGTAGGTTTTCTGGTTTGGACCGTCTTGAACCAGTGGCGCTTCCGGATCCCCCCCCCCCTCAAATTCTGCTCAGGAACTAGCAGGCAACAATTTGCTACACCACGAAACAATTCCTGGACCACCGAATTATTTAATTTTTATAATTGAAGCGCAACCTTTTTATTTTGATGCGATCTTTTAATTCTAAAATTTTAAACTGAATTGTAGGTTATAATTCTACCTTACACATAGTAAACCTTGGAATAAACCAAATCATAGAACAACGTGCTTGTCTAGTAGGCATTCTGAAGTGTCTGAGAAGTTATACAACAATTTGGAAATTTAACAGTAACCTTAATAATTGAGAGCTTGAGAACATGCCTAAAGCTGTCTGTGGCGATAATTAATAAACTTGCGTCCTAATTATTTAAGAACTTGGAAGTATCTGGTCCTAGATAATACAACTACCCTAAACAGCGTTCAGGTCGAAGCTCATAGCTTCGACTTGGTCTCACAATGGGGAAACTACAGACGCCCGTAATTTCGTAACGTCCGTCGAAAAGGACTTTTTTTTTTATAAAAATGTAACATATGTAACAAACGTTTCGGCACATATTTCTAAAGCAAGTATAAAATTATATGGTTTCACATTTTTGCCAATTAATATTATTGCGAGACGCCTAAAGTCGGGGTAACTGGCAATCCTTTTAATTGAAACACACTCGGACACGAAGACCAAAGCTACTGAGATTAATAAGAACACTTAAGTAGATACAAATACTTGCATTTATTTTTCTGCCGTTTACAGAACCCTTAAGTTTACGTATTTACATCTTCTTATTAACTAACTTAATTCTAAGTCCATTCTGACCAAGAAAGCTCGGTGGGCGTTTACAAAGTTCCCAATAACCTATCAGAGCTGGTCTAAATTTTGGACATTTGGCATTACGCGGACGTGACCGTTCATAATAGTTCTATGAATTTTTACAAGCTTGAGGATTTCCCACAGTGAAATGTGGCCTGTTCGGACCCTTAGTAAATTACCGCTATAAAGATTTAAATTTCTACTAAAAGCATTTGGTCCCAGCTGCAAATAGTTTTTATGATCGAGTTGCAACCATTGCTTCTTCTAATCACGTACCGGTCATATACATTACTCAATATTTCGGTTTATGAAGTAAACGCTGCATAAACTTACTCTAAGCTTATTCGTGAGATTGGAATATCTCCAGCTTCCCAAGCGAAAGGCACGTTTCTAAACATCCGCTTGTTGTAATTTAAATATGACATTTTCCTACGAATTTTACCTTAAATTATTATACAGATGGCTTACAGCTAACTAAAGTACAGTATATTCCTACATAGTTCATTAAATTAAAGAACGCGAATCGTAACAGTTGCCCCCGGATTAAGATAGTCTTTGGGGTTTAAATCTATCGATTTTTACACCACAAGACGTTCTTCTTTCGCACTTAAGCAATACCAGTCATAAATCTCAGAACTATATGGTCTCATTATGCTTACCCTAATTTAACTAACCTACGTGAATTAACATCAGTTATCTAGTGTAATTGTCAGTAATACTTTGGTTCTCGGTGACTTAACTAAACAAAATACCTAGATAAGGAATCCACGTTTCCGCATTTCTTTCCCGGTTTATAGAGAACAGTGAAATTTAACATTTGTAAGATTAATGACCACCGCAGTAATCTGCCATTCTTATTGCTCATCTGCCGTAACCAGGTCAAAGGACAGTGATCCGTTTCTACGGTAAAATGGCTCAGAAACAAATAAGGCTTTAATTTTCCGACTGCCCAGACTAAAGCTGCACATTCGAGTTCACTTGCGCTATCAGCTTGCTCCCTATCTGTGAGTTTTCCTACCCCTTTAACTTGTTTCAACACTTCCGAAGCACTTAAGATTTCGGTGTCTTCTATTTCCAGTTCTGGAAGATCGAGTTCTGCTCCTTCTTCCCCAGGTTGTTTGATTACTATCGTAATGACTTCAGCCTTTTCAAAATAAGGTTTCAACAAATTGACGTGGACAAGAGTTTGTTTACGTTTTCCCGATATTTCTTTAATTATATAATTCGTATCGGAAATTTTCTCCACAATTTCTTTGGGTCCAGTCCATTGCATCTGCAATTTGTTGGTCCTGGCTTGCTGATACAACATAACCTTCTCGCCAACCTCGTAATATGAAGCCTTCGCCTTCAGATCATAATAACCTTTTGATTTGGTTTGTGCTTCCAAAGTCGCCGTTTTCGCGATTTCCTGCATTTGCCTTAGCCTATCGAGTAAATTTAATATGTACACTACTACCGGTTCGTTGGTTTCCTTTCCAACCCACAACTCCTTGATAATGTTTAATGGAGATCTAATCTGACGTCCATAAACCAATTTTGCGGGACTAAATCCGTGTCCCGCGTGCGGTGCACATCTCAAAGCGAAAAGCGCTTGATCGATATATTCATCCCACTCATTTCCGTTTTCGTAACACAACGCTCTTAGGATTCGCTTGTATACGCCGTGGAATCGTTCTACTGCATTTGATTGCGGATGATATGCTGAACTGTGTATGATTTTTATACCACATCGGTCAAGAAATTCGGTCGTTAGATTGCTGGTAAATACAGTGCCCAAATCCATCTGGATTTCGGATGGAAATCCTACTCGTGAAAATATATTTAATAACCCTTTTACCACCGATTCAGAATCTGCTACTTTCAATGGGATCGCGTCAGGAAATTTTGTAGCACTACAAATTAGCGTTAGTAGATATCTGTTTCCCTTCTCGGTTTTCGCTAAAGGTCCTACAATATCCACATTTACTCGCTTATACGGTTCGGTGATTACTGGCACTCTACACATTGGAGCTTTTTTTCTATCAGTGGGCTTCCCTACGCGCATGCAAACGTCACAGCACTTGATCTTGTTTTTCACGTCTCGTCCCATCTGATTCCACCAATAATTCTGCTTGATCCTGTCAATGGTTTTGTTACAACCCAAGTGTCCCATCCACATGTTATCATGTGCGATATCTAGCAACTTGCTTTGTAATTTTTCTGGCACCATCACTTGCTCAAAGCTCCGACCCAATTTGTCAGTAATTCTCCTGTGCAGTATTCCATAAGCAATGTAGAATTTTGCTCCACTGTTCTCCTTCTTTGATTCTGCCATCTCAAAATACTCCTTTAATTTTGGGTCTTCTACTTGCAGCATTCTTAAGGTTGTCGGTGTTAGTTGTGTTATGTCCGAGTAATCGACATGCGATTTAGGTATTGAAAATTGTTCGTCCTTTTCCAGGCTCGGTGATTTATACCCAATCTCCTTTTCCGCTTCTTCTCCCTGTTCGTCGGAATCTTTTCCGTCTTCTGAACTCTTTACTTCGGCATTCGTTTCTTTATTTTCATCGTGAACCTTTTCCTTTTCCATTATAGCCTTCGCCTGCGCTCTCGTTAATGCGAGCACTTGTTGAATTACCACATCCTTTTCCTTCGGCAGCATCTCCCACGTTCTGTTCGATAGCAGATACGTATAATCTCGAGGCAAACGATTCGCTACAGCTGCTTCAGTTTCCACCTGAATTTCTGGCAAATTTAATTTTACCTTCGCAACTGGTAACGCCACACATTCTTCATTCAGGAGTCCTTGCACATATACATATTTCCCTGTATAATCGGCTCCTTTGATTAAATTTGTGTGCACGATATCATAGCTGGCTCCGCTATCTCGTAGTAATTTTGCTTCCACTCCATTTACTTTCGCTATTATGGTATAAGATTCTAGCAGACCTTCCTCGTTCTTGCTCTGGCCTATCGTTGCTAAAACGACTTGTGTTTTGGGACATTCCGGTGAACCTTTATAGTGACCTACTGCACCACATCCAAAGCACTTCCCCGGCCTTCGTCTGTCGAAACTGCGTTTGTCCAAGTTTTCCTTGACAACACTTTCCGTTTGCACCTGACTTTTCCCTAAGTCATTTTTCAAGTTCGACGTCGTTGGCTTAGTTTCGAACTTATTTTTCGATGTCTTGAAGTTTCCATTATATTGCCGTTCTGTATTTGGTCCTCTTTTGGTGACGTATGTGTCTGCATGCTCTGCAGCTTCCTCCATCGTCTTGGACTTGTTTCGGTCCTCCACCCAAAATTTCATCTCCCCTGGCAACGCACTATAAAATTTCTCCAAGCACATCAGTTGAGTTAGCTTGTCGAAGTTTCCTTCCGCTTCTTCGCTCTTGATCCATTCCTGGAAATTGGTTTTTAGTTGGTATGCAAATTCCGCATAACTCTGGTCAGTTTTCCGTTTCCCGTACCGAAATTTCGTTCTAAAAACTTCTGCTGTTAGCTGATATTTCTTGAGCAGACTAGCCCTGACTTTGTCGTAATCTTTGCTGTCCTCTTCTGTTAATCGAGCCACGACCTCATTCGCTGTTGGTGACAACACACTCGTCAATCGAATTGGCCACGATTCCTTGGAGAAGTTCAATTGCACACAAACCCGCTCGAAATTTGTTAAATACAATCCCATGTCACCGTCATCCTTGAAAGGTTGCAATTGTTTTGTCATATTCAAGGACATATTCCTAATTGCATTGACATCATGTACATTTTCATTTGTCGTTTGAGCTTGGGCCTGAGCAATTTTCACTTGAGCATCTAATCTAGCTACCTCCAATCTTTCTTCTCGCTCCCTTTCAGCTAATTCTAACCTTTCTCTCCTTTCAGCTAATTCTAACCTTTCTCTTCGTTCCCTTTCAGCTAATTCTTCCCACTTGTCCTTCCGAGGGTTTTCCTCCCAGGCACCTAATTCTACCTTAATGTCCTCTACCGAATGTTGAGCCTTAATCAATTCTTCTATGATCTCTGCCTTTTTCTTTTTCTCCGGTAATTCCAACAGATTAGCAACGTATTTTAATTCGCTCACCGAAAAAATACTGTATTCGGAAACCATTGTTTCTTTTAAATGAAACACTTGATAAAATTTTAATTCTGTAAACCAGGAATTTTGCGTAACCCGTAAATTACCTATCGCTGCTGTAAAAACTTAACTAGTTCACAACCCGTCGAAAATTTACTATTACTGACAACTACGAGCAATACCTGATCCTATTATTTCAAAAAAAAATATATACACAACCTTACTAAATCGCATAATAAGACCATACAATTCCGAAACAAACAACAAGTATTACTTACCCACAACTGGAATTTTCTGCTTTCCCCGCTGTGCTGTCGTCTTATTCCCACAGATCTGGACGCGCCGCCTCCCTGTTCTGAAGCCGCTTTCCTGACTTTTTTTCTGGAGTTTCCGCCGTCACTCACTTCGACACATTTACTGGCTTTTACTGCACTACACTGGTTTTTCTTCGTTGTCAGTTTTACTGACGTTGTTCCCAGAATGCTGCCTCGCCGCCCCTTCGAATGACTGCCCTCCTGTTGTCTGGCCACCTCCACGGATTCCTTGCGCCGTTCCCGGATTGACTGCTCCCGTTGGACCACGGAATTTCCTGCATTCACTCCTCGACGTTCCTGGATTTTATCTACGCCGCTCCTTCAGATGACTGCCCTCCTGTTGTCTGGCCGCCTCCACGGATTCCTTGCGCCGTTCCCGGATTCACCGCTTCCGTTGTACCGCCTCAGTTTATTAGATGCTTTTCCCGTCCTGTTCACGTGCTTCCCCTTGTATATTTCAACGCTTGCACTTGGACCGACTTCGAAACAAAAGAAATCTTCTGTCGTGCGATTTAAATAAGTTATAAATCCCACCGCTGCCACCACTATTGCGAGACGCCTAAAGTCGGGGTAACTGGCAATCCTTTTAATTGAAACACACTCGGACACGAAGACCAAAGCTACTGAGATTAATAAGAACACTTAAGTAGATACAAATACTTGCATTTATTTTTCTGCCGTTTACAGAACCCTTAAGTTTACGTATTTACATCTTCTTATTAACTAACTTAATTCTAAGTCCATTCTGACCAAGAAAGCTCGGTGGGCGTTTACAAAGTTCCCAATAACCTATCAGAGCTGGTCTAAATTTTGGACATTTGGCATTACGCGGACGTGACCGTTCATAATAGTTCTATGAATTTTTACAAGCTTGAGGATTTCCCACAGTGAAATGTGGCCTGTTCGGACCCTTAGTAAATTACCGCTATAAAGATTTAAATTTCTACTAAAAGCATTTGGTCCCAGCTGCAAATAGTTTTTATGACCAAGTTGCAACCATTGCTTCTTCTAATCACGTACCGGTCATATACATCACTCAATATTTCGGTTTATGAAGTAAACGCTGCATAAACTTACTCTAAGCTTATTCGTGAGATTGGAATATCTCCAGCTTCCCAAGCGAAAGGCACGTTTCTAAACATCCGCTTGTTGTAATTTAAATATGACATTTTCCTACGAATTTTACCTTAAATTATTATACAGATGGCTTACAGCTAACTAAAGTACAGTATATTCCTACATAGTTCATTAAATTAAAGAACGCGAATCGTAACAATATACATATATTACTATTTTTAGAAATCATGCGAAATTATAAAAACTAAACTCAACTGTTTATGGAGGCCCATGTTTTTGTATAGGACGCAATTTGGTAAAATCACACATGGAATTACTTCGTCACGATCCTTAATATATACCATAAATGGTACTACGGACAATGATTTTTTTAGAAAAATGTTAACAATTTGGCATTTAGAAACTTGGCGAATTAAATTATAAATACTTTTTACCATGAAAAAATCGCCTTCCGATATTTTTTCAGATCTTCACGTTTTAGGGTCCCTAGATGACGAAAAAGTGGTTTTCTGAATTCCGTCTGTCTGTCTGTCTGCCTGTTGGAGGTATAACTCAAAAAATATTTGTCAGAGGAAGAAGATATTTTGCATACACATTGTAAATATATATACCTAGAATGAAACCGGGACAAATATATACAGGGTGAGCACCTTAAAATAATAAAATTTTGTTTATTTTTATTCAACTTAGTAATAGATACAAGTAATAATTTGTACACAGTGCAGGCTTTATTCTGACTAAAAATGGGAACCAATAGATACAGAATAACTTTTTTACGATACAAAAACGAAGCACAAATTAGCGCGTTACTAAATATAGCTGCGACGCAGGAATCCGAGAGGCCGGTGTTGCAGGTAGAAATTGCCGAGTTCCTTACAAATCTCACAAAACGTTGTGCGATGCACACGCGGTCAGCCTACCGTTCGAATTCGACCACCGGTAAGGTTTTTTTATGTGAAAATTTATTTTATTTATTAGAAACGTGAAGACATTTTTACTCCTAACAATTTTGACACAGACTGACGCATAACCTAACCTGATAACCTCAAATTTGACATAGACTTACAGTGCCACCAGCATATTTTTCATACGTTTGAATTTCCACAGCCCGCTGGGGATCAGTTTTTTTATCTCTCGATAGATACATATATGGATGTTAAAGTCTGCACACTTACTTGGGTGCCTGCACGTCTTCAGCTATGAACTTGAATATACCCCGAGACTTCTATGAAACTCTGCTTCTAAAACAGTTGGGCATTATGACCAAAGTTGAAATTGGGCGTTGCAACCAAGTTAGGCGTTCTGACCAAAATTGAAATTAGGCGTTGTGACCGAGTTGGGCGTTGTGACCAAGTTGGGCGTTCTGACCAAAATTGAAATTTGGCGTTGTGACCAAGCTGGGCGTCGTGACCAGAATCGAAGTTGAGCGTTGTAACCAAGTTGGGCGTTCTGACCAAAATTGAAATTGTGCGTTGTGGCCAAGTTGGGCGTTCTGGCCAGAATCGAAGTTGGGCGTTGCGACTACGTTGGGCGTTCTGACCAGAATCGAAGTTGGGTGATGTGACGAAGTTAAGCGTTCTGACCAAAATTGAAATTAGGCGTTGTGACCAAGTTGGGCGTTGTGACCATAATCGAAGTTTGGCGTTGTGAGCAAAATTGAAATTAGGCGTTGTGACCAAGTTGGGCGTTGTGAACAGAATCGAAGTTGGGCGATGTGACCAAGTTGCGCGTTCTGACCAAAATTGAAATTTGGCGTTGTGGCAAAGTTGGGCGTTGTGACCAGAATCGAAGTTGGGCGTTGTGGCCAAGTTGCGCGTTCTGACCAAAATTGCAATTAGGCGTTATGACCAAGTTGAGCGTTGTGACCAAAATCAAAATTGGGTATTATGACCAAGTTGGACGTTGTCACCAAAACTGTAGTTGGGCGTTATGATGTTTATTAATTACGGCTGGTTATTTGAAAGGGACTTCTTGATTGGGGATCTTTATGCAGTCAATTTTTAAAAGACAATTACTATTTCAGTATTTTAAAATTATATTTTAAAAATTGTAAAATATATTTCAGCATTTAATGCTGACTTGCGTTACATAAAATATATAGTGTCATTTTTTTCGTCTGCAATTACAATTTAAAATGTATGTAGGTTTTATCATCTTTTTCATGAATTTCTTACCTTATAAAACCTTGTTTTTGAAATTCTATCATTTATTTCAAGTTCAAATTGATGTTATGTTTTAAAATCTCTAAAGTATTTTTAATTTATTGTTTTTTTTAATTGGTTGCAAGAAGATGCATAATCCAGAAACAGAGGAATATTTCTAGAAATTATGATAATCAACTAATTACATTTGATTGATGTGAAAATTTTACAAGGCTAATTTTTTCGTACTGCTGGTTTTAATCCTCCTCGGAACTGTAAGTTTACCAACGCAACATCCATCTTTGTAGAGTTGAAAACCGCTCACAGGCCGGTAAGTAATTATAAGGTTATGATAGAAATCGATTATTAAACGCATTCTATTTCAATTGTGCAAAAAATATAAGCATTTCGGTTGTTAAGATATTTTACCAATGTCAGGCAATATTGTCAGTGGAAAAATATCGGTAAAACATATCATAATAGACCACTGCCAAAAAATGACATTCAGAGAACAATATTGTCTTACCATCCTTAATAGTTAATATACTATTTAAAAAAAGTGTGTTGAAAGACAATTCCTTCATTTTCTTTTGTTAGGTTTATATTTTCACGTCCATCTTTCTATTCTAATATGATCCGGCGTTTTCTTATCTTTGGCTTTGTTGTATAGAAATTATATTTTAATTTATATGCAAGTTCATAATTTTTCCTATTCACATTTTCTGAAAACTGTATTTGGGTATACTAATAGTTTGAAAATTAATTAGTTTATTACGTACCTACTCGCGATTTCGTCTTGGTACTTATAGAAATAACAGCTATCACGTTAATTACATCTTTCTTATCTTGCCGAGTTGCTGCGATGCTAATGCTCCTTATTTTGTTCCAGATGTCTGGCGGTCCTCGTTCTAAGCGTCTTCAAGGTAAGATTTGCAAGTTTTAAGCAATTTCATTAAATATAATCCGGCGCTCGCATTTTGAGGTCAGCCGTTCTTCCAATTCGCTCTTAATATTTACTTAAGAAACAATTTGAACTTGCTTGGAAATTCAAACTGAAAAAGCAAGCACAGAACGAAACAAAAGGAAACTTTTTGCGTATTCGGTTACACAATACGAACAAAGCGCCCAAAATTGAATTCGGTGCTGGGTCATACGAAACCCACGAAGGATACATTAAACAAAGGGACGGTGCAGTAATCCTAAACTGTTTCTAAACTGTTACTAAAGCGCTTATACCCGTTCCTTGTTCGCCACCTGTAGCTAAGCTGAAACTTGGCGAGCTTATTCAGAACTTCGTGTTATTGTGAGCTCGGTTAAAATTTACGATTTGCGCATACGTTATTACTGTAATTATTGGAGAAAAGCGCGTTTACATTCCCGGTAGTCTGTAATTTATGTTCGAAAGGGAGTTTCAGGTGGACTTGGAAAACTTACATTTCCATTTAGTAATTAGTTCTTATCATGGATGGAAAACTACTCTTGAACTAACTAATTGGAGAAAGGTACAGTATAACATTGCATTCTTTAATTAAATAATTTTTTTCTGTATTTTTAAATTATTATCCATTATAACCAAATAGAATTGTTCGTTTACAACAATTAAAAATAATGGTAAGAATTTTAAAACGTAGAACTGAAACAGCGTTTTGTTTTTTTCTTTGTCAGGGTATGTGTTGATTGGTATGGTAACGGTGATCTTTATGATGAGTTTACTTTCTACAGAATTGTTTTCCATTGCTATTATTATTATTATATTTATTATTTATGTACTTACACATTTCAATGTTTTCATCATCATCAACCAGCCAGTTCCGTCCACTGCACATGCCTCCGCTATGGCAGAATGTATTAACATTCTTGTAATGCCGAAGTGACGATACCGAACGGCATTAATAACACCAGGGTCATGATAGCAAATTGAAACCAGAATTCAAATTGTTAACACATTGATACTGTCTAAAAATGGCAAAGCATTTTATATAAATTATAATTAACACATACAGCTTAATTATACAGCAGGTAAAAAGGATATTGAGTAGAATAGCACGGTTTTATCATTAAAATATCTATTTCCTACAATAGTATCGGCAGTTCTTCAGTAAATTTGACTATCAATTAGCTAAAACAAATATAAGTTAGAAAGAATCGTAGTTATTAATTTATTTTACGTGTGAAGTTATAACCGATACCATTTAGTTGTCCATTGAGCTCGAAGATAGAAAAGTCCAGAATAAGTGAAAATTAAAGATTATACAAACAAACACCACATCTCCGTATGCAAAGCTGAAAGTTAAAAAACTCAACTGCTAATTTGAACACCGATAAAACTGAATAAAAGCAAGTATCAATAGATTTAAAGACAAGGAAATTTATTAGTTAACAGTGTTCAAGAGAAAGGTTTCTGTAACGTTTTCTGAGCTGATTTTTTCCCGAAGAAATCCTCGACAATATAGGGCAGATTTGATCATATTGGTTCGATCAATTGCTGTAACCGTATAGTTGCCCTACGGTGTAATAGTATTTCGGAAGTAAAATCTGTTGGCCGCCCGCAAAACAAGGTAGGATTTGTATCATCTCTGCTTTGACGTCTTCTAATGCTCTGCATTTCAGCCTTGCCTTCTTTCTTTTTCGTTTTCTTTTATTTCCTGTTTCTTGCATCTGTGATTTTGTGTTTCTGCCACAATATTTCCACGAGGCTCTCGAAATTTACAGTGCTACCCATTAAAAATTCGTTGATATTTTATGAAGCTTTATGTTGCTCTGCTGTTTATTGTATAGCAGAAATGAGAGTAGTAAGTGTCCAAATTCTTGCGATCGCAAGCTGGTTCTGTTAAGGATTTGGTTACTGGGCACGTTTCTGGCCCCGCTAGCTGTTCCCAAAATTCCTTCCTGGCGCTAAGGGCAATGTCGGCCACCCGGAACGGCGCCAAGGTAAGAACGATGGGCTCTGTTTTACGGGATCGGCACGTGCAAAGAAATCGCCGGCTCTTTGGACGGGGCATGATCGAGACGCGGGCATTCGCTGCCAGAATCCGAACAGAGACGCTTCGAAAACTAAAATAGCAATCGAATTAATCTGTATTCATATTCGGCAATTATTTGTCTTTTGTTAACTCAATCTGGTTTTAATTCCTTTATAATTGAACAGTTCCGACAGCCCCTTTGGGGGGGGGGGGAGATTGTTAATTGATTTCACTCACCTGATATCATATCTCACACTTACCATCACCAGAGAAATGTCATCATAGAGATAGCTCATCGTAGAACTTAAAGTTTTGCTTTGTGTGCTTATGATTTTCTGTAATTTTTTGTTTCTTTTTAGAAATGCCTAAGCCAACTATGATTGCTATTTAAAAAAATGTAACTTAATGTTATAACTCAAAAACTATGAAAGCTAGAAGAAAACTAATAAGTGTAAGATAAACACCGTAAAAATAGCTAAAACTTTTATGCTTATTACTTTTTTTCTATTTTCAATATTAACGGCGCTAGACCAACTTTAAGAAATTAAGTAATTTTAATATTTTGCTTGTATCTAGTAGGCCTTGGATTTTTTCAAAGAAACAAAAGCACATCTCGAATAAGCTGATAAAACTGCAATTCTTTCTCCATTTAACCAACCTTCTATATTTCGCGGTTTCCGAGATCCCTATAGTGATAATGAAAAAAAACTCACCCTGTATATGTAGTAGAACAGATTGTTCAAATTTACAACCAATGAAGAACCTGCAACAGAACTAAAAACTCTAAAATAAACTATGTTTTGCACGTGAAGTCATTTACGTGATATTTTGCAATCAGAATACTAGACACAAAAAGAAATAAATGAAAATTGACTACAATAACTTACAAGAAGGGATAAATACTGATTTCTCGCAAAATCCGTCTTCAAAGACATTACTTTAATACCAAAAGCTGTCATTGGAATTGGCGTTTCTCTTACTGATACGCGTACAAGCAGGTATATGTTGCTAGGCAACACGTTTAAAGGTACTTTTACGTTAGAGAAGCAAAAAGTAAGTTCTACTTGGTCGCTCATAGACGCAGACACGCATTTGACTGTAGACACAATATTTTATTATTATTATTATTATTAGAAGTTAGCGAGAGGCGGCTGAGCCGATTAACTCGCACAAATTTACAATACAGTTTACAAGAGTTTACAAAAAATTCGCAAAAATTTACAAAAGAAAGAGAACATAATACAAAATTGTGACACCTGCAATAATAATACGTAGATAAAGCATGGGCATAATAGATAATAAATTATAGTACATGGATACGTAATACATCAGTAATCAAAAAAGAAACAAGTCCAAGCGATTTTTAAATATGTTGAGTGACGGGGCGTTAACAATGTTATTCGGCAAGGAGTTCCATTCGTTCACTACACGCACAAAAAGAATGTTCTGTCGCCCTTTGCTCTGGAATCTCTGGTGCATTAGCTTAAGAGAGTTACCTCTTAGATGAAGATTGTCACTAAATTCGAACTTCGAACGCAACGAACAGTTATAGTGGCCACTAATTATTTTGTACGTTTCGATCAAGTCCCCGCGTCGGCGTCTATCCTTTAGAGAAAGAATTACCACACAACACAGGTGCGAAGCTTCGTCGTTGCCGGCTGCCACACAGAACTACAATGATCTTCCGCTCCAGCTCTATATCTTCCACATAATGTCGGTTGCAGAAAGCAACGTTAAGTCTGGTGTTAGCTAACGCGACGTCAAAGTGAACAAAAACGAATAAAATCTCAAACGTTTATGGTAACTAATACATTAGTAAACAAAATTTGATGCGATTTTGTTCACTTTGACGCGACGTTAGCTAACACCAGACTTAACATTGCTTTCTGCAACCGGCCCATAGAATGGCAGCGGGGAACGGGGCATTAAATATTTAACGTGAAATTAACGTGAATAACACTTAAAAATTTTCACTCAAGCTTACGGTCCCATTTTTAAATATTATTCACGTTTACGACGTGATCCGACCGTTTTTACATTACGCCCCTATCCCTATTAATGACCAATCTAAAACTTTATTTTGTAATAGTTCTTTAAAAGCAGCTATTCTAGCCGCGATACTAGCAAACTGCATGAATTTTAAAAGTATTGTTTTATTTTGTGCAGGCTTTATAACTTTTTTTATTAAATGATAAAAAGCTGTATGCGAGAAGGAAATAAATTACACTTCACTTGTGACCTTTTTCACTTTTATTCGACAACGGCAAAATGTACTGGAGCACCCTCAAAGCTCTCAGCAGCAAGAGATCTGCCTCGCGCAACTTTATAATATTGCGATTTTTTGTAGAGGCACTTTGCTTCAACTCATACATTTACGTGCGTTCTAACTATGTAAATTAATTCGATCATTAAATCAACGACGTGGTGCTCTTATTATGTTAATACCTACGTTTTCCATGGCACGCCTTTGCATTCGCACTCGCAGCATTCGTGACAATCCATTATAAAGGGAATTTTCACCTAAAAAACCTTAGTAATACTTGATTACGCCCCGAGAAAATTTCTGCTAAGATTGTGAAGAACAAAGTTCCGATTTTCCGCTCTAACAAGTTGCCTGATTTAGCTGATATAACTAGGTGGCGTCTATAAAATCGTGAGTGTATTCGAGAAACCGTTAATAAGTTGTACACAAAAGCACAAAGCTTTCAAAGCACGCCAACATTTCTGTAGGTGCTTGGAGTGCGCTCTAGAAACTGTCAAATTTAGTTCCCTCGATGTTTCATGTTTCCGCTGTTATAGAACGGCGCTTTTATTCGAGAGCTTTTTGAGCTTCCAGTATTGTATTGGTCATCGGTCCATTGTTACGTTTATAGCAAACTAAAATATTTCAGCCTAATTGGGCATCACATAGTTCGATATTTTGTGCCTGAAAGCCTAGTAATTAGTTTAAGATGAGATGTTTAATTTTAGTACGTCAAAGTTTTAGTTAAGGGGTCGTTTATGAAGTTTGAATCTGTTTCTGTACCTTGCTACTGAAAAGGCCTGCTCTAATTAAAATTAAGTTCCGGAGAAACTTAAGCTCATTGTAAGCAATATCTCGAGAACCCTAAATAACGTCAACTTGCTTCGTGTGAGCCGAATATAGACTTTACTTTTGACTTGCAGTGAATACTTTGTGCGTAAACTGTAATCAAGCTCACACGAATTCTTAGACTTGTTCAATTTTTGACCAAGTAATCATTTAGAAAATCATATTATTAGTGGTTTCTATAAAAATGCACGCAGATTACTCAATTTTGGCTGTATTCTGGGTAATTCCTGATCCGTTTCAGTAAGTATATGGTGCCATTTAATTGATATTTATAAAAAAAAATGACGCTATGTCTGCATCGGCAATGAGAAAACTGAAACAGTACATTGGTACACTTTCAGGTCAGCGTTGATTAAGAAAAGCTATTTATGTTTATTGTGGAGTTTTGATTTATTTTTAAATCATTATCAAAACCTAAATAGATGTTGATTGTATTCCATCGGCGATGACAGTACGGACCCATTCACTGTATCGTAGGTACGTACATATGAGGTTTATTACTTCACCGTTTATATTTATATAGATATATTTTCCATTTCATCTAAAGCATCACGAAAAATAAATTTGGAGTACACGTTAACTAACAGTGGTGACCATATAAATCCTTGTATGACCCCTCTCTCGATACTGATTTCTTCCTTAACGCTGCCTTCACACAGGTTCTTGATTCCAATATATGTAGTTTCTTAATGGTGTTCATAAAATTGTAACTTCAATATGATATATTTTAATCAATGGGCTTAAATTGTGTTCACTATGTTTCTAGTGCTGTTAATAAGAAACTATGCATGTCGGCAGACTATTGCTTAAATACAGCGTGTTTCACTAAATAAGCATATGATTAACTGAAGGATTTCCAGAACTCTCTGGAGGATATTCGGAGTTAATTTCTGGATGGCATCAACAATTCTTTATTCAAGTTCTTCTTGAGTATTTGCTGGCGTTTGGTAAACTTTATTTTTCACTTAGCTCCACAAAAAAATCAACGGATTTAAGTCGTGAAAACGGGAATGTCAAACCAGAGGACCGTCACGACCTATCCAGGGATTTTTAAAATTGAAGTGTAACCACTTTAGAACGGTAGCTGTAAACTGTGAGGGTGCACCATCTATTTACAGCGATACATTTACTCATTCATTCATGTTGTTTGAATTTCATGCTCTGTCCAAATTCAACATAAAAATTATATTACTACTGTTGAGCTAAAAACTACAACTTTTTAATATTACTAATTAACTACGCTAAACATATGAAAAGTATTAGCAATTAAATTAATGATAATAGTATTAATATGACCATTGTCCTTCTCATCAACTGATTATACGTACGAAGTAATTTTGTGAATGTTAAAACTCACATTGCTACCACGGAAAGAAAAACATGCCGATAATAACTGATTTAATTCTAAAATGCTAAAAACATCTTAGGTCTTCTTTATGTAGTTTCCTGCCAAATTCATTGGCCCACCGATATTTCAGGTTCTCATTCTCTCCTTATAAAAGTCCACACTTTGACCCCTTAATCATAAAGTCACATTAGTTTTTAACCGATTTTCCAAACAAAAAGAGCTCCATGGGGCGAGGTCCGACGAATAGACTGGGCTTGGGAGGATTTCAAATTTTAGTTCAGCTGATGTTAATTGTGCTCTTCGTTTGATTTGCAATTGGTTCCGCATTTTGTTGATGTTGATGTGTGTTGATGGTAGATCATTGTCAAGTAAATCGAAAAGCAAGACGCAGCAAGAATCCCAGAATTATCGGCCCAACTTCCGTCAACAGTGACAATTGTGCCAAAAAAGTTGTTAGAATCTGCAATCGCACGGGCCAGAAGCTCACAATATATTTTCAGTTCATCCTATTTGTGCAAGAGTGTTAGTATTTGAGAAGCATCGGGCTGATATCTTATTCATATGCAAACTGTCGTGTAGTCGATCTAACTTAGTTTTAGCCAATTGTTACAGTCTTGGCTACCGTTTTAACAATAATTGGACTATCTTCCATTTCTAACTTTTCTACTTTAGCGACAATTTCAGATTTCTGTGCTGTTGTAGGTCTTCCATTTCTTGCATAGTTTTCGAGGTTCGAGGCCACAATTACACTCATTTACCCATCGATGTGCGGTCACTTCTGATGCGTAAGCACTTTTGCAAAATAAATACCTTACCCATTCAAGAACTTGTAACGTTTTGCCCCTCCGAGTTTAACTTTAGTCCTGGTAATTTATTCTGGAAATTTTGGCTTCCATTAATTTCGGAAAAACTTAAACGTTTTATTAATTTCTATCTCGGATAAGCTCAATCGACGAAAATGTTCACTCAAATGTGTATGGTCAGGAAAACACAACATATATTGCGACGATATATTATTTTTAACTGTTAATACAAAACAATAAATAATTCTTATGCAAATGATTTGCATATTAATAAAACTAGCAATTTCCTCTGGGGTGTGTCTCTTTGTTCCTTGTTGAACTGCAACCTACTTAGCACGTAAGTATCGCCGGCGGCGACGTTTGACTTGGAGCAAAGTATAGTCGCTGCTCCGCTGTATAACTGTGTTCGAATCGGTGTGCTGCAGTTCCGTTTATGTTTGGCGTTCTGCGAACACACTCAGATACCGAGATTATACGATACCTGTGGCCCCGAGGGTATGTAATGGCTGATGTGGTTTGTGGCTTAGGATGGAAATTCGCAAGTCCTGGAGTAACGCTCGGTTTAGCCGGCGAATTGATTTGACAGTACCGGTGCTCTCTTGCGGCGAGATTCTTCACGCTCGGGCTAGAGTGACGTAATTCGCTTTTGGGCTTCAGGAAGACGTCGTTGGACGTACAATGCTGACCCTTCAGGTAAGTTGACTAATGAGGTTATATGGTTTTTGCTGCCTTCGAGCGAGACGTAAAATATGACTCCCACAGGTGTGGTTATTAATAGGTAATGTAGTGTCGGGGACGTGGGGCTTTGAATTAAGAGAAAATGCGTTAAGAGACAGAGAGATACACTGTCACATTCTAACGCACAGGTTGGGTTCAGGTGGAGACTTTAGGAAACAGAAAGACGCTGTCACATTCTAACGCCTGGTGAGATTTGGAGGAAAGGAAAGTCCAGGGACTCAAGTCGGACTGGTCAGGATCGGTGGATTCAATTGACTCAAGTGATTTAAAATGGTTGCTGATACTTCTTTTGTGCTCCTCGGGCAGCTTTATCGGTACAGCCGCTCCAAGTACCATTGAATGGGAGGCAGCGCTGGTGTTTCTTCTTCTTGTCTTTGAGCATTGCGGGTACGTGTTTTGTTATCACCCGTTCGAGCGCCGGATAGATGTAACGCCCGATTAGGCAATGTACAAATTAAATACATTTTTTATGTATAATTATAATTTACTGCAAGAGCTAGCGTTACAACTTTCTCCATTTCCAGAATCCACTGCAACACACTACTAAATCCTATATAATGTAAAGTTTTATACGAATCGGGATGAAAGTTTCCAAATTGACGTACTATATATACGAAATGGCAGTTAATAAGCTATTGTTTCTCAAAGCACACAAGATAGAGAACGGCAAAAATATTCCCCTTCCCTCGTATTAGTCAACACATATACCCATGGAAGAGTACAAATCAGCTTTTCTGAGTATCGTGAAAATGTACGCCTTATCCAATGAAAATCAAATGTGTTAGTAGAATCTGATTTCAGTATTTCTATTATTGTAGTGCAATATTATGGAAAATTTATTCGTAAAAGTGCAAGAATATAATTTAGAATAAAAACAAAATTTAATGTACGCTATTTTATGGTATTATGAATTTATATTGCGTAGCAGACAAGCTCGGGTTTTTTGATTATTGGCAATTAGATTCTTTACAGTGATTTTTGAGTTCTCACTTTTCCCTTTTCCTTGTTATTATAAACAGATTCTAAAAATCTAGTAACCTTTTAATGTGGATCTATAGTTCATTCATATTCAAGTTAGAGCAAAATCTGCAACCCAAGTTACAAATATCAGCAGTAAGTTGATTACTAATATGATTTTATAAAAATTTAGTTCAGAGAAATATGGCGTTGTTGCTGTCTTGGTGAGTGTCAAAATCAATGTGTCATGTTTTTAATATCTTTGCTTAAGGAAGCCATTTGCAACATTTTTTAGGGGGTAAATTTATTCTCATATCACATTCAGCAGATTTCATCGCACAATTTTCCAATATCAAGCTTTGCCAATTTTACAAAGACTATAGCCTCTATATTATACTACGTACATCCCATGATCTACATTTTAATAAAATAAAATTAGTAATCAACTGACTGCTGATATTTGTAACTTGAGTGGCAGATTTTGCTCTATCTTGAATTCGAATGAACTATAAATACATATAAAGGAAAATTTATGTAATCTACCAGGCTATGAAAAAAATACAGTTAAAAAAATATAGTTTTCTAGATAACTTTCTTCAACACTCATACTCTTGATCCAACGTTTCTGCAACTGTGGCATGCCCTAAAAGAAGTATTTTGGCAGTCTCTCCAGTTCTTCATCTGATAAAATACACCTTCCCCTAACATTTTCCCGTATTCCCTGTAATAGTTCGAAAGCGCTTCCAGGGGAAAACGTTAAAACTTAAGTGCCAAAAAGAAAAACAGTATTGTAAGAAATTAATTGCACACAGCACCTAATTGTATGCTCCAATAATTTAGTACACCTGCCAAATGTCACCTCGATTGAAGAAACTTTAGCAAAGATACGCCAAAAATAAAAATTTCAACAGTTAAATTCACGGAGCTATCGCCCCATTACTGTTGAGTTTTCCAATGTTTTGATTTACAGAAAAATTGTATCATTATTATTTCGTGTATAATCATCTTCAAAAATGTTTAAAAAGAATTTTCGGTAGATGATTCATAAACAGGACAAGCAGCGGACATGTTCGCGTTCTTTCGAATTAGTTTTTTAGGAATCAGATTAAGGTTGCTCTTAACCAATCTTCTGGAATATTTGCTGTTTGGAATAATTGGATAAATAGTTTTATTATGTTCAATCGGTTACATTCCAGTACTTTAATGCATACTTTATTATATATATTTGTATACTATACCTGGGCCTTTTAGGCGGTTTCCTTAGGTATTTTGTGTGAGGAAATTGCCATATTGTTTCTAAGTTTTGTCGAACCTTTTCTGAACGTCCATCTTCGACGATTCTAATTTGCACTTTATTTTTTTTTTTGTTAAGCTGTAAATTGCTTTGTCTATATTTTTATAACTTTGTCTTGAGTATGATGTTCTACACAGTTTTCTTCTATTTTTTTTCTCTGGAAATTTTGAACTTTTCCTTCCTCCCTCAGAGTATTGCAATTTATCTCATACGTTATTTAGTTTGTCCAGCTTTTCTCATTTATCATTCATTACATTTTTTTTGTTCTTAGTTTACAGCTTTCTTTTGTGACGAATTATAGTGTTGGTATGTTCCTCTTCTTTTGCTTCATTTCTCAGAACAAGTTGATAGTCTGCTACTATATCGTTACTCACCCGTCACCAGTTTTAAAATGCAGATCACTCCCAATGTGATATAACGCTTCATGTAAATTTTACTTTCTTGCAGAGATCGAACATTCTAAGTTCTTATTTTAACAGTATAAATTTTCTTTTTCTAGCACCCTCTGGTTGCTTAAAGTTTAATGGGCATTATGCTATATTTGAAAAATTAATGCTATCTGTATCAATTTCCACGATTTCCACCAAAAATGCTTGATGGTAACTATACTCATATTCGTTGAAGTCACATATAGTGCCTTCGCCTAGTTTTGCATGTGAGATGACAGTTTTCCTGAATGTATCCTCTACCATAGGTGAGAACTGTATGTTTGTTTTGACGCAATATACTGCAGCATTTTCTGAGAGCATTCGTCCGCCACAAATATACTCGTATCTATATAGAGGTACTATCTTCAGCCGACACTCCTGCACTTCTACATACTTGCAAAATCATTAATTTAGAAATAATTAGATTAATAGCATGTGATTTAAAAAAAGGTTCATCAAAGAGGGACAAGGAGGAAAAAAGATAGAAGTTGTGTATGTAGTATTGATTCCGAAAGTAGGTCGTCTTACTTAATACAGCTGTCACTTTTAAACAAGCACTTTAATTTTGTATAGTTTAAGTCATGGTTTTCACTGATCATCAAATACGGCGCATGCTAGAAATGTACAGTCGTGTGCAAATAAATCTGGGACAGTGTGTTTTTCACATGCAGGTTGAGTTACGAATTGAAGAATGTCTCCATGGATTTTCTCTTATCAGAAAGAGTTACAAATTTCATTACCTGTTAAAGTTTAATGTAACTCTTTCAGATAGCATGAAATTCATGGAGATATTCTTCAATTCTTAACTGAACCTACATATGAAAAAACCATTGTCTCAGATTTATTTGCACACGACTGTACTTTAGAAACGTGAACTGTCAAAAAAACAATTGTTTCAAATGCAAGTGGCGACATACGTGATTTCTCTCTAGAACAACTTTGATTAATATTTTTTTTAAATCACGGTTACATTGTATTAATCTGATGAAAATATTAACTACATTTGTATATTTTAAGTATAGTAGTGATCCTTATCGAATTGGCAAGCAAACGTTACTTAACGGTGGTGCGCCCCATCGAGGTAATTGTTAGTAGCGGCCAGTTGCTTCCAGCTTTTCTTCAGCTGCGACGTGCTTCTTTCTTCTCCCGTTGTAGGTGGTTTCTTTACACCTGTGGTGGCTGATGTGAGACTATATTTCCTAAGCCAGTTTTCATGATTTGTGTACCCGAATTACTAAGCGTGTGGATAAATAAGTTAACGTTACCATCACAAAGAAAAATTACGCCCTTTCCCAGACTGAGCTGGCTTAATTGACGTGTAAACCTGGCCTTATGCAAGGTACGCTAAATTTTTAAATATCCATCGTACATACACAATTACACATATTTAGCTCCGTTTATTTTTCGGTGTCGAGTAAATATTTAAGATAAAAGTTTATTATACATGGTTCGATGGTTAAAGTTAACACATTTTTAATCTTTACTTACTGCATGTTTACTATTATGATATTCAAACAATCTCCGTTAATGCTTATACTCGTAACATTATGTTTTTGTGATTTTAGTGTTTTACAAAGTTTTTTCAATATAATTTTTACAATGGGATATTATTTATCCAACTGAGATGCTTACGATTTATTACTTCTGAATAATTGTTAATGCTGTGTAATTGGTCGCTTTTTAGTTGGGATTATTAGCTGCATTTCAACTTTCATTATACCTTGTTGCAGCATTACTTCTCGAGCAAAGCAATTCTGCTGGCATTTCTACGATTTCCTTTCAGGGAGATTACGGATTTTCCGTTAGATTTTACTGTTCAACCGTTTGCTATTTAAATTTCTTTGGAATTTTAGTAATTAACTACAACATGCTACGTAATGACAAAACTCAATATTACTTTTATAAAATCACCATCATTGCATCATAATTATGAACAAGGACAAGTGCGAATTTAACTTCTCTCTACAAAGCGAACAGGTCGTTGTAATAGCATATTTAATACCTTGATGTGCTATTCTCGTTTGTTCAGCGGAGCTTCGGCAATTTCCAAAGTATTTCGGAGTTAATCAGCCTTAAACGAGATTCGGTTCTTAATGGAAGTAAGAATTCGATACACTGTAGAGCGCTATAGCTTTCTAAAGAGCGAGTGCTTCCTGGAGGAAAAGGTGTCTACTAATTAATTGAAATGGGAGGACAGTTTGTGAAAAACATTGGTAAGTAATTGACAAAGCAACTACATGGAGCAGAATAGAACAGTTCTAAACAAATACGATGAACTTTAGTGATTAATTTTGTAATAAGGTATTAGGTTATGATGACACACATGTGCTGTACTAAACATTTTTATACTTCCATTTAAACATAGCTAAGTAAGTTACTAGTTTTCAAATATATGATTGTGATCGCTTCGAATTTGTATGTAGTTACAGTGTAGTAGTTTGAAAGTATGTGAGTTAAATATTATTTTTCTAGAGAATGAGGTTCAGATATAGAAATATAGATAGGGCAATCGCCTCACCTAATTCTATTAAAGTCTTACGTTGCGGCGTCTAATTATGCACTAATTGACTACTACACTGCAATATGAGTTGGATGGTTAATTATTTTACATTACGACAATTATTTGAATTCTTTATGTGTCACATTTGACTATACAAATTCTATTTTTGTTTTAGATAATTTCTCAATTAAAATGAATTCAAGAGCTTCTTATGCCCTTTAATATGAATCGTTGACATTAAGTTATTAAATATTGCTAGTTTAGTAGAACTTGATTACTCTAAAAAACAAGTTTGTTCACGCAATATCAAGACGGTTTATTGCTTCTGAAAAATAATTTGTTTAATGAAAACTTATGTCAAATATTTGTGACAATTTTAATGAATGTCAGTGTCAGTTCAAATCATGTACATGGAATATCAAGCGCAAATGCCTCCTTATTACAATACCTGTCATTCACTAAACATGAAATAGTAAGTAGTCTTTTTATTAATTACCACGCTTCACACTTTTACTGTTTATTTTAGTTTTCTCAATAAATACCTGTGACTGTAGCTCGTCTAAAGAACTTAATCCGCCTTTTCAAAGATTCAAATGTATACCAACTACAGAGTAACTTCAGTACAAGGCCCTCTTACTGTTAAGTACTGCAAACACCCTCGGAAATGCCTCCTTCCAATTCTAAATCCAAATAATGCGAATCCCGATCTGCCAGAATTCACAGGACGTCACCTCAACTAGTGCCAATCTCAAAACGTCACTATAATAAGAGTTCAGCAAAGTTCAACTTCATCAGATAGAAAACCACTTCCAATTCCTAAATCCCACCGCGTGTCCTATTTTCAGTAAATACAACTTACGCTATCCAATTCACAAGATGTTATTATTTGACAATAAACTAAGTTCAACATCCACTTCCTGAAATTACTTCAATAGCCTGTAGTATTTTAAATTATGTTGTTCCTACTATACACATATTCTCTATATCTGCATTATATTCTTCTTGTTTTAAAATTTACCTTTCTCTTCTCGACAATTTAATTATAAAACCCTTTCACATACCAAAATAGATTAATGAATCATATTAGAAAAGGGTTTATTTTCAAATATTCAGCTTTTTACAAAATATTATTACATGTTTTCTATCAAACTTTTTTATGTACTTAAAATTAATATCTCCCTAGTGATATAGTTTTTTCATATTTCTTATAGTTCAACACCCTATATATTCTATTATCACATTTAGTAACACCCGCTATATTGAATAACATTTCTCAAGAAGTATTTGATATAAATTTTCCACTCTATCTTTCGTAAATCTTGATACTATATGAAATGAAAAAAGATAAAATTTACTACATTTTATGCATTTAAGGTTTTTTCGGTCAACGGTTTTATTTAAACCTTGTTACTTTATGTTTTTGCTGGAATAAATAATTGATTTAACATTATTGACATTTATTTATCGGTAATAATGTATTAAAGGCGAATGATTTTCCGGTAATTTATTTTACGACAGTTTATTGTGTTAACAACGTCACGAAAGAAGCTAACTTGCTAAGTTGGTTTGTCGAGGCACTGTGACAAAAAACAGAGCTTGACTAATAACAATTCCGAGCAAAGCCCTGACCCCGAAATATATTTTGTGGGCTATTTCCCAAATATCAGTTTATTTTGAATGGTTATGTAATGAATATGACAAGTATACTGACGCACAATGACAGTTTAGATGCCGTCTTTGAATACCGCCTTGAGTAAATCAACGTATTTGGTGGTTGCCATGAATATAGATGTTAAAAATAGCTGATAAATTCCAAGAAAACAATTTTTTCTATAGAAACACTAAATTGGTTGAATTTTGGGAAGTCATAACATTTACTTGTATAGTAAGAGGCGCGGGAAATAGCCACGAAAAATGTTTTTGCCATTTATATTTAAAGATTAAGCAAATTGTCTTCCTATCATGGCCTGATGTGGTAAAAAGGAATTGTCAAAACAGTATATCTGCCGTTTATAATTTATTTATATTAAAATCAATCTCCTGGACCCTCTGTATATATTACAATCGGAGCTAGGCACATTATTTTTAAAAAGTAATTAATTACCAATTGTCAATTACCGCCTGAAAAAGTAACTGAGTTACCAGCAATTTCAATTACTAAATTGTAACAATATGATCTGTTCTTAATATGTAATTTGTACCTACTGCATATTTGTAAATAAATCATGGGGTTAAGTGGAAGAGCGGGAGGCTGGTTTAACTAGTCCACACTGAAGTTGGCTTCTGAATAAACGTATTATTATTATTAATTCAATTATCATTCTGCTCATGATTATCAAGGTGTTGTACCGCTCCCTTAAACGAAGGGTGGACACTGCCTGGACTAGCTCAAGAACTTTCGATAAAATATGGCGTGGTGTAAGGACTAGGCAAAGGTCCTTCAGGCTTTAAAATTGAACAGTAGGATTATGAAAATATAGGCGCCTTGCCGTTACTCACAACATAAAAACAAATCTAGCTAATTAATACACCACTTACCTTTAGTGCTTCGCTGCAAACTTATATAAATTGTACAGGAGAAAGTGTTGAGGAAAGAAAACGAAAATATTATCAGTAATAAGTGCTTTTAATCAAACCTAAATAATTGCAGTAACATATGAATTATATACGTAATCCATGAAGGCAACATGAGTTTTGTAGGGCCATTATCTAACAATTAAATAAACAACAAATAGGAATCAACTCCTAAGTATTTTAGTCACAAAATGTGCTAATTAATAGCTCGGGGTGCAACTCAGGATCGCTTCCTGTGGGTATCGCACTTGACATGTGTACTCAAGTCCATAGGACGCGGCTGAAGTGAGTTTTGGGTACATACGTATTTTAGCAATTTTGTAACGATTAATCACTCACGCTTTTAGTGTAACAAACTAATTGATTAAAATGAGTAATTAAACACGCTTCAGTTAGATATTCTAAGGCCTTAGCAAGAACTGAGTATATTTCCGCCAACTGCCTTTATCGCTAAAAACGCTGAGAAATGCACGTACATACATTTTGATTCGATGTTACGCCCAGCGATCGTGAGGGGGAAGATCCTGGTATGTTGCATCTTGACAAATAGGGCTTCTAAGCAGGATTTGGCTGCTTCATTTCGTAGAACCCAAGTACGCCACTAGCAAGGAAAGCAGTTTACTGCCGATAGAAGCAGCCTAGTGCATTCTGGAGTTTCTAGCCAGCTCGCGCGTAGAAGTGAAAAAATGGCAGGCCTAGTTATTCCTTGAGTAACTATAGAATAACTTTAGGAAAGCCGCATGGAAACCAGCCAAAATATCGAAATTAGTATGCAAAATTTAACTAGGAGGGCATTTCTACCAAATCTGTTTACCGCTGTTCGTGAAGAAAACAACGCCGCTAGCGGTTTTCATTTGTTTAAGCAAGAGCGGTCTTGGTTTGCTCTTTTAATTTCAGATCCCGGAAATGCGCTCCGTGAAAAATCAATAATCGGGAAACTCGACTGCTTGCCAGCGAGACTGCTCAGGAAAAGCCAAGCGAGCGCGCTTCGACCAGAAAAGTTTTGTAGGTGCCTTATCTCTAAAGTCAGGCGCTTTACACGATAAACCTGGATTCCTTTGCTACATTACTTAAATATACGGTGGTCCGAAAGAAGATGCGAATTGCTAGAACGCGCTATTGAAACGGAGTTACAGTGTGACGTTGTGAAGGTCGTGCTGCCTTCTAGTTGTAATCTCTAATACTGTACAGTACAACATGGGACTACACGAGAAAATCGTGTCGAAATAAAGGTTATTGTGGTAGAAGCCTTTTCAGTGGAAGTTATAGTGAATCAACTTGAGGACATTGTAAAAGAACTGATATCTCAAACAGTCAACACCTTATTTTACGAGCAAGAGTTAATCGGGAAGATAGCAGAGCAAGTCCAGTGAAAACTAGTGAAGAAATCAGCAAGTTGAAAGTCAGCATAGATAAGAAGGTCTCTGGTCTGAAAATAGAATGCGAGAAGAAAACAGATGCGGTAGAACAGTATACAAAGACGTAAGAGTTTCCGAATTTTCTGTTTATCTAAAGATGTCAAAGAAAAGGTTGGTGAGAAATTGGTGTTTCTGTGTCAAAACACAGTAAAAGTTCCGCTTGAATTGCAAGATGTAGATCGGTGCTACAACATAAGAATCCCAAAAAAAGAAAAAGTGTGTGGACCGCATATAGAGTAACTACGATTAGGAACACTAATGAAATACTTAGTGCACGCGATTTGGTTAACATTACTGTCATTATCCGGAAAAAAGGTGGTCTGTCATTATTGTAATAACTCTAATATTTATGCAGCTAGTCAGTGCACGTACACATTTATTGAAACGGCTTAACTCTGTTTGTGTTACCTGTGTTTCCTATCTACTCAACTAATAGAATTTATGTGTTATTCTGATTGGTTTTAAAAACATATTTTTAGAACTAGTTGATCTTTATCTTTCTGCTGCTACTGTAATTATGTAGATTTACAACACTAGCGTCTTTTTTCTTTCAGGGTATTAATTGTAAACTAAAAATTATTTTGCGTTATATGTGTTTACTAGTTCTTATTCGCATGAATTGCCATGTTATTTGGTTTATTTGGTTGTTAGTGCAGCACGGCGTAAAATGGAATAGTTGCAATAGAGGCGTTCAAGTGCTGCAAATTATATTTATTATTATAAGGTAATTTTAGGTTTAAAATGTGAAGGAAAAATTGTAATCGCGAAAAATCACCTTCCTATATTTTTCAGATCTTCACGTTTTAGGCACCCTAGATGACACAAAACAAGTTTTCTCAATTCCATCTGCCTGTCTGTCTGTCTGTCTACCTGTTGCCGGTATAACTCAAAAAATATATACTGTTGGACGAAGACGATATTTCTATGCGGATTATACGTTTAACTGGTATGAAACCGAGACAATTTCGGTTAAATGTATGTAGGGTGAACACCTTTAAAAAATAAAACTTTATCTATTTTTGCTTTTATTGCGATCGGCGGGTGCGCTATAAGCGGCCTGCTTGCTTCCCGTTGAAATCCCATTCGTAGGCGCTGAATCGCGCTGTGTTCGAATTCCGTCTACAATACTCTTTTTAATTGCAAAATTAATGTAATTTGAATTACAAGTGTTTCCTTTTATTGTTTCAGTGTTATTAGGAACGTTTAGATATTTTTACCATAGCTTCCTCTGATTTTTTCAAAATATTTAGTGTCACAACTTTTACTTGCCAGACAAGTCCTGAGTAAAACCCTTTAAATTTTTTTGTATTTGAGTAAAATTGTAAGAAACTACTTCTACGTATGTCTCTTTAAACTGCCTATTTAAATATTAGATCGATCAACAGGTTTTGATCATTTTAAAGATCGTGTCGCGAATGATTACAGTATAGCGGCACTATCTGAAACGTGGCTCAATAAAAATATCCTAGGCGCCATTCTTAAAATAAATGGTTACAGTTTTAAAAGAAATGTTCGTTTACTACATGATGCTGAATTTTATCTAAAGAGAAGAATCGATTTGTTATTATTAACGTTGCTAACAATAATACTTTTGAACAACTATGGCTATCTTTCAAAATTGATGAACAAAAATTCTCTCAATCATATTTTGTAAGGCCATTTTTAAATACAATAGGTACGTGACCATTTGGAGCAGTTTTGGGCACAAAGTTGACGAGTTTGCCTGTATATAGGTTCCTTTTCAGTCATATTTTATCGTACAACACTTCAGCTACTTGTATCTAACAATTCTAAAGGTAACACGCACGTAGCTTTTGGTTTTCTAAAAAGGTTCATCGGAACCGCTCTAATCTCTATGCCGTCGTATGTGCAGGTGTTTTTGTCTCTTCGCGTTTAAAAGCGCTTGGTTACAGCATTGTCAAAACACAGTCAATGGGAGCAATCAGGATATCTTCCTAAATAATTTTAACTTTTGTCGCGCTCTACCGATAGAGAGCCGTGGAGCCTATTGTGAGATGCAATTCCATTGGCTGCAGGTGTGAGCACGCTTCAGGCGTCTCGCGTAGCGTATGTTTGGTTGGGGGTCAGTCGCCGGCCGCCACACAGGACAGTCGGCAAGCTTGTCGCCCCCTGCGCTTCGTGCGCGGGCGTGCGACGGTGTTGTTGTGTTTTGCTAATTGGCAGACGGTTCTCAGCGAGCGGTGTAAATGGCAGGGTGTGCTTCTGGGTGCTGGTGTTATGTTTTGTCGATGGCCTAAGCCGCTCGTTAATTCTTTTCGAAGGCCTGTGTGGCTAATTGTTCCGGCTTCTTGAATCGGGATCTCATCTTACGAGCGAGCTATCTTGCGGTCTCGCAGTTTTTTTGTGGTCGTCAGGTGGGCGTTACGCAATTCTTCCCGAATAATTTTGGGATCCAATATAAGTTGCAGGTTCCTACCCAAGCCACGTCGACCGACAGCTGTAGCGACTGGTGCAGAATCGGCCACTTCAATTAGCGCTTACGCAACGAGGCGAAGCCGCCAAATTGAAGGTATTGTGCGCTCCTATATTTTCTTTACAATAATCGTTCATGTTTGCCGCCAGCCGGCCCATTAGAATATATTAAATTAAGCATATTTGCTATCAGCCGCCTAATCAAGGCATTGTGCGCTCATTTCTAAATTTAACCTTTGTGTTGCAAGCCCGGCTGGATCTTTGAATTATGTTTGTCGCCAACTGGCCCATCCATATATATAATAGACTTGTCCGGGACGCTGGTCCGTCCGGGACGCTGGTCCGTCCGGGACGCTGGTCCGTCCGGGACGCTGTTTCAGCAGCCAAACCGTAAGAGATAGAGAAAAAAGTTATGAAAGTTATATGTTTGGAATGGTCATGTCAGGTCAGGAACCGAATTTCAGTCACGTTACACTTCCGGTTTTCTAGAAATCACAAAAAAGACTGTTTTCAAATAGAACGCCTATTAAATAAAAACTGTTTCAGCAGCCAAACGGAGCTGCGACCCTCTGCGCCTTAAAACCTCGATCGGTTAGGCAACCACTTTGACAGCTTCCAGAATGTTCCGATACCCTCTGCGCCTTAAAACCTCGATCGGTTAGGCAACCCACTTTGACACCTTCCAGATCTGGGTACAGTTTTTATTTAATACGCGTTCTATTTGAAAAACGGTCTTTTTTCCTTTTTTAAATGAGACATTTGTCTCACTGGATTGCTTGTTAGAATATATTAAATTAAGCACATTTGCTCTCACCCATCTAATCAAGGCATTGTGTGCTTATTTCTAAATTTAATCTTTATGTTTCAAGCCCTGCTAGATCTTTGAATTACGTTTTCCGCCAGCTGGCGACGCAGGTTATACGTTGAATTACTTGAACATGTTTAAGTACTATTTTTAGATAAGGCGTCCCCAGCTGGGCTCTCTTTCTTTTTAGGTTTAGCCCTTGTATAAATTGTGGGTTTGTTGTGTACGCCGACCACGTCGGCACTGCCGTAACTTTCGGCCATGAATTTGGTCTAATAGATCTGTTTACTGTATTTGACTTATGATTATCCTCCGTATTTGTGCATGCGTATTTACAGGGTGACTCAGTCACTGTGTCAAGGTTGATGTAAGGTGAGGCGTAGGAGCGGTTTATAAGTGTTGCAGATAGTTCGACGCGCTTGTTGCTACACTGTTGGAAGGCCAGAGTTTGTACTTGAGAATCCTACCCCGTTTGGCTTTCAAGGTTCGGTTAAGCGTGGGTTTCCCCGACTGAAGCTTGTGGCGCCCATTTATTTTGTAACACCCTATGCATACTGTCACGCTTTCCCTGTGGTGTACCGTTTTTAGGACCACGTACATCTCCCTGAACGTATCAAGCCGTGGCCTTTAGCCTGTTTTGTACGATTTCCAGTGTAAGTGTAGACGTTTCCCGGACATGTTTAAGTATTTGACACTCCCTCACTCGTGAGTGTCGTTAAAACAGTTTGATATCGTAACAATTTATAGGACTGGCAAGAGGGAGTCTCTTGAGTTATTTATTGCTTGCTTTATCTACTTACTTCAAAACAGCTTGGTTTAATAATAAAAATTTTGGCTTTGAAAGACTCTCTTGCATCTGTTGCTCCTTTATATGATAAGTTTCTTTGTCTTGGAGAAATTAATAAACATTTTTGTACACTGCCACCACCGTTATGTCTCGAGTTTTAAACATGTTGGAATCACTTAATTTTAAACAAATAATTAACGAGCCAACTAGAACAACTAATTATTCCATTTAATGACAAATTTATTACTGAAGGTGGTGTAAAAGACATACATAGTATTCCCGACCACTCGATGACCTACTGATTCATTAATTTAACCTTTTCAAATAACTTTCAATACATTTCGCGCTTTTAGATATTTTAGTTATACCCACTTTTGTTTAAATCTAAAGCCATAGTCATGGTATGAAATTTTCGTAGACATCCATACTAAAATTCTTCAGATGAAATTATTGATATCATTGAGGGATAAAGCGCTTTCTAAATTTAAAAAATGTTCATAGTAAATATAACAAACCAGATATTGCTACATATGTTTATCGATCAAATAACTAAAAAATCTGTAAAAGGGTTTACACGGAACTTCCCTCGAGCGAATTATATGAATTTGCAAATTTTAAAAAAATGTATTCCGCTGGGGTTTGAACTCCGCCGCATCTGCGTAGCGATCGTAACCGCATCGATGAGTCGTACTGAGCCATCCTGCCTTATTGAAATGAGTGCGGCGCGGGCCTCTATTTAACGGAACGGTCTTGTTGTTGAAACGTTTCGACTCTTTTGTGACATTATCCTGTATCTGTGGAGTCTTATTTTTGGCAAGTGTAAAGCCTGACCGATGTGAAAATTATTACTTTCATCTATTTAAAAGTTAACGCAAAAATAAACAACACTTATTTTTTTAAGGTGCTTACAATGTATTTATTAGTCTGCAATTTTCTCGGTTTCATGCCAGGTAAAATTATAATCTGCATGCAAAATATCATCCTTCAACAAATAGTTTTTGAGTTATACTACCAACAGACCGACAGACAGACAGACGGACAGACAGACAGACAGACAGACACAGACAGACAGACAGAAAAAAAATATGAGAAAACCTGTTTTTCCTCATCTAGAGACCCTTAAACGTAAAGATATGACGAAATCTCGGAAGGTGATTTTTTCGCGATTACGTCTTTTATACGAGGAAAGTAAAAAGAAGCTGTATCCAGACTATTCACTTTTAAATTATTATACACTTATACTGCAGTATGCTAGTTGTTACAGTTCTTACTGTGTTAATTGTATACATCTTCTCTATGCGTATTTCTTATGAACGTTATCTATCAAACTAAGGATTGACTGAGTCACAAAATAAATTAATGATGCTGTAAGCAAAACCGCATCTTGACCAAAATTGCTCAGCATCGGATATGAAAGGTTTACACTGATCCGTAACTAAATTTACCATTGTTCTGCCCCATGTTACTAATATTGTTAGATGCACTGTATATACGAGTTACAATGACAGTGGACGTTGAGAAGTGTATACTATTTCCAGTGAAGGTATACATTTGCTTATTTAAGTAGGGATGCTTTGCAATGACGTAAAGGATATACCTACTCCCATGGTGAATGTATATATCGAGAGATAAAAAAAAAAACTGTTCCTCAGCAGGCTGTGGAAATTCAACGTATGAATAATATGTTGGTGACACTGTACGTCAATGTCAAATTCGAGGTTAGCAGGTTAGGATTTGCGTCATTTTGTGTCATAACTGACGGAAAACCTAACCTGATAACCTCAAATTTGACATTGACGTACAGTATCACCAACATATTATTCATACGTTGAATTTCCACAGCCTGCCGAGGAACAGGTTTTTTTTGGATCTCTCGATACTTACGGATATTTTCAAAACACCTATAGTGGCAGATTATTATTTATTGTAAAATGTGATTAATATTTGTTCCTTTAAGTTGAATTTTGAAATTGTTGGGCTAATCTCTAGGTTAGTGAAACATTGATGTTTTTTTACTGCCTTCGTCTAAAAGATGAGGCAAGGATTGTAATCGCGAAAAAATCACCTTTCCAGATTTCTCCAGATCTTCGCGTTTCAGGGTCTTTGGTGACGAAAAACAGCTTTGCTCAATTCCGTTAGTCTATCTGTCTGTCTGTTGGCGGTATAACCCAAAAACTATTTGTCGGAGGAAAACAATATTTTGCATACACATTATACAGATGGTCCGAAATCCGTTTTGAACATAGGGAACTAATTAATGCAACAAGGAAGATATCAACAAAATGAGTAGCAGGACAAAGATACAATGTAATCATGGCTAGGTAAATTTTTAAACTAAAATTAAGATAATGAAACAAACAAACACTTCTGTCAAATATTTTATCTGTCATTAAGAGATTAAAGTAATGATTTATACATAGCTCAGGCTTTATTCTTGCCAAAAATAGGATGCAACAGATACAGGATAAATGTTGTATGAGACAAAAAAGAGCAACGAATAAGTGCGTTATGTTGACCTTTTTAGGCCGGGAGCCGCTAATGCGCAAATCTTTTGCGCGAGGCTATGCGCTGTCAGGAATCAGGGGCCATAAATTCCATCATAAGATGTGCACTCGAATATATAGTTTAAAAAATGTACACTATCTGGAATTACCTTGCAGATCTAAATGTAGATGGCTCCATTGTTTTTGCGATTGCAAAAAACCCGAATAAAATATTTTCAATTTTTTTATTACTGTAAATTAAAGAATTTTATACATACATCGCATTTACAAGCTTAGTTTTGAATATTTCTCAATGAATTTTAAACTGGTGGAGAGCTTATTCTTTCTAAATTCTTATGATATCAAATTCATCTCAAAATTATTTTTAACGACTGCTACAGTAATTGTTTAAGTAATGCGCACGGGGAATATGCAGTAAATATCTCAGCATCGAGATATTTTGAAAACGACTGCACATAATTGTACACATCCAGCGAATGAAATGTGTAATAAAGAATGAAGAAATTTTTAGTGAAAGAATTAAATGCATTCATTTATTGTTATAAAAAATATAATTTATTTTCCACTACGTGATTTAGCCGAAACGCGTATCGCACCTCACTTCGGCATGAAAGTTAAATATTCCCGGTGCCGGCGCGAACATATTAAGCAAGCTGCAACGCAATGATCTGTGAGATGCTCCGTAGGCTGACAAGATATTGTTTAACGTTTAGATCGTATTCGAAGACACCTGCGGTTCAAATCCCCCCGCTAATGATATTTTTTATTTGATAATTTGTGTAATTTGCATTCAAATGTTTTCTTTTATTATTCCGTATTATTTGTAACGTGAAGACATTTTTACACCTATTTTCCTTTAGTTTCTAAAATTATTTAGTGTCACAATGTCGACGAGGAAAGTTCTGGGTAAAGCCTCTTACAGATTTTTTTAAATTAGTATGCAACACAAGTCGACAAAAATAATTGAAGAAGGTAACGCTGGGATCGAACATTGTCTACCAACAGAGACTCTTTAAATTCATTTTTGTAAATAATGAAGTGGCAGTGTAAAAGAGAAGACAAGCATATGCAATTCGAAGTGCCATAGCTTTCTCTCTTGCTTCTAATTTATAGACTCTACCACTGCAATTAGAATGCCATGGAGATCTTGCTGAAGAATGGTTAATCTAATTTTCCTGAACGGTTCTTGGAAATGTGTTCGTATAGGCTCACTAGCTATTTTATACACTTAGCAGCAAAGGTGGAAGTCTTTGATAAATGAGAGGTTAATTTTCCAACTTCACCAGCACTAAATTTTCCACTCTCACTTAACATATTAACTGCAGTGCGAGTGTTCATAGCAGTGGCGGTTTGCTATAATGTGTCCAGAAGCCATGGCTTTACTATAACCATAAGTCATTTAAGATTTTTTGTTAATTCCGAAAGAAAACATTTTTTGTACTTATTTTTCATAATTCTTCTCATTTTGAAAAGTTGAACAAAGCACGAATATTTTATATTTCATGAATACAAACTGTCGATAAGCTTTTGCGGATGCATTGCAGTCAGATCGAAGGGGCAAAGCTTTTCAACACTTTATAGAGTGCAAAAAAGTATGTTATTTAGGTTTACATTGGTTTACACCTTAGCGTAGGCACTCGAGTGGCTGATATGGATGCTTACACAATTTTGGCACGTACGGTAAGTGACTTCGTCGAATTCAGTTAAAAAAAGACAGCGTCTCGTTCTGGGAGCATTTTCGGAAGGACGTGTGCACTCGCATAATTCCGACAGAAGACATGCTGCCGTTATGGTTTTCCACAATATAATTACAGTTGCTTAAATAACTATGTTCTGATTTATTTACCGATAAATTATCGCACACCTTGAAATAATATACGTTAATCACACATGTACCTATATATTTCAAACAGTGGAGATGCAATTTTTTTGGCCGAGTTATACATTTAAACGAAAAATAAGAGATAGATGGTCGAGTCAATTCATTATCTCTTATTAGCCTGTAAAGTTTGGTAAAGTTTTTCACTGAAGATAACTTTTGCCACTCCATATGCGAAATATAATGGATGTCGGACTGAGTCTTTGTCTGTGAGGAGGTGGAAAATGCATTTTACCTTCCGTTGATTCTGCCACTAGTTCATACCAATGCAATTTCGAGAAGAATGGGGGTACACAATTTTAACAGTTATGATAACTACAGACTGTTTATAGCTACTACTACGATGATTAATGTATAATTGCTTTTCATTGTAATGTAATTTGCAACACAATTTTTTGACAGTAGTAGAGTGACTGCAGATCGTACATTCTAAAAGGTTAAACCAGTTCTACATGCTAATACATTGCAATGATGCTGATTGCATTACCATGGCCAACTTTTGTATGACTTGTATTTGAACACCATCTTCATCATTATAGTATCATTAAAGAGATACTTTTTCTTCACTTTTAGTCCTTGGACTAAATAATTCCAATCTCCCATCGTTTTCTGCCCGATACCTTCCTGCTTCGGTAATATGTACAAGTATTTGTACGTAGCTTCAATTTCAGGTTCTTCATTATTTGTTTTATACTACCTATACTGCTCCTTTAGGCAGATACTTTTTCAATAGTGTTGCCAACACTTCGTCAACTTCAAGTAATGATATATTGCACTAGGTTTACGTAGATCTCGCTTAGAAATAAATACTTTTCTCAAAATAATAGAAGTATTCTTTGCGATTGTTGAAATTTATGACTTACGATCTTAAATCGGAATTGCATTAGTCTTGTAATAATATTGTTGAAGAAATGAGGTAACAACCTTTTTTTTGTTCAATGAGCTTTTGAAATATCGTTAAATATAAAGTGCGGTATGTATATAACATACTCTTTACAAGAATGTCATAATCTAAATATAAAGATAACGATTGGTTACAACACTCAGCGCACTAACCTTTTTTCTACAAACGCCGCAGCCTGGTTATGTTACGTGATACATAATTTAGTTTACAGACCAAGTAAATTGCTTTTAAATCTAGCCACATGCTTCACATAATTCTATCTAACGACCGAATCTAAAGTTCTAGATTGCATGTCCAATAAACCGTGATAAATTAGTCGATTATATTGTAGTGCTACAACAATTCCATACGCCTACTAATTCTTTAAGAGCTGTTCTAGTAATAGGCCCTAGGTGATAAATAAAGAACGGAATATATCCAGCCCATTATTACCAAAATATGCGCATATACACTCTATTTTGTAAAAATATGCAAAAAGTTTCGAAATATGCATGTGCATATGCCATCTTATTTACTTTATGTAGAATTTAAAAGCGCATTAA